>CAWUFW010003692.1:0-1200000 GCA_963921515.1 Calotriton arnoldi
TTTCTTCAGCCCAGGGTCACCACATTGTGGGGGCCCTGGGGGTGGTGCTGTGGTGTGTCTGTGACTTGCTGTGTCAGTTGTTGTTCCTACGTGCCTGTGTGACATGTGTGTTTTGTGCTCCCTCTCACCTGTCAATGCCTGCTTGCCCACATAGGGGATTTGGATCCATGAGTTAGCTTAGTGTGGCAGTGTATGCACATCTGTATGATTGGTATTCAGCTCTCCTCATGTGTTGTGTTGTTGCCTGGGGACACTGGCACCCCCACCCCTCACCTGCTGTGTATGATGACAGTGTTGGTCTGCCTGTTTGTGTTTGTGCATCTGCACCACTGCATTGGCATATCTTGGGTGTGCCATTGGCTGTATGTTGTTTGGTGTGTTTCCCCTGCTGTCCCTGGGACTCCTAGGTCATCGGTCAGCACAGTGATCATGGTTTGTGTGTCCCATTGCTGCCATGGTATGGTATCTGTTCACCTCACATCTGCTGTCTCCACAGGGTATCTGCATTTGTGTGCCCATTGGTGCAAATATGTGGTTCTGCATTCTGATGGTCACTTCTGTCATTGTGTCATTGATGACTGTTGACGGTCTCAGCCCCCATGGGTGTTGTTTGTCTGCACATGGCCAAAGGAATGTTTCATTTGCACTGCAGTATTTGGCTCCCCCAATTTATGTTGCAATGGGACACATACACTACTTTGCCACAGATGAGTTTTTGGTTCTGTGACCAGGAATGATCCATGCAGTTTGGCAGTTGCAGCTCTTTCTTTGTTAACAATTACCTTTTGGTCACTGTGATGATGAGGGTGTAGACCCCATTGCCACAATGGTCAAAATGTGCTTCAGCTATGGACCCCACACTTACCTTTTGGTCACTGTGATGATGGGGGTTTAGACCCCATTGCCACAATGGTCAAAATGTGCTTCAGCTATGGACCCCACACTTACCTTTTGGTCACTGTGATGATGGGGGTTTAGACCCCATTGCCACAATGGTCAAAATGTGCTTCAGCTATGGACCCCACACTTGCCTTTTGGTCACTGTGATGATGGGGGTTTAGACCCCATTGCCACAATGGTCAAAATGTGCTTCAGCTATGGACCCCACACTTGCCTTTTGGTCACTGTGATGATGGGGGTTTAGGCCCCATTGCCACAATGGTCATGGGCTGCTTGCATTGTGGGTGCCACACACATATATGTGTGGCACATGTGCTAGGGGGTCACATTGTATGTTCAATGTCATGTTCGGTGTTGTAGGCATTTGACACAGCCTGCTCACACGCTTGTCATGGTGGTGGGGGATGTCTTAATCTTGCATTCCCTAGGTTGTGGTGTGCTTGTTGTGTCATGCATTGTCCATCCTATGAGTGGGGTGGTAGTAGTGGTAGGCATCCTGCCCCCTGGCTAAGGGTGGTAGTAGTGGTAGGCATCCAGCCCCCCTGGCTAAGGGTGGTAGTAGTGGTAGGCTTCCTGCCCCCTGGCTAAGGGTGGTAGTAGTGGTGGGCATCCTGCCCCCCTGGGTGAGGGTGGTAGTAGTGGTAGGCATCCTGCCCCCTGGCTAAGGGTGGTAGTAGTGGTAGGCATCCAGCCCCCTGGCTAAGGGTGGTAGTAGTGGTAGGCATCCAGCCCCCTGGCTAAGGGTGGTAGTAGTGGTAGGCATCCAGCCCCCTGGCTAAGGGTGGTAGTAGTGGTAGGCATCCTGCCCCCTGGCTAAGGGTGGTAGTAGTGGTAGGCATCCAGCCCCCTGGCTAAGGGTGGTAGTAGTGGTGGGCATCCTGCCCCCTGGCTAAGGGTGGTAGTAGTGGTGGGCATCCTGCCCCCCTGGGTGAGGGTGGTAGTAGTGGTGGGCATCCTGCCCCCTGGCTAAGGGTGGTAGTAGTGGTAGGCATCCAGCCCCCTGGCTAAGGGTGGTAGTAGTGGTGGGCATCCTGCCCCCCTGGGTGAGGGTGGTAGTAGTGGTGGGCATCCTGCCCCCTGGCTAAGGGTGGTAGTAGTGGTGGGCATCCTGCCCCCCTGGGTGAGGGTGGTAGTAGTGGTGGGCATCCTGCCCCCCTGGGTGAGGGTGGTAGTAGTGGTGGGCATCCTGCCCCCTGGCTAAGGGTGGTAGTAGTGGTGGGCATCCTGCCCCCCTGGGTGAGGGTGGTAGTAGTGGTGGGCATCCTGCCCCCTGGGTGAGGGTGGTAGTAGTGGTGGCATCCTGCCCCCCTGGGTGAGGGTGGTAGTAGTGGTGGGCATCCTGCCCCCTGGCTAAGGGTGGTAGTAGTGGTGGGCATCCTGCCCCCCTGGGTGAGGGTGGTAGTAGTGGTGGGCATCCTGCCCCCTGGGTGAGGGTGGTAGTAGTGGTGGGCATCCTGCCCCCTGGCTAAGGGTGGTAGTAGTGGTGGGCATCCTGCCCCCCCTGGGTGAGGGTGGTAGTAGTGGTGGGCATCCTGCCCCCCTGGGTGAGGGTGGTAGTAGTGGTGGGCATCCTGCCCCCTGGCTAAGGGTGGTAGTAGTGGTAGGCATCCTGCCCCCTGGCTAAGGGTGGTAGTAGTGGTGGGCATCCTGCCCCCCTGGGTGAGGGTGGTAGTAGTGGTGGGCATCCTGCCCCCTGGCTAAGGGTGGTAGTAGTGGTGGGCATCCTGCCCCCTGGGTGAGGGTGGTAGTAGTGGTGGGCATCCTGCCCCCTGGGTGAGGGTGGTAGTAGTGGTGGGCATCCTGCCCCCCTGGCTAAGGGTGGTAGTAGTGGTAGGGCTTCCTGCCCCCTGGCTAAGGGTGGTAGTAGTGGTGGGCATCCTGCCCCCTGGGTGAGGGTGGTAGTAGTGGTAGGCATCCTGCCCCCTGGCTAAGGGTGGTAGTAGTGGTAGGCATCCAGCCCCCTGGCTAAGGGTGGTAGTAGTGGTAGGCATCCAGCCCCCTGGCTAAGGGTGGTAGTAGTGGTAGGCATCCAGCCCCCTGGCTAAGGGTGGTAGTAGTGGTAGGCATCCTGCCCCCTGGCTAAGGGTGGTAGTAGTGGTAGGCATCCAGCCCCCTGGCTAAGGGTGGTAGTAGTGGTGGGCATCCTGCCCCCTGGCTAAGGGTGGTAGTAGTGGTGGGCATCCTGCCCCCCTGGGTGAGGGTGGTAGTAGTGGTGGGCATCCTGCCCCCCTGGCTAAGGGTGGTAGTAGTGGTAGGCATCCAGCCCCCTGGCTAAGGGTGGTAGTAGTGGTGGGCATCCTGCCCCCTGGCTAAGGGTGGTAGTAGTGGTGGGCATCCTGCCCCCCTGGGTGAGGGTGGTAGTAGTGGTGGGCATCCTGCCCCCTGGCTAAGGGTGGTAGTAGTGGTAGGCATCCAGCCCCCCTGGGTGAGGGTGGTAGTAGTGGTGGGCATCCTGCCCCCCTGGGTGAGGGTGGTAGTAGTGGTGGGCATCCTGCCCCCTGGCTAAGGGTGGTAGTAGTGGTAGGCATCCTGCCCCCTGGCTAAGGGTGGTAGTAGTGGTGGGCATCCTGCCCCCTGGGTGAGGGTGGTAGTAGTGGTGGCATCCTGCCCCCTGGCTAAGGGTGGTAGTAGTGGTGGGCATCCTGCCCCCCTGGGTGAGGGTGGTAGTAGTGGTGGGCATCCTGCCCCCTGGGTGAGGGTGGTAGTAGTGGTGGGCATCCTGCCCCCTGGCTAAGGGTGGTAGTGGTGGTGGGCATTTGGCACCCCCTGGCTAAGGGTGGTTGTGGTGGTTGGCATCCAGCCCCCTGGGTTGGGGTGGTGGCGCGCATTCAGGCCCCTGTGTGCATATGTGGCATTGGTGATGGGCATCCCGCCCCTATGGTGCTGCTGTTGCAAGTATATTCAGATTCCCCGTGTATGTGTGTGATGTGTCGTGGTACGTGTTGTATGTGTTTTGTGGTTGGTGTCTGACTTACCTTCTGCGCCGTACGCGTCCGTGCCTGTTCCGGTAGTAGATGTAGAATATTGGTATGATCGGGACGAAGGGATTCATGGTTGGTTCGTGTCGTTCGTCCTTCTCGTTGCTTCGCGTCGTCCTCGTCGCTTGGCTTCGTCCCTCGCCGCTCGCTTCGTCCTCGTCGCTCGCGTCGTCCTCGCCTGTGCTGTGTTCTGCCTCGTAGCCGTGGATCGTGTTGTGGCGCGATTCGGAGCTTATGTGCGCCTCTCCCGGATGCTTTGACGTGCCGTGCGTAGCGACGGGTTCGGCGCGTACGGAAAGCGCATCGTACTTGTCCGGCCGGACGGGGCTGCATTTTCCCTTCCGTGCGACTCGATTCGGCGTTTCCGGATTCGCCTCGGTCGGAGAACAGGACCTGGTTTGGGTGAGTACGGCTCGGCCGGAATTTTTGCTGTTGTGCGCATCGTACTTGCTCGTTCGGTGTGCTGTACGGATCGGTCGGGAAACTGGCTTTCGCATGGCTTTTTTCCCGACCGAATAGTATTGGGTGCGCCTCCGACCGAGATCGGAATCGGCCCCAGAGAGGTAACCAAATCTCATATATAAAATAGGTTTACTGCATCTTTCTCCTTAGCTGCCCTGTCTGTCATTTAAATCGTTAACATTTTTTCTAATTGGTCTTTACAGTGACATGATGTTTCATGTAGATATGGCCTATTCAATGTAGAAGCAATCACATACAACATTAAAGAAATCTTAGTGCAGTACAAGAGTCTGCGATCACGATCAGTGACATGGCATGGCTGCATAAGTAATAATGGGACATTTCATTTGAATAGCGCGAGTGTGACTGTGAAGGCGCACGTAAAAGTTATCCTCGATGTGGCATATAACTAAACTGAGTAGTCCTTGGTAGAAGGAGCGCCAAGCACACTCTGCTTCTGAGGGGCACCATTGCCATGCTCTTTGAAGGGTACAGAACGTGGCACCTGAATTTTTGACCCAATTACCAAATAAGGAACATGCAATATGCAGAAAAACTTTGTCAGTGGGTGATCAAAGATAAAGCTGGGGTCGATCTCACAGAAAAAAGCGTATAGAGTCTAAAGGTGTTTTGGCCTCCATGAATGCTCGGAATTAAAGTTTTATTTTCAAGTTTGGGGTCAATCTTGCATCCTTGTTTATGTGTAACATTGACTCAAGGCATCAACTGTAGCGTATAGAAACAACCCATACGCCCAGAGGGAATGGAAAGTCACTCTGTAGGGCACTAGACTCGCTAGTTGGTATGTCGATCTCCCCTTGCCTAGTCTACGCACAATTAGAGACTTCAAAATACGTAGAATCGTATTTGAGCCTATCTGTAGCCAATCAAATTTTTAAAGCAAAGTTCAGGGACTCCATGAGTAATGTGCTAAGACACTGCTGCATGAACATTGGGCGACGTTTGGTAAGTAGACACAAAACCACTTTACATATAAACAGCTTGATGGCGAAACATACATATTTTAAACTGGGAGTGGGTACTAAAAAGGAAATTCAGACAAGAAGATTAAAAAAAAGTGAAACCCAGCACAGAAAAAAAATGGATTGTGCTATCCGCTGAGATTGTGGGCGATATGTACTAAAAGTAAAGTGATAGCCTGGCCTCCTCTTAGAATACTAATAATCGATCAGCGCGAGGAGGGTAAGTGCAGTTGCAGCATGCACAGTCTCAGGTGGGGAAACACAAGCACGTCTGAAATCAATACAGACAAATAAACACTCATGCTCAGCGCACTATTATACTTGGCACAGATGAGGTTGAGATTCCCAGCATCGGCTCTTTGACAGGTTTTATACATTGCAGGAAGCATGGCTCCAACTGGACATGCCTTGCACTGGCATGCTGGTCAGATGTCAGGCGTCACTAAACATGCCTTGAGCTGGAATGCTGGTGAGGGCAGTCAAACTGTGTTGGCAGCAAGGCATTGGTTATGTATAGCTGCCACTGGAAGCTATCAGAATGAAAAACTGGATCAAAATCTGGTTATTCAGTGCTACGAGTAACAAATGTTTTTTACAACTGTTGTTATGTCACTACCACCCTGCTTTGTGGATTTCCGCGCAAGGCAGCGAGCGTTTCACCCATATTTTTCCACCACTTCTGGGTCTCCACAGACCAGAGGGAGGCAGGAAAACATGGTTGGTGCTGTACCTGCACCAACCACCAAATTCCCCTCTCAGCACTATGTTATGTATGACTCCCCATTACTCTGGTCCTACATACGTTGAAAGGAGGGGCCGGTGATTTGGGGAGGGGGCGGCGGGGGAGAAACACATAAAGATGTGTAAAAAGTGAATAACGGGATGTTTTTCACCCCTTCGCTCTTTTTGTCTAACTGATGCCACTATGAACCCCTCAGTGAAAACATCCGTTATTCACTGTTACCAGCTACAATTCGATACAATGCCATTGTTGCTGAAGAACAGACATCGATCCTTCAAAACGTCTTGAAACCTGGTCCCTTCTACTTTCTCCATTACTTTTCATGGAGTCATCTACACAGACAGCTAGCTGGAGGAAGGACTCTCAACATGGTATGTAGTTTGCAACGATCAGTCCGTACAGGTGGCAAAAGTGACATTTACCAGCTCTCAGATGATGCAACATTTCTGCTCAGCTACTACAAAAAGATTCCGCTCTATAATGTACATGTATTTGCCATCCTACTGCTCAGGGAGTGTGTGGTTCTCCCAAGATCACAAAGCTAGACAGTGGTAGCCCTGGGAATGAATGGGTGCCAGCAGCAGAAACACCTTTAACTGAGCAGGACTGTCTTTTCCCACAGTGCTCTTATATCACAGTACCTTTGGCCTACCTTGAAAGTGTCCATGGGCAAGAGTGGCTTGGATCTACAGGATCACACAGGGTAACTGAAAAGCTGCTGGGATTGAGTGAGCACTTAAGGCTGCCAGGAAAAGCACACCGAGTCTTGAGTCTTGTCCTGAATTGTTTTCTCCCCATGTGAGTCTGTACTCTTATGATGGAGTTTCCTTTAATTGTCCGGACTGCATGAGAGCCTCGACTGCAGGACAACTCATGCTCAAGTTTAGAGATCAAACTACCCAGGCCCCAAAGTTATGCTTAGAATATTCAAAAGAACATACTGGTGAGGGCTTTCTGTACTCCCTGCTCTTCTGATATTTATAATGTATAAGTCAAAATATACAACTGCTTAGCTCATAGATATTTGCCTGTTTTATCTATAAAACATATGCGTCTTTCCTCATAATTGTCCCATTCATTTGATCCACGTGTTCTAAGAATTCGTGGGTCAAGTTCTAATTTTTTTTGGTTCAAATCGAATGGTAATTTGCTCGAGGGAAAAGGACCGTGGCAGAGCTGCTCAAGCAAGGAGATACATTGTATATTTCCTTTAAAAAGGTTATTTTGGGTGCTTGGAAGTTCCTACGTGTAGAGTAATGAAAAATATAATACATCCCAAGAAGTGCAAGGTCTATCGCCAGGAGCCACCCTTCGGTCTGTAGAGGACGAGAGGGGTGCATAGGTTTAGCTTCTGTGTTGTGCCGGCGGACAGAACCACACAGCATACGGCCACACACATAAAGCAGGTAGACCCACTTTCACAAAGTCCAACAATCATACAGGCACCCATGAAATTAGACCAATAAACGGGCATCAATCCTCTGTGCAAAAGGTGGAGAAATTGTGATATACAGCAGGGTAGTGCTGGGTAATGTGCGCCAGTAGAGATCAAGGTGGTGTGCACTACGGGAGCACTAGCAGCACGCCTGAGGCAGGCAGTGGGGGATGCAGCTAAGGGTTCACTGAGTGACACGCCCAGGGGAGCACTGCCTGATATGCTCCAAGGAGCACTGGGAGAATCGCCTCAGGGGGTTCCTGGGTGACACCCTTCAGGGAGCACTGGATTATAGGCTTCCGAGAGGTTCTGGGTGTTTGTGCCTCACTGGATCATGTGCCTCGAGACAGTATTGTGTACCGTGCCTGAGGGGAGCATTCTGTGTCGTGCACAAGATGAGTATGGGTTGCAGCTCGTGAGGTGTGCACTGGATAATGTACAGTTCAGGGATTAAGGGATGAATACATTGTGGGGGCACAGGGTGAGGCCAGATCACACATTTCTTTTTGTATTCTTCTTTGCATTCAAGTAGGTTTCTCATTATAAATGGAGGGATGCAGCTACCAGAATGAGATAATAAATACTGGGACCATACAAGCTGTTCGTGACACTTAGTAAGACAAGGAATGGCATTTTCAGCTTTTTATTCCAATGCATTTCAGTGATATATTTAGACAGGTAAGTGATGTCATTTAAACGTATTTAAAACGCCCTCTTCTCAGCAGGCGTGTATGCACAACTAGGGCCTTCACAGAGACATGCACATCTCATACAAGCAAACATGCAAACCTGTCAGGTTGCAAGACGCTCTACAGTAAGTTTGATGCCTTCAGCGAGGCATGCTTTTTACCTAGAATTATTTTCCATTGTTCAAGTATTGAGCTTATGTCTATAATAGTCAAAGTAATCTTCAAGTCCCAGAATGCAAAGTTTTACTAAATAAAAAACAGAACTGAATAATGGAACCACATTAACTAGCCAACGGGGCAGCAACGCCCATTGATTAACGGATGAATAATCTAATAAACAACCACTACGTTTATTGCTAAGCGGGATATTGAGCAAACCTGGAGGGGGACTGCGGGCAAGAGAAATTCTAAATAGAGAGCAGGTATGAACCAAACAGGATTCTGGAAGAAAAAATACAAAATCAGAGGCTGTCCAAAACACATGATCGAATATGGGGAAGTAGATTGAGAAAGTAAGTAATGATAATACCCCTGTTGATTGAGGATTTATGTGAAATATCATGTCGATTTGATATCCTGTCTGATCCCTTGATATTAATATAAGAATGTATCCAACTGTATTTGCGCTTATTTTGTTTGAAATTCAAAATGCAAATAAAAACAGTTTATAGGTCTATAAAAAGTCACAAAGTATCCCATTCACTAAATATTTGTCATTAAATGTGCGAATTATAAGATATGTGCTGAACTTTGGTACCACTTTGGTACATTGCCTGATTCACATTATTCCTAGGATGATTGATTTTTTTTTCTAACAGTTAAATAATAAAAAAGATGTGTTAGCATGGCAAAAGAGGTAAACTCCATTCCAGTAGTATGAGATTTGCTTGCATGACTTCCATAAGGTGCATGTGGATCTCTTATTCTTAGTTAATCTACAGAAAGGTTTGCATTAAAAATTATTAGAAAAACTTAACAATAAGCGCGAAGGAATGTCGCGATAATGCATCATTAACAAAATTCATGGTAAATATTACAAACCATTAAACAGCGCTGATTAAACATTGTTAACATTCCTAGTCTTGTCCAAAACCATCAATTGCATATATCAGACACTGTATGGTTAGGAATAATGTATAAAATGCATTGAAATTATATTAGAGCATTAGAATGTTGAGCACTCCATTGCAGACCAGGGAGTGCACTGGGCTTCTACAGACAGTAGAAGCCCGCAGAACAACATTCTAACGCTGTTTTTCATTCACAGCTGCTGCTGTGAACAAAGGACTCTCGGGGCCTGAGGGGATTTAAATCCCCTCGGGCTCCGAGAGGCCTTTATTTTTACCAATTGGAACATTCTGCCCTCTGGGGCGGAATGTTCTAATAGCCTTAGAGCCCTCCTAGCGGGCTCTACCGGCCATTAAAGGCCCGCTCCCTTGTTAAAGGCCCTCGCCTGCGGCTCGGGCCTTTAATGCTGGAGCGGGCCTTTAATGGCCGGTAGAGCCCACTAGGTCGGGCTCTAAGGCTATAATATAAACAAATGCCTAATCATAAATCAAGGAAGAGCTCATCTCAATGCCACTGAATTCAAATAGTAAACTGTCAACCTAATTTTCCACATACAAATAAAAACAGTTACATTTTTCTACTCAGTAACAAATCTAATGTTGCCTACCTCCCTGTAATCTACAGCTGCTTCTGCTCCAACAACCATAAATTGCTCTTGATCGGTGAATAGTGATTTCCCCCATAATTTCAATCCTTAGTGATGCAATTGTTGTCCATTACAACTTTATAAATTCCACCAAGAATATGTATCCAATAGAGAAGGAGGCAACAGCATCATAAAAAGCTGACAATCTTGAAATTATATCTCCACAACCTGCTTATAAATAACTATGCTGAAACTGCCTGACATAAATAATACCTCACACTTCAATTTTGTCCGCCACAACCAGGACTACATCCCGTGGTGTTTCCCCTAAATATCAACTCAAAATTACAGTTTCCATAAAATCGTGGTCAAATCGTGGTCAAAGTTGTGACTACAAAAATATCAAGTGCAAAAATATTGTAGGTTTAAACTCCAACCGCCATATTACAATGACGGCGGTCATTGTTTAAACCGGCCGGGGAATCCGACTAGGTTCTGATGGGCTCAAGGAGCCCGTCGGCCAGTCGGAAAGGCCTCATAATCCCTATAGGACGGCGCTTCCGCAGTCGGGCTTATGATGGCACTTTCCGACAGCAGTTCCATATCGGCCTTTCCGACAAGGAACTTCTGTTGAAAAGTGTCTTTGGCGGCACCTAGCAGGGCCCCCTTTACCCCTGGCCCTCTGCATGTGGTCTTCACTTCCCTGCCCGTGTGTGCCTGCCACACGGTGCAGGGATGTGTTAAAACTTACATTTTTCAATGAGAGCTTCTGCTGCGAGCGGTTTCGGCACATCGTACAAGATCTCATTGGAAAATTGAAGTTTGCGACCGCAACATGTGCGGTAGTATCCTAATTGCAGTGCTGAAACCGCCAACCTGAGGTCGGTCTGTTCCCCATACGCAGCAATGTCGGTCGACTCCGACCGATATCGTAATCAAGGCCTTAGTTTTAGAACTTTTTTACAATAACATTGAAGTCTAAAATATAGTTTAGTATAATATTTTAAGGGTATTTTATTGTGGTGTATGATTTTATTTCATTGTTATTGTGAAAATTAATTTTTAAATAATATTACAGTAACGTATATTTATCTGGCTTCATTATATTTGGCCATCGGGCGGGTAGAGTTTTTTTAATTATATACCAAGTGATTAATTTGATAATATTTGTCATTTGATATCTTTTTAAATTGTTTATTACATTTTAATTTCAGGTTATGGGGTTTATTGGGGGATTGGGTGGATGGTGTTTGAGTTAAACATTTACATTGATAGCAACTGAGTAATGTATTAATTATGCCAAATGTTATATATATATATATATATATATATATATATATGTATAGACATGTTTAAATGCTTTTTATGGATAGTGTTTTGTATTGGGTTTTAGGCGGGTATTATTATTTTTAAACTGTATAATTATTATTACTTGTTTAATATTTTTAAAGTGTAATGCGTTATAATTGCTATATGTTTTCTTATTTTATATTTGCTTTAGTAAGGAGGGTCTATTGGGTGAATGAGTGAGTAGTGTTTTTATTTTGTTAAATATATACATATAATACCAGATTGAATAAAAAAAAATGTTATGTTGGTGGCTGGTTGAGGGACAGTGTTTATTTTAATTACTATTAAAATACAATTTAAAAAATTGTGTTATTCTGATATAGCTGCCATTTTTTAAATATGTCTTTTAATGTTTTAAATATTTAATCTATTTAAATAATTTACATTTATCAAATAATGTTAATGTTTGACCAGAGTAAAATTTGTAAATCTGACCCTCCTAATGTATGTACTTTTTGCAGTGTTTGGTAAGCTGGAGTTAGAATAGTAAATCTCTACCCAACACATTCACTTTCTTTAATGTATGTTAAATCTTGCTTTCCCCCACCCCCATCCGACCCCACAAATGTATGCACTTTATTTAATGTTTGTTAGGCTGGAGTTCAAATAGTAAATCTGACTCCGCCAATATATGACTTTTTCCCAATGTGTGTTAGACTTGAGTTACATTAGTAAATATAAACTGTCCCCCACCACATGCACATTTGCACTTTTTTCAATGTTTGTTAGATGGGGATTAAAATAGTACATTTTAATCCGCTAACAAATCAATTTTTCACAATTTTTATGGGCTTTTAGTTAGAAATATGTTTTTTATAACAAAATGTTATTGAATTTTGGCAGTTGATGCACAAGACATACCATGGAGGATCACAGATACAAACAAAAAACCGACTGATAGAGCCCCCAGTAATAGTAATGCAGCGCAAATCAGAAGAAGTAAGCATAGTAACAAAAACAAGATCCCCCTCTCCCTGACACCAGCCAATGAATGATACTGAGCTCCCTTGATTTCCTCTCGACCCCCATGACAGCCTACATATGACCGAAATTCCTCCTCAAGGGAGTGGTCAAGTCTCTCAGGTCTTTGCAGGATAATGCCCTGGTATTGGCCCCATGCTGCCCAAATTTTGTAGTGTTTAAGAGGACACCCTTTGGCCTTGTATATAGGAATTTCCATGCTCACACAACGGTCAGCCCCTGTTTCCATCGTTCCAATGATGTGGCGCCACAGTCATTCCAGGCCCTTGCGATGTCCCTTTTCATTATCACTAAACCCAGACACAGCAGGGCGGTGCAATATCTGTCCGCCGTTATCTCTTCTGTAGTGTGAAGGAGGACCAACTTAGGATTGCTAGGCAAGACCCAGCACAACACTCACTCAAGGCAAGCCAACATCTCAACCACAAAACAGGCAAGCCGAGCATATGCCCAAGTTTTGTGAAGGAAGTCTCCATTTCCGACAGATACCGCAACCACATCAGTGCCAGTGCGTCAACTGCTCCCATTTTCCACAATCCCTCGCAAGTGTAGTAAGCCCTATGTAAGTATTTCCACTGTATTAGGCAGAACTGCGAGGCGATTGCTGGCTCTCGGGGAGCGCAAGCCTCCCTCCAATCGTTGTTTGTAAGGTGACCCAAATCCCCAGCCCAGGCCCCTCTCAGACGTTTGAATGAGTCTGGTGTGGGGATCACTAGTGTATGGTAAGCCTGCGAGATTTTGTGATCCCCTAATTCCTCCAGAAGAATTTTGGCCTCTAAGGGGGGTAAGGTCCGGTTTATATCCGTGAGCCTCTTGAAGTGTTGGGTGAGAGCATGTCTGAGTTGTAGATATCTACAAAATTGCGAGCGGTGAAAGTCATACTCTTCCTGCAACTCAAGAAAGGATTTCATTGTGGCCAACAGGGCATCCTCCAACTTAGTTATGCCTATCACTTCCCAGGATTCAAAGCCCTCCAAGGCCACAACCTGTAACAGCCGGGTCCCATGCTATAGCGGGGTTTCCTTTGTCAAGCATCCCTTCCAGCCAAGGGCTCTGTGAGTGTCCCACCAGATCAGAAGAGTCACTTTTGTGGCTCACAGGAGATGTTCTGGAGGGGGTCCTCCGTAGAGCAGGTGCGAAAGGGGAATCTCTCTTATCAACAAACACTCAGTGGTGGAGGCAGGATCTGTTGTGGTAGTGAACCACCATTCATTTACGACAATGAGGTGGGATGACCTGTAGTATGGAAGTATATTTGGAGCTGCTATACCACCATCATATGGAGATTTATAACACTTGGATAGGGAAACCCTTGGGGCACTGTGCCGCCACAGAAAGTCCCTCAGCAGGGAATCTAGCTTCCTAAAAACCGAGAGGGAAAGCGGGAAAGGATCATTTTGCAGTTCATGAAGCAGGCGAGGTAAGTCGACCATCTTATAGATAGCTGAACGCCCAAGAATGGACAGTGGTTGCGTTGTCCAAAATATCCAGATCCCATATCACCCGTTCAAGATGGGGCTGCATTTTATGTTCCCAGGCCCAAATAGGGTTGTTGGTCAAATATATACCCAAATATTGGAAGCCCTCCCGGAGGACGCATATGTCAGCAGCCCATTCAAGCGCCGACGAGGAACATGTCAGGGGGTTCACTGATAATGTAGATGTATTAATGAGGATCCCAGAAAAAGCCATAAAGACTCCCAGGATCTGGAGGACTGAGGCCCAGAATTAGGGGGATTGTCTAAGAAAATCAGGAAATCATTGGCATATAGCATGATCCTATCGGAAATCCCTGGATATGGGGCGAATGGGCAAGTCCTCCACAAAACCCCAGAGGGCCTAAAAGTCACCCCAGGTGGTTGAGCGTAAAGTGACATTAATAGTTGGTAAAACAGTGCAATGGCTGTGTCCATGGCGTGCCTGACTCCACTCCTGTCTGTTATGTATGTAATATGTGTACGATGTGCTGTGTTGGAGCAAAGCCAGTCCAGGGTCTTACTAGTCTTATCCCCCCACTGATAGATGCAGCTCTGAGTAGCGAGCCACGCCGTTCTAACCTCGTCCAGCAGCAATTGCCACAATACCTCTTGCTGGTGTAGGGAGTGTCAAAACAACAGAGGAGCCAGATACGGCATAAGCTGCCTCTAACTCTAAGATATGGGTCTCCAAGTCGGTAATTTCCTGCCTGTGCTTCTTGCATCTTCCAGAGACATAACCAAAATGTCGTCCTTGACAGTGGCCTTCAACTGTGCCAGTGTTGGTATGCATGTATCTTTGTATGGCAGTGTGAATGTGGGTCTTGGCCTCAGAATCTCGCAGCCACCAGGCATTCAGGCGCCAGCCCAACCATGAATGCTGTGTGCCAAGTTGCAGCCGTATTTCCAAAAGAGAGTGGTCTGAGAGACCTCGACCATATATGTGTGTGTCCTGCACCCTGCGGGATTCTGAGGCACTCGCCGACAGAAATCTTGTCCAGAGAACGACTACAGAAATACTCTTCCATTAGAACACGAATAGAACGCCTTTCTTGGGACACCTGTTGAGCTCCATAAGAAACAACGACTTATGATTGGTCTACGCCCTGAGGAAGCCCCAGGCTGAAAAGCCATTTTTAGGGGGCGAAACACATGTTGGCGGCTGTGTTACAAATCTCTTGCCTTCCGTTTGTATTTTGCTTTGAATGACTCTGAAGAGTAAAGAGTCTCGATTTAAAAAAATACTGGATTCAATAAAAGGATTTAAATCCAAAAAGACTACAAATATTTCTACTTGCTCTAGCACATCTTTCAGTTGGGATTCTGAGGTAGGGATGAGGAAATAGTCCAGCTGGGAGAAGAACCTGTGTGCCCCGGACTAAAAGGTATAGCCCCGTTCCACTGGGTGTGAAGCTTACCACGTGTCCATCAAACCCATGGCCTCAATAAAGCGGGCGAGGGGGGCTGCTGCCGATCAGCACCCTCCCGCTCTGGAGGTTCCCCACCCCATTGAAGTATTGAAGTCTGAACCAAGGACCCAGCGTCCGGGGCGTGGCCAAGCCGCAGACCGAGATGGCTGCGCGGCGCTGAAGCTCCGCCAGCCATCCGACGATAATCGCTAATTCCCCCATATCCTGCTGCGCTGGGACGGCAAGAACTGGCTCGTGGGTCCCCGAGGAGGCGCGGCGCAGCTTGAGACACCGTCCGGCTACAGCGGAGACGGCGCGGCGGTGCCGGGATGAACTACGCAGCAACTGTAGCAGGAGCAACAATGGGGGCCGGAGAGACGGCGGCGGTGGAGTGAGGCCCCCGGCGACTGTGGAGCAGCTTCAATTGCGGATCGGACCCACTTGCCGGTGAGTGACCCGGGTGCCGGTTGGGTGTGCCCCTGCCCTCCCCCCGCGCCGATCCCGCGTGCGTGTATCCTGCGCCAGTCAGGCAGGTGCCGTACCTGTGCCTCTGCTTGGCCCGCCCGGCCCCCAGTTGGAGCCCGCATTACCGTGGGGGCTGGAACAGCGGTGCCGTGAGCGCTGCACTGCGGGTGGGTGCGTGTGGCTGCCTGTTGCCCCCGGTGCCTGGAGTCCCCGCCTGGCACTATCCCACATCGAGCGGCCCTTCCTGCTGAGGCCTCCACCGCCGGCCTGCAGTGTCTGCTGTGGTCCCGGGGATAGTCACGGACAGCAGCGCGCCACATTTGCCAGCGCTGACTGCAGAGGGTCAATACACACCAGAGATCCCTGAACCATGCCACTCCAGGCCCAAATTACGCTGCGGGACGACGCCACTGCGTGTTGGACACTTGAGGCCTTATCCTGGGCCAGTGATTATGGGGCGCCATAGTGCTTATTAAACGCCACCAGCCATCCTGCCTACAACTGCGGCTGCCCTGCTGGGCTGTGTTACTGCACTGATGTCCTAGATTTGCAGATTTGGGGACCTGAGCGCTCCGCAGCCGACCTCTGCGGTGCCACGTAGCTGGTGTGGTACAGTTCTCGGCCCGGTGCTGGTGGCGCCCTCGGGAACAACCGCGCGGCAAACACAGTGGACCGCCCAGCATATATTCATTCCAGGCATGGGCCGCAAAGACCCGAGGCAGAGAACGCTTTCGTATGATAAGCCCACAGAGAGAACAACAGACGAGGGAGCCGACATGGCGGCAAGAGGCCAAAGCCCTGGTCGCGAGGAGACGGCTTCGCCCCCCCGGCTGCATGGTTGCAGGAGATGAGGGCTGGCTTCCGATCCCTTGATAACCGCTTTGACTCCCTTGATAAGACTCTTGAGGCGATGGGTGCCAAGATCCAGGCCCATGACCGTCGGCTTGACGCAGCGGAGGCGAGGGTCTCTGACATTGAGGATGGCGCAGCACAATCGGCTAAACGACTGGACAGGATGGAACGCATACTGAAAGAGGTGGCCATTAAAAATGAGGACTTAGAAGCGCGCAGCCGCCGAAATAATATCCGCATCCTTGGGGTCCCAGAGTACACAGCCATGGGTCGCCTAGACCTTTTCGTCGAAACCCTACTTACGGACATGTTTGGCAGAGAATCTTTTACACCCGGATTTGTAGTGGAGAGGGCCCACCGCACCTTGGGGCCACGACCCAACCCGGGCCTGCCGCCTCGCCCACTTATAGCTCGGATCATGAACTTTCGAGACCGGGACACGGCCCTCCGCTTGGCAAGAGAGCGGGGGGACACCATCTGGCAGGGTTCAAAGATTGCGCTCTACCCGGACTTCACAGTCATGGTGCAAGACGCCAGGCGCAAATTCACAGGAGTGAAGGCCACTCTCCGTAACCTTGGCCTCAAGTATGGCATGCTCTACCCGGCCCGGCTCCGGGTTGAGATGGGTGGCTGGGCGCGTATATTTGACTCTCCAAATGAGGTCCAAGAGTTCTGTCACACTTACAAACGGAATAACGAACAATCACATGACGACAGGGATGGCCCGTCTTCTACTCATGGAAACGCCGACGCGAGTCAAGAATTGTTCGCTAGTTCTGGCGCCGGGTGACGTTGATGAGCTGATGTACTTGCTTTTACATAATCTGCAGGGGGATTATCTACTATACTGCTTCAAGAATTTCTTCATAGTTGGTTGGCTGTCGTGGTGTTGCCACTCCCCTAGGTTTATACCCTGGGTTTCTTCTAGATAGTTTTGAGGTACCTTTTTGAAATGTTGCCTGTTCCTGGTAAAGTAACCTGGTACTTCGTTTCTTGTTTTCAGGGTGGGTTTCGCCTTGCATTTCACGATGTGAGGTTGGGAGGGGGGAGTGGGTTGGGGAGGGTTTCCATTTTTGCAATATTGATTGTCATATTTGCAGCTCACTGTTTTGGGTCAGTATTTCCAACACATTTCCTGATCAACTTAGATTCACGACGATTCCCGAATGGCACAGCTAGGCTTGATAGATGGCCCCTCCAATTTATCCCTGCTGTCGTGGAATGTTAGAGGCCTCAATAATAATCGAAAACGGCGGCAGGTGGTGCATTATCTGATTAGACATAATGTAGACGTGGCATTCCTCCAGGAGACGCACTTGCCAGCCTCTGATACTGCGCGCTTTGCTGCGAGTTGGGGGGCCCATAGATACTTTGCGAATTTTAGTAATTATGCGAGAGGGACAGCGATTCTTATTCACAAGAGGGTCCCTTTTAGCTGCCAGTCGTTCGTCAATGATAAGGAGGGCCGTTATACCATTGTTGCGGGGTCCATGATGGGTCACATACATGCCCCTAACACTGACTCTCTGGAGTTTTTTCATTCATTACATACACAGCTTTCTAAGCTTGAGACTAGCTGGATTATGATGGGTGGGGACTTCAACCTACTTTTAAACACTACATTGGATAGTACCTCCACCTCTCCAAATTCGAAGCCCCGAGCGAGACGTGCGCTGCTTGAGTTATGCGAACAGTTTTCCCTGGTAGTTATATGGCGCAGGCGCAATCCTACTCTCACCAACTACACGCATTACTCAGGGCAACACAACACCTGGACCAGAATCGATCTCTGGCTGCTTTCCCCCGGGGTATCCACTTGGTATAGGGCGTTGAATACATTCCCCAGGACGTACTCGGACCACTCCCCGGTGCAGCTATGCCTCTGTGTCCCTCGACCGGAAGGATTCGAGAGACAGTGGCGCTTCCCTAGTCGTGCTCTTCTGGATGAGCTTTTTCGTCACGAGGTCGAAGAGGCTATAGAGGATTACTTCACCCTTAATGCTGGCTCGGTGGATACTTGGTCGGTATTGTGGGAGGGGTTCAAGGCCTACATCCGCGAGGTGTGCATTTCCAAACATGCTGGGGTGCTCAAGTCTCTGCGCACAACACTGACGAGGCTCGAGAGTGAACTAGCAGCCCTGGATAGCGAGTCTTGCCAAGCTTCCGCGGCCTCTCTACAGGACAAAAGGCTGGCCCTCCTCCTGGAATATAGAGAGACGGCGGATCGCGAGATCCTTTACTTGGGCAAATACCAAACGGCCCGTCGCTACGGCGAGGGAGACCGCCCGGGTCGTACGCTGGCTCAAATACTACGGCCTCCCTACAGTAAGGCATACATCACCGAGATTCGGGCTGAGGACGGCAGTCTCCTCACGTCCCCCACGGACATTCTGAACGAATTTAGGTCGTATTATACCACGCTCTATACCTCGAAACTGGCCATGACCCAGCCGCCCTGGAGACTTATCTGTCCGAAATTGCCCTCGTGTATTTAGAGAAAGACATGCAAGGCTTTCTGGCTGAACCAATCACGGTAAATGAAATACGCGGCGCTATTAAAGAGCTTCGTGGCTCCTCCGCGCCCGGCCTGGATGGCTTTACCGGGGAGTTTTATAAGGCCTACATGGACCTTCTGGCCCCGAAACTGATCGAGGTGTATGCGGAGGCCCTGGAACAACAGCTCCTGCCTCCCACACTAAGCGAAGCGGTTATCATCCTGCTCCCGAAGCCCGGTAAGGACCCCTCCCTATGCGGATCCTACAGACCGCTCTCGTTATTAAAGGTTGATTATAAGATACTGGCAAAAATTATGGCTAATAGACTCGCAGTTGATGGAGTTCATCATCTCCCCTGCACAGTCCGGTTTTGTTCCCCATCGCTCGACCTCTTTAAACTTGCGCACCTTGTTTGCGGTACTCCATAGAATCAGTCCCGAAGTTCCAGCGGCGGCACTATTACTAGACACAGAGAAGGCTTTTGACACGTTAGAATGGCCTTTTTTTTTAGCTATTATGCGACGCATGGGCATGCCAGCTGGCTTTATAGCCACCGCGAGCTTGTTGTACAGTAGACCGACGGCGCGGCTGCGCCTGAACGGCACCCTCTCTACCTCATTCCCGCTCATGCGCGGTACCCGTCAGGGATGCCCGTTGTCACCCCTTTTGTTCATCTTGGCAATGGACCCCTTGATACGGCACTTTCAAGAACGACATCTGCATAGGGGGCTACAATTCAAAACAGGCCCATTACTGGTTTCTTAATACGCTGACGACACCATACTATATGTCAGGGAGCCGCATTTAAACACAGCCCCCCTGCTTCGGGAGATTATCCGTTTTGGCCAGCATTCTGGCCGAGGCATCAACTGGCGTAAATCCATTATTTTTCCTTTAACTGCCAGCACGGCCCCTTGGCCCTGTGACTTTCCGCTGGAATGGTGCTCAGATTCCGTTAAATATCTGGGAATCTATGTACACTTAGACACGTCGCAGATTATCCAACTTAATTATGGCCAGGCGGTCGTCAAATTAGAGGCCCAAGTGGAGCGGTGGCTGCGGCTTCCGTTGTCCATGGCAGGCAGGATCGCCATAATTAAGATGATGGTCTTGCCTAAATTTTTATATCTTTTAATAATATCCCCATCCCTCTCACAAATAGTTTTTTTGCATCCTTGCGTTCTCTCCTTACCCGGCTGGTCTGGGGTGGCAGGCAACCACGGGTCCGTTGGAAGATACTTACCTTGCCGTACGAAAGGGGTGGATTCGGAGTGCCAGATCTCCATCTATATTATTTAGTGGCACAGTGTAGTTTTGCTTTTGCTTGGTACCACCCAGACGCTAGGATCCCGTTTCTGCGCCCTGAGTCCGACTTCGTTCACCCCGAGCGACTCGCGGCGGTCCTGCCGCGGGGCGAGCCGAAGGACCCCGTGGACATCCAGATGGTCTCGACCACCAGCTGGGCATGGAGCAGGCTACAGCACTATACTGGGGCCCCCGAGTTATACACGTCGGCCCTCCCTCTCCCTAATCCCCGCTGGCTCCCCATCACAGGGGAGAAGCTGGTACAAATCACGTTGTGCAAGTTTGACATCCTAAAAATCGGCGACCTGTACCCGGGAGGGCATATCTTTTCGGCCACGGAGGAAACTCGCTTCCAAGAGGCCACGTTCATGGACAAATTTGTGCTGAAACGTCTGTCCTCGGCGTTGCGAGCAACGGTTAAGGGCTTCCCGCTAGAGCCAGCCTCATTCGCCCCATTAACTCTCATTATAGAGAATGACACTGGAGTGCACATTGTGTCCAAGCTTTATAAACTCTGCATTACACAGGTTTCAATCGCGGATGATAGGGTCCGGGCGGAATGGGAGACTGATCTTGGTCAACCGATTACGGATGATCAGTGGGCCTACTGTTGTTCAGCTACAGGAACTATCTCCCTGAACAGCCGGCATAAGCTCATACATTACAAGTTACTGCGCAGACTTTATATGACACCGGCTAAATTGCATAGAATCGACCACAGGGCCGCACACCTGCGGTGCCCAACATGCAGATTTCGCCCACTTGACATGGACCTGCCCCTGCATTCGTCTGTACTGGAAGGCAATCTTCTCCACACTAGGGATCATTCTAGAGCTCACCATTGTCCCGATCCCGGAGGTGGCGCTTATGGGATACACGGCAAACTTCCCTAGAGCAACCCGGAAGCTTGCGTCGCTCGGTCTACTGCTGGCAAAGCGAGAGATAGCACTGCGTTGGGGCAGCAAAGTTTCACCTACATTACAAGGCTGGTTGAATAGTCTAGCACACTGCAACATCAACAGCGAGATCTACTCTAGCACGCTGCCAGGCACAGCGCGTCCAACAGATATCTGGGGCCCATACAAGGACTATATTCGTACCCTTCACAGCAACACTGCTTCCCAATCTAATGCGGGTATAGTCCCTGAGGGTATAGGCTGAGGAAGGGGTCACACGCATGCGTAGACTCTAGTAAATGCCCTACTGCAATCGAATTGGAGGAGTTGACTGAAGATATGAATAACATACCAAATGATGCAACCAAGTTCTCGGTGCTTGGCTTTGCTACATGATCAGGATTGATGTCTGTCACAGATTGCATGCTATATGAATACTGGCTACGTTATAACTCTCTGAATGCAAATGACAAAATGTATGTATAAGACTTGATAACCAATGACAAAGTTAAAAAAAAAAAAAAAGGACCCAGCGTCCCGTTGGGAATTATGTCATCAGGGCCCTCAGGGTCTGCAAAAACTCAGATGGGAGGGGTGGAGGAGTGTAGATGCTAGTCAGCGCAATGGGGTGCCCATGGAGAAGCCCAGATAACACTATGTAGCGACCCTGATTGTCATGCCAAATCTTATCAACTACTAGAGGACAATGTTGATGTACCAAAAGTGCCATTCCACCTGACCACCGGAAGAAGCCCACATGGAACACCTGCGTGTACCTCATATGGGCAAAAAAGGGGCATCTAGTGCCCACCAAGTGGGTCTCTTGCAGACGGAGCACTTCGGCTGAGTACCGTTTAGCCTACTTCAACACTGCACCTCTCTTGACGGGGTCCAGGATCCCAGTAACATCCCAACTTAAAAGATGAACAATGCCCAGAGCATCGGTATCTTCTTGATCAGTCATTGGGTATGTTACGACCAGATTGGCAGTCCAGTGGAGAAGTTGATCTGGGCTCAAAGTCTAACCTATCCATGTGTAGCAATGTCTGGTGTAATTGAGAAGAAAACAAAGAAACAGAACAATAGACAAACTCTCCCACCCCCACACCATACCTCGTAAACATGAAGTACCTGTTGTGGAATAAACTAGGAACCATCGCCAATCGAGTGACCAAACACCAACCAAGTTCCTCTGTACCATTCCCTTAACCACTCAAACAAAAGAAAGAAGAGAACAACCAAGAAAGAGAGGGTCCATGTGATCAGCCGCATGCCCCCGCTCTAGTAACAAGGTAGGACCAAGTGCAGATATAGTGTATCAGGGGTCCAAGGCTCCCACTGCCACCCGTGAGGGAGAGGCTCTTTCATGTGGTAAATCTGGGTCCAAGGAATTCAAACGGCAGGGCTACTGAGCATCCGCTGAACCAGCAAGAGACCTCCACGTGCTCAGAGATCGATGCAGCAGCTGCCCCAATCACCAGTCGGCCCACAGCCTCAGGACATGTTGGTGAAGAAGGAACAGCACCTGGGGAAGAGGGACTCTCCTCTGCCATGTCCAAGCTGCATCCATTGTGTCAAAGAAAAAGGTCTTGTTCTGATAGATCACTTTCGGCCGTGCAAGAAAGAGCAGTATGTACTGAATCTGAAGGGAACATAGCTTCTGCTTAACTGACAAGAAAGAGCATCTCTCAGCAAAATTAAAGATGTGGGCAATTATGGGGCAGGGTGGAGCCCACAGCAGCGGCCTCTGCGCCAGGGATCTGTGAGTCCTCTCCACTGTGAAGCAAGGAGACAGTTCTTCCCCCGGCACCCAGGACTTCAACCATGTGGTCACAATTTGAGCGGGGGACATCCCCTCCGCACCCTGTAAGACCACCACTATATTTATGCTGTTGCGTTGTGATCGACCTTCTGACTTGTCCAACCGTACTTCAAGACAATGCATAGTTTTCTGGAGGCCAGACATTGTGGTTGTAACTTATGAAGTGCATCTTCCGTGGTCAAGATACAACTCTCTGCCTCCGCGACCCTCACGGTCATGTTACATAAGTCTAGCCACCACAGAAAAACATTGACTTTTAATTCACCCATTTTACCCTCCAGGGAGGATCGCAAGTCTTGGATCGCCTGCAGGATGGGAGCTGAGTCGTCAGCGAGAGCTGGTCCGGCCACCACCGGGGTTCTCCCCCATCAGCCTGCTCCCGCAGATCTTGTGTACTTATCGATGCAGCCCTGGGAAGTCTGGGCACCGGGATGTTTGTCCTTCCCCATTGTGAAAACGGGAGGGGGCCACAGGGCCGCAACACGTCTGCCAAGAAGGAGAATGGCACAGCGGGACCCCGCCTGCCCACAAGAAAGTTTAATGTTCAGCAAGTGCCCACTCTGCACCGAATCACCAGACGAAGAGAATAATCCAGCACGCTGACTCTCATGGGGACTCAAGTCAGATGACTGTCCCCAATCACCACCGTCCAGGACCAGGGGTACACTCGCTCCACTATCCAACGCCAGAGGCACCCCACGGTGTGGGTTCCGGAATAGAGCTAAGGGTCGACACACAACACACCCTCATGGTACACCCTGTTCCGCGCAGGTCCACCAGGGCGTAATCCTCTCCCAGAAGCCGGGGCGGCCCTGTAAGCCTCCTCAAAGCCATCTCCTACCTAGCTGCTGGGGGCCTGGTCACTCCACAGCACCACCCAGATACGGACTCCCGATCGGAGCCAGGGGGTCAACACCAACTGCCAACTCAAGAGCGCAGCACAGCCCAAACAACCAGGTCACACCTGCTGAGTCCCGAATTACCAAGGCGGCGAGTTTCCTCTCCGGGACCTCGCAGGTGCAGCTACCCGACTGGATCCAAAGGCCGATGCCTGTGTGCATCCTACGCCAAGGGGTGATCTCCTTATCTCTGGGACCCACAGTAGCATTGGGCTCACAACACAGCTGGCCCCCGGTGTGAGGCCCACCGACTGGCCGCTCACCACCTTAGGCCTTGGGGGTGGGCTCGGGGGTCATTCAACACCGCCAGACACCCCAGCACCTCAACCATGGGAGTAAGAACGACCGTCCACAGCACTCCACCCAGCAAACAGAGAAATCACTCCCGGGGAACTGCAGGGCCTCTAGGGTGCTGCCTCCCGACTGGAGCCATAGGGCTGAGGCCCCCTCTCACTGTAGAGCCTGCAGTGGTCTCCGGCTCCTCACCGCAGTCGGGCTCCACTCTCAGGCCCCCGCCCACCCCTCCTCCAGGTCTACTCCTCCCCACATAAGCGCAGACCGCCGGAGCCTCGCAGGAGGAGGACCTGACGCCATCTCTCAGCTCAGCTCTCACCACGCTGTAGCAGGCGGTGCAGTTTCTCCCCTTCAGCAGAACCCCGGCGTTGCAGCCGTGGAGGTACCAGGTGCCCCCTACAGCACCTGCCCAGCACTGGGGCTACGGATGTCCCGGGGATCCCCTGACCCGGCAAATATCCAGTGAATGCAGGGATGGCGGCGGAGCTCAAGAAAGAGTGGCCGCCAAGCTCAGCATCCTGACCACGTCTCCTTTTTACCTTTTTTTAATAAGTTTTGGTTAGAAGTTTGCTGCTTTAGATTTGTAAAGATATTTCTTGCATATTACATTTTAAATTATTTATTTTTTAATTTAATTTTCTATTTGGTGTTTTTAAAATTATTTACTATGATCTATTTTTTTTTTATTCTAAAAATATGTATTTTTAAAATAAAAATTAATTTTAGATATAATGGTTGAATATATTTGAAATACGTTTGAATTCCTTTTCTTAATGATTAATAATTATTTGCCTATGTGGTGCTTTACACTTTAATATAAATTACAATTATTATATATTATTTATTAATTATGTTTATGTGTATACTACGTTTATTGTAATTTGTAATATAATATTAAAATGTACTTTGTAATTAATTAGATATGCTATCAAAAAGTTATATTACATTGTTTAAGCAATATTAAAAACATAGTATTTGTTATTTTTTATGTTGCATATATTTTAAGATATATTAACTTGATAAAAAATTATAATGTCAATATTTTTGACCACGATATTATTGACCACAATGTTGTTGTACTAAATACGTAAAGCCATTATTTTTGTTGCAGACGTTTTTACCACAATATTTTTGTAGCCGATATTTTGTCATACAGCCCACACCAACAAGAACACTCACTATACGACTTCAAAACTATGGAGCTCAGCATGGCCCATTCTACTCCCCTGTGCCACCCAATGGGAAACTTTAGCTCCATATTCTACTAGTCACCCTACATATCAGAGGATGTCACAATTCCCACCGGCAATAACTGGTGAGGCATTTACATAAAACTAGTAAAACATCAATTCCGTTCTTTTATTCTGTTCAAATATGTTATGGGATGGAGGATATATTGGGGGAATGAGTGGGTAGTGTTTTTATTTTGTTAGATTACAATTAAATTTAAAAAATATATATAATACCATAATGTATTACTTTGCTTTTGTTATGTTGGGGGCCAGTTGAGGGCTAGTATTTTTTAATTACTTTTAACATTTTTGAAAATGTTTTAGCTGCTACTTTTTAAAGATTTCTTTTAATGTTTTTAACATTTAATATATTTAATAATTTACATTTATTGAATAATTTTAATGTTTAATTTTTATTTGTGTGTGTTCTATTTTAAACCCACAATGTATGCAGTTTTCCAGATTTTTTTTAGACCAGAGAAAATTTGTAAATCTAATCCTCCCAATCTATGCACTTTCTGCAGCGTTTGTTAAACTAGAGTTAGAATAGTACAATTTAACCTCCCTAAAAATATTTTTTTTCCCAATTTTTGTAGGCTTCTATTTAGAAAAATATTTGTGTATTTTTTATTAGTTTTGGATTAGAGTTAGATTACTTTACTGTAGATTTGTAAAGATATTTTGTGCATATTACATTTTAAATTATATATCTTTTAAATATATTTTTTTTAATTCATTTTCCATTTTGTTTTTTTTTACGATAAACAAATTTTTTGTATTTTAAAAATGTTTCTAAATACTTTTAAATATTAGTTTTAATGGTTGAATAAACTTGAAATATGTTTTAATTTTTTTATTTTACGTAATTATTTGCTTTTGCATTGCTTTACACTTAAATATAAATTACAATTATTATATATGATTTATTCAGGAACTATAGTTATGTTCACAATATGTTTATTGTAATGTGTCATATAAAATTAATATTTATTTTGCAATTCATTATATACGCTTTCAGAAAGATATATTTTTTTAAAAAGTAATATTAACAGACTAATGTTTGCCTTTTTTTAAGTTGTATATATATTTTAATATATATCAATTTGATTAAAAAAACGATGTCAATATTTTTTACCACAAAACTATTGCCCACAATGTTTTTGTACTTTAGACTAGAAATATGTAAATCCATTACATTTGTGGTAGACGTTTTACCACAATATTTTTGTAGTCTACATTCTGTCATACAGCCCATCCAATACCAACAAGAACAATTTACAATCTCAAAACCGCGGAGCTCAGCATGCCCCATCCTAGTCACCTGTAACACCCATCGAGGAAACCTTTGCTGCAAACTGCCCACTGTACTCCACACCCTGCTAGTCACCCCACATCGCAGAGGATGTCACCACTCCCACCGGCAATAATGGTTGAGCCATCGGATATAGAAATAGTTAAACATTGATTCCATTAATTTAGTCTGGTCAAATCATGCAGCGCTTTCATTCAACATCATCACACTCACTCTCTTAAAACATGGCCATCAAAAATGACAAAGGATAACGGGCCAAAACATATACAATTTATGAACAGGGCGAAAGAGCTAGCAAGCTCTTAGTGTGGCTGGGGAAAAGGGAAAGCACAGAGCGATGGATTAAAGCAATAAAGGGACAGAATGGGACGCGTCTGCGGAACCCTAGACAAATAGCAGAAGGGTTCGCATGCTACTATGCACAACTCTATTCCCCAGGCACAACGAACACCATAGATGAGGCTCGGGAGATGATTACTGACATACCAATTCCAGCATTGATCATAGAGGACCGACAGACACTGGATGCAGATATCACAGCTGAGGAGATCATAGCAGCCATACTTGCTATACGATCCGGGAAAGCAGGAGGGCCAAACGGCCTCCCAATTGAGCTCCTCAAAGTAACGGCCTCCAAAGTTGCACCCCATCTCCTAGACATGTACCTAGAAAGTAAAACCATTGGTGCATTGCCCAGAGATCAGAGGATGGCCTCCATAGTAACAATCCGAAAGACAGGCAAGCCGGAGGAGGAATTTACCTCGTACCGACCTTTTTTTTTTTACAAGACGGGGGACACCACGCTAGGAACACGGCGCGCCGCGCTAGCAAGAGGAGGGCATATTATAGCCCTTGATGCCATACTAAGAATTATCAAGACCTTGCCTGGAATTTTGTATACTTTGCAAACCTACGTCTAATACATGAAGTGGGATTGCCACATATATGTCCCTTAATACATTGATATACAAGATACGGATGCCTCCTTTGTACTTGGGAACATCCTTTAGAGATTTGTACTTTTCGTTTGGATTTTTAAGCCTTGAAGAAGTTACTAATCGTAACGAAACACGTGTCGGCTGTTTCCATTAAAGACAACGTAGAGATTATAAGAACAGAATCTCCGTGAAATTATGAATGACACCTGTATTGCTTCATATTGTATATTTGGATGTTGTTATGAAATATGAAGTCACCACAATAAGAAATGAAATACTGTCCACACATTAAATGATGCTTTTTTGCTCATATTGACTAATTTGGTTTACTTGCCTGTGAATTGCTACAAAGAAACTCATATAGACTAGCTACACCATTCAATGTGAATGGTATATATTTTTGTAGAGTGCCGAGGTGAAATCGTGTTGTTTAAGTTAGCATAGGAGTCCTGGGTACTTCTATGTGGTCACATCTGTGGTAGCGGGATGTATCATATTACCTTGAGTGGCACCAACACTGGTACGTGATTATAAGAAAAAAATTAGTTTCTGTTAGAAAGATACTGTTATATAACTGATGTGCAACCCTGTATTCCACCGTTACCATTTTCTGTGATTTGCTACAACGAACACCATAGATGAGGCTCGGGAGATGATTACTGACATACTAATTCCAGCATTGATCATAGAGGACCGACAGACACTGGATGCAGATATCACCGCTGAGGAGATCATAGCAGCCATACTTGCTATACGATCCGGGAAAGCAGGAGGGCCAAATGGCCTCCCAATTGAGCTCCTCAAAGTAACGGCCTCCAAAGTTGCACCCCATCTCCTAGACATGTTCCTAGAAAGTAAAACCATTGGTGCAGTGCCCAGAGATCAGAGGATGGCCTCCATAGTAGCAATCCGAAAGACAGGCAAGCCGGAGGAGGAATTTACCTCGTACCGACCAATATCCCTGCTAAATGTGGAGGCCAAAATACTGGCTAAAGTCTTAGCCACACGACTGCTCCCCTTGGTCACACGGTTGATTCACCCGGACCAATCTGGGTTCATGCCCGGCCGGAACACTTCACTAAATTTGCGCTGGCTAAAAGGAGTGCTTGCTAGACAAAATACCATAAGTGAGGATGCAGCCATACTTTCCCTAGACGCCCGCATGGCTTTCGACACTGTTGAGTGGTCGTATATGTTTGCGGTACTTGAGCGTTTGGGCCTGGGGACGACGTACCTCGAGTGGGTCAAACTCCTGTATGCGGAGCCGCTCGCACAAGTGGTAGTAAATGGGCATGTATCCAGGGCCTTTACCCTGCGCCGTGGCACGAGGCTGGGCTGCCCACTGTCTCCCCTTATCTTCGCCCTGACCCTGGAACCTCTTGCATGCTGGATACGAGGAGATCCATTGATATGGGGATTGAAGTGGGCCAATGAGTGGGAGGACAGAATCTCACTTTATGCGGATGACATCATACTATACGTTGCTTCCTCCCGCTCCTCCATTAGCAGAATACTTCAAATATGCTCTAACCATGGCAGATATTCCGGGTACACTATAAATTGGTCTAAGTCAGTGGTGTACTTACTCCATGGGACAGTGCCGGCCTTACCGGCCGAATGTGAATCCCTTGTCGTCACGGACGGATTTCGTTACCTAGGCATTTATGCCACGGCTGACCCATCACTCTTTTATGACCAAAACCTACTGGGACCTCCGGCTTGGCTGCAAAGCGATGTCTGCCATTGGCGGACACTGCCTTTATCGTTACTAGGACACGCAGCGCTATATAAAATTATGGCCCTGCCTCGGCTCCTCTACGTGCTACAGAACATCCCATACACGGTGCCCGAGACGCACTTCAAGACAATAGAGGGGGAAGTCAGAACCTTACTTTGGAATGGGAATCCTCCGCGCATCGCGGGGCCCATATTGGTTCGGGGGTGGTATGACGGGGGAATCGCTCTACCAGATATTCGTAGCTACTACAGAGCAGCACACCTCGCTATCATAAATAAATGGGTATACGGTGCACAACAGGACCCAGCGTGCTGGATGGACAAGTGGAAAATGGGAGTAGGGGGATATAGAGAGGCATTATATACAAAACCAAGTAGACAACAGCTTACTGGCCCCACTGCCCTCACGATCGCAGAATGGCACTCCACCACCAGGAAGCTAGGCTGGTGTAATAGACTGACACAAATGACGCCCCTATGGCATGCAGTCGTGCTGGGCAACCTAAGTAAAAGTAAAGGATTTGACAACTGGGATACCATAGGCATATCGCAAGTGAGTGACTTGGTAAAAAGGGGGGAAATACTGGCATTTGCAGATCTGCAAAAGGAATATCAATTGTCCACGCGCGAAACTTTTAGATACCTACAAATTCGACACGCCTTGCAGGAGGCAACCAAAGGTATAGAGGAGATCCCGGAATCCGCACCGCTTGAGGACAGATTGCTTGCTGACCCTATGACTAATAAAGTAATTTCACTCACGTACAGGAAAATACTTAATAACTCACCAGATCCACTGGAAAGCCTTTATGCACGCTGGCAGATAGACCTGGGGGAACTAGAGGAAGAGGACTGGCGTGAGGCGCTAACCTCCCCGCGAGAGGTGGCCATACCGTCGCGATTGGTCCAGCTAAAAATCTTGCACCGTGCATATATCACATGTACCACTTTATTTAAGATGGGTCGAATCAGTAAGGCAGATTGCACACGGAAGTGTGGGGAGACGGGCGCATTTTACCACATAATCTGGGACTGTCCAATCATTGAGGTATTTTGGGTCGCGGTGCATAAGGTGATAGGAGAGGTATGTGGGATTTCCCAGACTTTGTCCCCCAAGACTTGTTTGCTCAATATCTGGGATGCTACAGACTTGAGTCGCATGGACCAGTTATGGGCGGCTATGGGCTATATGCTTGCGAAGCGCAATATTGCACGTAGATGGGGAGTTCCTGAATCGCCAACGATAACGGAATGGGAACATGATGTCGATTGGTGCATGTTAGCAGAGCGAGCAGTATACATAAACAGAGGATGCCCTAAAAAAATGGGATAAAGTTTGGGGGAAATGGAACACGTATAGAGGCAGCATTTGCACCTCCCCGTCAGAACGGGAGAGCGAGCCACTAGAATTACTGAATGGTGCTCCTGAGATGGGTGGGGGCGGGGTGCAATACATGGGATGTTTAGTGGCAAGAAGGATTGTTTATTAAGATCCGATGTTTTATATATGTTTGTACCGTACTATGCTATGCTATAATGTGCAATAAAAAGAGTTAAAAAAAAAAATGACAAAGGATTGTCATTCAGGCCCATCAAGACAGTAGCACCACAGATTTTGAAAACTACCTTCCCTCAAACATCGGCTACCCATAAAACCCTTTCTGAAATAAAATGCCACCACTTTACAATCAATACATCACCAACATTGCATACACGTTTGCACTAAACTGCCTCAAAAACAGTAACAGAAAGCCAGTCAACCAAGCACGCACACAGGATTTTCAAAAAGGTAGAATAGCACCGTCAAGTGCCAGAGAGCACTGAAAAAAACTGAACACTGTCAACCTTCCTAAAAACAAGCATTGGCATAGCCAATAGGTCTCGCCTTTGGGACCTTATAAGTGTTTGGTTATAGTTGTTTAGTAACTATAAAATAAGTGGGGCAACAGATAAAAAAGTCTGAAAATTGAGGTCACAAGCTGAAACATTGAGAGCTTATGGGCAACATCATCAATAGTTGGCGCCCAAACATAAAAATTTTACAGAAGCATTGTTTTCCTGATCAATGCACAGTATATACATATAGACTTGCCTTAAACTGCACTCCTGTTGTTACAGGTAAGTCATGAATTCATTTCTCAATTACCAGTTTGAATAGATCTCTAACGGTAAGTGCACAATTTGTGGTAAACTTCCTGAAAGGGAATGTATTTTGTGGAACAAAGCATATACAACAGTGGCATACAATAATCTCCAAATGATTCCACTAGCTGGTACATGTGCCCATAGCTCAATCTTTAGGGCCTGGTCTCTATCCCGAGGTATGCGCACCCCTGCATGATGCCAAAGGGCTAATCACAAGTAACTGGAATTACTGCCCGAACTGAGATTCCAGTGTTATCGGTGGAATACAGCAGTCCGGTGTCCAACAAGCACAACCTGATTGGTGGGAACACAACAGGAGATGCAGGTTCTCTGGATAAGAAGGGGTTGTGCATTTGTATTAGTTTATTGCGCTTAAATGCCCCCTCCATCAGTGATGCTGTTAATAGATACCACAGCTCACAGTGCAAGTTGACAGAGGACAGAGGAAGACCCATGGTAGCGACATAAAGTACGAGACTGCCGGAGAGACCGTATCCCTTCATTGCAACCTTGCAGCTGGAGACTCTCGTGCATGCAAGATGCAGCAACTAGCTTCAGTAGAGCGTTCGTGCAGCACAGGACTGCCCTGAAAGAGAGAGAGAGTGCGAGCGAAAGAGAGAGAGAGCAAGAGAGAGAGAGTACGAGCGAAAGAGAGAGCGAGAGAGAGAGAGAGAGCGCGAGCGAAAGAGAGAGAGAGCAAGAGAGAGAGAGTGCAAGTGAAAGAGAGAGAGCGAGAGAGAGAGTGCGAGCGAAAGAGAGAGAGCGAGAGAGAGAGTGCGAGCAAAAGAGAGAGAGTGAGGGGGGAATGAAAAAAAAAGCGCGGCCCGCGCTGTGTTTAATGACGCGGCCGCAGTAACCTGATCCCAAGTGGGGGAGGTGTGCTGTGTCTGCTTGCTGGAACTCAAACAAGCAGCAGCTGTTTTGAAGCACTCGTGCTTGTGCTGGCCTCCACCTTGCGGGAGCGAGCAGCGGCTGTGAGAGCCATATGTTTTCAATTAGCACGCTCGCCACTGCTCGCTCCCGCAAGGTGGATGCCAGCACAAGCACGAGTGTGCTGTGCTTGAAAAGGAGCAGACCGATTTCTAAAGGTCATCTCATAGAGCAGCGCATGCGCGCTGCCTAGGCGAGACCTAACAACAGCAAATCACACCCACCATTTAATTCCCAGGTCTAACAACCATCACAAAACAACTATCTTGAAATTCTTCAGGCCAGCACAACTGAGCCCTGAACCCAAATCCCAACCCTTTCTTAAATTAGATGCAACAAATTAGCATCCTTTTTTCTGGGACAAAGTAAATAAACACTTAGGGCCTCATTACCATGTCAGTCGGAAAGGCTCCGAACGGCATTCGGATTTTCCTAATCTGAGTCGGAACCCATGTTTCCAACTGACTCTGAAACATTTCCGACCGACCGATTACGATGGTAGGTAACTGTTCGGTCCGTCGCCTCTGTTCCACCCGACATTCGGAGACTCCGAGTCGGTCGGAGCCGTACAGCTCTAGGGACCGTGTTTCCAACCGACGTATTATGATGTCGGATTCGGACAGCCTTTCCAACTCGGTTCATCCGACATGGAACAGCTGTCAGAAACTGACTTTGGGGGCCCGTAGCAGGCCCCCCTTCACCCAGAGGCCTCCGGTTGGGGCCCGTGGGGGAACCCATGGGACCCCTCTTTACAACCATGCACAGTGTGGCAGGCACCATGGGGTGCCCTCCACAGGGTGCAAGGTTTTCCGCAACCACCCCTTTCTTCAATGGGAGCCTGTGTTGTTGGTCGGAACACAGGCTCCCATTGAAGTCAATGGGAGTCCGACCGAACGGTGTTCGGAACCATCGTAATTGGTCGGTCGGACTCCCCGAACCCGAGTCGGAAACGATTCTGACAAGCAGTCGGTCGGAATGCTTTCCTAATTAAAGAATGACCAATCCAGTGACAGATGAGATACCTGTGAGAATAGGAACCTTTCAGGATCGTCACCAATTTGTGGTGTGCGATTCGAGTCCAGTCTGCTTGTTGGGCCGTGACATTGCATTCAAATTGGTGAATCAGAATCTTTGCATAGAAATGTTTCCCGTGTTGACAACTGAAGATCTGCCATACGACTTGAGGGACTCAGTCTCTCTGGAGGTTATGGGATTTCACGGGAGAAGAGTTAGGACTGATCCAAGGGGTTGAGCCAGTTGAGATACAGATCAAGCCAAATGCCGAATTCCCAAAAACACCCCAGTATAACCTGACGTGGGAAACGGTGGCAGGGATAAAACCTGTGATTGAGTCCATGATCGAACAGGGCATTCTGAAGGAGATAATGGGGAGCCCATGCAATTCCCTTATAATGGGACTGCAGAAGCCAAGTCGTAAGTTCAGAATTGTGCAGGACCTTTGAAAGGTCAACACGATTGTAGTTCCATGTTGTCCTGTGGTACCGAATCCATCAGTGATCCTGTTTAAAATTCCTTGTGAGGCTGAATGGTTTACAGTGATTGATCTGTGCCAGGTGTTCGTTTCGATACCCTTACACGAGGAAAGCCAATTTTTATTTTCTTTCTATCTGGAAAATTGTGTGTTAATGTGGTATCGTATCCCACAAGGGTACACTGAGAGTCCATCGATTTTTAATCAGATCTTGAAGAAGAATCTTGAGAGTCTGGTACTGCCACAGGGTTCAGTTCTTGTGCAGTACATTGACGACCTCCTGATTGCATCAGAAACGGAGGAAGCTTGTAGGATTGATACTGTTGCACTGTTAAATCACCTGGGAGAGAATGGACACAAGGTGTCCCCGAGCAAACTCCAGTACTGTTTGCCTGCAGTTCAGTATTTGGGTCATCCCACTGAGAAAGGCAAGAGGAAGGTGTCACCAGACCGCATTAAGACGATCATGAAAATTAATGCGCCTACCACACTAAAGGAAGTCAGGATGTTTTTGGGAATGGTTGGGTACTGCCGTCAGTGGATTCCCAACTTCTCATTGAAGGCAAAACCTCTGCAGAGGTTGACACACAAGGATGTGAGTGATCCGGTACCATGAGATAACGACTGTTTGGTTGCCTTCCTGGAGCTGAGAGAAAGCCTGTGTTGCGCTCCGGCTCTAGGAATGCCTGATTACAACAAATCATTCTCGTTATTTTGTTGCGAGCATGAGTGGTGCGCGCTTTCACAGACTCATGGAGGTGTCCATAGACCAGTTGCCTACTTTTCAGCTACGTTAGACCCCGTAGCTTCAGCGTTGCCCGGATGTCTCAAATCCGTTGCTGCAACAGGTGTCAGCATTGAAAGGTGTGAGAGTATTGTGATGGGTCATCCTCTTACGGTATATGTTCCACATTCAGTTGAGCTTCTGATGACGAGAACCAAGACACAGCATTTGACAAATAACATACTCACATGCTATGAGCAAGTCATACTTGCCTCAGAGAATGTGACTCTGAAGAGATGTTCTGTACTGAATCCTGCTACTTTGATGCCTATTCCAAATATTGATGATGAAGACTGTGAAGACCATGACTGTCTCGAGGTGACTGAACTTTGTACCAAACCGAGACCAGACATTGTGGATGAACCTCTGCCTGAATCAGATGAAATCCTTTTTGTAGATGGTTCATGCTTAAGGGACAATGCAGGTTATTTGAGGGCAGCGTTTGCTGTCTGTACTATTACTGGAGTTGTGGAAGCTGCTTGTTTACAGGGAGTACACTCCGCACAGGTAGCTGAAATCATTGCTTGACACGTGCATGCCTGATCTCTGATCAGATCCGAGTCACCATCTACACCGAAAGCCAATATGGGTTTGGACGGCTATGGTCACAGAGGGGGTTCCTAATGTCATCAGGATCTCCCATCAGCAATGGGGAATATGTGAGACAATTGTTGGAAGCTTTACAATAACCAAAAGAAATAGCAGTGGTCAAGTGCATTGCCCATGGGAAGGGGGAGGACTTTGTGACAATGGGCAATAAGTACGCCGATGAAGTTGCACGTTTCTGTGCTGAACAAGGGTGCATTTTCAATGGGGAATATACCGGAGAGAGCGTAGAGAGGTCCGAGCTCAGCATAATGTTAGCCATAGTGGACACTTGGGATGAGGTCAGGCGTCTGCAGGGAGAAGTGTCTGCTCAGGAAGATGCGGATTGGATTAAAGCAGGTTGTGAGAAGTGAAATGATGGCATTTGGGTTTCAACCGATGGTCATGCAGTGTTGCCAGATGATTTATTGAGCCCTATGGCGAGGCAGAATCATGGAGCAGTTCATATTAGAAGAGATGCCATGGTGCAAGTGTTCAGGCAGACGTGGTTTAATCCACGGTTTGTGCGTTTGCTGAAGCAGTGTGTCACAGATGTGTTACGTGTCAACAGATGAATGCTGTTTGCATTGAGTCACATTGGGAGATCTGGGGATCCCTTCAATAGGATCCAGCTTGATTTCATTGAGATGCCCAGGTGCAATGGATTGAGGTACATTTTGGTGGTGGTGTGTGTTCTCTCACAGGGTGTGGAAGCATATCCAACGAGAAGGTGTGATAGTCTCACAGTAGCGAAGCGGTTACTTAGAGAGTTGATTCCACGTTTCGGATTTCCAGCTTCGTTGGAGTCGGATAGAGGGACGCATTTCCACAGCGAGATTATGAAGCTGCTTTGTACTGCCTTACAAGTTGATCAGAAATTGCACTGTAGCTACAGTCAAGCACCATTCACAACTACATATAGTACTTATGGCATGATTTAAAGTTTGAAGGACGAAGTATTGCTAGTCAGGGCGATTGAGTAAATCACTACATCGCCCTGACGGACATCCCGTCCCCCAAATCTAGAGATGTGCGTCGGCCCACATATATCTCTTAACATTGGCAGGAACCACAAAAAAAAAGCTATCCGACCACCCACTTGAAATTGGGCAGACAGTCGGATGGCTAAACTCCAACAGCCCGTACTCCGTTGGTTCTTTGGAGGAGTAGGTCAGTGATGGAGCTGGAGTATGCTCCACTGCGACATACTTTTGGTCCGCCCACCTCTAAATCGGGCTGCAAACTGTGAGTTCTGCAGAGAGCGTTCCGTTGCGTAAGTGAGTACCGAATTTAGGGAAATTTCAAGATACGCTGACATAGTATGGGTCCATTTTTCTGCACCAGAAGATTCGTGTTCAAAAGGGGGAGTACATGCACAGTTTGCCTAATAACGTCACAGCGCAGCTAACAAGTCTAGACTTTCAACATGAACTCAGAACACCCAATACCGAACACGTCCCAATTATTTTTCCATGGTCCAGGAAAACAGAGGGACACATAGACCATGTTGCACATCAAGAAGGCCATTTGTCTTATAGCCTAAAATCACCTTGTGCCTCTTCAACAACAGGTGGAGGAAGAGCTCCAGAATACTGTGGATTAGGACATCAGTATCAGGTCCAACTCCTTGGATATCCACTTTTCTGCACCAGAAGATTCCTGTTCAAAAGGGGGAGTACATGCGCACAGTTTGCCTAGTAACGTCACAGTGCAGCTAACAAGTCTAGACTTTCAACATGAACTCAGAACACTCAATACCTAGCACGTCCCAATTATTTTTCCATGGTCCAGGTAAACAGCGGGACACACAGATCATGTTGCACATCAAGAAAGCCATTTGTCATACAGCCTAAAATCACCCTGCGCCTCTTCAACAACAGGTGGAGGAAGAGCTCCAGAATACTGTGGATTAGGACACCAGTATCAGGTCAAACTCCTTGGATATCCACAAAATGTCCATTGGTGTGGACATGAGGGGTGCCCCTTACAGCAATTTTAAGAGAATGACACCTTGGGCCACACCTAAATGAGAGGGATTAGTTCCCTAGAGGACACTGCCAATTTCTACAAACTATACCTATAGAAGGACTAACATCACTTCTATCTAGATAAACGCATAGTACATAACAGTTTTTTTACACATATGGGGCGGTATAAGTACAAGAGACTTGGCTTTGAATGTTGTCAGTGACTAAAGTTTTCCAGGAATAGTCAGGGAATAACATCAGCAAAAAATTTCTTTTTCTTTTGTTTTTTGACTGGTACCAAGAAGAATAAAACCAATATTCCTCAAAATATGCCCTGTCCAAAAAGGCCAGACTGATCCTAAATGCTGACAAGTGGGAAGTACACTAAAGAGCTGTGTTTTTTGTTCACATATTCTCCCATTGCGGCATGCTGCTGGAAGTGGATAAAATATCCTGTCTCCATAAACCTCCAGTTCCAAGCAATATTTCAGAATTTAGGGCCTCATTACGACCGACTACCATTGCAGCAGGATGAAGACCACCCAACAAGTAGTTGCCGGTTCCACTCTCCATATCATGATGAGGCTGCAGTGTAGGCGGTCGGAAACGTGCCTTTTACTATTGTGGCTTGTGCTGCTGCCCGGAAAAGGGCTGCAGCACAAGCTGCAGTAACAAAAAAAGGCATGTTTGCAAACATCCATGCACCGTGTGCCAGGCACCATGTGGTGCCTGGCACATGATGCATGGATGTTGGGTGGCACCACATGTGCCCCCCTGGCCACATAGCGGTGGTCCATGGGGACGGGAGCCCTGCTAGGGCCCCCAAAGTCCCTATCAATGGCGGTGGGACTGCAATGCAAAGGCTGTGGGAACGGACATCGTAATCTCCATGGCGGTGCCTGCGCAGGCACCGTCTTCATTGTGGGGATTACTGTCAGGAAAATATCGTCACTCATGTCAGATCTGGCTTTCCCAGGTAGTACGCCCTGACAGCTGGAGACTTCAGAAGAAAAACTGTTGCTTTATTTCCAATCAGCAACACAACTTACACAAAGGAACAGCAAAGAAATGCTGCCACAGATAAGCCCTCCAAGAGTCCACTATCCACATTTCCCTACATTCCACCTCAGGAGATCGCGTGCTTAAAGCACGCGCGTGCTACGACAAACACCTTAGGCACACACAAGAATACCACAAGCACACTCATGCTACTGCACAAAGTCTGGAGCACTTTCGCCAGGCCTTGAGCACCATGCCAAAACTCAACATTCTCTATGCCTTGACAGTCTCATGAGACAAAATTTTAGGCCATAACCAGACACTTGACTGGAGCAGCACAAAATCCGTACATTGCCTAAACATGAACCTTGTAACTTTTTTTTTGTTCATGTGCCCACTGAACGACGATTGGGATATATCGTTTTACATGATTGTTGTTTCATTTTTAGGTCGCCTACAGACATCTTTAGCTGAAAGTTGACGAAGGCCTGCTGCCTCTAAAATAATACAGAGTGGGATTTGGGTCAGCCCCTTGCTCATGAGTGGATGTCTTTCTTGTCTAACTCAGTTCAATGCTCCTGAAACAAAGTTTTCTTCAGTATTATGTATTTGTCCGGGCCTTGGAGCATTGCTGCTTATTGTAGTTTTTATTGGGTGTTATATCCTTCTACTGCTGTCATTAGGGGGCTAATTTTCATTTGTGTTTTAGAAGTTCATGCCAGCAGGCTTCCAAGCTCAGATGTGTGGTTGTAACCAAACTTTTCAGTTCTTCAAACTTCTGTGAGCTTGGATGGTGTTCCATAATGTAAATTACTCGGGCTGCATCTCAATCCACCGTTCTTTTGCACACCATGCAATCTTACTTTGGACCCATCTATGTGCAAATCATTCTTGACCCTGCTCCAGTGGGAACAGCCCAGCCCGAACTACCAAGCCAGGTCCTCCCTGAACTGGAACACAGGCAACCCAGGTCCGGTTTGGCACTACTTAGGGCTTCTCAGCCAGGTATAGCTTGGTTCAAGTAACAAAGTGCGCACTGAACTCACGTCAGGGTGTAACCGTCCCATTTAGGCGGCACACTAAAGTATACAAAAAAGTGATGGATGGAATGCTTTAATAAATCTCAGCCACTGGTAATTACTCAGGCCCATCCCAATCCACCATTCTTTTGCACACCATGCCACGTCAGGTTGGCCCGAGCTATATGTAAATCAGTCTTGACTCCAATGGGAACAGGCAAGCCTGAACTACCAAGCTGCCCTTATTGTGACGGGAATGCCCAGACGTTGGTCCCGTGCTCCCTGTGCCACTGGAGCTAAGCTTAACCTGGCTGATGAGCCAGAAGTAGGGCAAAACCAGTCCTGGCTTGCTTGTTTTCCGGTTCACGGAGGGCCTGGCCAGCCAGTTCAGGCTGGAATGTTCCCATTGGAGCAGGGTAAAGAATGATTTGCATATGGCTAAGTCCAAACTGAGTTGGCATGGTGGGCAAAAAACGATGGATTAGGATGTGAGCCGAGCAATCGCCAGTGGCTGAGATTAATTCAAGAATTCCATCCATCACTTTGTTTTTTGATGCCATTTTACTGCTAGCGCGCCTTACTTGGGGGAAGACGAGTCTTGCTTGGATTTATTGAAGGTACAGCAGTATCCTACAGTGCCGAACTTTTCAAAATGCGGTGTTTTAAAATTGGACCGATTCCTGCTAGGTATAAATCTGAAAGTTAAAGCGGGCGTTAGCTGTGCCTGTGCAAAACCAGAGATTTGAACAAGCCCGTATTTCATTTCGGCGTTGACCAGCTCATGTGCAATGTCGGCGGAACCAGGAGCGAGCAGTCTGTAAATGCATGAGCGAAACTGGGATGCGTGCACTTTCATTTCGGTATGAGGTGAAAAGCACAGATAAAGGCGTTTTACACTTAAAGGTAAGACACTGAGTGATTAGAGTTGAAGTGTATTTCATGTTGCAATAACGGGGAAGCATGCAGGAAAACGGAGACATTGTTCTCCATATCTGTCCGCCCCGAGTCGTTCCTCTTGCTTTTCTCCTGCCAAAAGGCACAAGAGTGGCGACAAGGTAGAAATAATTAAAAGGTTTATCGTAGAGACATTATTTTTCCTTAAAGAAGGAGAAAGGGATCAAGAGCATTTCTAAACAGTAGTCAATGTACTCTGACCTATTCCAGTCAGTGCATCTGATAATGCTTGTTCTTCTGCACCTGAGCAAAGGGAAAGTATACCTCAAAGGAGTTATTACCATAGTTGTTGACCCATGTTAGGGGGAACATGGGATTTGCCACGGAGGAGGTTGAAGAGTCCTTCAGAGACATGGTGTTAAGGCAATTGAAAAAAACCAAGTGTTGGTTTGCCTAGCTATGAGTATATGATATATTTGTACTGAATGAATAGAAAGGCCAGGACTGGATTAACTTTCCAAGATTCATGGCAAAATTATACCTTCTATAAGCCACTGGCAATTACTTAGGCTGCATACCAATCACTCTGGTGAATCTTGGCACACACGCAGCCAGAAGACCATCACACTGCAGACTAAGAAGTGTAGAAAAGAAAAAAAAGACAAGACAGTGGCATTTTCCTTCTATGCACCCAGAATTTGGAACAACAACTCTGTATCAATCAGGGCTGTCCAAGGTCGCTCCCCTGGTTCTATAGTGGTATCCTGTGCAGAAGTTCAGTGAGTTTCGTTGGAATAGATCGGTCGGTCAGAACCTGGGCCTCAGACAACACACTTATTAAACATTAGCTGACTGTTCTAGCCTGGGAGGCCTCCGGGTAGCTATGTGCTATATAAAACCTATAGAATAGAATGTACAAGAGGTAAAGAATAACTGGTGTGGTAGTCTAGCAGGCAGACATGGTATAACCACTGTTATTGAATAACAATTAGATACACTGGGTTTTGTCAAATATTGCTGTTTATTCAGCGTTTTTGTATTATGTCAAAGATCTATTTTTGGCTTTGGTAGTGTACCTAATTAAGTAATGACTGGGACGAGGGACAGAGAGTTAATGACCCTATTACTTTCCTATAGTCTTCATTATGCTCAGTTCAACTAGTCCTCTTCCCAGCCATTATGAATCACCCAACCTCCTTGGTACAAGCTCTTGTTGAAGCTGTGGATTACTCAAAGTACAGCCTACGTCTTCTTCTCTGGCTGTCCGATTCCTTCTAACAGTGGTGTGTATCTTGGATACCGATGCGGTAGCCTCATTACTCCACATTCATTGTAAAAAATGTTGTCGCAGTTTTGGTTTTCTTACTGATCTGTGACACTTTGTCACAGGTGAAGTTGGTTCACATGGTCAGCGCGGTGAAGTGCTCTGGGAAGCTAACCTATTTATAGAACCCAACTGAGGGTGAGTGGAATTAAGATTAGCATTTCCTGTTTTGTTTCCGGTACTGAAAATGATGACATACTTCTTTAAGTAATGAGTTGGACGAGACTAAGAGCTATAAACGTTATTTACAAGATGCAGAATCCTTTGCATTATTTATAATTCCTGTTGATTTGTAAAGTTGTTTCTGATTTGTAAAGTATGATTATACAAGCTACACGGACGCATGCAAACAAATCACTGCACAAAAACACATGCGGGCGCAGGTCACTTCAACGTGATTAACTATGACCTGGGTCACGGTCCAATCTTCTTCCATTGCTGAGCATCGCAGTATGAGACTCCCATGCGGTTAGTGTGTAAGTGGTACTTCAGAGTGCGTCGTTGTCTACATAAAGCAAACAGCACAGATCCGCTCACCTTCACAATCTAACGCCTGACAACCCCCGGGCAGGAAACAACAAAGGAACAACAGACCAAGCATAACTGACCCTACACTCGCCATTACAGCACTTCAGTTAGACTCGGAAAACGAACGACATAAACGACAGACTAGCGACAATCCATATTTCTTCCTTCTTTGGCCCACGCAGTGGCCATGTTGTGATGGGAAATGCTATTAAAAGGCGTTTGATCGCACAAGAGCCACCGTATAGTATAGTGATATTTTACTGCACTGTTTTTTTATTACTACAAAGTGTAGTACTGAAAGTGGTACGTATGTGTTGGGCTTCTGTTAGTTTGCGCAGGGTGAATATTTCTTTAATTTTCATGTTTTGAAAGATATTGAAAGCATTTTGTCTACCTTGATGACGAAACGCCACCAACGTCTTGTTTACCTCCGGGAGGGGCCTGTGGGTGGAGAGGGGGGTGGTTAAGATTCGAACACCGAGTACCGCAACAACCGTCTTTTCTATTTCTATGCTATTAAAAGGATGCTATTGGTTGCAACTCCTGACTTGTGGTTGGCCATATTTGTGTTCTCGGTTTGGATTGGTTATAAAAAAAAGTCACAGTTACAGATGTCAGAGGCCCCAAAATAAGTCATAGTACATTTATTTTCCGTACAATCCGGTGGTAAACTCAACTGGTACTTATGCAGGTTTTATATGGCATATAATTTAAAGTTACATACACTAATGTATATGCACCTTATTTTATCCATTAATAAATAGCATTAAAAAAATATATGAAACTGTAAAAAGCGTGTTCGTATTATTGACCGCATCTATAATTCACTCGTGCAGTTCCAGCTATCCATTATTTGCTACTGTTGTACTGAAATGAATTGTGAAAAAATTGTGATGTCCGCCGCCCAGCCGGCATTCAGAGTCGCTTTTGCCAGACTTGTCCTTTCTTTATTTCACAGTATGTACCGGTTTGTTGGGCTGTAATCCTGGCATCGGCATGGCGGCAATTGGGGTTCATCTTGGCTGCACATGTGCCTGTGTGGCGGTATATAAGGTAGGGTGCGTGCCTCAGACTTTAATGTGTGTGTGTCTGTACGTGTACACATTGCTGTCAGCATCTTAGCTCCCAGGCTACCATCCTTCCAGCTGAGCGCAGGCGTTTTGCCCATCGCATCTTCATGTATTCAAAGATCATTCATCACAAGCATTATACCCTTTCCAGGCTCTTGACTCGGATAGAATGTTTAGCTGAAATCTTTATTCAACCAGTGCAATGCCCCGTACATCATCAAACTTTTTCTATCATAGACTTCCTTCTTCTCTCCTTGCGCTCCACATTACATACTCTAAGGCTGCAAGGCAGCTCGAAGAGAAGTATGACAGCATTGCAACACACAGCGTCTCGAATTCCTTCTTCCACAGTTGGACTATTGGACGATACCTCTCAGCAGTATGTTGAAGCACTCTACACATTCCTTCCCTGCGGGATAATAGATAGGTGTGGTGTTATGTACGATACCAGGCCTTTTCAAGAAGTTAAGAAAAATTGATAAAAATTGTGAATCATTGTCACTGACTGGCTTTTGGAAGCCTTCACGTAAGCACACTTCATCCAATAACTTTACAATGGCCTCAGTATTTGCTTTGTTTACCACATTGATTTCTGGCTTCCTAGAAAATGATCAATTATCTCAATGGTACCAGGATATCATTACAAATTATTTCCCTAGACATATTGGGACTTCAATGGTTATAAAGGTTGTCTGAAAGTAGACTGAGCATATTCTGAGTTTATTATACCCACAACACTCCCTTACTACCCTTTCTATGTCTTTGTCTAATCCTGGCCACCGTTCATCCTGCCTTTGATTTTGATTACTCCCAAATGTCCATCATGGCATATTTCCAAAATTCTGTTTTTAAGTTGTTTATGAGCAATTACTTTGCTGTTTCTGAACAATATGCCATTTTCCATAGGAAGCCCATGCAGGACTTGTCAAAAAACCTGTAATTTATTCTCTATATTCTTCTTAAGTGGCCATTCCTTCTCAACATACTCCGTAACTTGACTTAAAGATTTGTGCTCCACTCCTTTTCATTTACATCCAACGCTTCATTGTCCCATAACCTAGCCACACAATACTCTCCCCAGACCCCTTTGTTATCTTTTATGGATGAGGGCATCTGATGGCACATAGGATATTTCATAATTATATTCCAACAGTCTCAAAGATGCGAGCAAGTTTAGGAGAAACACTTATTAAACCGTAATAGTTAAGCACTTGTTAAAGTTCACAGCGAATGGAGACCGGTCTAGCGCACACATTGTAGTTAAAATGATCTAAAGCCCAATCATACGCCAAGGTTTCTCTTTTGATCACAGAAATTGTTTCCTCTCCAGGAGTGAGGGCACGAGAGGCGAATGCAATTACAGCTTTATGTCCAGTTGCTTCCAGTTGTGTTAAAACTGCGCTGATGCCTTTATAACTGGCATCAATAGCAATACAAATGTGCAATCTGGATCATATCCTTGAAGAAGAGGAGCAGAACAGATACTGTCTTTTATCCTTTGAAATGCATCTTAGCAATCACCTGACATACTGAATTTTGCTTAATTTTTGAGTAATTGTCGTACAGGGTAAGCTAGTTCTGCAAAGTTGTTTCCAAATTTTGTGTAGAAATCTGCGAGGCCTAGAAGCGATCTCACCCCATCCTTATTTTCTGAACGAGGTGCTTCCTTTACTGCTTCCACAAGTTCCTATTTTTGGATGTATTTCATTAATGCCTCATTCGTATCCAAGATAGGTTATTCTGTTTTGACTGAATTTACATTTTTTAACTCTGCATTAAGTCCTTTTCTCAAGGATATTGAATACTACTTTTCATTTGTAATTAATTCTTTCTTATTCTCCCCCATAATCAGTATGTCATCTTGGAAAAAAAATCACGTTGCTTACCCCCAAGAAAATTTTATGCATTAGTCTTGAAACATTGTGGCAGCAGAGGCCAGACCAAAATCATTTTCACTGTATTGGTGTGGATTTACCTGGTAGTAAGCTGCAATTAGGTCTGTAGTAGAAAATAGCTTTATAATGTTGGCGACGGCTAGCAATTCATTAATCTTAGGTTGGGGAAACCTATCTATAAAAATGTATTTTTGAGATTCCTAAGTTAGACACACAATCTAACCGAACAATTTGGACGTTGTGCAACCACCATGAGTTCCACCCAATTTGAAATTTCCACTGGCTTTATTATGCCAGCTGCTTGTAGCTTCGATGACTCCTGTATAACTTCATCCTTAATAGACATGGAAATAGGTCTTACCCTATGCACATTGGGGACTGCATTTTGTTTCAGTATAATCCTGGGTTTTAAACATTTACGATCGCCAATTTTTCCTGAAAAGATATTTGCAAATTCTTTGAGTAACTGAACTTCAAAATCTCACATTTCTCGACTACTAAGCCAGGATTATAACTATTAGGATCTAAGATCATACCAAGTTCTCCTTGGTCCGTCCAGCCTAGCACAGATAGCCCTTTCATGGCTACATACAAATTGCATTCATATGAATTGGTTATGCTATGAAACATTCAGCACTGGCCTTTGCCTCATATTTTTAAACACAAATTTTATTTACATTTTTGAGTTTTAGTCATTAGATATTCAATGCTTACCAACATCGTGGGACTGACCAATGAAGTTCCTATAATTAGCATGTTTTTATGTTGGGCACACCTTTTAATTACTGCAATTATGATTGTCCGTAGGATGATATCTAGTTACTGCCCACCAAAGACAGACATCAATCTTGTATTAAAGTTGAACACAAACAATTTCTAATACAACCTGTGGCGTGAGGGAAGAGGGTACGGGTAAGGAAGAGGGGTTAACACTCCTTGTTGAGACTGTTATGTTTGAAGCAGGTTCATCGGGGGGTATTACGGCATTAAAGGGGAAGAATTTCTCCATGTAACCATGTACACTGACACAGACTGGAGGGGGATAGGGAGGGGGAAGGGTGGTTAGGGAGTTAACTCACTATGACGTTTTCTTTGTAATATGGCATAAAGGACTGTGTGGATCAGGATACGGTTAATATGTGGGCGTCAAATGTAAGCAATGGCTCATACATCCAGATGTAGCGTTTGTATTTGCATATGCCAATAGAAAAATATTTTTTTTTAAAAAGGAGAAGAATTACTTTAATATGAATAGCGCAGGAATGTCTACAAATGGTTAGGGCCTAACCGGGTGGCCTGGCGACAGGTTGGATGGTGGCTTATTGTAGTAGGATAATTCCATTCTTTTTAAGGGGGACGCTTTTTAGGTACAGTTGTCTTAAGGCTTTCCAACAGGGTATCCCAGGTCATAGCTATCGGATGCTTGCTCAGCATTTTGCTCTCAGCCTCCTCTCTGCGGAACATTCTGCTCTCAGCCTTAGCCCGCTTGAATAGCGTTCGACTCCAAGCTGACTGTGAGGGTGGGAATTTGGATTACCAGTGCATTATAATGTTGCGCTTTGTAATTAGGAGAGCAAGATTATCTAGCTTTGTAGCAACCCTGTCTTTCTCGGATTGTTTGTAAATACCCAGGGCAATTGAGGGCCGATCATAGGGGATAGCTTTTGCTGTGATGGTAGATAGGGAGTTTGTGATGTAAGTCCAGTATGGTTTTAAGCAAGGATAGGAGCAAAGCATGCATGTAAAGTCTGTGGAGTCAGAAGAGTACCTGAGAGAAGCACTTGTTGAGTTTCAGGGTACAAGTAGGCTCTATGCAAGATCTAGTATTGAATTAGTTCTGAATTTTGCATTACGGTATAATGAGTGTGAGAAGAAGAGCCAAAGGGGGGGGGGGTTAATAACCTTAATTCCAAATACACTAGCTATAAAAGTAAAGATGCTTGAAGGAACTTCCCCATATTTTCATCTCATTATTTTAGAGTTCTCGAATCGAGATCAATGGCTTTTAATAAACTTTTATAATAATAACTTCGGCCAAAACATGCATAAAATTTTGGATGAAGTGAACTGTGCAATTGATAGGGCGACTAATTTTATTAAACAAAAGGCTGTTCTTAACATTGTATGGTTGGGAGACTTTAACTTGCATCTATGTAATCATAATTTAGAGCGGGTTTGTGGTGTGGAGGACATGAGGGGCAATCCTGTCCATCACTTCTCCCATAATACCTATGGAAACTCTCTCAATACGCTAATTTCAATGAGAAATATGGTTATGGTCAACAACTTGGCCTCTATTAGTGATACCCTGTCGCCAACGTTTCAGAGGGAACATCAGGAATCGACTATTGACTTCATATTGGTCTCAAACCCCTTAAATATCAGGTGTAGTAAAGTAACTATTGAATTTAACACCTTTAGTGACCATGCGATTTTACTGTGTGAAATCCAATTTATGCAGAAGTCTGTGTCAAATCCCCAGGTAACTGGTCAGCCTACATTAGCAAGGCAAAACGGATACCAACTGAAGTGGCCCAAAATTGACAAAACAAAGGTGATACCTAAAATTATTAGGAGTGCCCTCCCCAATATTAGTAATTGTTTAGACCCTGATAATCATCCCGATCTTGTGGTGTCTTCCTTCGTAGACTTTTTGGTTTGCATAAGGAAGTCACTTGTTAAGAATAATTCCGATAAGTCAAAAAAGGATAAGGGCTGGTTTGACTCTATCTGTTCCCAAAAAAAGAAATCTCTCACCAAAGCTATAGGTGTCAAACCAAGAAATAGTATCGAAATTTCCACTCTCCGCAGGGAATATAAAGCGGCCAGGAAAAACAGGGAAAAGGTACTAAAAGAAGAAACTTGGGCAAAATTAGAGCAGGCTTCGGCTTTAGGTAACTCAAAGGAGTTTTGGCAAATAATAAATGGTCCACACTTTAAAACTCCAAATGACCCAGTCCTTGTTAATGTAGGGGAGGAGGAGTGGGTGGCTCATTTTAAAGGTATTTTTGCCCCAACTGATTACCCGTTATTACCAGCACCGTTTACTGTCGGGATTCACCTCTCATTTAACTATAACAAAGTTGGGAATGGGATTGAGGCCTGCAGAAGTGGGAAAGCCCCGGGTCCCGATGGTGTCCCAATGGACTTCTTTTTTGAAAACATGGATATATGGGTTCCCCTTTTAACCAATGTTTTTGACAAAATTTCCATAGCGGGCCCCCCCATGTCTTGGAAAACCAGTATTATTGTCCCAATTCAAAAAAAGGGAGATAAAAGCAACCCAAAAAATTATCCACCAATCTCGCTGATCGATACAACGGCCAAACTTATGGGCCGTCTTCTAACGAGATTGGAGGCATGGGCGAGGAGTAAAAACATTTTAATGGAGTCTCAATATGGATTTCAAGAGGGAAAAGGGACAATAGACCAATGCCTGAATCTTTCACTGATCATGGACAGATATGTCAGAGCCAAGGGTGGGAAGATCTATCTTACCTTCATGGACTTATCCGCAGCCTTCGACTGTGTGTCCCACCCTAGACTCTGGCAAATAATGGAGGAGATGGGAATAGATCAGGCATTGGTCTTCTTCATCAGACAGCTGTATTCTGACGCCTCCTCCTCTATCCGTTATGGGAGGAACGGGGAGTGCACCCGACCATTTAGGATCTTGAGAGGGGTAAGGCAAGGCTGCGTCCTGGCACCATTCTTATTTTCCATCTATACCAATGGTGTGGGAAAGCATCTAGAGGGCGCAGCCTGGACGTCCCTGTGCTTGCTAACCATCAGCGGTTACCAATGCTGGCGTATGCTGATGACGCCGTTTTGATGGCCCGAACTGGGATGGGGCTCCAGCATCTTATTTCTGCTTACGCGTCTTTTATGAATTCATTAGACTTAAAGGTCAACCAGAGTAAATCTTTTATCATCATTGCGGGGGCGGGGAAACGTGACAGACCACCCTTTTTTTTTTAATGGATTCCGGTAAAATTGATGTGGTGGACTCGTTTCCCTATTTAGGAGTCCTTTTTGATAGAAATCAATCGTGGTCTAAATTAGTAGAGGGAAGAGCAATGGGCATGCAGAGAAGTTTAATGGCATTGAAAACATTCTCCAAAAGGCTGGGAGCCAAACCTTTGATCCCAATGAAAAAAATCTATTATGCGAAAACGAATGCGGCAGTAGTGTATGGAGCAGCTGTATGGGGGATGGCTCCCAGTGATTCTCTGCAGTCCATAGAGAATACATTTTTTAAGTCTTTTACTTCCCTCCCACAGTCATATTTGAATTATGTTTTACATATGGAATTGGCCCTACCATATATTATTGACTCGATCAAAATGGCACCACTCCTTCTGTGGCTTTCTATTTGGCGCAGGGCGACAGTTCCCCTTACGCAAAGCTTAATAACACTTATTTTAAAGTCAGATAATTACAGCAGGATCAGGTGGTTAAAGTATGTGGAGTCGGAATTATCTGCAATTGGCCTAAGTCGCCTTTTTAAAGATCCTTCCACCTGTAAGTTTATAACAAAGCAAAAATTGGCTGAGACATTCATTTTGAGGGCCCAATACTTGAGAAAGGAAAAAAACTTCCACACCCAGACGGCTCGCCTGTATGATTTAACACGAGCGTTGGTGGAGGGAAGTTTTTTGTACTTGGCTGATGTCACACTCCCACATCACAAATATATTTTACTGAGATTTCGTTTAAATATGATCCCTTTGATGATAGGATACCCAGGGAAGCAATACAAATATTCCGATCTCTCAGTGTGTCCGTGTGACAATATGTCCGCCCAAAACGATCTCCATGTTTTATTTTTCTGTGGCTTTTATTGTCAAGAAAGACATAAATTTATTGTACCAATTTGTAAGCGTTACAATTTTAGATTTTGCCGTGTAGCCCTGTTTTTTCTTAAATCCCTGCAGAACTCCTATGTCTGTTTTTCTCTAGCTTCATTTTTTTGGGCATGTTTGAAAAAGAGAAAGCAGGCGGGCCCATAAGATGTATTAGGATGGCTTATTATATTTTTACTGTACATAATGAGATGAAATGGATTTTATGATAAATTGGCTGTTAGCATTCTTTTTATATCTGGATTTATGATGCTATTTTTATTATGTTTTTATTGTGATTGTATTCACTTTTATGATCTTATGCCTAAGATCGAATAAAGGATTTTGACTTTGAGTGTGAGAATTCAAGGGCCTGTGTCCACTCCTTCCTGTCATGAAAGACTCTGTTTGCATTAATTTCCCATCTACTCTCAATTGTGACAGTTCTATGGAGGTGAGTGGGATCATTATTTTATAGAACTGGAATGTGTCTACGACCATGGCCCACAGTGTAATAGGCCTGAACAACTGGGTGCTTTTCTTATGCAGTGTCAGTAATAGACCAGTATTTATGCAAGGAATGGAGGATGGTACAATGTAAGAGAAATTGACCTTTGTGAAGACCAAATCTTTCCATTAGGTCTTCAAATGGATGCAGGTTATCATCTTCAAATAAATTGTCAATGGTTGGAATCTTGCCAGAAGTAGAGGTGTTCACAGCTGATAAAGCTACTGCTGAATAGAAGACCTAAGAGAGGGATGGCTGAGGCATAGGGGTTTGTTCATTTTGTGAGGATCAAATCACATGAGTAGCATTTTAAGACCACTCATTTGAGGTACAGATAGGAATGGAGTCGCCATTTGTTGGCCGTCAAGAGATTGTTTAAGCCATCAGGTTGTAATGGAGACACCTCTGTGGATGTTTCGTTTAGGGAGAGGACCGAGAGCCATCTGCACAGCCACTGAAGTTGAGCTGCGAGATAGCACAGCTCATAGTGGGGAGCCATAAGGCCTCCAACATCAACAGGAAGGCGGAGCTTTGCAAGGGCCACACTACGTCTCCCATTATGCCAAATAAGATCCCCCAACAAGGCTCCTAAGCTTTGAAAAAAGGAGGTGGAGAAAGTGAGTGGCAGCCGGTTTGAAAAATAATAGAGCAGACACAGAAGGGTGAGCGCTCTATGCGACCGATAGGAGACAAGGGGAGGGTTTTCCAAAAAGATATTTGGGAGGTAAGTGTTGTCACCGCTGTGGTCAAGTTGCCATCCAGGAGATCCTTATCTGCATGATATATTGTGATAGCCAAGTAACGGAATGTTACACCTTCCTAGCGTAATGGGTTTCCTCTTAGGTCTAGACGGGGAACTTGGTGTCCATGAGGTAAATGAGGAGGCCATCTGCATAAAGTGAGGTCACGTGTGCAGTCTGAGAGAGCAATACCCCAGGTCGCTCCTTCCACTCAGTCGCATGGCCATTGGTTTTATGGTGAGGACAAAGAGCAGCAGCAGGTCCTTCATAGGAGCGTTGCCCCACTAATTTGAGCTGCAAATACCCCTGATAAATAAAGCAGCTTGAATTATTTATTTTATTTTCTGTTACCTATTTAAATTCATTTTTGGTGAGGTTTTGTTCCGTGCTACTTACTTTGATGTCACTTGCCAACAGGGAGGAAGGAGGCATGGCTGTTGCATGTAGAGCAGAGGAGCTGTGTAATTAAACTGCGCATGACAGACTGACCTTCTCTGGACTCGGCCAGCCTGACATGCGTACTTAAGACTTCTCACTACAAAGCCACTCTGTCTTGAGGGAAGAGGCAGGGCCAGCTAATGCAGCCCTCTGTGTATTCACTGGGGTGCTGTGTTGCCTTGTCCATCCAAACCCGGCTATGCTCTCATGCTAGTTAATATAATATCATAAGTAGGGCTCCCGGTTTTATGGTATTTATTTTTTTGACATTTCCATCTGTATTTATCCATATTTATTTTTTGTTAATTTTATCTGTATTTATGCATATTTATTTTGGGTTTTATGGAAAAATGAAACTGAAATTAGTATATTTTCACATATTTAATCAGTAAGTATGCACTCGTGCTTGAATGCCTACCAGGTTCCAATGCCATAAACACCCATAGACAATAAATCAATGTGCTTATATGAAAATATGCAAATTTCAGTATCAACCTTGCGCATGTCTACTGCTGTTAAAGTCTCTTTACTAAAATTCCTTTCTTTTTTAGCCCACTTATCTATCAATCCACACAGCTATTGGCCTGGCAGTCATGGCAGACAGTATTTAGAATTACTCAAAAAAGCTACCCAATTTACGTTTTTATCCACATTTAAAAATAAATACAGACAAGAAAATAAACATTTTCTTGTCTGTATTTATCTGTAAAAATCAGTAAAAACGGGGAGCCTTAATCATAAGAGCCACGTCAGCATTCGCTCTTTGGCACAAAGCAGGGTTGGGCACAGTAGATTCAAATATCATGGGGGTGGTAAAAGCATACAACATGGCCAATTATGGTGCAGCTTTATTTTAAAGAGGGCAACGATTGGCCATGTGTGTTTAAAAAAAAAAAAAAAAAAAAAAGATATGTTAATTTTCCTCTGCCGGGATTCCCTTCTTCTGGTAGTAAGCGCGGACATATGAACTTAAGAAGTCCGTGCTGACAGCCGAGCTGTGTGCTGCTCGTCCGACCTGCAGACAAGTGAGGCGCCTGTGGCTGTAGCAATCCGTTTTAGAGATAGATATAAGTGAGATGGGTCCCTGGGCGTAAATTAATTATAATTACGCCAGGAGTCGAAAAACCGCATGAAAAGGTCAGCTTGAGAAATGCCTTTAAAATCCACATGTACAACATCGATAACAGGACGTTTAAAGCTGTCCTAGAGCCAGGATTTATTATTTTTTCTTCACAAGCACACTTAATCCACCAGTGTGCACACTGTATAAGCATGTGTTTATAGCTAGCACGGTGCGACCATCTCCTTTATGTACAACAATGGCTTAAATCAAAGGGGAAAGCACTTGAGCAGCCTGTCTGCAGTGTGTGACGCATTGCGCGCACCAGGCCCATCTTTAAGGCCCTGCAACTTTTGCTATCCAAACGGACCATGTGCTGGCAAGGGGTTGGTTTTACCCAGACTTGGGCAAGATAGCAAACTAGAAGTAAACAGGGATGAGAAGAGCATACTTAAATAGGCCTAAGTAAGAAGTGCTTGGAGCGCATGTACCATATACCTCAGCCATTTCATACCAAGGGCCAGAAAAGAATGTGCACAGTATTGAATAAAACAAGTTTATAGCAGAGCACTTTGGCAGAGGTGAGATAAAGTACTCATTTTTATTCAGAGATAAAGACTGATTTTCTACTTTTCAATCTGGGGCTTTGTGCGTTTTAAATCATAAACAGCTGGTGATAGTTTCCTAGTTGCAACTGGCAATAGCACACATGCTTATGGTTTGAATCGCACAGTTTTAAAAATAATTAAACCAGCATTTGCTGTATTACAGTATGGGTAAGCTGCTACCAAGAGGCTTGTAACACGATTGCTTCATGGTAGCTCACACAATCAGTTCATTAAACAGTCCCTGCCACTAGTCACCATGATCTGGGTACACAATCAAAGTCCAACATCCTGTATAAAATGTCATTAATTAATTATAGCAGGTTAAATGTTATCCATCATTTAGTAAATTGAGTTGTTTAATATATGTTCTTACAATTTGACTTCCCACCATTTCGGAGTTATGTTGTGGGTTTTACAGTAATGTAAACCCATCTGCATACATTTTTCTGCCTAGTGAAAGTGGAGACAAAGTCCTTCACCCTGAAACTCCCCTGGGTCAGTTGGTGTCACTCGCTTTGCTTATTCCGTGAAAGTCAGTGATGACTTTTAAGCCTCACCACTTTCAAACATCACCAGCCGCCACTGGCAAGGAGAGAGAGGGGACAACCCTACAGAGTCACCTTACTAATCTCAAAGGATGAGAGAGATCTGCCCACATGGACCTGTGCAGTGGGGGGGGGTGTGTATAGAACCTTGATGAGTCAAATAGTACAGTGCCTGATGCCAAAGTGGCAGAGAACTGATCTTTACCTCATCTAAATTATTACCCATCACAGCAGCAAACTTGAATTCCCAAATGTCCTTATTGATAGTGGTATATGGTGACCCAGAGTCTGTGACTATGTTTAACTTAACTCCACTAGCTTGGTATTTGACACATTGGTTTTCCTTAAGGTTACCTTCAACATATAGTAATTCAATACTTAAAATACAACTATCATCCTTGCTGTTGTCCGTGTCACTAGAATTTTGACTTCCTTCATTATTAATACATTTTGCAGTTCTACTTTTCCTCCATCATACATACTTATAGAAATGCCCACGTATGCCATGGCCTGAACATTTCTGATTCCCAGTCGGGCATGTCTTATTGTACGTTAAATGTTCAGTGCTGCCAATCCTGTAGCATTTGGTATGGATCTCATTAGTCTTGATTTGAAAGTTCGTTGTACTTCTTTAGTGGTTTGTCTGTCTTTCCCACTTCTATCATTGCCATCATCCTTGTCAATAGACGTAGTGGTGTTCTTGTGCGTACTGTACTTTTCACTTTTGATTCTATTAATGGAATCTTTAACCTGTTTGTTCTTTTCTAGAACAGCCATGGCACCTCTACCAGTCCATTCTGCCTTTTTTTACAATGGCAATTACCTCTTTTAAATCTGAATCGCTGTCTACACACATTATTGAATATCAGGGTTGTTTGTGTGCATAATTATCTGACCACTAATCCAAGGTATCGTCCAAATCTACACCTTAGTGTCAATTTTGTCAGTGATGATACATAGTCTTCTACATTCTCACTTTCACCCTGTTTACAGTGGAAAAACCTGTATTTGTCTAGTGGTACACAAAAATTAGGTAAGAAGTACTTGTCCAGATCTTCCGGAGCATGTATAAATGTGCCACCAACTTTCCTGTCTTCGTCTCTTTTCAATTTTACTATCTATTTATAAACCTTCTGGCCAAAAACAGTGCAACAGCAATTTTTTCCCCTTAAAAGTGGATATGTAGTTAGGGAAAGATTCCCTCCACTCTTCCCACTTCAAGATAGGATCACCCTCATCAGGTAAAAAAGATTGTGGTGGTATAAGTTTTAACTGATTCACAGAGCTCATGATGTGTTTAATGGATAGTAGAAAGACTCCAGTATTAAATGGAGAAACTTTAATAATATATCAGTAAGATTTTGTTAATACAATACTCTATAGTTTTTAAGTATACTGTGTTGGATTTATTTTAGAAGATGAATCCTGAAGAATAACAAAATGATAAGTTACTGTTGTTACGGAAGATTCTTGGTATAAAGATGTGGGGCAGTGTTCTGTGAAGACCAATGCAGAGTGTGGATAAACAGTCCAATTCTGACACATACCACTTTACAAAAAGATGTGCCACAAATGTGTTGTGAAGACCTACACAGACTGAAAAGAAATCACACAGATTCTAATGGATGCCGTTATACAGAAACAAAGATGGCGGCACTTTGCAGCAGTATGTTGCGGCAGATCGTATCACATCAATGCAACATATGACGCAGTGCATTGCCACAGATCGTAACCTTTTGTTGCAATGAGGATGTTGTTGACACAGGAGAATTTTGACGCTTGAATGCTGTAAATTCCAAAGTCATTAGTTAATGGCACAGCAACGTATATTATATTTACCTGTGCTGCTGCCGGCAGTAATGTAGGTTCCACAATAAATCATAGTACCCAAAAGTTCATGAACAGTTCAATGCTCACTTGTGCCCAAATCTTTTTTGTACCTTACAATTGACTTATGGATTGCAATCCCTGTTGAATTCATTCGTTCACTTTATGGAGCGCCTGTGTTTGCTGGTTAACAATAACAAATCCTTGTAATGCAAGTGGGTTCCCGTCCTAGTAAATCTTACACATTTGTGGTGGGCCCCATGCTGGTCCCTAAGACTGAAGCCTTCTCATACCTGGGGGTAGTGTTCGGTGCTGCCCTGAACTGGCGTCCTCTTATTAGCAGAAGGAAAGGGGATCTCGTTAGGGTCAGCGACGTCGTCTTTAACTTTTCCTCCAGACTAGGCAATAGACCCATCGGGGCCCTCTTGAAGATTTACAAGGCCAAGTGCTTCACCAAGGTGACCTATGGCAGCGAAATCGGGGGTTATACGGAGCACGAGGAACTCCAAATTGTTGAAAACATCTTTTTAAAATTATTATGTTTACCGCTGAGTAGCTCCTCTTTCGTAGCCCACAAAGAACTGGGGATGGTATTTCTTTCTGATTTATTGTCTTACCGCCCCTTATCATGGTGGATGAAATTGTGGCTCGGGAAGGGAATTGCTTTAAGCAAGGACATTTCAAGGGACTGCCTCTCTCTGGACCATTGTTATTGTATTCCCTAGCTCAAGTATGTCAAGGATTGCCTTATGAGCCTGGGAGGGCTGACCTATTTACCAACCCTGAGAACATCTGTAGGCGAGATCTATGTTGGGTGAAGGAGAATTTTCTTAATAAATGGTGGTTGGACAGGGATCAAGTGGAGCTAAGGAAGCCCAGTGTTCGCAGGCACTCTTTATTAAAAACTGTGCCATCGACCGTGCCTCATCTTTTATGGTTTAAAAGCAGCCATGATCTCTTTTTATTGACCAGGTTTCGCTTGGAACTTTTTATCTTCTTCTAGCTCACCCGTGTGGGGCACACAAGGGCCAGAGTCTCTCTCCCTGCGGCTGCAACAGGAAGTCTCCTCAGGATATGATGCACTTTTTAATGTTTTGCAGTTTTTATGAGGTACCAAGAAAGTCCTACCTTATTCCATTTGAAAAAAGGCACATTTTAGGCAGTTTAGACCTGCTTTTATTATTTTTACAAATGCTTTCTAGCAATTCAGTGTTATATGTTCTCAGCTTCCTAAGGTCTGCGGTCAGGCTTAGATCCAGTTGTGACTAACTCATGAGGGTAAAACGTGGCCACTTTGGATTAACATGACCTTCATGCAGGACTTTTTTTTAGCTTATGCAGTAGTTTATCTCATTATTTTTGTAACTCTAGGGCCTGTGTTCGGGGATCTGTATCGTTTTAGGTCCTTTACATGATGTACAATGAACTGTTTTAACCTATTTTTACTTGTCCTGACTTTTATGGTTTCTTTTATGAATAATCAGTACAAAGCTTTTAAATGCATCTTGATTTATATGTGACATGTAGATAGGTGGTATGTCATAGCGGACCCCCAGTTGAGGTTTTTGCCCTCCCCCCTTTTCCTCCTGATCTAAATTTAAAATGCATTACCTACAGGGATCTCACAGTCAGGGGTTTGAGAAGATATGATAGCGCCTTGTATGAATCACTTCTTACATTGTGTTGGAAAAGACCCTGTTGAATATGTATTGTACTGTAAAGATTTATTTTCTTATTGTACTTTTATGGTCTATTCTTATAGATCGAATAAAGTTTGTTATAATGATGACGACTTATCGTTCCAAATGAGAATATGTTGACATTTTTGGAAATGCTGAAAACTCATCTAAAGCTTGCATGGTTGGTCTACTGATGTTGAGAATCTCGTTGTTCATTTTCTTGAATCGGACACAGTGTATATAGTTGAAGTAACACCTTTATTCAACCCTGGTACAGGACCCTGTACATAAGTCACCTGCTTCCACTGTAGCCTTCACTCCTTCCTTCCTCTGCCCTCCTCATTACATTATAGAAAGGGCACTACAAGGCTGTAAGAAGGCCTGGAGAGTTCAGTATGACAGCCGTGAAATACAACACAAATGTGCAGGAATTGATGCAATCTGGTCTTCCCCTCATAAACTGTTTCAGCATGAGAAAATAATTGCACTTTTGTTTTCTGTTGTACAAAAAAGCACTTCTTCATTTTAAAACTGAGGTAGTTATGAAACTGAAGGATTCTCTTGTATATATGCAGCCTTGCCAGTGGACATATTCTAAAGCACATTATCTCAGGAAAAACACCACCATGTGTCCTCCTATTATGTGTGCCAACTTCATCACGCCTTATCTTTTCAGTCAACAAATACCCTACTTTCTGGACCTTGGACGTTTTCAAAAATCTCAGAATGAGCACAGAAATGCAAACTGCAGTAGGTCAAATAGAACGGACTGGCTAAAGTTATCAAGCAGTATGTGGGATTCCCTTGGCAGCTACAGGACCGTAGAACCTATTTTTAAACTATATATATAAATGTGTTTATGTGCAAGCTGATTGTCATACAGCTGTTGAAATGTTTAGGTGCAGAGGTTGAAATGGCATGAACAGTCAAGCTATTTGGGAAAATGACTTATTTAACCTGCTGATCTCGTATGCGAAGGCATCATGTTTTGTTAAGTGCTTAAAAAAATCACCTAGTACTTAACTTTCCACTGTCAGTTGAGAAAAGTTGCTAAATATTATGTGTAGAACTGCACACTAGGCCTCTTTGTGAAAACAAATGCTGAGCAGGGTCTAGAACGCTCGGGGCACAAACATCAATTAAAAAAAAAGTCTAATTACTTTTAAAAAGCATTTGCCTACTGACGGCTCACATCTGAACTTAATTTTCCATGAGGCCAGATCAGTACAAAAACGTGTCCCAGGTTGCCCAGGTGCATGCTTGAGTAGCTCCTCCAGCCTAGGTTTTTGCTCTGCATTCTGGGACTTGATGTCCCTATTTTATAAACAGGACTTCAGAGCAAAAGATTTTTGTGGCCGTTTCAGCGCTTGATATATTGTGAGCTGTATGTTGGGCACGGTAGTAAATGTCATCCCATTCTTTCAAAGACAGTTCCCGTCCTATTTCACCTCCCACCTCCGTTGACCTGGGGATTTCGCAGTTGGGAGTTCATGGGCCAGTAGCTTATATAAATGGGCAATAAGGCGTGTGCTGGACACGCTAGAAAGTAGCCAGCATTCATATGGGGTGAGGTGACGTTGTACCCCTGGCCGGACAGTGGGCTGCATCACCCAGTGGCGGATTTGGATGTAATGCCACCACTCCCCTTCCGGAAGTTTGTGTTCTTGGCGGAGGGAGTTGAACGGGACTGAACCTGCCGTGTCAAACAGATGGCCCACCCAGCTACAACCTGCTTTTGTCCAGCGGTGGAACCAAGGGTCCGAAAGGGCCGGAGTAAAGTCGGGGTTCCCTACAATAGGTGTTAAGGGAGAGGGAAAGGAAGTGAGATATCTACTAGTCGCCTCCTTGTCCCATGCCGTCAAAGCTGGCTTGGTGATAGAAGAAAGGTATTAGTTTAGGCCGGGGACGTGCGCTTTTTGGAAGAAAGGGAATTTTCCACAAGGGCTGCCCTGCAGGAGCTTTTTCCATAAAGAGCCAGTGCTTTTCCGACTCCGCGTGTGACCATTTGACAAAGATTCTGATCTGTTTTGCCTGGTAATAGCGAAGGAGGTCGGGAACCCCCCAAGCCACCCTCCAACTGATATCTGTAGGTCAAATCTCTGCGAAGTCTGGGGCGTTTATCCACCCAGATGAAACGATTTACCTTGTCCTGAAGTAGTCGAATGGAACCCGGGGGAAGGTCTAATGGTAGTACTTGAAAGAGATATAAGATCCTGGGTAAAATTGCCATTTTCGCTGAGGCTGTCCTCCCAAGCCAGGACAGAGTGTGTTGCCGCCAGCGGCTTAGGTCGGAGCGGATCTGCTGGGACAGTGCACGATAATTGAGTGTCACGGTCTCTGAAGTCGTGGGGGCGATCTGGAGTCCCAAGTATTTGGTGTGTGAAGTGGCCCACTGTAGAGGGAAGGTTGGTTGAAGTGTAGTTAATGACTGCTGTGTCATTGTTAAGTTTGAGTCTTGTGACTGATGGATATTTATTTTAAACCCTGCGACCTGGCCAAAAGCTGCGAGTTCATCGAGGAAGGCCGGCAAGGAGGAGGCCGGGTCCTCCAGTGTCGCCAGAACGTCATCTGCGTACAAGCTAATCATGTGGGAATCACTGCCAAACTTGATTCCCTTAATTGTGGGGTGAGAGCGGCCTCTGTGGGCCATGGGCTCTATATATAGGGCAAAGAGTAACGTAGACAACGGGCATCCTTGTCTGGTGCCTCTATTAATTGTGAATGGGGAGGAGGAATGGCCATTAATCCGAATGACTGCAGTAGGGCCGTCATAGATGCTACCGATCCACTTCTTAAATCTGTCCCCCATGCCGAAATGTTATAAAGTAGCCGCAAGGTAGGGCCAGTGAACTCTGTTGAACGCTTTCTCATCGTCGACTGATAAGATCATACGTTCTTGGCCATGTCTCTGGGCCTTGTCGATGAGGTGGAGGACCCTGCGGGTATTGTCCCCACACTGGCTTTGAGGGACAAACCCTGCCTGGTCTGGGTCTTTGAGACCCAGCAGTAAGGGGTTAAGACGAGCCGCTAAGATGCCAGAGAATATTTTAAAATCGACATTTATAAGGGAGATCGGTCTGTACGAGGAGCATTGGGTTTTGTCTTTCCCTGGTTTAGGGATCACAGTGATGGAGGCCATTTTCATTGAAGGGGGCAGGGTCGCCGAGGTCCCATGGGCATTAAAGAGTCTGGTGAGGAGGGGTGCTAGAAACAGACAAAATGTTTTTTAAAAGATGGCTGGGACGCCGGTAGGCCCAGGGGACCGAGGTGGCTTTAATCGGGCTGTACATGCAATGACTTCCTCGAGTCCAGATCTTCCCTTTGGTCCGAGGTGTGGGTAGATGTTTGTGCTGCCTGGCGGTACGACGAAATATCCTCTAACTGGAGTCTCTGTGCTGTGTAGAGCTTTTGGTAGTAGTCTCTAAATGCCTCTGCTATGTGGGAATCCTCGGTCTGCACCTGGCACTCCGAGTCTAGAACCTCCTGCATCCGCTGCTCTTGCCGCCGAATCCTCAGCCTGTTGGCGAGGAGGCGGCCTCGCCTGTTGCCCCCGACGTAAAAAATTAATGTTTTAAACGGAGTGCTGCTTATTCTGCCCTGTCTGTATCAATACCAGCTAGTTGGGCTCTGGCGGCCTCTAACTGCCTCCACACCTGGGGGGCTCCAGTTCATTTGTGAATGCGCTCAAGTTCCTCAACTCGTTTTGAGATGTTGTCCCTTTTAGTGGAGAGGTGTGGTGCAGCGGCCAGGGCAGCTGACTTCGGAGCACAGGGCTCACGGTTCGATCCCCGGCGGCAGCTCAGCTCAGCACCATGTGACTCTGGGCAATAGCTCACTTAATTTCCACGACGGCCCCCAGCGCCTTGAGACCCGTAAGGGTGAGTAGTTCGCGCTTTACAAATACGGATTTACATTTTTTTTTTTTTTATCCCTGCGTTCCTTATTTTTGGCCGACAATATGGCAGTCATCTCACCACTGACCACAGCCTTCAATGCATCCCACAGAATGGAAACTGCTGTTTCTTGGGTGTCATTGATAGCCAGATATTCTTTGATCGTTCTGGTAATTTGTTCTACGTTACCGGGGCGTTGCAAGAGACTGTCTCGCAAGCGCCATATTTTGGGGTTTGGGCGATGTTTTGGAATGTCTATATTGACCACTACAGCCGCATGATCCGACAGGGATCGGGGTTCGATGGTGACCTCCTGCACTTGAGGGAGCAAGTCACGGGTACCCAGGAAATAGTCGAGCCTGGCATATGTTTTCCGGGCGTATGAGTAGTATGTGTAGTCTCTGTCCTGCGTATGAGTGTACCTCCAGATATCAACAAGGCCCCTATTGCTAAGCCAGGCCGAGAGAGCCCGTCTGCCCCTGTCTTTGTGCAGATCTGTCCATGACGGTGTTGAGGCCTACTAAGACTAGGCGGTCAGAGGATCCCATGATCTCTGTCACTGCTTGCTTCAAGAATGCCTCCTGTCCTTCGTTAGGCGAAAATATATAGAGGCTAATGTGAGTGTTTCAGTGCCCACTTGTAATGAGTACGCTAATAGCCTCCCCCGTAGTTCCGCCTCTTTGGCTTTTACTCTGCCTTTGAAATGTCGGGAAACTAAGATAGCCACCCCGCTGATTTGTTCGGAAGGGAAGAGAAGTGTTGGCATGGGAAGTGTTTGGAGCGAAGTCTGTGTTCATCCCGGTGAAGAAGGTGGGTCTCTTGTAATAGGCACACGTGGGCACCTGAGTGTTCCAGATAAGACAGGATGGAGCTCCGTTTCAGGGGGTGATTGAGGCCTTTGACGTTTAAAGTGAGAATTCGCAGCCAATCTGACATTGGGCATAAGTCTAGGGTGCCATACAAAGGCTACTTGTGTGAAGGCAGAAGGTCATGCGTGCAGTGTAGGCAGAGCTTACTGCGGTAGGGAGTGTGGAGGTCAAGGGCTCTTGACAGTTATTCTCCGGTCCGCGCAACAGAAAAAAATTCAAAACAGACCAAAATCGCAACAAATAAAAACAACAAAAAGTTAGAACTGGAGCAAAAGAGGTTAGGATCCATTTCTGGTGTGTCCATTGGGTCACTAGTGGGATCGTGGGTGCGGTCCCCACTCCCCGCACGAACCCGGCCATCAGCTGCCTCTGCACTATGTCAAGGCGGAGTCGGAGAGAAGAAAGGGCCACAGGCAGATGAACAGGATACCCGGAGAAGAGCCCCCCTTGTCAAGGAGATGCTGGTCTCGAAGAGGTGCCAGGTAATGTGTCAATGACTGCCTGCTTCTCTCTGGCTGTAGTGTCAGGATCCGGTCATAGTCCAACCGGAGGAGCGCCGGAGACCCTTCGCGCTCGGCTAGTCGATCTATCTGGTTCTTTTCTGCTGTTGCGAGTAGATTCGGGAGAGTCGCCCCTCAAGTCCAATATGCGACGTGCTTCTTCCAGGGACCGGGTTTGATGCAGTTTCCCTTCATGATGGAAGATGATACGGAAGGGGTGCGCCCAGGAGTAGCACACCCCGCCGCACGAAGGTGTGAAGTAATTGGGCGGAAGTCTTTCCGTTTCTGGAGGGTAGACGCTGCGAGGTCCTGATATAGGACCAGGTGACAGCCTTGGTGGTGCAGGGGGTGTTTGTCTCTGGCCTTCTGGAGAATACGTTCCTTTAAGGGGTAGTCGTGGACACACATGAGAATGTCCTGCGGCGGGGCCTTAGGCGAGCGCTTGGGTCCCACTCTGTGTGTTCTGTCGAGTTGAATGGTTATCTCTGGACCCACCTCCAGGATGGTTCCGAACAGATGCTGCACGTAGGCTATGATATCCGATCCCTCAGCTCCGGAAGGAACCCCACGGATCCGGATGTTGTTCCGGCGAGGCCTGTTCTCCAAGTCTTCTGTGTGGGCTTGGAGGTCCAGATTCTGATCCCTAAGGCGTAGGATCTCCTGCTGGAGTTGTTCTAGTTCATCCTCCCTGCTCGTTTCATGGTCTTCAAGCGTGGAAACTCTCTCGCCCAGCCCGTCCAGATCTCGCCGTGTGTCCTTTAACTCTTGTGCGACTTCCTTCCTGAAAGAATGAAGGTCCTTCCGCAGGGAGGCGAACAACGACTCCAGGTAGGGGCGGGTGACCGGCTCATCCATGGCCGCAGAGTCGGGGGGGGGGGGCCCTCAGGCGCCCGTGCAGGCGTGTTTTTAAGATTGCGGTCCCTTTTCCCTCTTGCAGTAGGCATGGCGGAGGCAGAGGAAAAGTCCGGGGCCAGACCGCCAAGACAGCACAGGGGACCACCTCGTGTCTCGACAGGAGCCTTGCCGTCGCAGGTGCCTTGCCGCTTAGGCGTCCTCAGGCAGCCGAACTCCAGAAACCACCCGGCCGGTTAGTCGACGCTTCTAGGGTGCGCCACGTAGGATGTGCCCAGAGCTGCCGCATTGACAAGTCACAACTCTCCCCCGCCACCCAGGCTCTCCCTCAAGCAATGCTCCCTAGGTGCACTACCCCAGCCCCAGGAAAGGGCTCGTAAAGGCTTTCAGGCACTCAGTAACGCAGTCTCGTGAGTCTGGGGTCAAACGAGCAGCGGGAGGTAATCTCTTTAGGCCAGAAACGATCCACTTGGAGTCATTGCTCCTGTGCTCAGAGTCTGGATCGCCATTGCCATGCAGCGGCCGAGGGGCCCCACTGCACGTCGTCGCCTCCGTCTGAACAGTAGGCCCTGGGTTAGGCCCAGGGTTCCGGAAACGCAGGAGAGTGTATCTCCGGGAGTGCAGCCACCAGTCCAGAGCCAGCACACATCGTTCCGGCCCAGGCCAGAGAAATGTCCGCGTCCCCCGCAGGCAATGAGACCCCAGCTCCCTCTGGGGGTGGTTGGGGGGGCAGAGCGCTACACCAGAGGAGCCAGGGGAGTCGCCTACGTGCGTTACTATCTGTGAGTCTCTTCGGGGGCCACCAGGTCCGCGCCCGCAAATTTCTCATCGTGGGGGCTCTACGGGGCCGACCACTGCACAAGGCATCCTCTCAGGTCGCGCCCCATGCGTCCTTACCTGGTGGGCCCAGGTGCAGGCCATAGTCCAATGCGGTTGCACCACTCCTAACTTCCTCGTGTTGCCGCGCTCCGGCCTCCACAAAAGCCCTTGCAGTCCGCCAGGTGAGCCACTCGCTGGGATACACCGGGAAGGGCGCCGGGCCGCCGTGGGCAGCCGCAGACAGTCAGGCGTGCAGGCCCCGGGACACAGGACGCACCACTGCCCCACACTCCAGGTCAGGAGGGGGGGCTGCCACGAGGCGATCCCAGCAGCACCCTCCTCTTCTTCTTTCGGGGACGATCTGCCCCGCGTCGCAGGGGACTTGTTCCCTCCTCCGCCGCCCCAGTTGCGAGGGCTCTTCAGGGCCTGTCCCATCGCCGGGCCCCCACACAAGCCATGCCCACCGCGGGCCCTCCCTCACGGCTCCTCAGCTGCGCCACCCCGGGGCCGGTCGCCACCCCGGGTGGTCACGCCTCTGCTGGCCTTAGCGGGTCGCCGCAGTCCGGGCTCCGTGGAAGCCCCCTTTCTTTGCCAGCCGTGCCGCCCGCTGGAATGAGCGCCAAGGCGGGCCCCGCCACAGAAGGCTGTGGCCCACGGGCCGGCGCTCCCTCGCAGAAGATCAGGCGCCCAGGCCCGCAGCTCCGGCGGCCACTCAGCGCCTGTACTGGACAGGGGGGCCGCTCCGTGACGCTCTGCGATACCCTCAGCCATCTCTTCCACTCCGGCCACTCCAACCGACCTTTCAGGGGGCGGTATTCCGGTGTAATGCTACAGTAGACGGTCGGGCCCTGCAGCGGAGAGACACAAAAACACGTTGCAGCGGTCCGCCATCTTGGCCACGCCCCCACTATTATCAAGTTTACATGGTAACATATAAATTGTTTTTGGTTCTCTACTTACGTGCTCCCAATTTTTGAGCAAAGGTAGTCAAGAAAATCCCCTCCGAAGAAGCTGGGTGCACATAATCATATTTTGTATTTGATCTAAGGTATTTGTAATGTGCTACAAGCCATAGGAAGTAGCCTCCAAGCTCCAACTGACAGGTAACAGTGGTTCAGGGTGTTTATGTTGCTAGGAACAGCAGTTAATCTGGCATGAGAGGGTAAAGCCTTCATAGATGGACAATATTTTTCAGTGGACTCTAGCCCAGCATCCAGTGATGACATTTGTAGGCGGCAAGGCTGGGGCTAGCAGCAAGCTTGCTGAACATGTGGGTTTTAAAAAATGTCCTGAATTTCAGACTGTTGTTTTCCAGTTTTAGATGAGGTAGGAATGAGCTCCAGAGTGATGATCCGAGTGTGTGAATTGATCTGCGACAGCACGTCTTAAGGCAGAATGGGTGGGTAGGTTTTGGTTCAATGCTCTCAAGCCTCTGGAGGGTTGGGATGGGGCAAAAGTCTTGGATAATTGAGCGGGTGCCTTCCATGTAACGCTTTGTGGACAAGGCATAGCACTTTGAACTTTGCTCTTTCCGTTAAAGCGAGCCACTGGAGTGCTTTTTAGACCGGTGTGATGTGGTCATGAGGGTTCAGGCCATCATACACTTATTACATTTAGCTAACATAAGACAAGTTACTGATGAATCTTTAATTTATTAACTGTTTCTGAAATTCAGTTGAAGCTGCTAACAATATTTGTTCTTGTAGCAAAATTCAGAGTTGTACTGCAACACATCTAGTTTCTTAATTTGTTCATGGCTGCTTTAGGAACTCATTGGCACTCACTAGAGGATACACACCGAAAAATAATATCAATGCTTTAGCCTCCGAAACGTTGGTACACTCATTTAATTTACAAAACCCTTCAGTCAGCTTATGACTGTATGGGGCCGTCCAGATGGCGATATCTTAGTAAGGAGGTGTGGGCAGGGGCCTGACAATGGCAGTGAAAGCAGTAAATGGTGTACAATTAAAAGAAGAAGAATAGGTCTGGTGATGTCAAACGCTGGGGAAGAGTTACAAGCAAAATCCTCAGATTTGTTGTCCTCTGGTAGATCTCTGGGTCAGTGATCTCTTCCTCCCAGAGAGCATGAATAGCATATATATTGTGAGAATTTACAGTAGTAATGCCCAACAGTCCCCTTCGGTTTTACAGTGAACAAGTACGAACCTAGACAGATCAGTCCTAGCCCAGTCAGTGGGGATGAAATGACAATCGGTATTTTGGGATGAGCAGAAAGGGCTGCACACATGATCAAATAGATTTAGTCAACCATTCACTTTATGAATACTTCTTTCACAGTGAGCTATTCTTTGGAGTGTGGTTAGGCATTCCTCACAAGTGGAGACAGCACTTTGATTCTTGTGGCTCAGATTACAGAGCTTCGGTACCGACAGGGGCGTGGTAAACTACCCCTATGCGTGGTTAAGCCATGACGTCTGCTACATCATGTAACATGGCCAAATAGGCAGTAGCAGGGATCGTCACGTCACCAATGGATGTCAGTTTAGACCATATTAACCTCCAATACTGTTGCAGGGCTAGCCAGCCCTGTCGAATATGATACATATCACAGGCATCATACCCGCATCTCCAACACCTGGCATGGTTGAGAAGGCCAACCCTATTAAAATATGGGGCGATCAATAGAAGACATTGAGAAACTTAAAATACAGGAATTTCAGTTTAGATTCTCTAACTACCCTATCATTAAGTCTCAGTCCTCTCCAGTGTATTCCTCGCCCAGTATCGCTTGCCAGTAAAGCCTAAAGGTGCATTAGACAGGAGGTGAGTATTGTTTAGTCATAAGGGCACTAAAAAGAGAAGAAAACACTCCACAGTGTAAGCCCCATATGCAGAGATATTGCAAGACCTGTGAGTCTGGTGGAGTTACCAGCAGTACGCCCAAGTGGTTCTGGAGACAGAGCATCGAGTGTTGGTATTTCCAGAAGTCCGAGATATGCAGGCCATAATCTGTTTGTAATGCAAGAAATGGTCTGGGTGACCTGTCATGCAGTAACTGTTCCAGACAGTGCTACCCATCTCAAAGCGCACCAAATTGTTTGGCCATCAATCTAGATACCTGCATTATGCGATATGGGCTCTTTTTTCCATTGAAAGGTTTCACCCTGATCCAGCGGGTTACTAACAACGCGCATTCATAAACAAAATACTCACTTGGGCCCATACATTCATACTACGCTAGCAATCTTCCGCTGGTGGGTCAGTTGGTACTCTTTATCCAAATCCCTGCTACCACTTTCTTTTCCCATTTAAGAGTAATGACTTACCAATGAATCCTTTGCTAATTGGGAAGTTTAAAATGAGTGACGTTCATTACAATTCATAATCCTGAAATAATCACTGAGTCAGGAAGTTTTAAAATGTTTTATCTAAAGATTTAGCAGAGTAAAATACAGAACCACACGATACTTAATCGCATATTAAGGATGAAGCATAATATCAATTATCAATCAATGACGGTCCCTTAGGAAAGGAGAAGATAGAGACAGCAGCTCAACTAAGGTTTGCATTTATATTTACCTAATGTGCGAGGACCAAACCCCTTGGACAAGGAGTTGGATAAGATAGGACCCTGGAAGGATGAAGAGCAAAGACCTCCTCCCGGATCAGGACAGGACCGGTGACCTCTCTATCAACGACGCCTGCGTCGTTCCCCTCTCTGGTACTTCGCTTCTCCTCGATTTCTCCCGTGTCTTCCTTCTAAGGTACTCCGCCGCCCCCACCTCAGGACCTCTCTGGACAGCGGTTCAGTCTGCAATCGATCAGCTTGTACGTCTGGAGCTTCTGCCTCTGCCTTCTAGTCTGTGTGCTGCGCTATTGCTAATGCCAATGCTAACTAATTAGCTAATTCTATATCTGTTATACCCTTCTACGCCCATGTACCTCCCCTTAATGTTGCAGAATTATGGGGCCACTACTTCTGATTGGACAGGTACAGGGGGTTGATCCTCACACCATATTGATTTAATTCATTTTTCTTAAAGCCCTTTGTTTTAAAATACCGCCCATCAATTTTAATACATTTGCTTTATTTCCCACCCGTCTCACGACAAAGTTTATACATTCTTCAGGTACATTGTTGCATATTAGTGGGGACATTCATGGGTACAGCAATATTGGCCATCAGGTCACGGCCTTGGACGAAGTCCAGGTTGACTTCATCCTTTTCTCTCTGGGCAGCCTTCAGGGAGCATGCGCAGAACCATTGTCACACGAGTTTTCAGTTCACCAAACCCCAGGCCCAATTTACGAACTAATAAAAGTCAAAGAAGAAAATATTAAAATCACAAATAAAATGTTTCACTGAATACCCACTCTTTCTACTCTATTCCCATTTATTTATAAATTCTATCCCGCATTAGTAGCGTTAGAATACCACAGTTTAATTATAACACAAGAGCAAGCTGTAGCACGTGAAAACATGAAGCAGCCATTTTAATGCACACTGCGCAGAAGCAAGAGTTTCCCACCAAGCAAAGAAAGACATCACACCACGTGATATGGTTGAGACATGCGCAGTAAAGTTCCCGCGTTTTAGCGGCCATTTTAGAATAGACAAGCGTTACTTTTTAGTTTAAACACATAAGCAAGCTTCCTTGCTACTTATATTTGTGTGTGCAGTTATTAGTATAAACAATACAAGTTTAATACATTAATACTTTTGAGAAGATTGCATCCGAGCAAGTCTCATTTGTGAGTCCTTGCTCCATCAATCCCCTCTCTGATGGCGTGTCTGAGCCATCAATTACTACCCACAACCAGATGCCAACTTTTTAGCATAATATAGTTTCACTTTCATTTTTACACTTTCTATTTTTCACATCTCCTTTCAGTTTCTTGTATAATTCACTTCTTAAATATTCAAGTTCGATTTCATCAAACTTTCTCTTCTTTCCTTTTCCTGTCACATTATACGATTCATTCTTTCTACAACATTTGCACCATATTGTTATTGATAGTACTATTATTGCTATCCCTGCTAAGGGTACTAATATTTGACCTATAAGCCCTTTTCCTACATTAGCAAACCAGGTACCAATTGACCTAATACTATTGGTCAATCTTTCCCATACACTATCAACTTCCAGTGGTTTTAGTTCCTTCTCAAGTTTAGTTATATTCTGTATATACGTTCCAATTTCTGCACTTTTATCAGGTATGTAAGTGCAACAGTGTTTCGTCTTCAATAGTTTACAGACTCCACCCTCTTTTGCCAATATAATATCAAGAGCAAGTCGATTTTGCATTACCATAGATCTAATCGCAACCATCTCCGCATTAATCATTAGAAATCCTCCAGCAGTATCCGTTGATAAACGATCAACCACTGTCGATAATTTACATATCTTCCTTGAGTTCAGAATTATTCCCACTGAAGGTATCAAGGCACCAAATATATCACCTACAATTTCTGAAAAACTAGCTCTTTTTCTACGTGTTAATTCACTAGTATTTTCATTGCTGCCAGTGTTTCTTTTTACGTGGTATATCTTTGGAAATACTATTCCAAAATAACAACTTCCATACCACCGTGCAGGAAGCCTAAAGTAAGCCTTATTCCCACACACATAATATATTCCAGGAAAAACTGAATCTGTTCCTCCTTTGAGTCCCCAACCTCCAAGAATTAAGAAATTGTGTTCACATTCACTGGTACCGATGAAAACATTGTTATACTCCGTCTTTAACCTATGAAGACAAATTTTCCCTGTCTTTACAAAATCTAGAGCCATAGCAGCTTGAGCCTTGCCAGGTGTGTAACTACCTTCTTTCTCAGCCCAAGGTGGCAAATGAGCCTTATGCTCAGAAGCTTTCTTTTGGAAATCTTGTCTTCTATTTTCCATTAAATTCAAAAATATCTTTTCTTCTTCATGTAATGAACATGTTAGATTGCTTCTATGTGCATGTGTTATGTCTATTGATTTCATTGTTAAGAAAAATTCTCCCATAAACTGTGCATCTTTACTACTAAGCACTGGATTCATATTCTTTCGAATCGGAACCTCAGAAAATATCACATCTATATTTGAATAATAATACTGAAGTCGCCCTGTTCTATAAAATAAACTAGTCAGTACACTACATGATATGCCATAGGTTAATGGCAAGTGATGATACGTTAACCCTTCTGCTACAGATTCAGGTAGTTTCATACAGACATAACAATTACTAACTTCCATGGTATCTACATATTGAAACAATAATTTTGTGAAAACATTCAGACTAGTGTCATTATCTGTTACTCCATGATGAAATTCTGGTTCATCTTCTGCCTTTAGTTCTACTCTATTACTTTTCAAGTTATCTGTCCTTTCCTTTGTTTCGTTGTTATTCTTTTTATCTATTATCATAAGGTAAGGAATTGCTACGATCACAACTAACCATACTATAAGCATCACTACCAGATTGCATATGCATATAGCACAGCATCTTTTACAACCTTTCTGCTTTGGTCTCCCAGTAACTCTATCGTCAGGCATTTTTGACAAGGAAGATTGCTCTTCTTATCGTTTTCTTCAAGTTTCTTTATGTTCTCAAGGTGGTTCTATTTCTTTTTCATAAGTCAGTTCTGCACTGGTTCCTTCGTCACCACTTTCACTTGATTCTGAGCTTTCGTAATCTTCGAGAATAATATAAGTCCAATCAGGACCTTTAAATTTGTTGTTCACAAGTTTCAGCTTTTTGCTTCTTCGTTTTTCGGTTTTACTTTTCTGTCCCGTTTGGCTTGTTACTTCGTTTACTTGTTCTGGATCTTCACTTCTGGTTGTTATGTGGTATTTTACTCTTTTAATAACACTTGGCCCATGATCACCTTTTCTTGTTTTCTCTGTTTGCACTTTCTCTTTATTTTCTTCTTCAGAAATTCTTTTATTTTCAGGTTGTGTTACAGTTTCTTTTTCTTCAATTTCAGTTTCTTCTGCTATTTGTTCCTTTTCAGGTCTTATTTGTTTCTCTTCAGCTGCTCCACTGTGAGTCTCTAGTAACTGATCTGGTTCTTGATTTACGTTTTTATGTTCGAGATTCTCGGGATCTTCTTCTTGAATTAATTTTTCTGGATCTAACTGATTCTGATCAGGGCTTGTTGCACTTTGTACTTCTGCAGCCTGACCGCGTTCTTCTAGACCTGTCTGTCCCTGCTCAAAATTTGTTGGTTCTTCGTTATTTTGAGCCCAGTTTCCTCTCCCTATCTGGTCCTGCTCAGGTTCTCTTATTGTGTCTTCTTCTTCTTCCTGAGCTGCTTCTTCTTCACCTATCTGATCTTCTTCAATTTCTTCCAAATTTGCTTGACTTCTTGTTCTGTGGTAAATTTCAGGAATTTCCACCACCGGTATCCAGTCCTGACTTGTGCTCGGTTGTTCTTCTTCAGCTTCCCTCGAATCTTGTTCCTGAGATTCTTCAGCTGGGCAACCTTCAGCTTCCTCAGCAATCGATACTGTCTGAGTATTTTCTTCTTCAGGATCTGGTACTCTTTTGGTGTGGCTTACATGAATCCAATTAGGAAATCCTGCACACTTCACTGCTGTGTTTGTGACCAGTATGACCTGACAAGGTTCGCCCCACCTAGGTGATAGACCCGTTTCTCTGGTGTGATTCTTCACTACCACCCAGTCTCCGGGACTCAGATCATGTTCTTGTTCAGGCTGCCTGGAAACTGCGTCTAATCCAACCTGGTGAGAGACAGAACGCACTAGGTCAGCCAATCCTTTGCAATAGTCCAGAACCATATCATCAGATATATTCAGCAGTTTATTTGTGGGAACATGTGCTTGTCTCATTGCTCTTAACATCATTATCTCGTGCGGACTCAATCCGGTATTTCTATCAGGAATGCTTCTGAGTCCCATTAAAACAAGAGGCAATGCATCTGGCCAATCTAATGATGTTGATGCACACATTTTTCCTAGTCTGGATTTACCAACTCCACCGCCTGCAGCTGGTGCAGAATCACGCCGCCAGACTAATCGCTCGCCAGTCCAGCCGATGCCATGTTAAACCTCTGATGAAGAGCCTACACTGGCTTCCTGTAGGTAAACGCTGTATTTTTAAGATGGGATGCACCATCTTTAAGGCCCTTGCCGGTAATGGCCCTGCTTTTATCTCTTCCAAATTGCAGCGGTACGCCCCTTCCCGAGAACTGCGTTCCTCCACTCTCAACTTATTGACTGTCGTACCTTTTAAGCGTAAAAAGCATGGAGGACTCAGATTTGCGGTCTTAGCCCCTCAACTTTGGAATTCACTGCCTATTGAAGTAAGATCAGTGACCCTTTACTCCCAGTTTAGGCAAAAGCTCAAGACCTGGCTGTTCTCTCAAGCTTATCAGTAAAACTACCTCTTCACTCTCTGTACCGTCCTCTCGCCCTGAGCGCCATGAAACCGTTTTCGGTGTACGTGCGCTTAACAAGTACTTTTAACATAACATAACATCGTGCCATTCATTTGTTCAACCACTCCAGAAGCCTCTGGACGATATGCACAGTGCAATTTTTGCTCAATTTGGAATGCTTCACAGATTCTTTATCACTTCACTGTTAAAATGTTTTCCTCTATCTGATTCCAAAGTTACTGGAAAACCAAATCTCGGAATGAGTTCTCGTAATAACAACTTTGCGACTGTAATACTGTCATTCCTCCTGGTAGGGTTAGCCTCCACCCACTTTGAAAACAGACACACAATGACAAGTACATATTTCAGCCCTCTACATTGTGGTAACTGGATGAAATCAAGTTGTAATCTCATAAATGGACCCTCCGCCTTTCCAATTTTTCCAAACCCAATTATTGTTTTCCTTCCTGGATTATGCATTTGGCAAGTTAAACATCTCTGGCAAAGACTCTCTGCTACCGCCCTAAACCTTGGATTGTACCAATTTTGTCTGAAGAGCCTAATCATTGCATCTCTCCCTACGTGTGTGTCTCCATGATACATCCTGGCCATTTGTGAAAGCAGACAGTCAGGCGTGACTGGTCTGCCATCGGCACAAATCCATACATCATCGTCTGCCCTCTGAGAACATCCCACTTTAATCCATGTACTTCTTTCACTCTCATCGGCATCATCTTGCAATCATTTCACATCATTCCATGTTTCAGGAGGTGTATACAGCATAAGTTGGCAGCTGATTCCCATCCTTTCAACCCTTTTATTGACTGACAGTCTGTTTTTGGCACAATGTTGAGCCACAAGATCTGCATATCTGTTGCCGACTACCACCCAGTCATCTCCTGACTGGTGTGCGGCACATTTCACCACAGCCAATTCTTTTGGTGATTGTATTGCCTCCAGTAGTTCTTTTACGAACTGTCCATTTTTAATGGGGGATCCTGAAGAAGTCATGAAATCCCTCTGCATCCATAGTTGGCCAAAATCATGCACAACCCCGTAACCATATTGGCTATCTGTAAATATAGTTACTTTTTGATTCCTCCCAATTTTGCAAGCCTTTATCAATGCGATCAATTCAGCTATTTGTGCAGATTTGACTCCCGGTAAATAGGATGCTTCGACTATTCCAGTTAGTTCACACACTGCATACGCTGCAGTTAGTTTTCCATCTTCATGCCTTTGGCATGAACCATCAACAAACAGCTCCCTGTCTGGCTTCCTGAGGGGCAGTTCCTGAATATCAGGACGTGGTTTCGTGCACAACTCTGTGACTTGTAAACAATCATGTTCCTCTTCGTCATCTTTAACCTCTTCATGATATGGGTCTGGTAGTAAGGTAGCTGGATTTACTATTGTGCACCTTACAATGGTCACATTTTCAGCACCCAGTATTATTCTTTCATATTTAGTCAGCCGACTAGGAGTAAGATGCTGAGTTCGGGTTCTTGTCAACAAAATCACAACCGCATGTGGAACAAACACTTTTACAGGGTGTCCCATTACAATTGGCTCACTTTGTTCAGTGCTCAAACAGGTAGCCGCCACTGCTTTTAAGCAGCCTGGCAGCGCGGCTGCCACTGGGTCCAATGTAGCAGAGAAATATGCTATTGGACGTCTGTCTAAACCATGTCTCTGGGTTAAGACTGAGAGTGCACAATTCTCTCTTTCATGGCAGAATAATGCGAATTTTCTTTTATAATCAGGCATGCCTAGGGCAGGTGCTGCACACAAAGCATTTCTTAATTTTACAAAAGCTCCTACGCTCTCATCATCCCACTCAACTGGGTCCTTTGCCTTCTTTTTCGTCATTTGAATTAAGGGCTTTGCTAACAGTGAAAATCCTAGTATCCATTGTCGACAATAACCTACTATTCCAAGAAACATTCTCACTTCTCGTTGAGAGACAGGCATTTGCATTTTCTTTATTAATTTTATTCTTTCAGCTGCTGTTCTCCTTTTGCCCCTCTCAATCTGGTGTCCTAGATACTTAACTGCTGTTGTACAGAACTGCAATTTTTCAGGTGAAACTTTATGCCCTTCTTCAGCTAAATGATTTAATAATGCAATGGTGTCGACAACACAGTCCTCTCTGGTGTTAGATGCCACCAGTAAGTCGTCTATATACTGCACTAAAACTGAGCTTCCTGGCATCACTAGTTTCTCAAGGCACTTTTTCAATATCTGATTGAAGATGGATGGACTTTCCGTGTACCCCTGAGGAACACGATTCCATACATAGACTTTGTTCTCGAATTTAAATGAAAAAAGATACTGGTTATCTGGGTGCAATGGTATTGAAAAGCATGCTTGGCATAAAACAATCACAGTAAACCATCCTGCACTCCGAGGTATCTGGTATAAAATTACGGCAGGATTAGGCACTATAGGACAACATGGTTCCACAATCTTGTTTATTTTGCGTAGGCCTTGAACAATCCTATATTTTCCACTAGGTTTCTTCAGACCCATGATTGGTGAGTTACAAGGGCTACTCATTACCTCTTTTAATATTCCCTGTTTTACCATTCTGTTTATCTCTTCAATGACTCCTGCTTTTACCTCTGCACTCATTTTGTACTGTCTAGTGTTTGGGAAAATTGCACCTTCCTTTACAGTGATCTTAACTGGGTCTATTTTGGCCATAAGTCCTACTTCCTTCCCAGTGAAATCCCATACCATAGAATTCACTGTAGTTTTCAGTTCTTCTGGTAACTCGTCTTTTGTTATCAAAGAAAACATCTCATCTACTTCTGTACCTTGCTTTGCAATCATAAATTTATATACATGGTCTTCATCTGGGGTCTGAACTGCCACACCATCCGGCGTGCAGAAAATTGTGCAATTCATTTTGCATAACAAATCCCGGCCCAATAAATTTACTGGACTGGAATCACATACTACAAACTGATGCATTTCTCTAAAGTTTCCAATTTTTACTTCCATTGGTTCGGTAAGAAGTGTTCTAATCCTTTGATTAGCCACCCCCACAACTTGGATAGCTTCTCCAAAGAGAGGAAGGTCTGCTGTTCTTACAGTAGACCTGGTAGCACCAGTGTCCAAAAGGAAAGTAATATCATTACCTTTCACATTTCCTTCAACATATGGACCTGACTGATCTACCGGTAAGGATGCACCAAGTATGCACGCCTTCTCCCCCTCTCCCAGGCACCGTCATTGGCTATAGGTACAAAAGTCGTCCTGTAAAAGAAATTGTGATGTTATATAATCATTCTTACCACTTCCTCCTTGATATCCGACGTCTGTACCGTGCTTTGCTCTGCTTACATTACCCTGTATGGGTGCAGGTGGCAACTGACTCTGAGGATTTACACACTGCTGTGAGTCATTCTGCGTCTGTGGATTTAAATTTTGATTTGGGCCATTATTATTCCGAATCTTTTTACATTCATCCTTCCAATGCCCCAATTTTCCGCACCCGTGACAAGGAAACTTCTTTTTAGCCTCTTCTCTGCTCATTCGTCCTCTCACTTTTCCTCCATTCCCAGTGTCACCATTCGTTCCAGAATCTTTTCCCTGATTATCACTTGGATTATCCAAATTAATTCCCTGTTTCTCAGCCATTTTCACCTGAGCCCGCATTACTTTCTCCTGTAGTTTCTTGTGCCTATCCTCGATGTCATCTCCACAATATTTTGCATATTTCATCGATCGGTTTCCCTTGCCAGCACAACATGTGCTGCTTAATCATCTGACAAATCTCTGGCTTTAAACCATAAACAAATCGATAGACAAACTGACTCATGTTTTTATCTCCAATGTCCTCAAATCCACCATACTGCTTAAATACCTGCAATAGACGTTCATAGTAGGCGTGTACCGATTCACTTGCTTCTTGAGTAGTTCTATCTATTTTCACCCAATCTGTTTCTTTTGGTGGTATTTTCCCTTTCAGATAAGTTATTACCTGCTGATACTTTTTCATGACATCGCTTGACGGGGCACCTGTCTTTGGATCTCTAGGATATTCTTCACTGGGCCAATCAACTGTGATTTTGCAATCTGTCCACAAATCGGCAGGCACCACTATGTCGAACAAACCATCCAAATCTTTCAACAATACCTTTGACACCTTCACAAACCTCTCAACCTGCTTGTACCATTCAATTGGCTTTTCCCTCAACTTTGGAAAATCATTCGTAAATGACCAAATATCCTGTCTGCTCCATGGGACATGTACATATCCCCCTCCTGGAACTTCTCGCATCGGGTACATTTGATCTCCTTTCCCTGTTTCCTTCATTAAATATTCAGAAGTTGTTCTACTGTATCGTGCTTCTTCCTTTTTCTTTGTCCATCTAACCTTCCATTTATCTAGTTCTCCCCATTTCTGCAAGACTGTCATTAATTCTTTTACTTGTAATTTTCTTCCAGAGGCATTCATGTTTTCCAAATCCTTATCTGAAAAATCTGCTCTATAGGGTTTTTGTAATACTTTTGACTTCCCTATTTCAATTCCCATCTGTTGAGCTAAATCTGATAATTTCTCATGAAATATTTTTACATTTCTTGTGATGCTTCTGCATACGAACAATAATTCTTCTTCATCGTAAGTATTTAGGCGATCTACCCCTACATTTCCTGCTATCATTTCCTCTAACTCAACTTTTAATTTATAAATGTCCATGATCTTTGGGGGTGAATTCTGCTTGTCTGATCCTTGTGCCCATCTTTCTAAGTCTTCTGGTGTAACTACTGTGGCACTTTTCGTTCCTGATGAGGTTATTATATTTACATCTTTTGAGCAACCAGGTGTTACTCTTCTGGGGGTACTGTTTACAGAATCTTGAATGGGCAAGTCCATTAATGAAATCATAGACTCGCAATCACTAAAGTGATCCTCAACCATTACTACTGCTTCAGGTTTAGGAACATTCACAGGTGTAGGCATAACTAGAGGTTTGGGATAAGTTACTTTGTCACCGTACAAGGGAACCACTGGACCAATTGTTACAGGTATGGTCAACGAATCAGGATGAATACTCAATTGTGTTACTTTCTGAATTAATTCTGCTCTATTTTTATCTAATGCTTCTTTTTCTTTATCGTGTAGTACTCTCCTAACTGGCGAATCATGCAATACTTGTGGTACCAAAGGTGTCCTCAACAAGGGTGCACTTGGGGTACATCCACTTGTCCCTTCCTGATATGGTGGTGGATTCTTTAATATATCTTACATAAATTCATCTTCGGAATCTCCAAATCTAGTTAGGTGCTTTGTCTTTTCTGTGCATTTACTCCCTAATGATTCTTCTGCCATTAATATTGGATACAGACCCTCTGTGAGCATTGCTCTTCTCCACTGTTTCATCTGACGATCCCTCGACTCATTTTGGTATCTGGGGAAAAATCCCTGATAACCCCTATTACTTCTGGATCGGTCACGTTCAAATGCCTCGGTTTCCCATTCCTCTAAGGCTTCGTATTGAGTTAATCTAGGTCTGGGTTCTAGGTCATTCATTCTTAATCTCAAATTTTGAAGAATTCTCCCATTGAAAGTACCATTCTCGGGAAAAGCTAGTATTCCATCATTTTTGGTATATTCCATCCAATTTTCTATTCATACACAAGTATGATAACCTCTCTCCATCATCATGAATGAAGCGGGTGTTTTAGCTGGTGGAATGATAATTCCTTCCCTAGTTTTGATTGGTTTATCCTTTTTAAAATAATTCTTAATCTTTTGTAGAACTGACATTTTCCTCTTCTCTCCGTACATTTTTGGCAAATTCCGGTGTACAAAATTATATTCTACAAAGCTTAGGAATCTCCTATCCGGACGAACTCCTATTAAAGTCGGATCACGTTTTTAACATACAATCTCCACTATCCACTAGGATTTTAGCTTCTATGGTAACAACCAATCCGATTCCAGCTAACTTTTGTCTCTGAGCCAATCCTAGCGCGGCCTTTTAGTGACGTCTTTTCTGCCAACCCCTCCTTTACAAGAGTCTTTCTACGCCCGCTGTTTCAACCAATCCCAGCGCGGCGTTTTGTGACGTCAGCTTCCTCTCCGGTAGCTGACCATCCCTTTACAAAATCGTACGCAAAACTTTATTTTCTCTACGCTTCTTATTAAAATTCAGTAACAACATAAAACATTCGCTATCGTTCCAGTTTCTCTAAACTTGAAAAAGATAGTTTCTCTCACACTTAGTAAAACCTTTCCGTTTACTATACATATACTACGAGTAAAAACCCTTCCGTTTACTCTTCACACAAGCTTCAGAAATACCTGCTACTTCTTCAATGTTACCCTTTCTAGGTGATATAACATCAAATTTTCACTAGCATATTCCTTGGCTGTCACTCACACGCATAGAGTCCCTAACAAGTACTGATAGCCCTACTTAACTTTTCAGTACTATTTCTGCCTGACAGATAACCTCACTGCAGTATGGCTTCCACTTACCATCCGCTATTCAATTTTCTCCGGGGATTTCTGGACAACATAAAACAAACTTTAAATAATAACGGATGTTAGTTCATAAAAATACCATTCTCATTACCCAATTAACAAAGCACAACCATCCTCTGATAACCAGAAAACTGATCCAGCGGGTTACTAGCAACGAGCATTCATACACAAAATACTCACTTGGGCCCATACATTCATACTACGCTAGCAATCTTCCGCTGGTGGGTCAGTTGGTACTCGTTATCAAAATCCCTGCTACCACTTTCTTTTCCCATTTAAGAGTAATGACTTACCAATGAATCCTTTGCTAATTGGGAAGTTTAAAATGAGTGACGTTCATTACAATTCATAATCCTGAAATAATCACTGAGTCAGGAAGTTTTAAAATGTTTATCTAAAGATTTAGCAGAGTAAAATACAGAACCACACGATACTTAATCGCATATCAAGGATGAAGCATAATATCAATTATCAATCAAGGACGGTCCCTTAGGAAAGGAGAATTTAGAGGCAGCAGCGCAACTAAGGTTTGCATTTATATTTACCTAATGTGCGAGGACCAAACCCCTTGGAGAAGGAGTTGGATAAGATAGGACCCTGGAAGGATGAAAAGCAAAGACCTCCTCCCGGATCAGGACAGGACCGGTGACCTCTCTATCAACGACGCCTGCGTCGTTCCCCTCTCTGGTACTTCGCTTCTCCTCGATTTCTCCCGTGTCTTCCTTCTAAGGTACTCCGCCGCCCCCACTTCAGGACCTCTCTGGACAGCGGTTCAGTCTGCAATCGATCAGCTTGTACGTCTGGAGCTTCTGCCTCTGCCTTCTAGTCAGTGTACTGCGCTATTGCCAATGCTAACTAATTAGCTAATTCTATATCTGTTATACCCTTCTACGCCCATGTACCTCCCCTTAATGTTGCAGAATTATGGGGCCACTACTTCTGATTGGACAGGGGGTTGATCCTCACACCATATTGATTTAATTCATTTTTCTTAAAGCCCTTTGTTTTAAAATACCGCCCATCAATTTTAATACATTTGCTTTATTTCCCACCCGTCTCACGACAAAGTTTATACATTCTTCAGGTACATTGTTGCATATTAGTGGGGACATTCATGGGTACAGCAATATTGGCCATCAGGTCACGGGCTTGGACGACGTCCAGGTTGACTTCATCCTTTTCTCTCTCTGGGCAGCCTTCAGGGAGCATGCGCAGAACCATTGTCACACGAGTTTTCAGTTCACCAAACCCCAGGCCCAATTTACGAACTAATAAAAGTCAAAGAAGAAAATATTAAAATCACAAATAAAATGTTTCACTGAATACCCACTCTTTCTACTCTATTCCCATTTATTTATAAATTCTATCCCGCATTAGTAGCGTTAGAATACCACAGTTTAATTATAACACAAGAGCAAGCTGTAGCACGTGAAAACATGAAGCAGCCATTTTAATGCACGCTGCGCAGAAGCAAGAGTTTCCCACCAAGCAAAGAAAGACATCACACCAGGTGATATGGTTGAGACATGCGCAGTAAAGTTCCCGCGTTTTAGCGGCCATTTTAGAATAGACAAGCGTTACTTGTTAGTTTAAACACATAAGCAAGCTTCCTTGCTACTTATATTTGTGTGTGCAGTTATTAGTATAAACAATACAAGTTTATTACATTAATACTTTTGAGAAGATTGCATCCGAGCAAGTCTCATTTGTGAGTCCTTGCTCCATCAACCCCAAGTATCTTATTCGCATTTTTCAACGCAAGTAATAATTGGGTCACTATAGTTGTTGTGGCCTCATTATAAAAAATATCAGGCACACCGAAGTGGGGTACTCGAGGACCTTGAGCTCTATTGCAGTTCATAGAGTGGATTCCCTTGGTTGCATTAAGAAGCATGGCACTTGCTACAGATGATACGCCATGCGATATGATGCCACATGGGGTAGTCTGAATCTTCCAGGTGTAGTATGTGTCTATTTTTTGAGTATTGTCAAGCTCCACTTACTTCCGCTCCACACATAAGAACTAATATCTCAATAATCTCTTAGGGAGATAAACTGGTAGGATTAAAAAAACGTAGTTGAACCTGGGCACAAGAGTCATTTTGACCATTTGTACCCTCCCCAATTAAAAAAATAAATAGTTTGAGATGTGACCACTTCATTAAATCAGCCCCAGTTCCCAGCCCTTCGAGGAAACAGATTGTCTTCCACCATCTTCTCAAGGCCCTTGTTGATCTGAATGCCCAGATAGATATGTGAGCCCTTCTGCAACCCTTCTCATGGTGAAGTCATAAAGGCTAGCCTCAAAGGTGGAACGTGTCATTTGTAACACTTCACACTTCCTCCTATCAATCTTATATCCAGAGAAATTATAAAGGACTTCACTGCAGAGATGGGGGGAGCCTGGATCTGACAGCTTGAGCAAAAAAAATTACGTTTGTATATAAAGGGTTTGATCTGCCCTGCTTGTGCATCTATCTGTACCATGAACTGCATTTGAGTAAAGGATCACAGCTCTAAGGTTATAGGGCCAAAAGAAATAAGAGTGGAGATAAAGAGCAACCCTCACAAGGGCCCCATTTTATCCCTATCGTCCTGGAAAGGAACCCCTCCCCTGCAGTTGATATTCGCTCTTGGAGAATCCTACAGCCAGTTCACGTTTGTGGTGAAATCTGTCAACAGCCTGACTATTCAGTGTCCTGCTGCCCCCCTCTCCACTCAATTGAATTCCTTTTCTGCATTCAGCTAGATGGCCAGGGCCACCAGCAGGCAGGCTCTGAATTGTCACAGTAAAAGTGCTAGGGCCCTGAGGTTATTCCGGAATGATCGTCTACGTACAAGACCCGCCTGCGACTGGTGACTCTGTGATGGTATAACTTTACACAGTCTAGCCACCAAAATCTGTGCCAATGTTTTTGTATCCTTATTGATCAAATATTTCAATTTGTAACCAGAAAGTTCCATGGGATCTTTCTCCTCCTTTCTTAAAGAAGGAGAGTGTTGGTGGCTTTATCAGAGATTAGGCATAGGGAGCCCTTGGTCTCAGTTTTGTTGAAAAAGCAGTACAGTATGGGTGTCAAACAAGATTTGCCAGCTTTGTAGAATACTCCTGGAAAGCTATCTTCACCAGGGGCTTTGCAGATGGCTAAGTCTGTAATAGCATCAGTTATCTTTTCTTCAGTAATTGTTATGTTATGTTAGGAGGAACTTATAAAGCGCACATTCACCATAGGTCTCTTGGCGCTGAATTACAGACTTATCAGAAGGTCATAGGTTAGGTCAGTTAGATCTTGTATGCTTGTTTGAAACGCCAGGTCTTCAGACTTTTCCAAAACTAAACAGTATCCGTCACTTGGCGGATTGTCATTAGCGGGAGATTCCAACTAGTTGGAGCTATAACCAAGAAGCTTTGGCCTCCTGATCTGCTTTTTCGTTATTTTGAAACAGTTAATGAGTTGGTGTGTGTAGATCTTAGGTTACGTAGAGGAACATATTTTTTGATTTTATCCGAAATTAATTTCAGAGCTAAATTCTTTACGCTCTAAGACAGTGTAACGGAGTTTGAATTGTTTGGGTTGTTTACCTAGGCGCCAGAACAGATTTCTTAACAGAAGGGTGGCGTGTGAATGCCTGGGGACACCTAAAACCACTCTAGCGGCTTCATTATGTATCACCTAAAATTTGTGCAAAACAGTGTCTGGTAAACTGGCATAAATTACATTTGCGTAATACAGCTAGGTAGAATGGATGCTCTAACAATCATCTTACGAGCTTCAAAGGTCATGAAAGGAGTTATTGTTCTCAACATTTTTAGAGGGAAATTAACATTTTGATACCACAGAGTTCACTTGGATCTGCATTGAAAGATTTCCATCTAGCATTACTTCCATGCTCTTGGCCACCATTGAGGGGGATGAAGGCGGGCCTTATTCACCAAGCCAATAGTGTAAATTCCAAGCACTAGATTTGTTGTTAAGTAAGGCTGCTTTCATCTTGTATCCGTTTAATTTGAACTGGTTTAGTTCCATCCTACGGGCAGTAAATCTCATGGTGTCCTGAAAATGTGTCTGTGCCAAATGAGTGCCATCCAGATGAAATACTAGCTGGGAATCATATATATATATATATATATATATCAGCCTTTGTTAACCAATTCCTTAACCAAGGGTTTTATATAACGGTTAAACAAATGAGGAGACAGAGAGAACCGCTAGGGGATCCCACATTACAGTTTTTTAGCCTGAGAAGCAAAAGATCCTAGTCTGACTGTCTGTGACCAACTCGCAAAAAAATGATTCAAGCCAAAGCAGTGCCCTGCTTGTATCCCTGCATCCTTCACATTGCCGATCAATATCTTATGATCAACCATGTCAAAGGCTGCAGAAAGATCGAGCAGAACTAGTGTATCTTTCACCTGGTGTAGTTTCCATCTTAAGTCATCTAATACCAATAGTACGAGCGATTCTGTGTTGTGTAGGGTACAAAAGCCAGCTTGGACAGGGTGCAAGAACTCCATATCCTGTAGGAGTTTGCATAGTTCAGAGACAACAATGGCTTCTAGAAGTTTAGCTGGAAAAGGAAGCAAGGATAAAGGCCTATAATTCTTTTAGTTTTTAGGTCATTCAGATCTGATCCTTGCTTTTTCAGCAGGGGAATAACTTCTGCATGTTTAAAAGTGCTTGCAGCTATCCCCTTTGTGAGTGATACATTGAGAAGATTTTAATAAGGGAGGAAAAATTATATCCTTAAAATTTGTTTGTGTTAGACCTGGCACCATTGGCGTGGGTCTCCCTTCCATTTTTCGCTGTTGTCTCCTCTGTTTTACTGGTGTTAGATGCTCTGGGCGCTGTGCCACTGCCATTCAGTGTCACAGCGCGAATGCTCCCTGTGTAAATATGTCTATGTGAATTGGTATATCCCTGATTGGCTTATTTGGTTTACCTGTTAGTCCCTAGTAGTGTGGCCTATGTGTGCCCAGGGCTGGTAAACCAAATGCTGCTGGTGGGCCTGCAGCACTGATGTGTGCCACCCACAGAAGCAGCTTGTAAAGTGTGTCTCAGACCTGCCGCTGCAGTGTCTGTGTGCAGTCCAGAACTGCCATCTTGGCTGTGAAGTGCACTCACTTCCCAGCCCCTGAACCTTTCCTTGGCATCCTGTAAGTCACCCCTATGGTAGGGTGCCTTGTATGTGTAAGGCAGGACATGCCTTGGTGTGTGTAGCATGTCCTGGTAGTGAATTATGCCCCATTTCGTTTTTCACTACTGTAAGGCTACCTGTTCCTCATAGGCTAGAATGGGCAGTTTGACTATTACATTCTATAGTCCTAACTGACCCCAGGAACATGGTAGAAAAACGAATTTAGTATGCCTGAGCTCAGAATATTAAAATACATCTTTTAGTGAAGTTTATTTTTATATTCTGTGTTTGAAAATACCACTTTTAGAAAGTAGGTATTTTCTTGCCTAAACCTTCCAGTGTGCTCTGCCGTTATGTGTATTGGCTGTCTGGGTTTAGAGGGACAGGACAAGCTGAGTCAGACCTGGGTTGAATAGAGAGATCTGCATTTAGAGTGTGGGGAGTGGTGGCTCCTTGACCTGAATAGGGCTGTGCCTGGCAAGGTGAATGCTGGCTCCACCTCCCACTGTGTGTCTGCTAGTAGACCCCCTCTTTCTGAAAGGAAGGATGCAGCCTGGTAAACAAAGTGCTCCAGGCCTGAGCAGAACTGGTTCTGGCTAGGTTCAGTGACTGGTAGCTTCAAGGATCAAAGGCTTTTGGGGTATAAATATCTGTGCTCAAGCCCCTACATATTGTATTGCTTTTGGATCTGGAGAGGAAACTCTGTCCGTGCCACTGGAGGAATCTGCAGGAAGTGACTGTCCCTGTGCTGTGTGTTGTTTCTTGCACTGGCCTGCAGCAGTGACCACTGGACCTTGAAGAAGAGGAAAAGGAACTCTTGAGAGAACTTTTATTTTTGTTACAGCAATTACCCAAGGGCTAGGAAAAGAGCTAGCCTCCTGCTGGAGTCTCAGGCACATCAGACTCCACCACCAACCTCCTGCTTCCACCCTGCGAGGACTGCTATCTGCTGATGAGGCTCCTGTGAGTTCCAGGGCCTCTAGTTTGCATCAGAGAAAAGAGTGTGAGAAATCGACGCTAACGCATCTTTGCGGGCCGCTGCAGTCGAGAGCGCTGGGAAAATCATCGCGCTACTGCCGTCGAGGGCCCGCAACACGAAACCATCGCTGACGCCCCTTTGCGAGCCGCTGCAGCCGAGACGCGCTGGAAAGATCATCGCGCTGCTGTCGCCGCGCACTCGCAACCCTTAAAGAAATCATCGCTTCGAGACATCGCAGTGCGGACGCCGTGCGTCCGCCACTTTGATCGCATCGCACCGAATTTCGTCGCTCCCTCGCGGAGCGTCTTGTCTTCGCATCGCAACACGATCGCACAGCGCAACAGGATCACCGCATCGACTTCTCCCACGCGGCAAGAAAGTCATCGCATCGGCGGTCCAGCGTGCAGAAGTTTGTCGCATCGTCTCCGCACGCATCCCGCAGATCGGCGCATCATCCTCCCTTGCGGCAAGGATTTCAACGCATCGCCGGCCTCGCGTGCCGAGAATCATCGCTACAGCTTATTTGCGACACTTTGTTGGTTTTGCTACTAAACCCAGGTACTTTGTGAAAGAAAGGGTCGCAGAGACCACTGCTTTGAACTTGAACCTTATTTTTGCAACCTTTGAACTATTTTTGACAGCCCTTCAACAGCTATCCTATTTTTGACAGTATTGTGGCTTTTACAGTTATTGGTCTTGTGATAAATCTGCCTTTATATAAAGATACTTATTTTTTATAATAACTACTTGTGTGGTGTCCCTTTGTAGTGTTCCTCACTGTGTTACTGTGTATGATCATAAATGCTTCACACCCTGCCTCTGAGATAAGCCTACCTGCTCGTGCTACGTTACCACAGGGTTGAGCAGGGGTATTAAAGAGGGTAGCCCTCTCACTCTGACTTAGGAAGAAGGGTCCCTACTTGGACAGTGGCCAGCCATTGCCAACTAGAGACCCCCATTTCTAACATTGGTGGTCAGCGGTGAGGATCTGGACTTGCATTTATGATCGCATACAGTAATTATAGTGTACACTACTAGTGAGTGCAGACCATAACGTCCCGCATACATTTTTTGAGAATTTTTTTTTGAATCCTATATTGTAATTGATATTGCCGGTGATTTTTCACCCGCACACATTTTCAGAGAGTTTTTGGGATCCTATATTGTGATTGATATTGCCGGTGATTTTTCACCCGCGCACATTTCTGAGAGTTTTTGGGATCCTATATTGTGATTGATATTGCCGGTGATTTTTCACCCGCGCCCATTTTTTCAAAGTTTTTGATCCCCTATTGTGATTGATATTGCCGGTGATTTTTCACCCGCGCACATTTCTGAGAGTTTTTAGGATCCTATATTGTGATTGATATTGCCGGTGATTTTTCACCCTCTTACATTTTTTTGAGAAGTTTTCTTCTGTCCTTTATTGATATTGCCAGTTATTTCTACAATGGGCAAGCCCAGATCCAATGCCTCAGAGGATCTCTCCTGGGAAGAAGAGAAAATAGAAACCTACAATGCCAAGCAGCTCAAATACGTTTGCAAGCAATTCACAGTCCCTATCACAGGTCTCACTAGAAGGGAGGAGTATTACAAGGCGCTGAAGGCCTGGCTAGAAGCCAGGGATGCCCCTAAGGATATAGGAGAGCTTGTGGAGGTAGGAGAGCAGCAGGGCGATGTAGTAGACTTAGTAGGAGATCCAGCCCTTTCCAACCCGGGCTCTAGTGTGTCCGCTAAGGGTCTGTCCCCAGAAGAGCTGGAGGACAGTGAGAGAGATAGGCGGCATAATATGGAGATGGCTAAGCTTAAAATGGATGGTCACTGGGACCTAGAGAACAAGAAGTTAGAAATTGAGATTATGAGGATGAAGCTTGAGCATGAGAGAGTATTGAGGGAGTTGGAGATTAAAGCTAAGAGCATGGAAATCTCCCCCTCTGGTGGCAGCGTACCTGTAGTGCACCCTGAGAGTAGGGTGTATATACCCAAGGAGGTTATTAAAGATTTCCACAAAAGTGAAGATATTGGGCAATGGTTTGCCGCTTATGAATTAGCCATGGTGTCCCACCGGGTCCCTGAGAAGGATTGGGGAGCGGGGTTGTGGGGACGCTTTGTGAGTGAGGGAGGGATACCTTGTTGGACCTGCCCCCAGAAAGTAGGATGGTTTATGCCCACATGAAGGAAGCGTTGATGACCCGCTATGGTTTGACCCCTGAGATGTATAGGCAGAGGTTTAGGGTCTGTAAGAAGCTAGAGGGTACCACGTGGTTTGAATATGTGTCTTTTTTTTGCAGAGCCATGGAACGCTGGGTAAAAGGTAGCAAAGTAGAAACCTTTGCACAGTTTTATGATTTGATTGCATGGGAGCATTTATCTAGTAATTGTTTTCCTGAGCTACGCCAGCACCTAATTGATTGCAAGCTGACTAACCCTAGAAAGCTTGGTGAGGAGGCGGACCGCTGGGTGAGCACCCGGGTCCGCAAGGGTCCAGTGGGAGACGTCGCCAAAGGTGGGCAGGGTCCCCAGCAGAGGAGTGGGGGGACAAGGGTCAACAGAGGGAGTTCCACCGAGGGCCCCAAAGTAATCCCCCAGGGAACCAAGCAGTGGTGTCCCAGCCCCCCAAGAAAGGAGGACAGGGCCCCCAACAGGTAGGCCTGTTCCCAGGGGGCCCCCACGTGTTACAACTGTGGTCAAGTGGGCCACAGATATTTTGATCCCCAGTGCCCCCAAAGGGGCCAGTGCACCCCCGTGCACCACCCCGCCAGATTGCTAGTGTAGCCCTGGGAGAGGAGGAGATGGGTGCCCAAGAGGGGTGGGATCCCGTAGAGTTGACCCTTGTCTCATTAGGGGACTTTGAGATGGTCCCCAAGCCTGCACTGCCTGCTAACACTAAAAAATACAGGCAGTGGGTGACCATCAATGGCCATAGGGTGGAGGCTCTAAGAGACACAGGGGCCAGTGTAACTGCTGTCAGCTCCTGGTTGGTGTCCAAAGAGCAGGTTGTCCCCCATGCATTCTACCCAGTAGTGTCCGCAGACAACTCAGAGAGCCAATGTGAGGTGGCTCAGGTTCCCTTTGAGTGGGGGGGGTCTCAGGAACTCTTCAGGTAGCTGTGAGGCCCGCCATGCCTGTAGACTGTCTGCTGGGCAATGATTTAGAGGACTCCCCGTGGGCTACGGTGGAGAGGAAGGCTCACTTAGAGATGTTGGGTCTGCCTGAGTGGGCGTGTGCTACCACTCGGTCCATGGCAGCCAAGGAGGGTGTTGAGAAGGATCTGGAGCCTGAGAGTATGGCCCAGATCCCTGCCTTACAGAGAAGGGGCAGGGGGCGCGGGAAGCCAGCCCCCTTGGTTCCCATGGCCCAGGAAGGAGCAGACCCTGAAGGGGATGCCCTGGAGCCTACCGGGGAGCAGATCACCGAACTGGGGGACCTGCCTGAGCTGACCCATTGGCAGCAGGAAGGGGGACCCACCAGGGAGGAATTTTGTGAGCAGCAGAGAGTTTGCCCCTCTCTTGAGGGTGACAGGCTGCAGCCCAGGCAGAAGGTGACATGTCTGGTTCACATCTGATTTATTGGGAGAACAGTCTCCTGTATAGTGAGCCTAAGGTTGCTGAGCCAGGGTCAGCCCGTGTGCTGGTGGTACCCGAGTGCTTCAGAACCTTCCTACTGGGGTTGGCTCATGACATTCCATTGGCAGGACATCTGGGGCAGACCAAGACCTTTGAGAGGCTGGCCGCCCACTTTTATTGGCCCCAGATGCACAAGAGTTCAGACACTCATTGCAGGACCTGTGAGACTTGCCAGGCAAGTGGGAAGAGTGGGGGGAAGATCAAGGCCCCACTCCAGCCCTTTCCAGTTGTGAGTACCCCATTCGAGCGAGTGGGCATTGACATTGTGGGGCCTCTGGGCCCCAAGACAGCCATGGGCAACAGGTTCATCCTGGTCTTGGTGGACCATGCCACCCGGTACCCTGAAGCCATCCCGCTCAGGACAGTGACGGCCCCCGTGGTGGGACGTGCACTGATGGGGATTTTCTCCCGTGTGGGATTCCCCAGAGAGGTGGTGTCTGACAGGGGGACCAACTTCATCTCCCAGTACATGAAGTCTGTGTGGAAGGAGTGTGGGGTAACGTACAAGTTCACCACTCCTTACCACCCCCAAGGTAATGGTCTGGTTGAAAGGTTCAACCGGACCTTGAAGGGCATGATCATGGGCCTAGAAGAGCCCCTGAGGCGTAAGTGGGACGTCCTCTTGCCATGCCTGTTGTTTGCCTACCGTGAGGTGCCACAGAAGTCCTTAGGGTTCAGTCCCTTTGAACTCCTCTATGGCCACCCGGTTAGAGGACCTCTGAGTCTGGTCAAGGAAGGCTGGGAGCAATCTCCCAGGAAACCTCCCCAAGATGTATTTAGCTACATGTTGGCCTTCAGGAACCAGACTCGGCGTTTCAGAAAGATTGCTGAGGCAAATCTGGAAGCCAGCCAGGAAGAAATGAAACGTTGGCACGACCAGAATGCCACTATGGTCGAATTTCAACCTGGTCAGAAGGTTTGGGTACTGGCCCCAGTGGAGCCTTGTGCGCTCCAAGATAAGTGGACCGGTCCATTTGAGGTGGTGGAGCGCAAAAGTCCAGTTACCTACTTGGTTGACTTTCAGTCTCCCAGGAACCCCTTGCGGGTCCTACATGTGAACCGCCTAAAGCCCCACTTTGAGAGGTCTGAAGTGGGCATGCTTCTTGCCACAGATGATGGGGTTGAGGAGGAGAGTGAGCCTCTCCCTGACCTCCTGTGTGCAGAAGAGAAGGATGGGTCAGTGGAGGGTGTGATCCTCTCCACCACACTGACCCCTGAGCAGCAGAGAGATTGTCACCACCTTTTGGGGCAATTTTCTGATTTGTTCTCCCTGGTACCTGGTGTCACTGATTGGTGCGTCCATGAGGTGGATACCGGGGACAGTTCTCCTGTCAAGCACAAGGCTTACAGGGTAACTGACAGGGTCAGGGCTTGCATTAAGGAGGAGGTCTCCAAAATGTTCGCCCTAGGGGTGGTTGAGTCCTCTAGCAGCCCCTGGTCCAGCCCCGTGGTCTTGGTACCAAAAGCTGCGACGCCTGGTGCCACTCCTGAACTTAGGTTCTGTGTGGACTACCGAGGTCTCAATTCGGTCACCAAGACCGACGCGCACCCCATCCCCAGAGCTGATGAGCTCATAGACCGGTTAGGGGCTGCCCGGTACTTCAGCACGTTTGATCTGACGTCTGGGTACTGGCAGATCGCCTTAACTGATGGGGCAAAGGAGAGGTCAGCATTCTCCACACCAGATGGGCACTACCAGTTCCGTGTGATGCCCTTTGGGATGAAGAATGCCCCTGCCACCTTCCAGAGATTGGTCAACCAGGTGTTGGTTGGGCTGGAGGCTTTCAGTGCCGCCTACCTGGATGACATTGCAGTGTTTAGTTCCTCCTGGGAGGACCATTTGCGCCACCTCTGGGAAGTGTTGATGGCGCTGCGCAGAGCAGGCCTCACAATCAAGGCCAGTAAGTGCCAGATTGGGCAGGGTTCTGTGGTGTACTTGGGACACCAGGTGGGGAGCGGCCAGGTGGCGCCCCTGCAGCCCAAGATTGAAACCATCCTGGCTTGGGAGCCCCCAAGGACCCAGACGAGGGCCTTCTTAGGACTCACGGGTTATTACAGGAGGTTTGTCAAGGGGTATGGCAACATTGTTGCACCCTTGACTGAGCTGACTTCCAAGAAGCGGCCAAAGATTGTGAACTGGACTGACACCTGTCAGAAAGCCTTTGATGCCCTCAAAACTGCTATGTGTACAGCACCCGTACTCCAGGCGCCCAATTTTGCTAAGGAATTTGTTGTCCAGACAGACGCTTCAGAGCATGGGGTGGGGGCCGTTCTGTCACAGATAAATGAGGAGGGACTAGACCAACCTGTAGCCTTCATCAGTACGAGGTTACTTCCACGGGAACAGAGGTGGAGTGCAATTGAGCGTGAGGCATTTGCTGTGGTCTGGGCACTGAAGAAGCTGAGACCATACCTGTTTGGGACTCACTTCCGGGTTCAGACAGACCACAGGCCCCTCAGATGGCTGATGCAGATGAGGGGTGAGAATCCCAAGTTGTTGAGGTGGTCCATTTCCCTACAGGGTATGGACTTCACGGTGGAACACCGCCCTGGTACAGAACACGCCAATGCTGATGGTCTGTCCAGGTTTTTCCGCCTTAGCGATGAGAACTTCCAAGGGGATGGGTAGTTCTCCCCACATTTCAGCTGGAGGGGACGTGTGTTAGACCTGGCACCATTGGCGTGGGTCTCCCTTCCATTTTTCGCTGTTGTCTCCTCTGTTTTACTGGTGTTAGATGCTCTGGGCGCTGTGCCACTGCCATTCAGTGTCACAGCGCGAATGCTCCCTGTGTAAATATGTCTATGTGAATTGGTATATCCCTGATTGGCTTATTTGGTTTACCTGTTAGTCCCTAGTAGTGTAGCCTATGTGTGCCCAGGGCTGGTAAACCAAATGCTGCTGGTGGGCCTGCAGCACTGATGTGTGCCACCCACAGAAGCAGCTTGTAAAGTGTGTCTCAGACCTGCCGCTGCAGTGTCTGTGTGCAGTCCAGAACTGCCATCTTGGCTGTGAAGTGCACTCACTTCCCAGCCCCTGAACCTTCCCTTGGCATCCTGTAAGTCACCCCTATGGTAGGGTGCCTTGTATGTGTAAGGCAGGACATGCCTTGGTGTGTGTAGCATGTCCTGGTAGTGAATTATGCCCCATTTCGTTTTTCACTACTGTAAGGCTACCTGTTCCTCATAGGCTAGAATGGGCAGTTTGACTATTACATTCTATAGTCCTAACTGACCCCAGGAACATGGTAGAAAAACGAATTTAGTATGCCTGAGCTCAGAATATTAAAATACATCTTTTAGTGAAGTTTATTTTTATATTCTGTGTTTGAAAATACCACTTTTAGAAAGTAGGTATTTTCTTGCCTAAACCTTCCAGTGTGCTCTGCCGTTATGTGTATTGGCTGTCTGGGTTTAGAGGGACAGGACAGGCTGAGTCAGACCTGGGTTGAATAGAGAGATCTGCATTTAGAGTGTGGGGAGGGGTGGCTCCTTGACCTGAATAGGGCTGTGCCTTGCAAGGTGAATGCTGGCTCCACCTCCCACTGTGTGTCTGCTAGCAGACCCCCTCTTTCTGAAAGGAAGGATGCAGCCTGGTAAACAAAGTGCTCCAGGCCTGAGCAGAACTGGTTCTGGCTAGGTTCAGTGACTGGTAGCTTCAAGGATCAAAGGCTTTTGGGGTATAAATATCTGTGCTCAAGCCCCTACATATTGTATTGCTTTTGGATCTGGAGAGGAAACTCTGTCCGTGCCACTGGAGGAATCTGCAGGAAGTGACTGTCCCTGTCCTGTGTGTTGTTTCTTGCACTGGCCTGCAGCAGTGACCACTGGACCTTGAAGAAGAGGAAAAGGAACTCTTGAGAGAACTTTTATTGTTGTTACAGCAATTACCCAAGGGCTAGGAAAAGAGCTAGCCTCCTGCTGGAGTCTCAGGCACATCAGACTCCACCACCAACCTCCTGCTTCCTCCCTGCGAGGACTGCTATCTGCTGATGAGGCTCCTGTGAGTTCCAGGGCCTCTAGTTTGCATCAGAGAAAAGAGTGTGAGAAATCGACGCTAACGCATCTTTGCGGTCCGCTGCAGTCGAGAGCGCTGGGAAAATCATCGCGCTACTGCCGCCGAGGGCCCGCAACACGAAACCATCGCTGACGCCCCTTTGCGAGCCGCTGCAGCCGAGACGCGCTGGAAAGATCATCGCGCTGCTGTCGCCGCGCACTCGCAACCCTTAAAGAAATCATCGCTTCGAGACATCGCAGTGCGGACGCCGTGCGTCCGCCACTTTGATCGCATCGCACCGAATTTCGTTGCTCCCTCGCGGAGCGTCTTGTCTTCGCATCGCAACACGATCGCACAGCGCAACAGGATCACCGCATCGACTTCTCCCACGCGGCAAGAAAGTCATCGCATCGGCGGTCCAGCGTGCAGAAGTTTGTCGCATCGTCTCCGCACGCATCCCGCAGATCGGCGCATCATCCTCCCTTGCGGCAAGGATTTCAACGCATCGCCGGCCTCGCATGCCGAGAATCATCGCTACAGCTTATTTGCAACACTTTGTTGGTTTTGCTACTAAACCCAGGTACTTTGTGAAAGAAAGGGTCGCAGAGACCACTGCTTTGAACTTGAACCTTATTTTTGCAACCTTTGAACTATTTTTGACAGCCCTTCAACAGCTATCCTATTTTTGACAGTATTGTGGCTTTTACAGTTATTGGTCTTGTGATAAATCTGCCTTTATATAAAGATACTTATTTTTTATAATAACTACTTGTGTGGTTTCCCTTTGTAGTGTTCCTCACTGTGTTACTGTGTATGATCATAAATGCTTCACACCCTGCCTCTGAGATAAGCCTACCTGCTCGTGCTACGTTACCACAGGGTTGAGCAGGGGTATTAAAGAGGGTAGCCCTCTCACTCTGACTTAGGAAGAAGGGTCCCTACTTGGACAGTGGCCAGCCATTGCCAACTAGAGACCCCCATTTCTAACAGTTAGCACTTCTGGAGGGCAAGGGTCCCTGGGTGAGCCTGTATTTACTTTTACAAATGAGGAGTCCAAGCTATCCTCATGAATTTCTGCAATTTTTTATGGTTTTCTTGCTATTTTCTCTATAAGATAATATAAGGTTCTTCAATAACGTGCCCTATCGTCGGATAGCAAGGATAAAGGCAGCTTCGGAAGGACGTTTTCCTCCTCTTGCAGAACATCCCTAACAACTCCTCATATAATGCAAATGCCTCCGCTATATCAAGGAGAGCAAAATTAGGTGCTCTTCACCATCCTGTATCACAGCTACAATTAACTGCGATTTTATGTCAAGACAGGAGGCTAGCATTATGCATAAAACTTTATTCACTACTTCTGAGCAGCAAAAGCACTGCACTAACCTTCAAGTCTCTCCTGAAACTTTGTAAAGCTAACAACCCTGTCTGCATCTACAGGCAATTTATATGCTTTTTCTCTCTCTTTCATTGATCATACTTCACCTGTCTCCTGACCTAAGCAAGATTCTCCCCATCCATGGCTGCTCGTATCGGTTTCCAGCACAAACTCTGGTTTTGTTCCAAAAATTGCGCTTTCATTCCAGGTTTCCAAATTTTCCTTCCACCACACCAATTCTTCTCTCCCATCTCTGTTCAGACAAATCATATCTCTGTACCGTAGACCCCTCGCTAATCCAAGAGTCTTCAATCACTGAATGGCAATGGCCCCGGGAATATTGCCTGAATTGACGATAAGAGGACTATCACTTGAGCCAACTCTTCCAACTTCACCCAATCCTTCTTTGACATTTAGTTAACCTCTTGCCTGATCTTCCTCACCTTCTTCTCTGGTAATCATAAATTACTTGCCATAGTGTCTACAACAAAACCTAGAAACTCCATCGACAGGGATGGCACCATTAATGATTTGTCCATATTTATCAGAAACCCAAGATTCTGCAATAAACCTACCACCACATCTAATTCCTTCTTTAACTCCTTCACTGCCTGATTCATTATCAATATATCATCTAAATAGACAATCATTCTTGTACCCCTTTCTCTTAAATAACCTACCACTGGTCACACCACCTTTGTGAAACACCAAGGTGCTGCTGACAAACCGAACGGGAGACTTTGGAACTGATAGAACTGTCCCTTTCATCTGAACTGTAAGTACCTCTGACTCTTCTCTGCTATTGGAATCATGAAATAAACACCTTTCAGATCTATTTTCACCATCCAATAGAGATCCTGTAGTAAATCTCTCAATAAATGGATTCCTTCCATTTTGAAAGGTTGATGCGTCACATATCGATTCAGATTCCGTAAATTTATTACAGGCCTCCATTCCATGTCCTTCTTCTGTACCAGGTCTAAAAGTACTTACAAATCTCTTTTTTTTACTCCCTTACTTTCACTATTGCATTCTTCTCTAACATTTGTCTCACCTCTTCCTGACCTACATGCTCTAAATCTCTTTGAAACACCAATTCGTTCAGCTCTGAATCGAACTCTATTCGATAACCCTCTATGGCTTGTAACACCCATGCATCCATCGTTATTGACTCCCATTGTGTTTTGAAAAACCTCAATCTTCCACGCACACCTGATGGGATAGAACCAGAAACGATCTCCGTACTCACCTTGTCTTCGACTCTGATTAGGGGTATGTCCCCTTCCATAGTTACCTCTTCTTCCCTGGTTTCTGCCCTTCTGCGGGTAGAACTGTCTACCTCCAGGGTTTCCTCTATATGCTCCATATCCTTGATATGATGTATTATGATATTGGGCTCTGAAGCCTGCCCAGCTGGTAGGGTGCACTTTCCTACCGGCCCTGCCATAAAAACTACTATTTGCAAAAACTCTGCGCATGGAATAGTGCGCTTTATCTAAACTCGCGAAGGTCTTCACATACTTGGTCAAAGACTTAATCAAGCCTTCTCCAAATAGCAAACCTTTTGCATCTTAAGAAGATTCTCTTCTAGCCTACTCGTTTATCCTCATAAGCAAGGTTTTAGATCTTTCCGTCAACAATCCCGTATTTACGTTGCCCATAAAACAAATCGTCCTTTGACACCATCCTCTTAAAAGTATTAGATCAACATCAAAGCCCTTTAAAAAGGCATCCTCAACAGAATCAAAGATCCTCGCCCAGGGCCCCAGGGCATCCAGCAGTTTATCCTGACAAATTTAAAGAGATTTTTCCAATCCCTTACTGGGATCCTTCCCCATTTTATTCATATATGTAATCAAATCGGGATCTATGTTTGGTGTCTGTCACCTTCTCCTCTATGATGGGCCTTGAACACTCAGCCTTCCTTCTCCAAGGACTTACGCAATCTTGCCCTTATGTATTGTGAAACATGATCCATGGGCCACCAATCCTTGCCCCTGGGATGTCTTATTTCCTGTGGGTTTAGCCATTCTTCCCCAAATAGATCTACCACTGTTGATGTTTCCTTACTCCTAGACTTAATACCCACATCAATCTCCTCATCTAATTCATCTTTATATTCTAAATCTAGAATATATTCGTCCAGATTTTCACTTGATCTGTCCTTCTGCATTTCAAACTCATCTCTGAGGCTTCCTCCTTTCTAAGTGTTAAACTGACGTCTCTGAGTGCCACTTTGGACACCTGCTCTTTGCGAGCCGCTTGGGCCCCCTTTATTTTTGTATTCCTCATCCATATGTCTTTTTTTCTGAGGCATTTTTCCCCCGGACCTCATCATCTGACACAGAAAAATACTCCTCCTTATCAACACTTTTCCGTTCTCTCTTACCCAGAATCTGCAAGTTTCCTGTACAGCTGCCTGCACCTCCTCTCTCACCATCTTGCGTAAACGTTCTTCCTTTTTTCCTTCTTCACTTTGATCTACATCCATTTTTTATGTTTTATTAATGATAACTCTATATAAACAACCTTCCCTCAATATAACTTTTTTTTTCTCCTCAAAATGCACTTTTCCTTCATCAACGGTGTCACCTCAGCTGTGAAAAAGACATGACTAACCGAAGGTGGCAAACGAACGCACAGCAAAGCGCTCTGTTGCCCTGATTACGGTCTTGCGTGCCTATCGACCCTAAAAATTGCCAGAAGTTTGTTTGGGGCCTAGTTTCTTTTGAAAATGGACTCGTTGAAAAACATCAATGAAAGCACAATGTCAACTGCCTTTCCTCACAAGGCCAAATTTCTCTTAAAATACGTCCTTAACAATGTACAAGGATGCCGATTGCCGGTAACATGCTAAACGTTTCTACGTCGGCACGACCCTGCTTAATGAGACTCGCGCTCTGCAAATATCTGCGCTCGAACCACAGCCCGCTATTTACAACAAAAAATGGAGTCCTGCTGTGTCATGGAAGCGTAACAGCTCAACGCGCTCGAGCCACACGCTCTCCATCACTAATTCTACCTTTCAAGTGAGAAAAACGTCTCTTTACTGTAGCAAACCAACTAAAATTGTTGGGTTTACTAAAAAAGAAAAGGGCCTTACTTTTTTTACCCTGCTAGAACGCAAGATAATACTGAAATGAAAACTGAAATATATATTATTTTACTCACAAATACATCAAATATATTAGGTTCAGCATACAAACACCCAAATACCCATAAATTGGGTAATATCATTCATATGCAAACAAACTTTAACACTGTTATTCAAAAAAACGTATATGTACTCTATATACTTATCTGCTCAGAAGCAGCCAACAAAAGAGGAAGAAGACGGAGGACACACAGTTTATATGGGACTGAACGTTCAATTTTCTCATTGTGATGTCTTAAGTTCAATTATTGGAAGCTTTTCAGAAGCTGCTCAGAGAGAGTGAATACAAGTTTTATGCATAATGCTAGCCTCCTTGTCTTTTATAAAATTGCGATTCTTTATTCAGTTAACCTATAAGAATCGTCATTCTCTGTTGTGACATTGCTGCCACATGTTCATAAAGTTGCTGCTTTAGCTTAACATGCACCCATGCTAGTGGTAAAAGAAAAGATTTGAGGCAGAACTTGGCTCTCTCCACCAAGTGTTTAGAAGCAGGGCAGGGATCGTCTGCGTACTGCAGGGTCCGAACCCTGATGGGTTGTTCCAGGAGCATTTGTTCACTGACTGACTGTCATTTGGCAGTGCCATAGTCTCACAAAAGAAGGCCCCTCCATGTGGGCTTGCCTGCAGCCCACAGAGTCTGTGCCGAGTTTACCGACTCCTCATTCTCCTCTACATATGTGCAGATGTGAGACGTAAGAGTTTATTTACCTTGGGGCTATTTACAGGACATAGTGTGCATGCATCATCGAGCTGGTGAAGATGAAATATGGCCCTGATCGAGGCCCTAAATATTTGGAGCATGGGGGGCGGAGCTTGGCTCGCGACGAAAATGGCCGCTTGAGCTCTGAGCTCCACAGCCCAGCGCGACAATCCTACAATTATCCTTCCCCACAATACCGTAATCACCGTCAAGTACAGCCCAGCTGGGAAAGGAAGACTGGTGCATCCCGGGCCAACAATTCCGGTTCCCGTAGCCCTCCCCGGCGCCGTACAGGGGGTGCCGTCCAAGCTGGGACGTAAGGCCGCAGATCCCCGCGCTAAAGTAAGACGCGGGGCGAAACGACGTCATCATGCGTGCGGCGGAAAGACGGAACCGGCCGTCACCTGTGAGCCGGTCTGGAGGGGCAGATAACCGGGACCCACGACAGTTCAGGAGAGGCAGCGACGGGGCGAGAAAGAGCGCCGGAGGACACAGAGGGTGCGCGGAGCAAAAATCATTGCCAGCATAGGTGTGTGCACTCCTCCCCCACCGCGAGAGCATGGCGGCGGGAGCGGCCGCGCCCCCGGAGATCGTGCAGTAGTGGAGGTGCGGAGCAAAGCGGGGGCCCCGAGGCGGGGAACCTGAGCTGCATTTGCTGCCACTTGCCGAGCTGAAGGCGGCGGCGTGGAAGGACTAAGGAGTGGACCCGCCATTTTGCAAGCAGCCGGAAGGGAGCGAAGAGACGGCCACTCTGAGGGACATATCCACGGCGTGAGTACAGAGTCTGATTAGAGTCCAGGACGAATACGCACTGTCGTAGAAGAGAGGAGGAGCGTGCTAGAGGTGCAGGAAATACGAGAGCACTGGCAAGCCTGATAGTGGTGAGCAGAGGAGAGGGGGCCCCAGGCAATAGGGACACGATCCTAGCGGAGGCTGACATTCTGTAGGGGAGAGCAGGAGCTGCGCCCTGAGTAGCGCCACGGTCGAGGAGCGCTCAACTGATACCGGAGCCCTGTCCTGTGCAAGGTGAATGGCTTAAGACCCGGTGGGGAGCCGCTGACTGGTGCCTAAGGCGGGGGACTGAAGGCTTGGACTCTGTGGTGAGGGCACCTAAGCATTGCAATACACCGGCGGCAGGCCCTATGGATTGAAGCGGAGTGAGGAAGCGGCGAGAAGTACAGCGGGGGCACTTGGTGAGAGACTGCTCCCCCGTACATACAGCGCTGCGCCAAGCAGGTGTAGCATCGGTATGCCTGGCCACCACGGGGCTTCGTAGGCAGTGATCGGAGCAACATAGAGGTAATTGTAGGACTGCACGGTTTGCCCACAGCCGCAGTTGCAAGGGGAGTGGCCCAGCTGGGCACCCACTGGGCAGGAGGAGACAAACAGTATTAGAGCAACAGGCAACTACAGGCGATGTGCCCCGCGACCGGACTGCTGAGTAGATAGGTAGTACCCCACTAGCACAAGGCCTCTGGGCAGGGGAATCCAAGACCCGACTGCACAAGTGGGTCCCTGGGGTGCGACACTAGCCGGCACGCCACGGAGGGGAACCAGAGAAACGACCTCTGCATAACTGCGCTACAACAGAAAAGAAGATGGGCAAAACGGATAGGTCGCAGACCAAGTTGACCTTTGAGCAGAAACGCTCCAAGTCCCATGACCCTACTTTGGAGGAGGAAACTAGAATCACACCCCCGACGGAAGACGGTCAAGATATCCGAAGTTTGCTACTATCAATGGAAAAGGGGCTGCAGAGCGGTATTTCATCACTGGGTGCGAAAATTGATGCCCTATCGTACAGGATGGATAGAATGGGGGAACGGCTGGACAAGCATGCGGAGAGGCTCGACATGTCCGACCGACGGCTTACGGAAGTAGAAGAAGCGCAGACGACGTTGGACACAGACCACAAAAAACTTGGCAGGATCATGCAAGTGCTGCAGGATAAAACGGAGGACCTCGAAGCCCGTTCGCGACGCTGCAACTTACGCATCACGGGCCTGCCGGAGACGACCCAAACCTGAAACATGGAACGGTTTGTGGAGAAGCTGCTGACCGACCTGCTAGGGGCGGAGGTGTTTTCGAACATGTTTGTGGTGGAAAGGGCCCACCGCTCCTCGGGTCCCCGACCTCAGCCGGGCGCACCACCACGCCCAATCATCGCAAAACTATTGAACTACCGGGATAGAGACGCAGCACTCCGAGTGGCGAGGGAAAAACAATTGCTGCCGTACGAGGGATCGTCCATTTCAATCTACCCGGATTTCACTGCTAGAGTGCAGGAGGCACGTAGACAATTCGTCCCAATGAAGAGGCAGTTGCGAGAGTTGGGGTTAGACTATGCAATGCTATACCCGGCTAAGCTACGGGTGAACAGGCAAGGAAGATCACACATCTTCATAGACCCGAAGGCTCTACAGAAGGCGCTCAAGGACTGGAATAGGGAGCAGAGACAAAGCCCGGAGCGGCAGCTTCAAGATGAGGCAACTGGGGGATCGCTGGAGCAACAGGACTGAGACCGACGCAGTGGCGTACACTCGATAAGTACTCTGGGTGCCGGGGGGGGCGGGAAGGAGACGGGTAGCCTGCTGGAAATGTGAAAATAAGGCTGTGCGGAGGCGGATAAACACAGTTAATCATTATGCAGGTCTTATTGTAAACAGCATCCTGTTAAGGGGTAAACTGTGGTCAGAATGTATGCGGAAGTTTAGCGCATAGCGAAAGCAAAGGGCATGGGGAGCGCCTGCCGGGAGGCTTGAGATTGGCAGATAGGCATCACTGTGCTGCGGAATAGCACGCTGACAAGTGCTGCAGGGGACGGTGGATCGGTGTTAAGGGGAAAGATGCTGGGGGGCTGTGCTGGGAGGTCGAGGAAGGGGGAAAACTTGCATAGAATTGGAAGTAGTGAACAGAGCGACCTCCGCCCGCAAGTGATAACCACCGCTACAGATAACTAAGTTGGGGGTGGGTGGCGGGAGGTGTGGGAAGTCCCTACACGGGATGCAACGCGACCGAGTTGGGGGTGGTTCGCAGTGGGGGGGGGGACGGGACGGGACAGGTTTTCCCCTTTTTTGTTGTTGTTGTTGGGAGTTAGTGAGGTCAACATTAAAGTCGGACATTGCACTGCACACAATTCACACGCAGGAAATTCAACACTATGTCGCACGCGACAGACAGTATGTTAACGACTAGGGAGGAGGCTGTACAGGGACCACTGGAATCCCTCAGGGCATTAACGTGGAATGTGAGGGGCCTAAATGACCACCGCAAGCTGCGCAAGGTGTTGAACTACCTTACCAGACACAAAGTAGACATTGCCTTCCTCCAGGAGACGCACCTTCCAATACAGAGCCCAATGTTGCGCTCCAGAGGCCTTGTGGGGAACGTCAATGCAGCAGGTTTCACGACTCATGCACGGGGAGTTATGACATGGGCTAACCCCAGATCCGACTATAAGCTTCAACTACTAACGGCAGACACAGGCGGTAGGTTTGTGATTTCACGCTGTCAGGGTAGGGGACTAGAGCTGTTGCTGGTCAATGTGTACGGCCCCAACTATGACTGCCCTGAGTTCTTCAGCACACTAGCCAACACAGTGCACAGACACGGGGCGGACGTATGATATGGGGTGGTGACCTCAACCTGGTCAGGAACCCGAGTTTAGATAGGTCGGGAGGGCCGCCAAGGAAGCCGGCAGCGGCTGCAAGAGCAGTAGAAAGGGCAATGATCAGCGAGGACCTTTTAGACGTATGGAGAGAACTTCACCCTGTGGAGGGTGGTTTTACACACTACTACGCTTACTACAACCTACATACACGTATCGATTATTGGTTGGTCTCATCCCCCCTCATGTCACAGATATCCACTTGTCAGGTCCTACCGCGTACTCTGTCGGATCACTCCCCGATCTTGTTGATCTTGCCCACCCCGAGGAAGACTATTCCCCCGTTCACATGGCGCTTTCCCCCCTACTCTCTGTTGGACCCATTGTTTAAAGGAGCGATCGCAGAGGCGATAGAATTTTTTTTTGATACAAATATAGGGTCAGTGGACGATTTTCAGATTGTATGGGAGGCGTTTAAGGTGTACATTAGGGGGGTGGCCATGTCTAAGCACTCCGGGGTACTCCGGGATATCAGACAGAGACTATCGACTCTGGAGCAAAAACTGGGTGACCTGGAGAACAGACAGCAAGTAGGTGCAGATGGGGAACCCACAGAGGCAATGAGGGCTTTGCTAGAGGAATATCATGAGGTAGCGGATAATGAGGTGCAGCACTTGGGAAAATATGCCCCAGCGCGCGCGTATGGGGAGGGAGACAGACCGGGAGCAATGCTAGCTAACATTCTGAAAGCCAAACGAGGTAGGACGGCTGTGACCGCGATTCGCTCAGAAGAGGGTGACTTGCTTACTGAGGAGGCAGACATAGCCAATAGGTTTAAACAATATTACTCGGGCCTCTACGCTTCGCACTCGACAGGTATGGAGGAGGAAATACTAACGTACCTGGAGCACATTAAGATACCTTTTTATCGGACACACATAGGGAGTTTCTTTCACTACCCATAGAAAAAGACGAGATACTAGAGGCCCTGGCAGGTATGAAGGTAAACAGTGCCCCAGGGACCGATGGACTAACAGTGAATTTTTATAAGACTTTTATAGACCTCTTGCTCCCGTATATAAAGGAACTGTTTGAAGATATGGGTGTCACCAGACAAATGCCACAAACAATGAGAGAAGCCATATTGGTGGCTATCCCCAAGCCAGGTAAGGACCCGGAGGAATGTGGATCGTACCGCCCGCTTTCCTTGTTGAACGTAGACAATAAACTGTTTGCGAAAATATTAGCTACGCGGCTGGCCCTTCTGACCCCTGAATTAGTAGCCCGGAACAAGCCGGGTTTGTCTCAGATAGAAACCTCACGTATAACTTGCGCACGATCTTTGGCACAATGCAACATGTCAGGCAGGACACAAAAGCAATTGCAATCTTCCTGGACATGGAGAAAGCTTTTGACTCGGTGGAGTGGCCCTTTATGCGACAGGTGTTGACCAGAATGGGACTGGGCCCTGACTTTCTGCAAATGATAGGGGTGTTATATAATGCTCCTAACGCGCGAATTCGGCTCGGGAATCTGGTTACAGATGTAATCCCCATCACAAGGGGGACACGCCAGGGCTGCCCTCTATCGCCGACGCTATACGCATTGATCGCGGAACCACTGGCGTGCGCACTCAGGGAATATCACAGCCACAGAGGAGTCAGATTTCCTACCTGCGAAATTATTGTCTCCACGTACGCAGACGACACCCTGATATACGTGAGAGACCCCGAGAACAATCTAGCCCCGGTCTTGCAAGAGGTGGTACATTTTGGGGCACTTTCAGGGTTAAAGGTTAATTGGGCAAAGTCCATTGCTTTCCCCCTTACTCAGTCCACTTCCCCATTTACGATGGAGTTTCCGCTGCAATGGTCAGAAGACTCGGTCAGATACCTTGGCATCAGGTTGCACACAGACCCGGAAATAGTTTTCAGAGAAAATTACGGGAATGCAGTAGACAAACTGGAAGACGATGTTGAAACGTGGATCGGGCTCCCACTATCACTAATAGGCAGGGTATCTATAATGAAGATGGTAGTGTTACCTAGATTCCTGTTTCTGTTCGCAAACATACCGATAGTGCTCCCGCGCTCCTTTTCGTCCGACTTAAAAAAGCGCTGGTGAAGCTGGCGTGGGCGGGCAAGCAGGCCCGTGTACAATGGCGGACACTCACGCTACCTTACCATCTGGGGGCTGGGAGCACCCGATCTAGAACTATATTATAGGGTGGCACAGGGGGCGCAGGCACACAGCTGGATACATGGTGCGGATAATATACCACATCTTAAGCTGGAGAAGCTGTTCGCAGATCCTCTCCTCTACCGGCAGTCATCTTTGAAACCGTTGACCGTAGGACCGGCATTTTAGATTCCCTTAACTCGACAAGGCACGCATGGCACTGCATATTGCAGCAAACGACTGGGGCACTACTGTACTCCCCGGAAACGCCCACAGAGTGGGCGGCTTGGTTGGCACCCTGCAGGGACAGAGGGGTGGTACAGGCGCTTTGTGCGCTGGGCATCCACAAAATAGGAGATCTCTTCTCGGAAGGAGTTGCTAAACCGTGGAATGCAGTCGCAGACATTGCGGTAACTACTACCCCACTTCAGCGTTTTCAATATCACAGAGTGTACAGCGCACTGAGACAGCAACTAGGGGATGACATGGACGAACCACCTGAGATCCGGGAACTATCGTATCTAATCAAAACGAAATCCCCACGCAAGTTAGTATCCAATTTATATAAGATGGCTATGTCCCAGAGAGCCAACCACTACACCAAAGCAAGATTAGACTGGCAGAGAGACTTGGACATGGCTATTGATGACGACATGTGGTCATATTGTTGCGCCAACACGAAGCGCATCTCTCTGCATGGCAAACATAGACTGATACATTTTAAATATATTAACAGAGTGTATTACACACCGGAGAGATTACATAGGTATGGCCTACGAGAGGATGCAGCATGCGAAAGATGTCTCTACCCTACGGCGGACTTTATACATCTAGCGTGGGATTGCCCTGGTGTTTTTAAATTTTGGGAGAACATATTCCGAGAGATAAGTACCATTATGGAGCTGGAGATCCCCCCAGACCCGTTGGTGGCGCTTCTGGGCTATTCTAGGAAGTTGCCGAAAGCTGCTCGCAGACTGGTAGATATGGGACTGTTGATGGCGAAGCGTAGAGTAGCGATGTGCTGGATGCGGGGACCTTTACCCACGATCCCGCAATGGTCGCGAGACGTCCTTTACTGCTGCACACAATCAGAAACTTATAGCGACCTGCTACCGCCGCGGAGCAGACCTAAGAATTTTTGGGGTCTATATACCACGTATCTGAAGTGCGGGAGCGGGGGTGCGCCTGTAGAAGCAGAGACAGGCGCAGAGGTGGATGCTAGCACCTTAGTGCGATAAGAGGTGAATGCAGGCCCAGAGGGGCGGGGTGGGCCTCACGGGCGGAGGAAGCCGCTGTGTCCAGATTAAGCTGGGTGACCGGAACGGATAGCGTACGTAGGTGGAGATCAAAGAGGAAAACAGGAGGGTACTTGAGGGAAATGGTTACAGTGTTAGCACCTCACAGTCGGGCTAGAACACAAGCTCCAATGTTTAGGCGCAAATGGCTGAAGTGACACCTCACTGTTTGTTTGTTTTTCTTTTTGTTTAAATTTGCATATTTGTATATTAAAAGTGTTTTGGAACTGTATACAACATTTTTGACGCATGGCGCAAATGCTTCGTTACCAGAGCGACAATGTTAAGGGTAAGCAAAGCGCTGACCGGCCCCCGGGATGTGGGAAGCGTTGAGTTGAGCAGTAACGTTATGTACTAGCACAGCCGGCCCTAGGGTTGTAGGTGTACTGCTATGTATGTCAAAAAGAACTTGCATAATAATAAATATTATATAAAAAAAATTTAAAAAAAATATTTGGAGCATGGTCAGTTATACCTCCCTCCTGTACGTCACAGTGGCAAATACAGTAGTAGTAGATGTAGGCTCTGGACTAGGCTATATACCTGTGTGAGCATGTACCATGAGGACGGGGAAAAAAGTATAATCTACCAGTCAGCGTAAAAGAAGGCAGATATCCAGCATAGATTTTGTATGCATCAGTGTGCCAGATCTATTTAAAATGCGGTCTGGAACTAAGTTCTAGTCTGCTCTTGATATCGACCTTACCCCACTAACAACCGATACATGTTCAAATGAAAAAAAAACCTAGAGAGACGGGATAGAAAATGTTGTTTGTGTGTGCTTGATGCACATTGCACTCCTTATATCAGTGGTTTATCTAGTGTTTTCTAATTCACAAAAGCAAATCTATTTTCCTTGTCTGTCCATTTTCTGAGAACTTTGAGTGACAGATGGTGACACCACAGTTCTAAAAACAGTTATGTGCATTAGAAGGGCATCACCGGGAGCCTACAGTTCTACTACTACTAATCACCATGCCCACCCATTCTCTTTCTAGCTTCAAGAATTTTGTGATCTTGAATGAGGGGTATGTTGGCACATTTAACGCCCACATAGTTTAATAAAATGGGACATGCCATTAACATTTAGTGTGGTGATTGACAGTGTTTTGCCATTGGTAGAACAAACCTATATGGAACAATCTTTTTATTGTTTTCTAAACCCAAAAGAAAATATAATTTCACAAAACAAGACCATATGCTTTCCATGTTGCATTAGAGGTACTTAATTCAGGTAACTTTTTCTTTCATTTGAAAGTTTTGGAAATGATTCACTACTACAGAGCCAAACTATCCCTCTTGAGTTTTTTGTCTTATATTCTCACTGTAACACTGATCGCAGTTCCCTCACATTACCATTGTCCTCCACTTCCTTGTCTGGGTTTGAGTTTGAGGGGGCTCAATTAGATTTCGCAGCATCTGCCCCCATGCCTGTAAATCCTCCTCGTTTCATTCATCTTTATGAGCTGCATTCTCTTTTCACTTGCTAGGACCTACTCACACACATCCTTCTCCCATCTTGATGCCAGCACCAGGTAAAGGTCCACAAATTTTTATCTTACCTTTTTTTTTAGGATCACGCTTATTTATTTTCCTATAACAATATCACAGTGTTCAAAACAGCAGTATCCAATTGCACCGTGCATATCGACCTGTATTGTGATGAAAAAAAATACATCTCTAGCTTGAAACCATATCCATACTTTTATGTATACATATGTTTTTTTATTGCAAACTAATACCGGATATCCGTTTGTCCATTATCCTGTACCTCTAACATATTATGCAATTCCCGTAGATCATCCTCGTCCAACAAGCTAAAGGGGATCACTCATCATCTATACATCATTACAAGCAACAATTTTGTCAGTCTATATTTTGGTTGGGCTAGGAGGGTGATAGATGAGTGTACTGAGGTAGCAACATAGCATAACGTAACATGAGGGGAAGGTAGTGAGGACTGATTTATTGCTAATCTTTCAAGGACCGCACAGGGAGATTCTGGATTAAGACGGCGATCAATTTTTGTTTTGTGATAGAATACATTCCGAGACCCCTTCAAATTGCAAGAGTTTATCATTACATATATAAATCACCTTGTCGAATGCAGCCACTTTGTACATGTCTTCTAACCGCGTTTGTAATGTTGATACCTTATCAGTCTTCCAGAAGTTAAGGAGAGCTATTTTAGCTCCTCCCATTGCCGTTGAGAACCATCAGCTATCCAATTTTGAGTAGCCTGGTATGGATACAGTATCATGTAAGAGTGCCATCCTATCAAGGGTATTTGTATCAAAAGATCTTGTTTTATGTGATTCCAAATTTGGTACCAATAAGTATTTAGACGGAACATTCCCATAAAAGATGTACTATGTCACTGTCCTGTGTATCACAACGCCAAGATTTTAATTGGTGCTCAATTTCGCTTGGAACAATTTCGCTGGCGACAAGTGCAAACTGTGTAGGATCTTGAAAAAGCTGCATTTCATGTGGGATTCTTTAAGTCTTTTGTTATAGGTCTCTAGTATTTTCTCACATTCATCACATTTTCCCTCCCGAAACTTGAATTTGAGCCTGTCGTCCCTCCATTGTCGCTAAGTAATCGAAATTTATGATGAGAATAGAGTCTCAATCAGTAGAGAATATATAACTGAGATGGTACCTTTAAAATGTTTTCCAGGTATATAAGTAGTGTGTTAGTGGGGATTTTACAAGAGGTAATTATGAGCATCTCTGTAATGCAGTTAACACATGGAATAACTGAAGATACATCTCTCTTTGTGTGGGTGGGAGACTTTATTCTCGGCATAATGCCTCAAAGGATTATAGTGCATTGAGTGGGAAGGTCATCTAGATGTTTAATATCATGTTCCTTTCAGATAGCCCAATCAACTTTATTTCCCTTTATTGGAATGGCGGAATTACACCATATAGGTGCCTGTACCATGCATGTGAGAGGACAAAGTTATGGGGTTATTGCTCACCATCAGTCATGGGTGTTTCATATAATATGGTGTTAGGCCCCAGGAAGTGATAATATTCAGTTCATATTTTTCAATAAGGACCCATCATGGAGTTGTTCGGAAAGTGTGGAGAAGATAGACCACAAGAACCAATTGATGAGCTAGCCATAAACTCTGCAAATGTAGTAAACGCAGTCTGCCTTTCAACGTTGCAGCGCATAGATTAGAGTTTTTCAATCTCGATTTTTCTCTATTCCATACAAAACCAAGTATTATCCTCTCTAATTCTGATAAAAGAGACTTTGGACAGTTTATAGGTAGCATTCTGAATAAATAATTAAATCTGGGTGCTAAGTTCATTTTAATGAATTGTACCCTTTCCCACAATGGTAAGTTTAGGTCTGACCACCTTCAGAAGTCTGACTTTACTGTATTTAGTAAGGGTGAGAAGTTGTCCTGGATCATGGTAGTCAATCCTGGGTTAACATACACCCTCAGATATTTCAGCTTATTTAGCCACCAAAAATGTAAAGAGCCTGTTGAAGTCTTTTTAGTTACTGGAGGTAGGGGGAGGGCTTCTCAATGAGACCAGTTGATCTTATATCTCGAGAATCCTGTGAACCATTCTATTTGATTCATTAGTGCTCGTGCTGACGCCAGGGGATTTGCTATAGTTAGTAAGATGTAATCGGCGTAGTAGAATGCCTTAAGTTCCCCACTGTTGACATTATACCTTTGATCTGCTCATCTGTCCTAATCGCAAACTCTAGTGGTCCCAAGGGCAGAATGAATAATAATGCTGAGAGGGGGCAACCTTGACTTGTCCTGTGACAAATTTAGAAAAAGGGTGATAAGTAGCCTCCACAAGAAGCTGAGGCTAAGAGGTTCAGACGAAGGAAGTTTTGGCCAATTACCATGCTTGTCATCATCCTAAAAAGATATCCCCATTTTACCCTGTCAAATATTTTTTCTGCATCTAAAGAAAAAATTATTTTCTCTTCTAAATCATCTTTGACTTGCCATGGTATGTGTGATAGGGTGCTTAAATGATTTGATGAAGAACATCCTGGGACAAAAACTACTTGTGCAGTGGGAATCAAGGAGGGGGTCAATTTCTTCAAGTGATTCGCAAGGACCTTGGCCAAAATCTTGACATCGGTGTTGATGAGTGAGATTGGTCTATAGCATGGCTACTCACAAACGTTTTCCAGGGAGCCAAAAAGTTTGCCTCTCGTGTGATCGGGGCTGCATTGATGGCAGGTGGGGGTGGAGGGTGTAAGGTGGGCATAGGGGAAGCAAAGCATGTACATATAAAGGCTGAATTGCGCATTATGAAGCAAGAAAGCCTGGGATCAATGCCGGCTTCCCCTTTTGACCAAATTGTGTGATCCTGGACAATTATTTTATTTCACTTTACCTTCTTTTTCTTCATTATCACATACTAGAGGATCTCGAAATACATGACTTCAGGATGAGCACTGTATGAAACCTTTCTTGCGTTTTATTTGCTAAACTATAATGTTATCCATGTATAATAGGAACCCTGGCCACTCAGATGGTAAACATAACTGACTTGCCTCTTAGTTTACTATTTACAGTGTTGCCAGGGGTGGAGGGGAAGCATGAATGTTTCTAAATTAATCTTTGCGAACTATCACTTTGAAGAAAAAAATTCTCAATGCACTGATATCTAATGTACTAAGACTAAACGCCTCTGCATGTTAATGAAATACACTTTTTGAATTTTGAAGACTATCAGATTTTTACAGTTGCAACAGGTCTTTAAAAATGTATGTGTTCCTAAATTTATGTGAGGCATGACACCTTAATTATTTCCTTTAACTTCAATTAAGCTGTAAATAAATGTGTGCCCCTTTACGTAACTTATTATTCAATGTTAATGCTGAGTCGAGAAACATCAGCCCAGTGCTGCTGTTGACCAGGAGGGCCACACACGGCCCCCAGGGTGTTTTTTGAGTATCGCTGATCTACAACTTGAGCATTCAAATGGATCCTTGCCCGGTTTAAAGATGACAGAAATGTTTGCTTTATTAAATTTGTGTCCTAAATTACCAGTCTTTAAAGCTTTCTTAAAAATTGTCATTAACAATGGTACAATCAGAGATTCAGTTATTCAAAAAATAAAATTCAATAGGGAAGCCATCTTCTCCAGGTCCCTTATTAGTGGTCATAGTATCGAAGGCATCTAATATTTCTTTCTCGGAGATGGCCCTCCTCTAATGTAGCCGCTTCGCCTTTGGTGAGATGTGGTATCTGTAAGTCACAGAAGAACAATATCTTCTCTTCCGAGTTAGGATGTATGTCTGTGGTATATAGAGTTTCATAATAATATTGATACAATATGTATATATATATATATATATATATGTCATTTAAGTCTGTTTTGGCTCATAGTAATGATTTTAAATCAGTATGTGACTGAGATCAAGTCTACTGTTTAGATAGAGTATGAACCTTTTATTCCAGACAAAGTCTATTTTCATGTTTGCGTTTCTTTACCATTGCCGCATCTCTCATCTAGAGGCTGCTAATACAAGCCTTCCCACCCCCACATTGTATGAGCGGATGTTAAGATTTCTTTATTGTCTTTAAGATATTGGGAGAGATGAGAGCATAGTCGTGCCTTATCTTCCGGATCTTTGAATTTGGATACATTCATGCGGCATGGTCCTCCTTGGGGGGGCGGGGAGGGAATTAACGTACCTATGTCCAGATGCAATGAAACCAGATCCATGGTCCAAGACCTCTGTCGAAACTATACTAGCTTGTGCAAGGTGTCTGGCCAGAAAGGGTGTTATAAGGAATTAGTCAGTCCTCGTACAAATGTTTTGCGAACATGACATGAATGTAGAATCTTCCTCTCTCCCTCTAAAGTGGCTCTATCTTTATCGTGATATAGGTCTGGGATACCTGTTCTGGACAATATGGGATCTATTGTAGCATTCTAGTCTCTTTCCAGGATTACTAAAGAAGAAAACGGGAGAGGAAGTCTTTCTAATCACTAGTTGGAGCTTACATTGAACCCACTGTGAGATGAGTATCTTGGAGTTTGAGTTTCGCGAAGATGTGTCTCCCTTCCGGGTCAACCCACTTGTATGACTTTATGTGAAAGTGATTTGTGTATAAGTATTGCTACCACTTTTTTCAGAGGGATTTTCGGATGTGTATTTGGCATGTGTAGTACACATCTTTTGTGTATTTGGCATGTGTAGTACATCTTTTGTACATCTCATGTTCAGTCAGTATGGTTGACATTAGTGCCAAGGCTTCATGGGCATTCGCGCGGTCCAAAAAAGTATCAATATCAATCTTTTGAGCTCTCATGAATGACACGTCCCACCAATTCTCTATTTAACTTACCACTCTCATCTGGGTTAAGATGTGTCTCTTGTACAAATGCATGGTCTGGCTTTTGTCTCCCTAAGAATGTGAGGATTTTCTTATGTTTTAACATCTAGTCATGCCATTAACATTAAGGGAAATAACCTTCAATGACTTTGGGCTGCCCATTATAACGTAGACCGTTTATCTCTCACAGTGCTGTCTTGTTCCTTAAGAAAGGGGGTATAAATCTGTTATTGTCAGAGTTTGGGGTAAAGGCACAGGATCATGTGCCAGTTCAGGCAGTGTGTATTCTGCTTCTAATTGTATAATGTCTTGTGAGAAGGAGGGAGGGTCTAATGTGTCAGAGCAACCTGAATTGTACTGTGGGGATTTATAAATCAGTGTTTTTGGTGATATATCAGTAGTAAAGAGGGTCTGATAGACAGTGCAAGTGTGTAATATTTGCTAAGGGAAATAGTGCCAATTGACACAACTGATCAAACCTTCACACTTGAGGGTCGGGTGACAACACAACTGGAGGAGTCAAGGCTTCAAATATATAAAACAACAATTCACAAAACAAGATGGTATTTTTAAATTAAGTATATTGGAAGGGGAAATAATCCCATGAATATATAAATTGTGTAGATTTTACAATATGATCAAATACATTACATCTTCCTTAGAGTAAATCTTCTTGGGCACATGTCGGTCTACACGGAGAGTCATCTTTAGCCTTATATAGATTAATAGGTTTGTTTGCAATCTCAATCAGAAAATAACTGATCTGCTCTTTTAGAGTTGTATATCACAACATGACATGGGTTCTAGGAAACAGTATAATTTTCTGTTTATCTTTATCAAATCTTAAGTGGTGATCTGGATTTTGTCTCTGAAATATGTAATTTTCCACGCACTGTGTTTATTGGTTAATGACCATTTCTGTATTACTTTGTCCCAGTGGAGTCGTTCTGCATGTCCTGTGCCTTTACCCTAGTCCGTGGTTTCTGGTGTTGAATGGATCATGGCTACCACAGAGGATTGTGCTTCCATGTGTTAATTGTCTAGTTCATCTAGAAGGATATCTTAGTCTTCTGGTTCCTCCAGTTTCCTGGGGTACCTTTAAATCGTGAGCATCCTTGTTGTGGGTCCTAAGAGACCAAATTTGTAGTCTTTCTTTTCCACAGATGTAGGTGAAGAGCTAGAAACCATTTCCTTTTAGTGTCCGCTGAAAAGTCTGCTGTAAAATACTGTGAAATACACTTGATTATTATCGTATTGATAAGGGCCATTATAATTTGACTGGCTTGTTGGGGTCTGATGCAGCAGATGAATACGTGTTTAGGGTGAGTAGATGAGGCGTGAGATCTCACTTGATGTGCCCTGTGAAATTCCAGAGGAGTATTAAAAGTAATAGTTAGTATTTTCGGTATGAAGGCGCCTATAAAAGTCATATCATCTCCCTTTGCTTGTTCCGGAATTCCAATTATTCGCATGTTATCTTGTCAACTTTGGTCCTCCAAATCAACGGTTTTCCTGTGTAGTCACTCCCCAATCAGGCTGTTTATCAGTGCGCAATTCAACATTTGCAATCTGATTTTCCATCGTCGTTAGTTGCTCCTTGAATGCTTCCCCTCTTGATGACTGTACTTCAGCTGTATTTGCCTCTACTGCTGGGTTTACTGGTCCTAATGAACCTTTGATTTCTGCCAATTCTTTTAACAGTGTTGTGATAGCTGTGTTCGTTATTGTGGGAGCAGTAGCCATGTTTGTCGGTTGTTTCGAAAGGCGTTTGACCATCTCTTCTACGAAAAGGAGTTGTCTTGCCTGTTTAGTTCTTGGCATTTAATTCTGCTGGGAGGCAGTGATGGATCAAAGTATGAGGATTTCAGCATCTACTGTTCATTAGGTAAGCTGCCTTTGGTAAATCCGGAGTTCTTCTATTTAGTATCACCTTAAGTGATCTCAATAATGTCTATACACAAAAAATGTGACAGGAGGGTTTGTTTTGTAGGTTTGTGTCTGCCTAATGCTTCATATTCATCTGTTACTCAGTCTTTGAACACATAGTAAATCTCTTTGGCCCGTTGAGATCTCAGTAGTCTTCAGGTATGCGTACCTCTGTGATTTCATGGGTATCTAATCATTTTGTCCAGTATAGACGTGTGTCCAAGGAAATGCAAGTGCGGCGTCTGATGCATGGGACAAGTCAGAATATCTTCCACTACCAAAAGTTCTCTTTTTATATCTATAAGGTGGCCGGCTCGTGATAATAATAGTAGTAAGGATGTCAAACCAATCTAAGACGCTGCAGTCTGTGCCAATCCACTTTCTATTGTTATAATTGCCGGTAGCAGGCTCTGATCCTTTCATGGAGGATAATCGGTAAGGAGGGGGGGTTAATCTGCACCTCAAATGCGCATTAGTCTAATTTTCACACCTCTCACAGCCGTCAGAGCATCTCTGCTCCGCCCTTCTGCAAGAATTACCATTGTCTGCTGATCCGGATCTCTCCGGTAGCGGGAAGCTCACCTCATAAGGCTCAACATTAGTTTGCATCGTCATGTACCATGTATCAACTTGAGATCCGGGTGCTGGTGGGCTTATATCGCAATCTGCATGTAGTCTGCACTTCCTGTTGTAGACCATGCACGCATTCCTGCAAGGCCTCTGAGCTGCGAGTATTGCGCGGCCGTACAGCTGTACTTATCACCTGTATAACAAGTTGAAAAGGATCCTGGCAGGTTCTTGTTCTATTTGCCCCTTCCTGGACTATTTCTGAGCGCCATCCATGTAGCTTATATAATTTTCGGCAGAGCAACTCCTGGAAGGTTCACTAAGGAGACGCCATGCTTGATTGCATCAAGGCTCTCCTCTCCTGTATCTTACCTTTTGACGTTTGGGTCTGAGCCAGACTACCTTATTCAATATTTAGTACTCCCAGGCTACAGTCATCTGATACATTCTCAGTGATCACAATCAAGAATTGTCCTAGCACATCACATCTCCATACCATATGAATCAAGTCTGCACCAGGTACATCGCATTGGGGACATGCATCAGAGATAGGCGGGTAGGTGTATGCAGGATTTCAGGTGTAAAATAGGCTTTGTGTTTGTATTTGTGTCAGATGGACTGAACCTAGAAGTAGAAACTGTTACTTTGGTGTAGTGCAAGGTCCCTCAGTCAGCCCTCCCTGTATGAGTCTGCATTCCATTGTTCTTCAGCTCTCAACTGCCATTCTGGCCTTTCCTCGCACAGAGCCACTTAAATGGTGAATATTGGCTATTGCCCTCTACTAGAGCCAGTAGCATCCCTCGCAATTTTGTAATCTCTCTAAGTTCATGCAACTTGTTTTTGGACTGCATTTGGGCAAAGCCCCTTTATTTTAATTACAGTTACAAAACAATAATAAGTCATTTGTTTTTAACATCTTGCTAAAAAAGAAGGGGTAAAACACTAATAATTACTGAAAACCTACTAACAATTCCACTAACGGTGCAATTCAGTCAGGAGGCCTTCCAGGAAATCCATCCCATTGGTGCTAGTATAGAAAAGTAACTGTCCTATCTGTACCCTGAATATTTCTCTAACCTGCTTATATGCGATTACTGTCTCATCGTTATACAGGGCTGCTAACTTAGTGCATCCCCTGCCATTTACAGAACTAGCAGGTTTAGATGGCTGGGAAAATGGTTCTGTTTTTAGGTGGTCATGAACCTTCAGGAATTGTCAACGGAAGGTACAGCCTGTCTGGGTCAGGAAATGAAACCACTCGTGTGCTATTGAGTTGAAAGGACAGAAGTCGAGTTCCCTTGTTATTATCAGAGCTGTTAGTTGGAGGGCAGAAAATGTTCTAACAATGATACATTGATTCTAAGCTGGTTGGGTAACGGCCAAAATACACAGAGAATCAGGCTATTGTTTGTAGGAGGACTAAAGCCAGTAAGTGTAAACTCAAGCAGAACAAGAAAGTGCAATCATGATAGTTCGTGGCCTAGAATGGAGACATGATTAAACGATTTCCATTGAGAGGGCCTTGTGCCCTGGGTTGGATTTTGCCAGATTTCTTCGAGTAGCAGTCAGTTATACGTTTTTGGGTACTATGCACAAATGGGAGGTACCGGAGCGGCGTTGAAAGGCACCTCTAAGAACGTTAACTAATTTCCCGCACCTTGATAAGCAGGTTGCATCAGATTGAGAAAAGCATACGGAGGATGCCTCCACAGATGTGTGGACACACTTTGTCAGAAATATTGGTTTTATAGGGCCCTCCTCGCATCATCAAGGGCAGGGCAGCAGCACAGAAGATGAAGTCATTATTCCTGCCTGAAGTTGCATAATATACAGGCCCCGTCTTTATCTGAGTTGTCCCATGCAGGGTTGAAGTCTGCTGTTGATAGGCCAAGCAAACGCATATACATAATGTCACTGTGCACCCTGCTGTTGATAGCGACTAAAAGGTATGGCTGAGGTCTCCCAACCAGGTAAGATGAATTTAGAGGGAGTAAAATCTCTGAGGACCTTAAAGAAGCACAGACTTGCTGGAATGAAGCTAGCCGTAACTGCCTGTTGATAACCTTTTTCCACATCAAAAAGTTAATGGAGTCAAGAGTATGCACTGCTGGTTCAGTTTCGAGGAATGCAATTGCCCTCTGTAGTTGCCTGTTCCATGGGCTTCCTTTGTTCTCAAAATTAACTCTGAGGCAGGACTTGAGGGAATTCTCTGGTGCTTTCAATGTGTGTGTATATAATATTTCAAGAAGTCCGACTCAAAAGTTAGGGTTTAATTTAACTGGCCAAATTCCAACTGAGGTGTTGTTCTGCGGAGGTGCCTGGGCAGTTGAAAGATTCTCTTGTACCCAGATCACTGTGCGTTCTCAAGGCAGCCAGAACAGGCACCAGGGAAAGCCTGGTGGCCGTGTTGTAGCGCTGGGAGAAGAGAGGCCTGAATAACTTTGATTATTGATGCCGCAGTGGGGCTGTTAAGTTTCTTGTTAAGGCTGGCCAAGCCATAAATGATGGCAATTGATTTCTTTTGTAGGGAGCTTTTATGGGCTGAGGATTGAGAGGACCCGGTGAACCACACTCCCAAGTAGTTGTATTTCGCTGCCGTGGTGATGCTTTTAGGCCCCATGCTGCATGAGAGGAATTTCTTATTTTTGTAACGGCCCAAAATTACTATTTTGGTCTTTTCCTAATTGATTGTAAGATAATTCCTCTCGTTGTACGTATGGAAGCTAGTCAGTGCTCACTGTAAGCCTGATTTTGTATGGTCCATTATTACTATGTCATCGGCATATTGTGAATAACTTTATTGTTTGATTAATAAAAATCATTACAATAATGGACATACAACGATAAAACATATATCAGAAATAAATAAAGCCCTTAGTCCATTAATGGCATCACGTGCAAATAGCAAGTAATAGGGGTTTATGATATTTAATGAGAAAAATTGTTTAAGCCCTAATCAGTACCCGTTAAAAATTTCGTAATCTCTCTAAGTTCATGCAACTTGTTTTTGGACTGCATTTGGGCAAAGCCCCTTTATTTTAATTACAGTTACAAAACAATAATAAATCATTTGTTTTTAACATCTTGCTAAAAAAGAAGGGGTAAAACACTAACAATTCCACTAACGGTGCAATTCTATGTGTAAATGTCTAAACCCCAGCAAAGGATGATAAAAAAACTCTAAAATCGCACGGGACACAGAGCCATAAAAAAGGAATGGTGTCGCAATGCCAGGCTCGGCCGCTATCGGGGGTGCAGTAAAATGAGCTAATTAGCATCTCAATGGGATTAGGGCAGCCCCGTGCAGGTAGACCATTATTAACTCACTGGTTCTCACAGTGAGTCAGCCTTTTTGCCGCTCTTGTAACAAACTTGGTGAACCGGATATTAAGAATTGAGTTGTCTGGGTTCATGGATGTAAGAATAGCTTGTCGACAGGAGCGGACACGAAGTTTGTTCCATTCGCCCCGTAGCAGAGTCTTTCGGTCATTAAGAAATACAGGGCAGAGACATACCACGTGCTCTATTGATTCCTTTCTGCTCCCGCACCGCCTGCACATTGTATTGTCATTTGTGCGGCGCCAGCCTGGTAAATGGTGCAGAAAGGGCCATTCTCCCATTCTGAGGGCCAGAAATCTTTTTTTCCAAAACACCACATAAGTGCACGACAGGTGTGGCGCTGCAGTCCCTGGCTTAAACCCTGATATAACTGTCCAGGCGTGCTTGCGTTGTGCCAATTGTGCTCTGTCCGAATGGAAGGGCCAGGAACTGACATTCCTTTTAATATATGTTTTGAAGGTCTGCTGGGATGGATTGGAGCTCCAAATTTCTTACGCTTCCAGGAGTTGTAAAGAATCTTGTAGATAGCGTTGGTGTGGTCGTCCCAGCTGACTGGTTGATATTTCCTGCCACAGCATAGCCTCCAAGCTTGCTTCTCTATACACACGTAGCTTGTTGCACAGCTTGATAAAAGCTCCGGTGATCTTGGAGACCAAACTCAAGTCGTATCTGGGCAGGGGATGAGGTTTTAGGTAAGCTCAGCACCTGCTTAAAGATTCTTGTTGTTGTTTTATTCACCAGGCTGTTATCTTTCCCCAGCATGATCTTCTGACCATAGGAAAGATAGTTAGAGATTTTTGCCTTCATACCAGTTATTAAAGGGGTCAGACTTGGGCTGGACAGCTGCCTTGCGAGGTTCGTAAGTGCTACCTGAATGGTCAGAGCTTTGGCTTCAACCTCATCCCTATGTTTTGAAAACGTGCCCCTTCTGTCCATATGGACCCCTAAGTATTTATATGAGTCGGTCCTTTCAATATTTTTACCGTTATAATGCCAACCACTGCCTTGATATTTCCTTGACCCGTAGGTGACAGCCCTTGTCTTTAATAGGTTTAATTCCAACTCATTTTTGGTAGTATAGGAAGACAACCAGTCAAGTAGCCTCTGCAAGCCGACCCTGGTGTGGCTGAGCAGGACAGGGTCATCTGCATACAATAAGTTGCTGACCCTGGTTCTGCCGAGTTTTGGGGGTGGGAGTTGACGTCTTCAAGTAGCTGCGACAGATCAGAGATAAAAAGGTTAAAAAGGAGGGGCGCCAGCTCACAACCTTGTTTTACTCCGCATGATGTTTGTATTTTTCATCTGCATATTGTAAAATATGAAGCGCCTTGTGGCCTAATCGAGGGAGAACAAGGCTACTGTTTGCCAGTACTTTCCCCAGATCTGCTGTAAATAAATTAAAAAGTAAAGGAGCGAGGAAAATCGCTAAGCCTTTAACAGTAAACTGGGAGCCTAGCTCCTGCGCCTATAATACTGTATCTGTGGACTCTTGTTGAGTAAGCTTTGCAACACTTTTTTTCTGTACTAGAACCACTGTCGATAATTCATGCTGAACTTAGAGCTGAAATTTCTAATTTGTTTAGATCTCCCACTATGACCGTATCGTGGATGTTGCGGTTCTTCTAAAACAACATACTTATTCTTCCTGCCTGCATCGAGAGACCAATTGATTTATATCTATTGCTCAACCCTATAAACTAGCCAAAGACACCTCTTCTGAGAATTTGAATTTTTTCTAAATTATTCAACTAAGGTGTCAAGAAATTACACACAACTCTCCTTTGTCCGGAAGATGGTCTCACTGATTGGATACAACGGAGACTGAAACGTCAACGCCTAATCCATTCTTTTATTAGTTACTGTTAATTAATTTGATTTGAGTTCTGAATCCTATGCATTGGACCGACTCACTGGCTTGATTTAATGAAGATGGATTTTATACATTGGGAACCAGGATATTTCTGTATGTTCTATATATGTGTATATATGTTTGTTGATTTGACTGTTGTTTTTTCTGTACCCCTATTTCTATTTTTTTTATATAAAACGAATTACTCTTTTTTGAAACACCCATTGACTAAAAGTGTTTTGCTTTTATAAAACAGTTTTTTTTATTGATTTGAGTTATCTCATTGGGTGTCATTAGATGTCACGACGTTTAAGACATAGTCATTTTGAATAATAATTTGTGAATGAATCCCTTGTTGGCAACTTTACCTCCTTACTGAACTTAGAGCTCAAGGCATTTCCTTGCAGCTTTGACCCTAATAGTAAAGACTTTGCATGAATCCATCGTATGTACAAGTTTGAACCATTTACAGTTAGAAATACAGATCTTTCCCACCTTAGGTGAGGAAGTCTCACAGGCCATAGACTACTTGAATGGATCCACAGTTCCTGGCTCTGAACGGTTCCCTGTGACTTTTATAAAGCTTATAACCCACTACTGGTCCCACATTTATTTGAAATGTATGCTGAATCCCTTGAAATTGGCTCTCTCCCTCCTACATTACATGAGGCTACCATTACGGTGTTATTTAAGCCGAATAAGCCTTGGTTCCATTGCGCCTCGTACCGTCCAATATTCTTTATAAATTTTGACACAAAAATACTGGCCAAGGTATTAGCTACCCACCTTTCTCTATTGATGGATCGTATAATTTTCCCCATGCAGTCTGACTTTATACCGTATCGCTCCACTTCAATCAATCCTGCACTTTATCCGCAGTGATGAACCAAGTCTCTCCCACTGTCCCCTCGGTAGTTGCGATACTAGATGCTGAACAGGCATTCGATTCACTCTAATGGTCCTCCCTCCATGCCACACTGACAAAACTGGGCATGCCTACCGGCGTTCGTAAATTAATTTGTCCGCTTTACCAAGACCCATTGGCCCGGCTACACCTCAATGGTACACTCACAGCACTCTTCCCTTTAACACGCAGTATCCAAAAGGGTTGCCCACTCTCTCCTCTTTTATTTATAATTACCATGGACCCTTTAGTTCGCCATCTTCAGGAAAAATATCTCCATAGGGGCCTTAGGTTTCCACATGGGACATTATTATTATATGGGACTTCTCCCCTTGTTGGGGAGGGATCCAGCATTTATGCCCTGGAGTCTCAGAGACCCCTCTAGAGAGTCCACAGCGACAAGGGAGTCTCACACAGCGGAGGCCTGAGATTGATCCCACTACCGCTGGGAGCACAGCACCGTACACCGGGACCGGAGCTCTCGATGGAACTTTTGGACTATGCCCTCGGAAGCGGAAACTATAACCTTTCTGTATGTACTACGGTGCCCGAGCAACCTTTGGCCGATGACCGGTGGAGCTGTCCTATGCAGCTATAGAGGAGTTTGGCTCTGGTTCACCCCTCGGCCGTCACCTACCCAGCCGGACGTCGGACACTGTTTTTCCTCGTCTCCCCGTTGTGCTTCCTACCCCCTCCCCCACCTCTTCCTTCCATTATTCTTGGTCTACCTCCTCTTTCTGTAGATGATATTCTGTTGTTCATCTGTGACTCCACAATCAATTTGACTTGCTTGTACATGAGGTGCAGCGAATTTGGGGTTTTCTCCGGTGTACACATCAACTGAATCAAGTCTGAGTTATTCCCACTCATGGATGCCACTGTACCTAGCGACTTGGATTTTCCCCTGACGTGGTGCACAGATTCCGTCAAATATTTATGCATTTATATCCACAGGAAGCACTCACAGGTTATCCGTCACAACTATGGGCCTGCTTTAACACAGGTGGAAAAGTACATTAAACTCCCACTGGGCATGGTTGGGCGCATAGCAATCTTTAAAATGGTTGTGTTGCCCTGCTTTCTTTATTTTTTTTTAAACATTCCTATTGCCCTAACAAACAGTTTTTTTCACCTCTTTGCGAGTGTTGCTCATTCGGTGTATGGGCTGGCACTCTGCCTCGTATTCGCTGGGAAGTCCTTACGCTCCTGTATGATCGCGGAGAATTTGGAGTCCCTGACCTTCAACTTTATTCCTACGTAGCCCAAGTACTTTATACTTACTGCTGGTATCACCCAGATGCCCGATGCCATTCCTTAAACCGGAAAGGGCACAACTACCACATCTTCCACTTGCCACAATACTGCCTCAAGGGCCCCCGCGATCCTAACACAATATAGACCCTGACTACTACTAGCTGGGCAAGGTTTAAACTTTTATGCTACCTCTCTATAATTCTATGCTCTCTATTCCCCACACATTCCACTTATAAACAACCCTTGGCTTCCACTCACTCGTGAGCAAATTGTACAGCGCACTCTTGGTGCCCACGACTTGTGGGTTGCGGGTGACTTGTTTGTAGATGGTATGCTCAAGCCTAGTTCTACGATGGTAAAGGAAGGACAATTGTCCATTATGGACAGATTCACGTTTCATCGCTTGCATAGCACACTACATGCTGCGCAGCCTTCTTACCCGACTGAACCTAAAGACTTTCTGCCTCTTATATTAATGATTGCATCCCAAGACAGTGGTCCCTTGGTTTTCTTAATTAAATCACACTTCACTACAGCTACTGGAGCGGGGAGAGCCAGGGCTGTGTGGGAACGTGATCTGGGTGCCCCTATTTCGGACAAAATCTGGTATTATTGCTGTATGCAGACTAAACTTGTTTCCAGTAATCACCAGCATAAGATATTGCATTATAAATACCTTCACAGAGCCCGATGCGTTGGCGAAATTTGATCCCACTAGATCCCATAAGTGCCCGAAATGTCAGATGGACCATGCAGATTTCTCACACCTGACATGGACTTGAGAGATAATCGCATCCTTTTGGAAGGATATCTTCTCCACTCTGTCTCTTATGATTCAGTGATCACTCTCTGGTGACCCTCTTGAGGCTTTTTTGGGGTATGTCAAGCCACTGGGACTATGTTGTTTTACAGCTATTGCCCAAGCGACACATTTCCCTACATTGGGGAATTTGTACCCTCCCCACAGTAGCAGCCTGGCTGAAAGACTTGTCTTACTGTGACACTAATTCAGAATTGTATGCTTCACTACAGCCAGTCACATCCAGGCCTAAAGCTATTTGGAAACCATTGCGAAATTTTTGCCATCTATAGTTGACTCCACGGATGATGAAGCAACGGATGAACTGCACGTCCCTTTTTTGTTATTTATATTTATATTATTGTTCATCTCTTTGCATTGGCTCTTATCCTCTAAATGTTCTCCTTTTGTTCTGATTATCTATTTAGAGCTATGTCATGTATTTTTTTTTTTACAGTATCTTCTTGTTTGGTCATGTATGTCTCTTGTTTACTGTTGGAAGCCGGAGTCCCCGTCCCGCACCACTGTCACCAAATGCGAGTCCCGGGACTCCTCATTCAACGTTAGGCCAAGTAAGGACACCGTTTGAGATAGCCCTACTCACCCCCTTAGTAGCTTGGCACGAGCAGTCAGGCCTATCTCCAAGGCACAAGTGTACAGTATGTGCAACCACACTCACAACAACCCACTGGTGACACCACAAATGGGCTCCACACGAGTTTGATAAAACGAGTATAAACTTTATGTTAAAAGATATACGATCAGACCACACGATACATAAGCCAACATATAATAAAGGGTAATATTCGTTCCGGCTGACTGGTAGGTTCAAATCCCAACCACTGCTTTCAAAATGCTATGCTGGTCGCAATGCTAGAATCACACACATTGCAATGGACAAACAATAGTGCGCTGCGTAACAATACAATCCTGTGCTGGGTAAAGGAGAAATAATACAATGCGTAACGATACACCCCGGTACCTGGCAATGGGAGAAATAATGCAATGCGTACCGCTACAATCATGTACTGCTCAATGAAGGAATAATGCAATGCGTCACACCCCAATCACGTACTTTGCACTGAAGAAATAAGGCAATGAGCGCCGCTACAATCATGTACTTTGCAATGAAGGAATAATGCAATACGTAGCTACAATCATGTACTTTGCAATGAAGAAATAATGCAATGCGGGCCGCTACAATCCTGTACTTTGCAATGGAGAAATAATGCAATGCGTAGCGCTACAATCGTGAACTTCGTTATGCAGAAATAATGTCAGGCGTCATAAGACAGTCCGGCAGTTCGTTAGCAGCAATATTGGCAATGTGTATTACGACAGTCAGCCTCTTCGATAACAGTTGCCCCCCACACGTATCAACGATGACATAAAGTACAGCTTCTCACTCTGGCCCCAGTACTGCCACTCCTGAATGCAGTACGGGCCCCAATCTGAGCCGAAGCAAAGGCTCACGTCGCCAGAAGGACTGAGAGGCCAAGAGAGTGTCCCTCCGAGCCCGCACCCCGCCCAGGCAGTGATCCACGTTACCTGGGGGACGCGACCCCACTCTCCTCTCCCACTTCAGCGAACTGGGCCTTCCGTGTAGAACTTTCTCAATGGGCCTCAGCGGCTCGGTCTGGCAGCTCAGCTCCTCTGGGCCTGCCGGTCCGGGCCGCGACTGTTAGGAAAGTCTCAGGCGGCCGCAGGGCACACGTACCCCGCGCCCCTGAGATTACGTTACTCCGGGTGCACGTTCACCACAGCACCCTCCGGGTCTCCTCTGGCACGAAGCCACACACACAACGCTGATGGGACTTCACGTCGACTCCGAGTGCACGTTCACCAGGCACTCCTTCCTGCGGTCTCAGTTGGCACCAAGACACGCACACCGCGCTGCAGAGACTCACTTTCTTCCGGTGCACACGATAATCAGCCGGTCACCTCCACAGTCCCAGGTTGCACCAAAGCACGCACACTGCTTCACTGAGACTTACTCCAACTCCGGTGCCCCGATATCCAGGCGCTCTTCACCAACGCCTTCGGCCGCACCGCTCACCGTGTCCGAGCCTCACTTCTCCTCCGGTGCACTCGATGACCAGGAGCTCTTTACCAACGCCTCCTGTGCACTACGACACGCACCCTGCGCGTCCGAGTCTCGCGTCACCTCCGATGCACACGCTGACCAGGCGCTCTTCACCAACGCCTGCGGTGCACCACGACACGCACCCAGCGCGTCCGAGACTCACTTCACCTTCGGTGCACACGTTGACCTGGCGCTCTTCACCAACGCCTGCGGTGCACCACGACACGCACCCAGCGCGTCCGAGTCTCACTTCTCCTCCGTGTGTCCAAGATCACAGGGCACACCTTCCGAGGGTCTCAAGCTGCCACAACACGCGCCCACCGCGTCGCTTGAAACTTCTCCAGAAACTTTTATGTTCCTGTGTTTCCAAACAGGGAGCCAGCTCACCTCGGGCCCTTGGGGTAAGACACAGCACAAAGCACAGTCTTCTTGAAGCAGGGGGACACAGCGCACCAAGCACACTCCCAACAGCCTCTTCCTTGGTTAAAACAGCAAACTGCAGACCAGCCCCAGATCACGAAGCAAGGGTCGGTCCTTCCCAGCAGTCTCTTCAGTTGTTCCTTCCTTAGCAGAGGTTCCTCTTGACCACAAAATGGGTCCAAGCCTTTTCAGTCTCAATCCATTTCTATTCCAACGTTCAGGGGTCTCAGCTCTCATAGTTATACCCCTAAATGTCTTTGAAGTTCATTGTGCTCAGGGGTCCCTGACCCCTGCCTAAATCAGTTCTGGGTGTCTCCCTCCCAGTGTCACCTTTCTCCCTTTGATACTGGGGGTCTGGATCCTTAATCACTCAGCAGGAGATGGGTCAATTGTTTTATAGCCGCAACCCAGGCCTCTTCACCTCCCGGTGCTTTTCCTCGCCTACTCTCCAGATGCAGGTCAGCCTGGTGCCATCTCAACCCCTCCCTGGGTCAAGACATCCCCCAGCTCCTCTCCCCTCTCAGATCCAGACAGTCAATCCACATTCAGCAGAGACACACAGAAATGCTTAAAGCACAAAACTCTGCCACTTTCTAAAAGAGTGGCTTCTGAACACAGTGACAAAACCACTTTCATAGAAAGATGTGTTATGACGCTGTGAGCTCATACATACTAAACTTCACCTCTCCATTTTAAACTTATGGGAAACTAGGCTAACAAACACAATACCCAGCCTCCCCCATTCTGTCCTATGGGCAGGATGGCCTTTGACCAGTGAAAAACAAAATGGAGTGTTTTTCACTGTCAGGACATAACACACACTTCAGTATATGTCCTGCCTTTTACTTACACTGCACCCTGCCCAGGGGTTACCCGGGACCTACCACAGGGGTGCCCACGGTGTACGAAAAAGGGAAAGTAAGGCCTGACAAGTGGTTGCACTTGTCAGGACAACATGCTAACTTAGCAAACTGCGCGCAGGCCCTACACTGCAGGCCTGCGTTCCCTTCTCCGCGCACCTTTTCATTACTAGCCCTGGCACACACAGTGCATATCACTAGGGACTTTACTAGTAAGGCAAACATACCAATCATGGCCAACCAATTACCATTACACTTTACACAGGGAACACTTGTACTTCGACACTGATCAGCAGTGGCAAAGTACCCAAAGCATCTAAAAGCAAAGGAGGTAGAGGCAAAAAGTCTGGGGTAATCACGCCAAGATATGCCAGGTCTAACACGCGTCCCCTCCAGCCGAAAAGTGGGGGGGAACTACCCACCCTCATGGGAGTTCTCATCACTAAGGCGGAAAAATCTGGACAGACAATCAGCATTGGCGTGTTCTGTTCCCGGGCGGTGTTCCACCGTGAAGTCCATCCCCTGTAGGGAGATGGACCACCTCAACAGCTTTTGGTCCTCACCCCTCATCTGCATCAACCATCTGAGGGGCCGGTGGTCGGTCTGAACCAAGAAGTGGGTCCCAAACAAGTAGGGCCTCCGCTTCTTCAGCGCCCAGACCACAGCAAAAGCCTCCCTTTCAATTGCACTCCACCTCTGTTCCCTGGGAAGTAGCCTTCTGCTAATGAAAGCTACTGGTTGCTCCAAGCCCTCGTTGTTCAATTGTGAGAGTACTGCTCCCACCCCATGCTCTGAAGCATCTGTCTGCACTATAAACTCTCTGGAGAAATCCGGCGCCCGTAACACGAGTGCGGTGCACATGGCAGTTTTCAGGGCATCAGAGGCGGTCTGGCAGGCATCAGTCCAGACCACCTTCTTGGGCTGTTTCTTGGACGTCAGTTCTGTCAAGGGGGCAACGAGGGTGCCATACCCCTTCACAAACCTTCTGTAATACCCAGTGAGTCCTAGAAAGGCCCTCACTCCTGTCTGGGTCTTGGGGGATTCCCAAGCCAGGATGGTATCAATCTTTGCCTGTAGGGGCGCCACCTGGCCGCTCCCCACCACGTGTCCCAAGTACACCACGGAACCCTGCCCTATCTGGCACTTACTTGCCTTAATAGTTGTAGAACTATGGCAGCGGTAGAACTATCGCAACAATTGCTAGCAGCAATGGATACTCTTGCACCTCTTAGTAAATACTATTCAGCAAGGAAAAAACCCTCTGCTCCCTGGTTCACGGAGAGGCTCAGAACGCTGAGACAGGGCTGTCGCAGACAGGAGAGGCATTGGCGCTTAGATCTAAACCCGCTGAATAGGGCACCACATAAGCAAGGCCTCAAAGAATATAAAATTGCCGTCATGGAGGAAAAGAGATTATATTTCTCTAAAACTACTGACTCTATGAGATCCTCTAGAGATCTCTTTAAGGTAATAAATTCTCTCACCTCTCCCCCTGCCTTCGACCCCTCAATCTTCTCTCAGGAGCGCTGTGATAAAATATCTGATTTTTTCCATACTAAGATTGCAGATATCTATTCCCTGCTTGAAGCCTCCAACCCCATTTCGGGGTCATCTGTCCGATCCACCTTCCATCCCATTGGGGCCGCACCCATTGAGGGGTCGCCCAGTCTTCTTACTTTCCCTATTATGTCTTACGAGGTGACCGATCGGATCCTTGAAGGGGTTAAATCGGGTTCCCCTCTGGATCCTTGTCCCCTCAAGCTGCTAAAACATGGTTGTGAAGTTATTGTCCCTCATTTGACGGATGTTTTTAATATTGCCATCTCAGAGGGGCAATTTCCCACTCTGTGGAAGACGGCTGTAGTGAAGCCTCTTTTGAAGAAACCTTCTCTGGATCCTAGTGAACTGAAGAACTATCGCCCAATCTCCTTGCTTCCTGTTCCAGCTAAGATTCTGGAAACGTACCTTAACTCCCATCTCAGTATTTACCTTAAGGATTTCCATTTACTGGATGGTTCGCAACATGGATTTAGAAGCCTTCACAGTACAGAGACAGCATTGACGGCTGTATTTGATAATATTCGGGTTCAAGTGGATGCAGGTCATACCACCCTCCTTGTTCTACTGGATCTCACCGCAGCCTTTGATACCCTGTCTCCCTGTAGACTGATTGATCGTCTCAGAGAGATAGGTATTGGGGGCACCGCTTTGGGGCTTCTTGCTTCCTTTCTTAGTGAGCGGGCACAGATGGTTAAGCTTGGTCGATTTTACTCAGCCCCCAAACCCCTGCTGTGTGGCGTTCACAGGGCTCCTCCCTGAGCCCTACTCTTTTTAATATCTATGTCGCTCCTCTTGCGAAGGTTGTGAGATCTTTTGGGCTGGAAGTGTTGTCCTATGCGGACGACACCCAAATTATGGTGTCTATTTCGCATAGCATAAAGGATTCGGCCCTTAATTTCAGGAACTGTATGCAGGCAGTATCCTCCTGGATGGTGGAGAATTTTTTGAAATTGAATGGAGAGAAGACGGAGGTCTTGGTTTTTGGGAGTAAGCAGGAGGTGTGGTCCAGTGACTGGTGGCCGGATGCCCTTGGCGTCTGTCCCTCTCCGGTCTCCCATGGCAAAAACCTGGGGGTTATCGTGGATAACTCATTGTCCCTGAACCTTCAGGTTAGTAGGACAGTTTCCACGTGTTTTGGGATCATTAGGATCCTACGGAAAATCTCCCACTACCTCTCTTTTGATGCACGTAAGCAGGCTGTCATCGCACTGGTTACATCCAGATTGGATTATTGTAATGCCCTCTATTTGGGCATTAACAAGGGTCTGATGCGACGTCTGCAGATGGTGCAGAATGCCGCTGCCAGGCTGGTGATGAATTTGCCTAAATATGATTCAGTCACAGATGCTATTAGGTTGCTGCATTGGCTGCCTGTGGACCGTAGGATCCTTTTCAAGACCCTGTGCATGACTCACAATGCCTATTACGGGTCAGGCCCTGAAGCGATTAAGTCCATTTTCCATCGTTATGTTCCCAACAGGCGGCTCCGGTCTGCAGATAAGAATCTGCTTACGGTACAGAGATTTAAGAAGGTCACATGGGGAGGTCGAGCTTTCTCCACTGCTGCTGCTAGACTGTGGAACTCCCTCCCGGAACAGCTCTCAAGTCAGGTGTCCCATTCTCTTTTCCGTAGGGCCTTAAAGACCTGGCTTTTCTCTCAGACCTCGGTATGAGCATGTCTTTCTGTCTGCATCCTTAGGTCCGCTTATAGCGCCTTGACGCCCTTGGGCTTAGTTCGCGCTTTACAAATTTCATATTCATTCATTCATTCATTCATTCCTTCATAGTTAGGCCCGCCCTCTGCAAGGCCTTCAATACTTCACAGAGGTGTTGCAAATGTTCCTCCCAACCGGAGCTGAACACTGCAATGTCGTCCAGGTAAGCTGCGCTGAATTCCTCCAGCCCACTCAGCACCTGGTTAACCAGTCTCTGGAAGGTGGCAGGGGCGTTCTTCAACCCAAAGGGCAGAACCCTGAACTGGTAGTGCCCCTCTGGCGTTGAGAACGCTGTACTCTCCTTGGCCCCCTCGGTCAAGGCAATCTGCCAGTACCCAGAGGTCAAATCAAATGTACTGAGGTACCGGGCAGCTCCCAGCCGATCCACGAGCTCATCAGCTCTGGGGATGGGGTGCGCGTCAGTCTTAGTGACCGCATTGAGCCCACGGTAATCCACACAGAACCGAAGTTCGGGAGTGGCACCCGGCGCAGCAGCTTTTGTCACAAGGACCACTGGGCTGGCCCAGGGGCTGCTGGATGGCTCAATCACCCTTAGCGCCAGCATCTTGGAAACCTCCTCCTTGATGCTGGCCCTGACCTTATCAGCTACCCTGTAAAATTTTTGTTTTACAGGCAGACTGTCTCCAGTGTCCACATCATGGACGCACCAATGGGTGACTCCTGGGGTCAGGGATAACAGGGAGGCGAACTGACCCAATACCTGGCGACAGTCCCTCCGCTGTTCCGGGGTCAGGGTAGGCGAGAGGTACACCCCATCCACTGACCCATCCTTCTCCTTGGCTGACAGGAGGTCAGGAAGAGGTTCACTCTTCTCTTCCGCCCCGTCAACTGTAGCCAAGAGCATGGTCACCTCAGACCTCTCAAAGTGTGGTTTGAGGCGGTTCACATGGAGAACCCTCAAAGGATTCCTAGGAGACCGTAAGTCCACCAGGTAGGTCACTTTGCTCCTGCGCCCCACCACCTCATAAGGCCCAGTCCACTTGTCCTGGGCACAATGCTCCACTGGCGATCACCCACACGTTCTGCCCAGGTTGAAACTCGACCAGAGTGGCATTCTGGTCGTACCACCGTTTCATATCCTCCTGGCTGGCTTCCAGGGTCCCCTGAGCGAGCTGCCTGAAATGCCTAGTTTGGTTCCTGAAGGCCAGCAGGTAGCTGTATACATCCTGGGGGGGTTTACTAGGAGCCTTCTCCCAGTCCTCCTTCACCAAACTCAAGGGTCCTCTGACCGGGTGCCCATACAGGAGCTCAAAGGGACTGAACCCCAATGACTTCTGTGGCACCTCCCTATATGCAAACAGCAGGCATGGCAAGAGGACGTCCCACTTACGCCTCATGGGTTCCTCCAGACCCATAATCATGCCCTTCAAGGTCCGGTTAAACCTCTCAACCAGACCATTACCCTGGGGGTGGTAAGGTGTGGTGAACATATAAGTTACACCGCACTCCTTCCACAGAGATTTCATATACCTCGATATGAAATTAGTACCCCTGTCGGACACCACCTCTCTGGGGAACCCCACACGGAAGAAAATCCCCATCAGTGCACGGCCCACCACGGGGGCTGTCACCGTCCGGAGAGGGATGGCCTCCGGGTACCGGGTGGCATGGTCCACCAAGACCAGGATGAGCCTGTTGCCCATGGCCGTCTTGGGATCCAGAGGCCCCACAATGTCAATGCCCACCCTCTCAAAGGGTGTGCTGACTACAGGGAAAGGTTGGAGGGGAGCCTTTCGCTTCCTTCCACTCTTACCACTCGCCTGACAAGTCTGACAGGTCCTGCAATGAGTATCAGAACTCTTGCGCATCTGGGGCCAGTAGAAGTGGGTGACAAGCCGCTCAAAGGTCTTGTCCTGCCCCAAATGTCCCGACAAAGGTACATCATGAACCAACCCCAATAGGAAGGCTCTGAAGCGCTGGGGTACCACCAGCGCCCGGGCTGACCCAGGCTCAGCCACCTTTGGCTCACTATACAGGAGATCGTTCTCCCAGTAAATCAAGTGTGATTCCGACCGATCACCTGCTGCCTGGTTTGCTGCCTGCTGCCGCAAACCTACAAGAGAAGGGCACTTCTTCTGTTCCTCACAGAATTCCTCCCTGGAGGGCCCCCCTTCCTGCTGCCTTTCGGTCAGCCCGGGTAGCTCCCCCAGTTCAGCCACTTGTTCCTCCGCAGGCTCCAGGGCATCCCCCTCAAAGGGTGCCTCCTCCTGCACCGTGGGAACTGTGGGGGCCGGTTTCCCGCACCCACTGCCTCTTCCCTTCCTGGCAGGCACCTGGGCCACTGTTTCAGGCCCCAGGTTCTCTTGAATACCTTTACTGGCTACCATAGACAGAGTGGTCACACACGCCCACTCAGGTAGACCCAACATCTCCAAATACGCCTGGCGCTCCACCTCCTTCCAGGGGGAACTCTCCAGGTCATTCCCGGACTACAGGCATGGCCGGACTTACAACAACCTTCAAGGAACCTGAGAACCCTCCCCATTCACAGGGAACCAGCGCCACTTTGCAGAGGCGCACTGAATTGTCTGCTGACATTACAGGGTGAAGCACATCGGGAATTACTTGTTCTTCAGACACCCACTGACACCTGACAGATGTCAAACTGGCTCCGGTGTCTCTCAGAGCCTCCACCCTCCGTCCATTGATGGTCACCAACTGCCTGTACTTTTTAGTGTTATCAGGCAGAGGCATTTCCTGGAACATCTCTCGATCTCCTAAGGAGACCAGGGTCATAACTGCTTGCTCCTCCCCATTCCAAGGACTCCATTCCTCCCCCAACGCTACACTCACTAAACCAGGTGTTGGAGCACCAGTGGGTGCAGATGACTTTTTGGGGCATTTAGGGGAAATATGACCCACTTCTTTACAGAAGTAACATGTAGAAGGACCTCGGGGCTCCTTCTTGCCCTTGAAGGCCCAGGCCTTCTTGGCCTTGGGGGAGTGTGACCCTTTCTTGGGGAAACTACCTTGGGGCCCTTTATAGGACTCCTTGTGGTTACCCTTGTCCTCCCCCCACCTTCGGCGGGGGACCCTGCATACTCTTGGCAGTGGTACTCCCAATCCCCTTGTGGACCCGGGTACTAGTCCAGCGGTCCGCCTCCTCAGCAAGCTTACTGGGATCAGTCAGCTTACTATCCAATAGATGCTGGCGCAGCTCTGGAACACACAGACTACTAAAGTGCTCCCAACTGACTAAATTGCATAAGCCCTTAAAATCATTGACCTATCCAGTGCCCGTGTGTACTCATTCACACATTCTACCCAAGTACGGGATTCTAGTTTCTTGGAGGTCCTGAACTTCTGCCGGTATTGTTCAGGAGTGAGCCCATACCGGAGGCATAAAGCCTCCCTCATGTTGGCATAGGTCAGGGTTCCTGCCCTCTCTAAAGGTGATAGAACGTCCCTCCCTGAAGCCTCAAAGTGTTTCCATAGGCCCGCCCAACAATGCTTTTCAGGCACCTCATTCATCCTTAGTGCGATCTCATATGCCGTGAACCACGCATAAATGTCATCACCCCTCTGGTAATCTCGCACTAAATCGTTGGGAATGTACACCTTCCCTACTGGCACTGGTGGTGCGCTGCCACCATTCGAACTGGGCTCGGCTTGTCTACCCTTAATGTCCAGTTCCCTCATGCTTAACTCATGAGCGAAGAGAATCCGTTTCTCTTCCAACGCGAGAGCGTTCCTGCTCTCCTCTGCTTGAGTTTTAAGTTTTAACACCTCCAACTCATGCAGTCTGACCCTTTGGTTTTCCTCCAACTCCTCTGGTGAAAAACTCCTCCCTGAATGGCTACTACCAGCCCCTGCTGCTGGTCCCTCCACTGGCAAATCCTGTGGACCAAATCCATTCCCTGGGTCATCCTCATCCACCTCAACATCACCCGTCTCCTGAGCCTCTTTGGCTTCCCACCAGGCCCTCAAGGCCACTTGCAGCTCCTCCTTCTTGGCGCTACCCTTCATGGGACATCCCAAAGCTCTGCAGAATTTCCTCAACTGATCAACCTTGTAGGTGAACAATGCCTCAATGTTAAACTCTAATTCTGCAGCCGCAGCCTCACCGGCTATCTGGCTCCCCTCCTGAGACATGATGTGTGGTTTAAATGTTACTCAACAATAGAACCAACAATTCAAAACAATATGTTGTTGCGTCGTGGTCTGCGATCAATTTATGATGTACACCAATTACTGTGAGTGGTTTTGCACACACGCGTTTCAATTACGTTAGGATCGTATCCCACCGCTCTGCCGCCAAATGTTGGAAGCCGGAGTCCCCGTCCCAAACCACTGTCACCAAATGCGAGACCCGGGACTCCTCACTCAACGTTAGGCCAAGTAAGGACACCGTTTGAGATAGCCCTGCTCACCCCCTTAGTAGCTTGGCACGAGCAGCCAGGCCTATCTCCAAGGCACGAGTGTACAGTATGTGCAACCACACTCACAACAACCAACTGGTGACACCACAAATGGACTCCACACGAGTTTGATAAAACGAGTACAAACTTTATGTAAAAAGATATACGATCAGACCACACAATACATAAGCCAACATATAATAAAGTGTAATATTAGTACGGGGCTGGCTGGTAGGTTCAAATCCCAACCACTGCTTTCAAAATGCTATGCTGGTCGCAATGCTAGAATCACACACGTTGCAATGGACAAACAATAGTGCGCTGCGTAACGATACAATCCTGTGCTGGGCAAAGGAGAAATAATACAATGCGTAACGATACACCCCGGTACCTGGCAATGGGAGAAATAATGCAATGCGTACCGCTACAATCATGTACTGCGCAGTGAAGGAATAATGCAATGCGTCACACCCCAATCACGTACTTTGCAATGAAGAAATAAGGCAATGCGCGCCGCTACAATCATGTACTTTGCAATGAAGGAATAATGCAATGCGTAGCTACAATCATGTACTTTGCAATTAAGAAATAATGCAATGCGGGCCGCTACAATCCTGTACTTTGCAATGGAGAAATAATGCAATGCGTAGCTCTACAATCGTGTGCTTCGTTATGCAGAAATTATGTCAGGCGTCATAAGACAGTCCGGGAGTTCGTTAGCAGCAATATTGGCAATGTGTATTACGACAGTCAGCCTCTTCGATAACAGTTGCCCCCCACACGTATCAACGATGACATAAAGTACAGCTTCTCACTCTGGCCCCAGTACTGCCACTCCTGAACGCAGTACGGGCCCCAATCTGAGCCGAAGCAAAGGCTGCCGTCGCCAGAAGGACTGAGAGGCCGAGAGAGTGTCCCTCCGAGCCCGCACCCCGCCCAGGCAGTGATCCACGTTACCTGGGGGGCGCGACCCCACTCTCCTCTCCCCCTTCAGCGAACTGGGCCTTCCGTGTAGAACTTTCTCAATGTGCCTCAGCGGCTCGGCCTGGCAGCTCAGCTCCTCCGGGCCTGCCGGTCCGGGCCGCAACTGTTAGGAAGGTCTCAGGCGGCCGCAGGGCACACGTACCCCGCGCCCCTGAGATTACGTTACTCCAGGTGCACGTTCACCACAGCACCCTCCGGGTCTCCTCTGGCACGAAGCCACACACACAACGCTGATGGGACTTCACGTCGACTCCGAGTGCACGTTCACCAGGCACTCCTTCCTGCGGTCTCAGTTGGCACCAAGACACGCACACCGCGCTGCAGAGACTCACTTTCTTTCGGTGCACACGATGATCAGCCGATCACCTCCACAGTCCCAGGTTGCACCAAAGCACGCACACTGCTTCACTGAGACTTACTCCAACTCCGGTGCCCCGATATCCAGGCGCTCTTCACCAACGCCTTCGGCCGCACCCCGACACGCTCACCGTGTCCGAGCCTCACTTCTCCTCCGGTGCACTCGATGACCAGGCGCTCTTTACCAGCGCCTCCGGTGCACCCCGACATGCACCCTGCGCGTCCGAGATTCACTCCACTTCCGATGCACACGTTGACCAGGTGCTCCTCACCAATGCCTCCTGTGTACCACGACACGCACCCTGCACGTCCGAGACTCCCTTCACCTCCGATGCACCCGCTGACCAGGCGCTCTTCACCAGCGCCTGCGGTGCACCACGACATGCACCCAGCGCGTCCGAGACTCACTTCACCTTAGGTGCACACGTTGACCAGGCGCTCTTCACCAACGCCTCGTCCTCCGTGTGTCCAAGATCACAGGGCACACCTTCCGAGGGTCTCAAGATGCCACAACACGCGCCCACATCGTCGCTTGAAACTTCTCCGGAAACTTTTATGTTGCTGTGTTTCCAAACAGGGAGCCAGCTTACCTCGGGCCCTTGGGGTAACAAGACACAGCACAAAGCACAGTCTTCTTCAAGCAGGGGGACCCAGCGCACCAAGCACAGTCCCAACAGCCTCTTCCTTGATTAAAACAGCAAACTGCAGACCAGCCCCAGATCACGAAGCAAGGGTCGGTCCTTCCCAGCAGTCTCTTCAGTTGTTTCTTCCTTAGCAGAGGTTCCTCTTGACCACGAAATGGGTCCAAGCCTTTTCAGTCTCAATCCATTTCTATTCCAACGTTCAGGGGTCTCAGCTCTCATAGTTATACCCCTAAATGTCTTTGAAGTTCGTTGTGCTCAGGGTCCCTGACCCCTGCCTAAATCAGTTCTGGGTGTCTCCCTCCCAGTGTCACCTTTCTCCCTTTGATACTGGGGGTCTGGATCCTTAATCACTCAGCAGGAGATGGGTCAATTGTTTTATAGCCGCAACCCAGGCCTCTTCACCTCCCGGTGCTTTTCCTCGCCTACTCTCCAGATGCAGGTCAGCCTGGTGCCATCTCAACCCCTCCCTGGGTCAAGACCTCCCCCAGCTCCTCTACCCTCTCAGATTCAGACAGCCAATCCACATTCAGCAGAGACACACAGAAATGCTTAAAGCACAAAACTCAGCCACTTTCTAAAAGAGTGGCTTCTGAACACACAGTGACAAAACCACTTTCATAGAAAGATGTGTTATGACGCTGTGAGTTCATACATACTTAACTTCACCTCTCCATTTTAAACTTATGGGAAACTAGGCTAACAAACACAATACCCAGCCTCCCCCATTCTGTCCTATGGGCAGGATTGCCTTTGACCAGTGAAAAACGAAATGGAGTGTTTTTCACTTTCAGGACATAACACACACTTCAGTATATGTCCTGCCTTTTACTTACACTGCACCCTGCCCAGGGGTTACCCGGGACCTACCACAGGGGTGCCCACGGTGTACGAAAAAGGGAAAGTAAGGCCTGACAAGTGGTTGCACTTGTCAGGACAACATGCTAACTTAGCAAACTGCGCGCAGGCCCTACACTGCAGGCCTGAGTTCCCTTCTCCGCGCACCTTTGCATTACTAGCCCTGGCACACAGTGCACATCACTAGGGACTTTACCAGTAAGGCAAACATACCAATCATGGCCAACCAATTACCATTACACTTTACACAGGAAACACTTGTACTTCGACACTGATCAGCAGTGGCAAAGTACCCAAAGCATCTAAAAGCAAAGGAGGTAGAGGCAAAAAGTCAGGGGTAATCACGCCAAGATATGCCAGGTCTAACATTTACCATACGTATCTTTTTCTTTTGCTCGGTAACGTGTTGTAACACATATGAAAACTTTATTTTACAGAACGGATAATTGGCTTCACTGTACGGCTTTGTTAAAAAATGATAAATTAAAAAAACAAATACAGATCTTCATTTAGTGGCAGGCAATCATTTCACAGATCCATACTTTACATTGGACAAATTAAACATGAAAACTTGTTGCCATTGGCCCCAAACGATATGTCCTGGGCGCCGGGCGATAGGAATTCCACATTCCTGTATATGCAGTTACTTTGGTGCGCACTTCAGAATTATGTGCGCGTTGGGCCAGAAAGACATCTAGTCACGCATGGCTGGCATCAACACTACTTAAGTGTGCTCATGCAGATCAAAGTAGGCAGTATCATTAGCTTCTTATATTCTTGACAATATCATATAATATGTCCAACGGACAAGTAGGCCCAAACACCCAAGTACTGCAAAGCCAGCCTGACAGTGTTGTAATCATTGATGCTATGCCCCTTCTTTGGCAGTTCCTTGTGTGGCTCACCTCGGTGTGAAACTCACAAAGCAGCTATCCATACCAAGAAAAGGTTGAACATTTAAGGCAGCTGCTGTCCACCTGAATGCTTCTCCGTTCTCTGGACCTGGCCACCTATCGTCTCTGGAGAATATGTGCCCGTAGACCTTCATCATGGGCTTCCAGAAATCATGTTTGTCCTTGTTGAGGGTCAGATTGGCACTCGATAAAGCACCACAGATTTTTATAAGAGCTCGTCTTATTATTTTCTGAGGTTTGCCAGACTCTAGCATATCATCACTATAGTTCAGACAGCTTGGATTCACTTTGGATATTTCTTCTTGAAATAGTTCATCTCTTAATGGTATGCCAAAACGAAATCTTTTTTTTATTGGAATAGAACCATTTGGGGAGCTAATGTGGTGATATAGCATTAGCGCTATTCCATTTCTAGATAGTTCCCTTTGTTTGAATCTAGTTTTTCAAGAATACTTGTTCTGATTTATTTCATGTAATAGGTCCTAAATTGTTGTAGCAAGGTGGCAATTCCTTTGTAAAGACAAGATGGGTTTTCACTAGTTGACACAGATATGTATTTGTCCATCTTGTTCTAGTTTATTTAACAAGAGAGATTTGTCAGTGGCTCAATAATGTACTGTAAAAAGAGATTGTCCATTTCTGCTTCAACCTGTCTTCCAAGGGTGAATGGAATTCCTCTGCAATGCTATGCTGCAGTCCTATTTTCTTTAATGTGCCATCTCATGCATTTGTACTTTAGTTCTTCCAAATCTTGAATCCATTTTTGGACTCGTCTATTGGCATAAAGTTCGTCAAATGTCTCAGGTGCGAGCTATTTCGAGTGTAGGGGCTACCGTGGAAATATTAATTTTTATGAGGCTTCGGTGCACAGTCTTTCTTACAACATCTTTGCTATTTCATTATGGTAGTCACCTTATTTTTCCATAGTGGCAATGTTAGTGCTTGTATTAACATTTAGGCAGACTTGGTGTTTAATTTTATGCATATAGTTTTGCACAATCATGACCCTAATCGAGGGTGCTAGAGTGCTTTACATATCGATCAAAACATAATATTTAGAACTAGAGAAAATGTAAATGCAGTAATAAAGAGAAGATCATTCAGTGTGTTTTTATCAGCTACAGACACAAGTACCAGAAGCATAGGTTCAGCAGTTGAATGTAGGTATTTCTTCAGACTTTTCCTAAAAAGAGTGAAGGAGTTGGCTGTTCTACTGTTTGATGAGAGGGCTTTTCAGATCTTAGTAGCATTACCAGAGAAAGTACGTTTCATTGTACAATGTCTTTTTTTCAAATTTGGGATGGTTAAGGCATAAGGAAGCTTTACCTCCAAGGTCATTGATTCCTCCAGTTAAGGACATGTTTGCCGTGTAATTTGGGATGTTCCTATGTAGTGCCTTGCAGGTAATATATGGAGTCTTGTATGTGCTGTGAGCTTCAAGAGGAAGCTTTTAGGACGATTTAAGTGATGCCAACAATGAATGGAGTGATCTAATTGAAAGTTCTTGTTCTGGAAATGAGTTGCGCGGCTTTAGTTAGTTAATTTACAGATTGTTAGTTTTGAATTTATCTTCGACTTTCATTGCCAGTATGGAGTTCCAACTGTCGAAACAGACCTACAGCAGGACTGCACTGAAAGTGAAATACATTTTGTTACACCGTAGAGTATGCAGTAGTTGAGCCTGTTTAGAATACCACCTGCTACAAAAGAAATGCAAACTAAAGGTCCTAAAAGCAGATTATTGTATTTTTATAGTGGGTGACTGAGTTTGTATTGCCTCCTCCATGAGTAAACATTTTGAAAAATGTTCATATCACTGGTACAATTATAACTGAATGGCTGTCTGTTGTATTTGTGCATACAGAACTCTGTGAAGTGCTACAGCATATCATATTTGATCACCTTGTGACGTTCATACACGTTTTCTTCTTATTTCTTGTGGATTGCCAGGATGGCCGTGCTGACGTGGTTGCCAACGATGCAGGTGACCGAGTCACCCCAGCTGTTGTTGCATATTCCGAAAATGAAGTGGTAATATTCTTTTCGTACTTCTAAATAGTTGATGTTATTGAAAGTTGTATTTTTTCAAGCTAGTTAATGATTTTTTTTCTTGCAGATTGTTGGCTTGGCAGCTAAGCAAAACCGAGTAAGAAATGCGTCAAATACCATAGTAAAGGTCAAGCAGATTTTAGGCCGAAGGTAAATGCATATGCTCTAATGTTAAGTTTTTTTTTTTCTTTTGTAAGCAGCGGAAGCAGCAAATTTAAAGTAGAGCAGAAAATCTCACGAGTTGAACCCTCTGCTCCTCCTACCTACTGAGATGACCTGATCACCTAAAAATGGAGTCACTATTAGACTCCTGCTACACTCCGTATGCCAAGTATCCCATTTACCATGTATTGTCAATGGTTTCTTTTTTAAATGTACACCTCGACATTCTAATAGTTTAAAAATGCCAATTCAATATATTTTGTACAACTCGACACCATGTGTACCACAGATTATTTAGAAAGAAGTTTGGTGGTGAAGGAAAAGATGATTTAAACAATAAAGGGTACTGTTGTACTTGGACACATGTTTTGTTGTCTTGAGAAATGCCGTATTTTTTTTAATTTTAATTTTATTTTATACAACTGAACAATCAGCACTAAGGAAGTCATGTATGGTACAGTAACAGAAGTAGAGCTCAAATCGTTGCGAATATAATCATTATCATTGGACCCATTTCCCCCTCCCGACCAATGAGCCATTGAAAACCAGTGTATGGCGGTAGCAACTGTCCTCATGGTGAGGGGACTGTGTCTTGGACCAAGAAACGGTTGTTGGTAAGTTGGTGGGATAGTCTTGTAAAACGTCAAGACTCAGGTCTCTGTCTAAGTCTCCTGTGTTGTGTGACCGGCGTACTGCTGCGTCTTGTTCCCTGTATCCAGCCCAAAGTGTTTTCTCCATGGGTCCCATATCCTGTGAAATTTCCTCGGGCACCCCCTGCTACGATATGTGACTTGCTCGGCCGTCATGTACAAGTCCATCCCCTTAGTCCATTCCTGTATGGATGGTCTGTAGGCCACTCCCCAGTTCCTAGCTGTCCCGTTTGGAAACCACCAGCCCCAAAGAGGCAAAGATCAACTGGGTCCTAGTTACGTCCACTTCGCTAGGGATCCCCAGGAGCACGAATTTTGGTTCCATTGGTAGTGTTACCCCCAAGACCGTTCCCAATAAGCCAATCACCTGCGTCCAGTATGGCCTGAGTGCAGGGCAAGCCCAGATCGTATGGTAGAAATCACTGTTAGTGATCTTGCACATCAGACACAACGGCGACTCTGCTCTCCCCATCCTATGAAGTCTTTCCCTGTCCTAGTATGTTCGGTGCAATATTTTGAATTGAATTAATCGAAGTCGAGCCTTTATGGCCACCTCTCTGGGGTGCATCAATGCCGCCTCCCAGTCGATATCCTCTAGGGACCCCACGTCCCTCTCCCATCTTTTTCGGAGACCTAGCAAGCCGTCGGGAAGATTATAATTAATGGTTTTATATGTGAAGAAGACCGCTTTACCAATAAGTTCCTCCTGTAGGAGCCTACCTTCTAGGGGAGCGTATTCCGGGAGTTGCTCATGGGGGATGTTTTCCGCCTGCCACGTGTGTCGCAATTGTGCGTTCTTAAGGAATTGAAAGTCAGCCATATTATATTCTTTCTTAAATTTAGTCCATGTTTTAAGTTCCCCTTTTTCAACTATGTCCCCTATCGTGGAGATTCCAAGGAGGTCCCAGGTCTCGAACCCGGTGAGTTTACGGATTTCTCTAAGCCAGGCCCCCTCCCACAGAGGTGTGGAACGCGTAATCTGCTTCGTCCAACCCAGGGTCCTGCTAGCCCTCTTCCACGCCAATAGTGTCACTTGAGTCGCCGGTAGCAGTCTTGAGCTGCCCTTTCCCCCATATAGATAATGTAGGTGTGTGTGGGGTTGTATTGTCTCCCTTTCAAGACGGTATGTGGGGTGGTCTCTATGTTTGTGCGCCCATTCGTTTATGGAAATCAGGTGGGATGCCCAATTGTAGGCCTCTACATCAGGGAGTGCAATCCCTCCATTGTAGGGGTTGCGCCGCAGTGTCTGTAGCGCAATTCTGGGGTGTCCATCCTGCCATACTAGAGATCTAATTTTGCCATCGATTTCAGTGAAAATAGCCCTGGCAGAAGATGGTATGTGTTTTGGAGGGCGTATAAGAGTTGTGGCAGGGTGATCATTTTAAAAAGAGCAGCGCGACCCATCAGGGTGAGGGGAAGGTCTTTCCATCTCTCTATATCGGCCTTAAAGTTGCCCAGGACGACGTTCAAATTCTCACGTCTGCACACCTCCGCGTGGGGTGTAGCAAAGATACCAAGATACTTAAAACCCCTCGACACCACTCGCAATTCTCCAGGCAGAGGACAATCTAGGGGTGTGTCAGACGGACAGTATATCGTGGATTTATTCCAATTGATTTTGTAGCCTGAGTGTTGTCTGTATTCGGTAATCATATCAAAGAGGACCGGTATCGTCGTCTCGGGGTACGTGATGTATAGCAGGATATCATCCGCGTAGAGGGAGATTTTCTCCTCTTCCGCGTCTGTGGGTGTGATGTGGAAGCCCCGGATCGAAGGATGCATTCTAATAGCGCAGGCAAGGGACTCCAGGGTAAGCGCAAAGAGGAGGGGCGATAGGGGGCAGCCCTGTCTCGTCCCTCTCTCGATAGGGAAGGGAGTCGAGCATTGACCCGCACTGTAGCCATCGGTTGATTATATAAAAGTGCCACCCAACCTCGGAATTTCGGCCCTAGTCCGAATTTGGCCAAAGTGGCGTCCAGGAATTGCCAGTTAACGGCGTTGAACGCCTTTTCTGCGTCCAGTGACAAAAACACCTGTGGGTTCAGACGGTTACGTACCTCCGTAAGCCAATTGTGAGTGTGTCTGAGGTTCAGTCGGGTAGATCTACCCGGCATGAAACCGGATTGGTCTTCGTGAATCAGACTCCCAATCACACCCATGAGGCGCGTCGCAAGTAGGGTGGCCAAAATCTTGACCTCCGAGTTAAGTAGAGAGATGGGTCTATAGGACCCACACTGATCGCGAGGCTTACCCTCCTTATATATCACCACAATGGTGGCCATCCGCAGGTCCGGGGGGAGAATCACCTGCATTCGGGCGTCAAGAAAGAGCCGGAGGAGGTGGGGACAGAGAGTGGTCGCATATCTTCTGTAAAATTCCGCGGGCAACCCATTAGTGCCAGGGGTCTTCCCGGGGCGCAATTTTGCCACCGCTTCTTGGACCTCTGCTAGTGTTAGGTCTTCATCTAAAGCCCGAGTGTCCGCCTCCTCTAACGTTGGAGTGGGGATTGCCTCCAAGTATTCCTGCATCTCGGCCGGCTATTTTTGTGACTGTGCCCTATAAAGATCTCTGTAGTATTCGGCAAAAGCCGTGGCCACTCCCTCGTCTGTGCATTGAGTGTGCCCTTGGAGGTCCATCACTGTTGCCACCCACCTGTTTTGAACTTCACGTCTGCTAAGCCAGGCAAGAAGCTTCCCAGCCTTATCGCCTACTTCGTAGAGGCGATGTAGGGTCGCCAGGTGAAGTTTCCTGGCGGCGTCAGAGGCCAACTCCTTGTATTCCCTTCGTAGGGTTGCAAGTTTACGAGACTGTTCGGGATCGTTATGCTATACAGCCTGTTTATCTAGGTGGTTTATTTTTTGTTCGAGATCCGTCAGTCACTTGTCTTTCTCTCGCTTTTCCCACGCGATACGATTCTGGGCCCTATCACGTAGCACCGTTTTGTAAGCCTCCCAGACCGTCACGCCAGATGGGACGGAGTCTTTGTTTTCTAGAAAGTATATGTCAGTGTCTGCCTTGATACCCTTTGCAATTTTGGTATTCTGCAGGTCCCATGGGTTCAGTCTCCAACCCTGAACCCCGTCTCGCTCTCTCAAACCTAACTCCACCAAAAGTGGGGATTGATCCGAAAGGCCCCTAACTGTATATTCAGCGCGCCCTGTGCCGTATACTTCCCCTCTGGGAACAAATATGTAGTCCAGTCTGGAATGTGAGTCATGGGCCCCCGAGTGAAAGGAATATTGTCTGGTTTGGGGATGTTTTGCCCGCCAGACATCCGTCAGTCCCATCGTCATGGAGAAGCATTGTAGTGGTGTGGTCGTTGTGGATCTGACCCCCCCCCCCCAGAGCAGTCGATGGCCGGATCTAGTACATCATTAAAATCCCCTCCTACTATATGTAGTGCGGAAGGTGTCTCGATCAGTACATCGATTACCTTCGTCATGGTGGGAGCCTGCAATCTGGGGGGTGCCTATACGCATATCTGGAGGGCCTTTACCCGGCCCCACATCCCCAGAACTCCCACGTATCTACCTAGGGAGTCGTGCCAAATGCGTGTAGTTTGAAAGGGAATATTCTTCTTGATCAGGATTGCTACTCCCCGTGCCCCAGTGGTGAACTCCTAATGTGCCAGAACCCTGTAAGCCCCACGAGCGATAAACCTGCACTGTGTTCCCCTGAGATGCGTTTCCTGTAGCATCACCACCTCTGGGTGGAGTCGTTTTATGTGTTGTGACACAAGTCCCCGTTTGATCTTGTCTCCCAGTCCATTAACGTTCCAAGTCAGGACCGTCAGGGTGGGACTCCCGGCCATGTTATCTCGGGTGACATTACATCGGGGATGGTAAGATGGGGAGGGTGAGTGTCCCCCGGTTTTCTCCTGTTATGCAATAGTCTCGGTTTCGTAATCCTAGTGCTTGGCAAACAAACATAGAAACTTCTAACATCAAACTGTGTGAAACCCTTCCCACCCCACCCCACCTCCCTCCATCCCCTTCGAACCTCTTGCCCCCCCATCTCTGGAAACGGCATTTGGTCGGTGTGGATAGGTCGGTCTGTCGATCCCTCCCTCCCCCTCCCGTTCACAAGCCCAGAATCCCCAACTCTTACAGTTTTTGCTGTGCTGGTGGTCTGTCCAACTGCGGTACTGGATCCAGCACTTCTTCGAAGAAGAGGCGGGGACAGAAAGTATAAGGCCGCAAATAGACAGAAGAAAGAAAAAGAAAGAAGCAGTGAGGAAATAGAAAGAAGAGAGAAGGGGGGGTGAGAGACCTGCTGACCTTCAGGAGGCTACTCAAGACCTGGTTGTTCGACCAGTAGCAGCACCCCCCGCCCCCTTTTTTTCTCCCCAGCGCCTTGAGACCCTCGCGGGTAAGTAGTGCGCTCTACAAAGTCTGTGATTGATTGATTGATTGATAGCACGCGGGTCCTCCCCGCCGGAGTTTAACTTGCAACACCCTGGTCGGTGGGCCCGCCACCAGTGGGCAAAGAGTCCTCGTTCAGTTCTTCGTCTCTCCCACTCTGTTCGAGCGCCAAGATTGCCTTTTCTAGTGGATGTCTTGATGCTGGGCCAGAAGACCTGTCGGTATCGTCCGAGTCAGATTGCTGGTTGGGGGAGCCGACACCCTTTGCTGTGTCTGTTTCAGATGGAGTGTCATCCTCTTTGCGACCATCTTGACTCCTTGTGAGAGGCGTAAGTCGTTTTCTAGTATATGGTGTGCCTTTACGGATTCTCCGTGGTCGCCCCGTAGCTGTGCGGTTCCGTCTCCTCGGAGACCCATCCTCATTAGTTCTAGCCCCTCTTCGCCGGGTGTCTGGAGACATCTCCTTCCGATGCTGGAGCGCCGGTCTTTCCTCCACCCATGCCCATGCCTCTTCCGGAGTCTGGAAGAAGAAAGCCTTCCCCTGGAATAGTACTTTTAACTTTGCCAGAAACAAGAGCATGTACTGAAGCTGGAGGGCTCGCAATTTAGTCTTGACCGAATCAAAGGTGCGGCGCTGTCTTTGCACCTCGCGGCTGTAATCTGGAACGTCATAATCTTCAAGCTTTCAAAGCGGACTTCCCCCTTACGGCGCATTTCCCTGAGGATCATGTCCCTGTCTAGAAAGTTCAAGAGTTTCGCAATAATAGGTCTCGGCGGAGCTCCGGGAGGAGGTTTAGCACTTGAGGCGCGGTGAGCACGTTCTATGATGAAGCAATGGGAGAACTGCTCTGATGGGATGACATCGGTCAACCATTTAGTCAGGAAGGTTGCCACGTTGGATCCCTCCACGCCCTCCGGAAAACCCACGAAGCAGAGGTTGTTTCTCCGGGCCCGGTTTTCCACATCGTCGATCCTCCATAGCATATCCGCAGTGGTATTGCGTACCTCTTTCATACCTTTCTGGAGGTCCTCGACTGCGTCCTCCACTTCTGAGACCCGGGTCTCGGCCTCTGTCACCCGCTCTGACACCTTACGAAGATCCTGGCGAAGCAACGAGACTTTGGCGCACACCTCGCCGATCTTCCCCTCCAACACCTCCCTGGAGTTTTGGATGGCCTGAAGGAGCAGGGTCGTGTCTGAGGGAGGCTGCGCCGCCTCCGCCCCCTCCGGGTGTGCCGGGAGCACTTTAGTGTGTTTGTCAAACTTGCCCTGTCTCGAGGCCTTCAGGTCTTTATCTTTGGCCATGTTTCCGTTCCGCCTCTATCTCCCCGCGTTTGTTGGAGTTTGCGCTATTGTTTCCCTCTGGAGCTTGTCTGGGGGCAGGATAGTCCTCGGTGCTCTCTTAGTGCGTGGGCCTAACCGCTGACTTAGTGATAGGCAGGCACTGTCTCTCCGTCAACACAGGCTGGGGCAGGGGAAAAGACCTTTCTTTATTAGTGTTTAGGTACAGTATGTTCGTCCTCAGCGCACTTTTCAACTCACTTGGAATGACCACCGCTCTCGGTCCGGCATGTCGTGTCGTCAGGTTCCGCATCACTACTGCCAGGCCGGTCGTCTGTGGGGCCAATGTAGATCTTCACCCACTGGGGCATCCAAGATCGTGACAACCACTCCAACCCGAGTGGCTCCTGGAATCTTCTGCGTCGGGTAGGACTTCCGCTCTCTCGTGCGGCAGTCACGGGAGATGTAAATCACAGCAGGGGGCTCAACCTGATCATCTGCGCAGCGTCCCCCGAGGCCCAGGATCATGCAGCCACCATCAGCACGAGTGTCCTGGGTGCAATTAAAGCATCTGCAAGGGGGTGGGGGTGGTGTGGAAGATCCTGTCCACGACCTCTATGCGAGATCAGGTGTCCGCTAACAGTGTCCTCTCATATCTTGCACCTCACAATAGGGGCGATATAGTGCCAGGCCACTGGAGAATTCAGGGCAGGTCGCCTGTGATGAATTATTGCCTCAATTGCCCCTGAGACTGTCATTTAAAGCGAGGCCCAGCCAGGGAGGCCCCACGCATCCAGGGCCCCGGCCAAGACCAGCAGGTCCAGGGACCTCACGTGTCCCAACTCAGCCTCCGGCCCCAGACTGCAGCCGCTCCGCACATGTATCCAAATCTCCTCACGCTCAGGGGGAGTGCAGAGGGGGGCCGTTTGTGCCTTTGCGCAGTGTCCTTTCCACCCGATAGTCGTCGGGTCGAGCGCGGCCCAGGACAGGGCTGGGTGTGCAGGCGGCACCGTCACCACCCCCGCTGTGCTTCTATCGACACTGTGCCGCGGGGGGTTATACAGCCTCCAAAAGGGATCAGTCGGCGTGCTCCGGTTCGGCTGCGAAAGCTCCACCCGCTCTCTCACCCGCCCTCCGGAATGGACGGGTAGATTCCACTAACCGGCCTCTCACCGCCGCGGAGCGCGATCACCCATCGAGCGGAGGAGCCGGGAAGTGCCAGTCACTGCTGCCAAGTTCAGTACCCTCTGTGGGTCCCGTAGAGGATCCTGAAATCGTCATTGCCAGCCACAGCATCGACGGCCGCCATCTTGCCTAGGCCGCTCGTTCCGGGACCCAGCCACGATATTGTCGCTTCGCATCTATTCAGGCGCGATCCGGTGAGTCTGCCGGTCAGCGGTGTGTGAGGTGGCACCCAATCCGTCTTTTAGAGCTGGAGAATTCAAGGTATGCTGCAGGATTTATTCAGGATTAAGAATTCCGGCGGGAGCTCGCATCCGATGCGACTCACTCGGCCATGAGCTTGGCCACCGAGAAATGCCGTGTTTAATCTGTGCAAGGCCAAAATTAGTTTTTTTTTGTTGAAAGAAGTTTTAAAGTAATGTATTTTCCTCATGTTTCTGTTCCTTGGTCTGATGCCAGAACATTTACTGTACAGGCTTTTTCCTCATCCCATCATGAGATGGCTCTCACTCTGAATCCATTGAGACAGTTTCACACTGGTCCTTATTCCCTATACTGCTTTAAACATGCTATTTCTGTTCCAACTCAAATCTGGTATAGCAGAAACCTTTATGCAACCCAGTTCCTTTAAATGTTCTACATTGTCTGTTTAATCTGGATGTGCTTTCAGGATTGATCTCTAGCCTTTCAGGAGGCTTTTCAACCCCCCTGACACACTCCTCTTTGATCCTGCTACATGGTACTGCACCAGGGTACAGACTTATTTTACTTATTTAGATCTGCTACAATTCCACTGACGGCTCCAAACACGTTCCTCTAGATTTCTGCTCATACCCAATGTCTTTACAGCCCTCATTAATTGATTATTAATTCACTCATCTCTCTTCTGGTAGCCATGGGCCCAATATTTTTTCATAGGTGCATTTTCACACCTTGTTCTATCCCCAGGATCTCCGATCACTCTTTATATTGTTTCTGTTCTAATGATTTAATTCTGTAGGAAACAAGCACAGATAAGCTGTTTGTTGTAACCTTTCTGGCCCTCTAGGTTCCTCAGTTACCATAAGAGATGTGTGTGCTCTTCATCTTTCATCTGGATATCAATAGACCAGAATAAGCTATCACTGACTCTAAACTCTAAGGTTTCCCTTCCCTTGATTTGCGGTCCTCTGCTCCTTGGAGTGCTTATTTGATGTGTGGGAAGTGCATCTATTTGCGTGGCCACTCTCATTTTTTATGAACTGATGATGCTGTTTTTTTGACTCTGTGCACTGGGGCACTTCTCTGACCCATAAAACATGTTGAATAGAAATTTGCCTAGCAGAGTAACGGTAAGTTTCAATTCTATTAAGGACACAGAGGCGAGGATTATGCTAAGTCTTTCTTCGCTTTATTACATAACAAATTTAACAGCAACCGAAAGACCAAACTTAAACAAAAAACATCAACTCCCATGAACCATAGGGAGATCCACAATATGTAGTTCTTTTATAGTGTCCATAGATGTCCATATAGTCCCTTCACACTGTCATCGCCTCCTCTTTCTTTGCGCGAGTTACGCCAAAGTATCCTCACTGGTCCTGTTTTGAACCGTCGTTTCCTAGAAAATAGAGACAGCATAAGGGCCCAAACCAAAACCCAGCTGAAGCTACTAAAGATCAACAAGTCAGAAGAGGCAAATCGACAGTCACTAAAATGACATTTGAAACAGTCAATAAGATCACATAACTCATGAACGAGTTACTTACCACCATACGGGGAGGGTTCGCCCTAAAGGCGCTCCAGGCGGGATGATCCTCGCCTCCGTGTCCTTAATAGAATTGAAACTTACCTTTACTCTGCTAGGCAAATTTCTATTCTATGTCAGGACCGGAGGCTCAGATTATGCTAGTTTAAAGCTTACTTACCACAAACTGAGCAACTTCTATAACCGGTTTGCAATAAAGTCTCTTGAAGGTCGAGTCTGAGGACCAATCAGCTGCCCGCATCAAGTCCTCCAGACGGGCCCCCAAGGAAAACGCCTTTGATGCCATGGCTCCCCTTGTCGAATGTGCACCGAACTGTTTCGTGTCAATGCCTGCTTCCTGCATGACCCAACGCACCCACCTGGCAATGGTGGGGGAAGAGACAGCCTTGTAGGGCTTCTTTAGGGCAATAAGTAACTGGCGTTCGCCCGGAGGACGAAATTCCTGAGTCAGTTATTCATATGCCTTGAGGCAGCCCACGACACACAGTTTCGGAACGTCCGGAAATGCCGGATATGAAATCGTGCGAGTGAGGGATTTGTTGCGATGCCCCACTGTGAAAACCACCCCTTCCGGGGAAAACACTGTAGCCGAAATGTCCAAGGCTCTTACATCAGAAACTCTCCTGCAGGAAATCAAACATAGCAGCATAGCCAGCTTAGCTGAGAGTTCTTTCACTGACAGGTACTTATTTGGCTGCCAGGACAGAAAAAGATTCAGGACCAAGTTGACGTCCCACAGAGCAGAATAACGCGGCTCTGGTGGCAAGGAGAGTCGAATGCCACGCAGCAATCTGCAGATGACAGGGTGTTCACCCACCGGTGCTCCTTCCACCGGGGCATGACTTGCGGAAATCGCCGATCTAATCGCATTGATTGAGCGGTACGCTAATCCATCCGTTGCCAATTCTGCCAAAAAATTCAAAATCTGAACGACGTCTGCAGCCACGAGATCCAGGTTCCTCCGAAGACACCATCGAATCCATTGTGCCCAGGCGGAACGATAACGCTTGGCGGTGCTGTCTGCCCACGCCTTTGACAAGAGGAGCTCAGCTGGTTGCGATAGGCCAGGGAGCGACCAGCATTGCCTGAAAATCGCCAGGCTACCAACTGCAGGGAACCCTGCGCCGTGAGGTGGTGTGGTACTAGGTCCGGGTTCAGAAGTAGATGAGGAAACCGGGGGAGTTGGATTGGAGAAACCCAAGAAAGTTCCAGTAGAACCGGAAACCAAACTTGCGATTTCCAAAACGGAGTCACCATTACCACCTCCGCCTCCTGACGACAGATCTGGGCCGCCGCTCTCGTGATCATTGAGAACGGGGGAAAAGCATAACCTTTCTCCTGACTCCAATCCTGGAGGAAGGCATCCGTGGCCGCGGCCAACGGGTCTGGCCTCCAACTGAAAAATCTCGGAACTTGATGGTCGAGGCGCGATGCAAAAAGGTGGGTCGAAAACAGCCCCCACAGGCTCGACAGCCATTGGAAGACCTGAGGGTCCAGCTTCCACAGGCTGGAGTCGTGGAGATGTCTCGAGTGCCAATCCGCAACTTGGTTTGCCTGCCCTGGGAGGTACTCCGCCGTCACTGAGATGTGGTGAGCTAGACAAAAATCCCAGAAATCTTTCGCCAGGGTCCGAGATCCGGGACCCCCTAGATGGTTGACATCCCGAACCGCTGAAATGTTGTCCATCTGGAGAAGGACACACGACTGAACCTTGTCCTTGGTCCAACAACAGACGGCGAAGGACCCCGCCAGGAGTTCCAGGCAGTTGATGTGAAGAGTTTACTCGTCTAATGACCAGACTCCGCCAGTGGAGAAATCCTCGCAACGGGCGCCCCAACCGGTCCTGCTGGCGTCGGATTCTATGATCAGGTCCGGCGCGGAGCCGAAAATCGCTCGGCCATTCCATGCCTCCATGTGAGCCAACCACCACTCCATTTCTTCCCTTACTTCCGAATTGAGCGGCACTTACTGGGCGTAAGAGAGACCCTTCCGAAGATGATACGCCTTCAGTCTTTGGAGGGCCCGATAATGCAGGGGGCTCTGGAAAATTGCCTGGATGGAAGAGGAGAGAAGTCCCACCAGCCGGGCAATTTGCCTGAGCGATGTGCGAGATTTGGCCATGGTCTGGCGCAATTCATGGCGGATCTTGGCCATCTTCCGAGACGGAAGGCTCAAGGAAGATTGGACCGAGTCCATGACGAAACCAAGAAAGGTCACCCTCTGGGAAGATATGAGGACCGACTTGGGCTCGTTGATGACGAAACCCAATTCCTGTAGGAGGTTCACCGCTTGCCGGAGCTGAGAGGTCAAGGTCTTGGGACACTGCGCCATTAGGAGGATATCGTCCAAATAAACGATCATGCGTATGCCCTGAGCTCTGAGAAACTCCACCGAAGGGTGAAGCACCTTGGTAAAGCACCATGGTGCTGAGGAAAGGCCGAACGGAAAGGAAGTGAACTCGTAGATCTGGTCCTTCCAACGGAACTGCAGAAAACGCCGATGAGGGGGGATGTATCGGGACCACCAAGTATGCGTCCTTAAATCCAACCTCCCATCCAGTCCGACGGAAGTAGGACATCCCGAAGAAGATGGATCCCCTCCATCTTGAAGTGGCGGTATACCAACCACCCGTTGAATTCCCGGATGTTGATAACCGGCCGACGGCCGCCACTGGTTTTTTCCACTAGAAAAATATTGCTTACAAAACCGTTGCGATGCAGGCCCGACCGACAAATGGCTCCTTTGTGCATGAGCGCGGAGACCTCTTCGTCGATAAGGCCCGCATCGTGGGCTGTGAAGCAAATAGGCCGAGGATGGTTCTCCTGCCGAGGATGGTCGTAAAACTCTATATGGAAACCTTGTACGGTTTGCAGGACCCATGCATCCGAAGTGATAGAAAGCCATGCGTCCAGAAAACCTGCCACCCGACCCCAATGCGGACCTGAGAGGAAGGTACAACACTTACCGGTTGAATTGCCACCTTCGGCATTATTCTTGAATCCTCCGCGTCCTCTGAACCGCCGGCCCCTGGTGGGGTAGAAGTTGGTATAGTTGGCGCTGGTGTTATATTAACCTCGACCGGAGCCTTGTCCCTTTTGGGTGGTCTGGAAACCACGGGCAAACGAGCGGCCCCTACCTCGGCCGGCCCCGTGGAAAACCCGTTGGTTGAAAACACGTTTGATATTCGATTGCGCCTTATCCAAGGCGGTAAAGGTCGCTACAAATTTTCCGAGTTCCTTTACAAAGGGGTCCCAAAAAGGCCACCCTGTGCTACTGACCCCGCCTCCGAGGAGGCCAAATCCCCTAACTTGGGGTCCAGCTTAATCAGCAACGAGCGCCGCCGCTCCGTTGACAGGGCACAATTGGCATTACCCATAAAAATGATGGCCCACTGAGCCCAGTTGGACAGCACTTCGTGCGAGATAGGGGAACCGGAAACCTTGGCCTCTTCCACCATGTCCAAAATCTTTGTCATGGGGCCAATGGCGTCAAGAAGCTTATCTTGACAGGAACGCCAAGATCTGTCAATACCCTTGCGCGGATCTTTCATATATTTAGCCAAGAAAGTGGCCATTTTTTAATCCAGCTCCGGGGTAAAAGCCACCTTGCCCTCAAGGGTGGCTCTCGGGCATTCTGCTTTAAGGCAGCCCCTGGCCTCCTTCTCAAGGGGTTTCCGGAGACGACCGGCGACGAACTTTGCCACCTTGTCCCCGGTTGTCCAAGCAGCGGACCGCGGGTGGACAATCTCGTCCGGGTCCAGCATTCCGGAATGTTCCCCTTGGGCCGAGGGAGAAGTGACCACAGGGCGCCAGGGCCGTGGAGACCCCGCCTCGTCATCCGAATCCCCCGGGGAGTCCCCGTCGGGCTCAGGGGAAGCCAGACCAGGAGCCTCCGGGGGGTCCGGAGCGACCAAAGGCATCGATGGTGTGGTGTTCCCCTGTGCCAGAAAAGCGCTCCTAAGACGCAAAAATGCGTCTTTGTCCACCCCCTCTACACATTTCTTTTTTGATGGTGGGAGTTCGTCTCCTGCGGGGGAGGCAGGTGTGGGGACGGGGAGCTCTGCGCTGGCCTGCGCCATTTTTGCGCACTCTTGGACAATTCTGTCCGAGAGGCGCTGCTCCATAGGCTCCATAACCTCATTTACCACTCTGTAAATAGAGGAATTGACAGCGTCGAAGAACTCGTCGTCCCACTGCATATATGCCTGGGACTCCTCTTCCTCATAGGAGCAATCCTGGGCCTCCATAATACCCCAGAAGGCAGGCTCAGTACCAACTTCGTTGAAGGGTTTAATTAATTAAAGCGCAAGTACGCTTAAAAAGTATGGAGATAGCTGGGAAACAAGACAGTATCAGGGGTAGACCAAAGGCCCACAATAGGGCTTGCACAGCCAGGCGCGCTGGAAAATTAGCCCTCAGAATTCACTGACCAGGCTCCGCTGCCCAGCCGCGCGCACTCAGTGAGGTTAAGCCTCTTGATTGACAACTGTGCAATTTGTTCGTCTTCAGGCGTCGCCGCGGACCTTTGCCGCTATACAGACCCCTGCCGGTGCGTTTGATGAGGAGAAAAGCAGGGAATATACAGACCCGGACAATCGGGCGTCTCTGTGGCAGCGGGGACAAGGCTCCGTCAGTGCGTCTCCCGCAGCGCGGTCTCTCCGATCTGAAGAGATGCGCGCAGCGGGAGGAGGCGAGACGGGACAGGTCACCTAGCGGCCTTGCAAAGAACCGCAATAGGAATGGCACCGGCCGCGTAAGGAGCGTAACAGCGCTCTCGCGGCCCGGGGAATCTGAAAAATGAAGCGCGAACGCCGCAATAGATCACACATAACAAGGCAATCAGGTATCCGCACATTCCTCAGGAGGCGCTTTTGAACGCGCGACTCCACGGGGAAGTAAAACAAGAATAAAATGCAGAGAAAGAAAACACACTTAACTGGCTGCGAAGCAGCAAAGAAAGAGGAGGCGATGACAGTGTGAAGGGACTATATGGACATCTATGGTCACTATAAAAGAACTACATATTGTGGATCTCCCTATGGTTCATGGGAGTTGATGTTTTTTGTTTAAGTTTGGGCTTTTGGGCTGCTGTTATATTTGTTATGTAATAAAGCGAAGAAAGACTTAGCATAATCGGAGCCTCCGGTCCTGACATAGAATTGACTAACACCTAATTAGCATGGTTGTATGTTGGAACATCGATAGGCTAAACAACGAAAGCCTTTGCAACGATAGTCTTAACAACGCCTGCCTTTACAATGAAGGTTTTTACCACAGATATGCCTTTACCACGAAAATGTAAGTATTTGGCAGGTAAGTATAAACCCTCTTTTTATTATACATATGTATATAAGTATATTGGGTTTATACTTGCCTGTAAAATACTTACATAATAATAATACATGTTTTATAGAGCGCCTAGCTACTCCTGTGAGGGGTGTCCCAGCGCTGAGCAGTCAGAAACAAGCTGAGGAGACAAACGGGAGAGGGGGGCCTAAAAAAGCCAAGTCTTGAGGTTTTTGCGAAACTGAGGCTCAGACGGGGATTGCCTCAGCTGCAGCGGAAGGGAATTCCAGAGTTTAGAAGCAAGAAAGCAAAAGAACTACCACCAGCACAAGCTTCCCTGATTCTGGGCACTTGCACAAGTAGTGCCTCCGAGGACCTGAGGCACCTTCTAGGAGAGTATGGAGCGAGAAGAGAGTGTAGATACGTCGGCCTAGTCTTCCTATGGATCCTATAACAGTAGCAAAGGGCCTTAAAAGAAATGCGCTTATCCACCAGGAGCCAGTGCAGTTTCTGAAGTGCCCTACTGATAGATGCATGCTTGGGGAGTTTAAGCAGCAGACGAGCCACCGAATTCTGTATTCGCTGGAGTCTCTTGATCCTAGCCTGAGAGGCTCCCAGGTATAAGTCGTTACAATAGTCCACCCGAGAGACCACTAAAGCCTGGATCACAGTTTTCTGGGCCGAGAATGGTAGGAGATGGATAAAAAATTTGAGAGATGTTATAATGCCAAAAACACTTGCCTGCTAAGGCTGTGATTTGACTCTCAAAAGTGAGTTTATCGTCAAACCAAACACCCAAGTTTTTAACCTTGGGGTTAGGCTGAGGAAAGTGACCCAGGGATTCTGGCCACCAGGCTGAGGACCAGTTCGAGGGCTGCTTGCCAAGGATCAGCACCTCTGTCTTATCTGCGTTTAATTTCAGGCAGTTAAGGTCCATCCATTGGGATACCTTAGACAAGTAGGCCCTCAAAGCCACGGCAGCAGCAGCTGAGTTATGGGACAAGGTGACGATCAACTGAGTGTCGTCGGCGTAGGATATTATTTCAAAGCCATGTCGTACAATGATGTCTGACAGGGGGCGGATGTACAAATTAAAAGGGGTAGGGCTCAGCGAGGAGCGCTGTGGAACTCCCTGAGGCAAAGGAACCACCTTGGAGCAGAAAGGCTTCTGGAGGGCCTGGAAAGTGTGGTTTTCCAGGAAAGATGCCAACCACTTTAGGGCTTTATGGCCGACACTGTAACTCCATAACCGCTCCACAAGACGGCCATGGGACATGGTGTCAAAAGCCGCACTTAGGTCCAGTAGCAGTAAAGCTGCAGTGTCCCCATTGTCAACTGCCTGGCGCATGGACTCTAAGGCTAACAGAAGGACCGACTCGGTGCTGTAACTGGGGCGGAAACCAGATTGTGTACTATGTAGAAGATCCCTTTCCTCAATGAAACCTGACACTTGCTGGATGATATATTTTTCAGCTATTTTAGATAAGAAGGGGAGGCGGTAGATGGGCCTATAATTCTCTGGCTTAGCAGGATCAAGAGAGGACTTTTTTAGCAGAGGAACAACAGAGGCATGTTTCCAGTTAAGAGGTACCTGGGCTGCCTCGAAAGAACATTGCCATTCCCCAAGGATACAAGATCTCCCGGAAGGACCGCCCCACCCGCCCGGGAGGAGGAATCGCCATCGTCCACAAATCCACCCTCCGTCTGAGCACACTCCCCGACGAGCACACAGACCTGATGGAACACCTACACTTCAAGATACAGGCCAGCCCTACCATCACCCTCTGAGGAACTCTCATCTACCGACCCCCCGGACCTTTCACCAACTCCATCACGGACATCATCTCCCCGCAAGCCATCGCATCCACCAACTACACCCTGCTGGGAGACCTCAACTTCCACCTCGACAACCAACTAGACCCCCAACACCACATCCCTTCTGGACAACCTCCACAACGTTGGACTCCGCCAGATCGTGACCGAACCCACGCACTCAGCAGGACACACCCTCGACCCCCTCTTCACAACAGCAAACTCCATCACTTTTAGCCACACCACCGAACTCCCGTGGACAGACCATCGATGCATCCACTTCACCTTCAGAACACCCACCATCCAGACACCAGCACCTGCTCCCACGAAGAAACTGGACCAAACTCACCGACGACCAGCTCACCTCCTCGGCAACTCCACCCCAACCACCGCGGAAGACGACGACCCCAACACCGCAGCCCGAACTCTGCACAGATGGATCTCCGACAGCGCCAATACCATAGCCCCCCTCAAGAAGAACAACAACACACACGCCAAGAAAGCCAGATGGTTTACCACCGAACTTCGAGAGTCCAGACGCACATGCCGCCGCCTCAAAAAGGTCTGGAGGAACTCCAAATCCACAGAAGCCCACAACAACTTCAGAGCCGCCTCCAACGCCCACCACCAACTCATCAGAAATACGAGAAAAACACAGATCGAAGACAGAATCGCCACACACGCGCACAACAGCAAAGAACTCTTCAGCATCATCAAGGAGTTCGCCCAACCCACCAGCGAGGCTACTGACATTCCTCCCTCACAAGACCTCTGCCACAAACTCAGCACCTTCTTCCACCACAAAATCAAGAACATTTACGACAACTTCGACGAAGATAACCAACACACTGAACCCTCACCAGCCACCCCGACAAGCTGAAGCCAACGATTGACAGCTGGACAGCCCTCACCACCGAAGACATACTGAAGACGATGAAGACAATCCACTCTGGGGCCCCCATGGACCCCTGCCCCCACCACATCTTCAACAGAGCCGCCGACACCATCGCACCCATACTTCGCCACACCATCAACCGCTGCCTGGCGAACGCCTCCTTCCCCGACGACTGGAAACACGCCGAGATCAACCCCCTCCTGAAGAAGCCCTCGGCAGACCCCACGACCTCAAAAACTACAGACCCATTTCCCTGCTCCCGATCCCAGCGAAAGTCATCGAGAAAGCCATCAACAGCCAACTCGCCACCTTCATCGAAGAGCACAACATCCTCGACTCCTACCAATCCGGCTTAAAAAAAAACCACAGCACAGAAACCGCCCTCCTCGCTGCAACAGACGACATCCGCTCTCTCCTGGACAGAGGAGAAACAGTAGCCCTCATCCTCGACCTCTCAGCGGCCTTCGACACAGTCTCCCACTGCACCCTAACACGCAGACTCCACGACGCAGGGATCCGGGACAAGGCCCTCGACTGGATCTACTCTTTCCTCTCCGGCAGAACGCAGCGGGTCAGACTCCCTCCTTTCCTCTCGGACCCTACACCAACCACCTGCGGAGTCCCCCAGGGGTCCTCCCTCAGCCCCACGCTCTTCAACGTCTACATGGCTCCGCTCGCCCCCATCGTCAGAACCCACGGACTCAACATTGTTTCATACGCAGACGACACCCAACTCATCCTCTCCCTATCCAACGAACCCAACGCAGCCAAACACAACTTTCAAGAAGGCATGGAAGCTGTCGCCAAATGGATGAAAAGCAGCTGCCTACAACTCAACACTGACAAAACAGAAGTACTCATCATGGGCCCACACCCCTACGCCTGGAACGACACCTGGTGGCCTCCCGCCCTAGGAAGCCCACCCACCCCCACGGACCACGCACGCAACCTTGGAATCATCTTGGACTCCAAGCTCAAAATGTACCGCCAGATCAACTCCGTCACATCCTCCTGCTTTCACACCCTCCGCCTCCTACGTAAGACCTTCAAATGGATCCCCCTCGAGCACAGAAAGACCGTCACTCGCGCCCTCATCACCAGCAGACTCGACTACGGCAACGCACTCTACGCCGGAATAAACTAAAACCTCACCCGCAAGCTACAAAACATCCAGAACGCCGCCGCAAGATTGGTCCTCAACCTGCCAAGACACTGCCATATCTCCCAGCACCTGCGCACACTCCACTGGCTCCCCATCGAGGCTAGAATCACCTTCAAGATTCTCAACCACTCACACAAAGCCCTCCACAACACCGGACCAGCATACCTGAACAGCCGACTCAAATTCCACGCACCCCAAAGGACCCTACGATCAGCCCAGCTCTCCTACGTCGTGGTCCCCCATGCCTGAAAGACCAGATCGGGAGGCTGCTCCTTCTCCTTCCTCGCGGCCAGAGCCTGGAACGCCCTACCGCTCCACCTCAGACAGACAACATCACTCCCCATCTTCACGAGAAACCTCAAAACTTGGCTTGGAGGTGCAGGTTCCAGTCCTTGATGGACTGGAACCTGCACCTCCCCAGCGTCTTGAGACCCTTACGGGTGAGTAGTCGCGCTTAACAAGCACATGATTGATTGATTGAAGTAATTCCTTGAATACAGGAAGAAGTTCCATAGTACCCGGCTCCGGGATACTAGGGGTGGCCAGGTCAAAAGGAGAACCCAACTTGATAGAAGATATGCACCCCTTTAGCTCAGCCTCATCAATAGGTTTGAACTGGATCAGGCGGTTGCCTTCATAAAAAGGTTCAAACCAGTTGTGTCAGTAGCGAGCATTTTTATTTTTAACAAGTCTTTTTATTAAACATACATCAGTGATAATGTACAGTATTACTTTAACAAATGCCCGAAATTACATATGCATCCCCACTTACATCATAGTCTGCAATCATGTATTACGGCAATCCCAACGGATCAAAAGTCATTCCTTCTAGCATCCCAGGACTGTTAACCCCCTCCTGACTTAGTGACCTAACCTCCCTCCCTCTCTCTCCTCCCTCAAGGATTCCTGTATGTCTCCCATTGATTCCACACTTTTTCCCGCTTTTTGGGGCAGCCCCTACTCTCATATATTGTCTTCTCAGCTGCGCAACACCAGTCCAGGTCCCTCTTCCATTGACCTACCGTCGGGAGTTGGCCAGCTCCCCATGCCCTGGCAATGTTCCTCTTGGCCACCATTGCCGTCACCAGTAGCCAGATTTTCTGATAATTCGGCCAAGTCTGATTCCCCAATACACACAGTATGTGCCATCTGGCCTCCATAGGGACAGTCTATCCAATCACTTCCGACATTACCCGTATCACCCTTCCCCAAAATTGTTGTATAGCAGAACATTCCCAAACTATGTGGAAAAAGGTGCCCTTCTGATCGCAGCCCCGCAGACAACGGTCCGTGGGAATGCGCCCTAATTTGTGCAGGAGCGTGCTGGTGGAATATGACCTATGGAGAATTCTTAACTGTACGAGTCTGAATCTCGCCCTGATTGCTACTTCTCTTGGGCTCTGTATGGCCTCTGCCCAGTCGTCGTCCTCTAGTAAACCAATGTCCGTCTCCCAGGCCTCCCGCAAAGTCCTTAGTAAGTCTGGGGAGTTATTGATAAACTTTTTGTATGTACAGGATAATGCCTTCTCTGTGATTGGGTCCAGTATGAGCCGGAACTCTAGTGGGCTGTATTCAGGGAGTTGTTCCCCTTCTCTGACATGTCTACGCAGTGTATCTCTCAATTGTAAATAGCGATATCTTTCTGTCTCGGCTAATTGGTATTCTTTTTGTAGATCTTGGAACGAGATTATCGCCTGACCCCTCCATACGTCGCCGATACTATATCTAGTAATTTCCATTTGCTAAAACCCTGTAATTTGCCCACCTCTCTTTATCATAGCGCTGTCCCACAGAGGGCTTCGTTCGGTCAGTCTATTGTCCCACCCTAGGAATTTGTTAGCCCTTGTCCACACCTCCAGCACAGTCTTCGTGTGTGGTGGCATACTTTCTTTCCCTGCCCTCTGGTATAATTGTATTGTATTGTAATTGCATTTGTATAGCGCTTACTACCCTGACGAGGCGTTGAAGCGCTTTTTCGGCGAGTAGCACGCTACTCCGGGACCCATAGAGGATTAATGTTGAATTAGTATAGTGAAACATGCAAGTACATTTTAAGTGGTGGATAGGTTAGTCAGTTATTTGGATTTGGAAGGATAGCAGAAGGATAGAAGAGGGAAAAAAGCTTTGTATTTATATAGCGCTTGTTACCCCTGATGGGGTGTTGAAGCACGCTACTCCGGAAACCCATAAAGGATTAGTGCTGAATTAGTATGGTGAAATATGAAAGTAATTTGAGTGGTGGGTATTAGTCAGTTATTTGGAGTGAGAAGGGTAGCGGAGGGATAAAAGGGAAGAAAGGTTTGCATTCATGTAGCACCTGTTACCCCTGATGGGTGTTGAAGTGCTTTTCTGGCGAGTAGGACGCTACTCCGGAACCCATAAAGGATTTGTGTTGAAAATTAGTATAGTGAAGTATAAAGTAATTTGAGTGGTGGATATGTTATTCAGTTATTTGGATAGAGAAAGGTAGGTTGCGGGATAGAAGAGGGAAAGAGGTTTGTATTTATATAGCGCTTGCTACCCCTACTGTCTTAAATGGAGTTTGACCTCTTGTGCTACTTTAACCAACCAAGGTGTTTTTAGATCATTATCTCTGACTTTTGCTTTGTTAGATTTATTTTGGATAGTCATTTTTTATTATATATACGTTTTATTCTTTTTCAGAAATACTTGTTAAAGATTGATAGAAGCCTCACATTCATGCTAAATGTTCCACTCATACAACATGTTTTGTATTGCTTTACTATTCATTACAGATCTGCTATGTTTTCGTAATGAAAAGAACAGTATGCACAGGAATTAATTATGCTTTAGCATTTGAATAATCTTTGCATAACAAAATATCATTGACAAAAATATACCATAAGTATATCGAATGTTAAATATTATACACCTCATACACTTTAAAAATATTACATTTTGAATCTTATAATATACTAATCATATAAAAAAGTATAACAAAATAACTGCAAATAAACATTAGTTAAGAAAATATACAATTTAAACAAATAAAAATTCTTAGAAAATAATTATAACACTAGATATTAAAAAATTTAACAAATTGCACAACATAAAAAATAAAATAAAAGCATCATTACAAAAAATACATCAAAAATAATTTACATTAAACTAATGTTTAAAATTAAAACAAATGTATATTTAATAAAGCAGCTTAAAAAATGTGATAAAAAAATAGAGTTGAAGAGGTAAAATGCTTCAGTTTGGATAGAGAATCATAGCTCACGGTCAAACAGAACATACAAACTTAGGGCCTAATTTAGGGGGTCATTACAATTGCGGCGAATCCGCCACCGGCAGCCTGCCGGCGGCGGATCCGCCGCAATCGTGTGGCCATATCCCCCCGCCAGATTGCGATTGCGGGCGGTGTGGGTGGCCCCGTCCGCCAAGGGTCCGACAGCAGCAATTGTAACGATTGCTGCTGTCGGACCGCACGCATCAAGAGAATGGTGGCGGTGCCTAGCATGCACCGACCTCCATATTGTGATGCTGCATCCCTGCCAGCCCTTCCATGGCGGTGAAATCGCCATGGAAAGGCTGGCGGGGATGTACTTTGGGGGCCCGTTGCTGGCGCCCCTTGTGTTGGGGGGGGGGTTTGGCTGTGCACTGGGGGGGGCACCTATGGTACCCCCCTACATTTCCCTGCACCAGGTGGCAGGCACTGCGTGGTGCCTGCCACGTGGTGCAGGTAAATGCAAACAGTGCATTTCGGACATTGCTGCGGGTGCTGCGGCCATGCAGCACCCACCGCAATGTTAGAGATAGACGATGCGACCGCCGCGTGGTGGTCACATCGTAATCTCATGTGCGGGACCGTCGCCTTACAGGCGGACGGTCCCACTCCCCACAACGATGGCGGACGGACTGAAGTCTGTCCGCCATCGTAATGAGCCCCATAATTCTTGGTGGTAAGGATACTCCGTCGCAGTGGCAACAAAGTATCCTCACTGCCAAGAATGCAGCCCTTCCCCAAATTTATATGCAGCCGGTCCAAAGGGTTAATCATGGCGGATATTACTCCATCTCTGCTGTGATTAATCCCCTCCGACGGCCCTGCCAAGTAAGGGCTGTCGCCCAACTAATTTATATGGGCAGAACTAACTCCACCCAACTAATTTATATGGGCAGAATTTCAGGTCAGTTTTCACTGCCCACCACCGCGAAGAAAACCCTGGCAGTAAAAACTGCTAAATGCTCCCCTCGCCATGGGAAAGCACTCCCATAGCGAAGGAACATTTATTTTTTTATTTTTTTTTAAATTCAGTTTTCAGATTTTTCTTTTGAAAATAAAAAAAGAAAACTTTTTGCTGCAGGTCTCTGTCCTGCTGAAGGAGCCCTGTACCAAACAGTGCAATGCATTGACGGCAACTGCTGAGACAGCGGCTCCTGGCAATGCTTTATAAAGGACTGCCAGCTTGATGGTCATTTATAAATCTGTTGGGCGGTCCGTCCACCAGGGCGACTGAGTAGTTTACTCATCGTCTTGGCAGAACAACATGTCGTCAGTCAGGAATTAAATCAGGCCCTTAGTGTCTGCACTGAGTTTGCACCCAGTAATTGGGCAATGCGAAAGTTACTCTATTGCTGTCATCACAACCCACCAGCATAATTTCATTCTTTGAGCTGTACAGAGATGGAAAGAAATAGGGAAATATGTTTCTCTTCCTAAAGAAATGTGTTGCTCATAAATTTGTGTTGTTCCCAGATCGGTATCAATGCAGATTGGATCGGGGTATCAACACTACACATATGGGTTTGGAAGGGGTATAGTTAAATCACAAGGATAAGGGTGGTGAGGGTTCACATATATTTGATTAATAAAAATAATAGTGAGGCTCTTGAGCATAATGTGTATGAGAGTGAAAAGTTGTTGCCATAAGTTTGTAAAGAGTGGTTCATCCAAGTCAAGATGTTACTAGATCGTCGATCAAATAGGATTCAGGGGTCTAATTTGCCGGAAGTTGCGGATAAATCTAGGTAGAATAAGATTGTTTGTAGGACAACAAAGAGGGAGTAGAGGCGATTTACCTGGATGTATGCCAATAGAGACTCAGTGCTTTTATTTAGTCAAAATCTAACTTCTGATTCAGCAGGCTTATAGACTACTGCTATACTGCTCCTTTTTCAGTAATTGACTGAGAAAAGCAGGTTTTAGGCTGAGAAGTATTTGGTTAGGTTCTTTTGGTGTGAGCTGTTACTATTTTCAACCAGTTGTTATTGCTTTTTCCAGATCAACAGGATTGATACTTTTTTGAAGGGATTCATTGAAAAGTTCTGTGCCCACCAGAGAGTGCTAAGGAGACCCTCTGGGCATCTCAGCAAGAAGGGCTTTACAGAATGTAGGAGACGTAGGAAATTTGATTGGTCTGTCTGCTTAAAAACCTGTGCTATGATTGTGGGTTAGAAGGATGATGAAGTAGAGTAAGGGGCATGGAATGTGCATGTTCTGTTGGATATCGATTCTCAGATCCTCAATAGGTTGAAGTCGAAAAATGTTAGTCGGTCATCTGTTGTTGGAATGTGAGAGGGTGTCTCTTTAGGAAAACAGGGTGCAATACTATTTTCAACAGCTCACTGCATGTGTTTGATGCCTTAACGGCCCTGTAATATTCTTGGGCAGTTTTAAGAGCTCTGTCTTATATCGGGTTATTGTGATCATTTTGCTATATGACCATATTATGTAAAAATTAGTGATTTATTAAATGCTTGCCTGCAAATAAAGTCTCTTGGTGCAAAACCTGCAAGAACAAAGACAATGCTACTTTAAAGTGCTATATTGAAACTCTCCCTGCTCAATTTTAATTTATTTGCGAGGGACTAAGGTCATTATTTAGGGATGAGTAAATCAACATACTGTCTACCATTGTCTCTCCATCACCTTCCCCCATGTCCTACTTGGAAAGCTAGCCTTTAGCCACCCTCTTTTCACTCATATCTATACTGGTCACTCTGTCTCTCATTAAATCATGCACACTTACCATACAACACCCTTAACTCAACATTCACCATTACCCCCACAAACCTGTCCTAAGCAAAACACATCCCACTATGAGCACCATCACAACCACATCAAATTCAGGAGAACTACAACACAACCTACATGTCTAATGAGGAGTGTCGGCATGCTCTGCCCATCTGACATGTAGTTTGTGTTGTGTAATGCAGTGACACAGAGCACTCAGCAAAAGAGATGGTGTCTAAAATTGCAGTTCGCAGGTCAGCAGAAGATTGTTGTACGTCAGCGCTCAGAGATCAAAGGTAGTCACTGTGTCACACTGCATGGTGTTTCATCAAGTCCTATGCTCTCAATCCAGCTGAGTATGACACATGGCTTGCCAAGCAGTCAGAACATGATTTGTGGTTTGGGGCTTGAAGCAACAGGAGATAGAGACAATCAGGAACTAGTGTGAGCAGCCAAAGCAGCATGTGGTGAAACATAAAATGTGTTGAATAACAACTTATTCCTTATATGCAAGTTTTTTCTTTCTGAGTTAATTGGTTCTGTGAGGAGGCTTGAGCTTCCACCAGTTAACACCAATATCTTGCCAGGTGTAGTTATGCACTCGGTCTCACTAAAATAATGTTTTCATTCTGTTTGATTGTGCACGGTCTGCTAGATATATGTGATAGGCAGTTACGAACTCAAGATTATGGCAGCAGAGGTGGGTACCTGTGTTACCTTTTCACGTCTAAAGACTCACAGGGAACAAATGCAAGCAAGGGACATGGCACCAGATGTACAACTGTTTTTAGCGGTTGCAAATGGAAAATCGGGCCGTTTGCAACCGCTAAAAAGGGTCGTAGTATGTACAAACCCTACTTTGCGAGTCAGTAACCTATTACCGACCCACAAAATAGGGTTTACGAGTCACTATTAGGAAGGGGCATGCCAAGGGTGTCCCTTCCTAATAGCGAGTCGCACTGATATGCACGATTGTTTTACAACTGCAAATGCGGCCGCAAAACAATCTCAGTTACCACCTACTTCAATTAGGTGGTAAGCCAGTCGCAAACGGGAAGGGATCCCCAGGGGACCCCTTCCACTTTGTGAATGTACGCAAAAATATTTTTAAAGAGCAGGCAGTGGTCCACAGGACCACTGCCTGCCCTTTAAAAATGAAAAGAAAACTTCTTTATTTTCTTTTAAATGCATCCCGTTTTCCTTTAGGGAAACAGGCTGCATTTGGAGAAAAAAACGTTGCTTTGTTTAAAAAGCAAATGCAGACATGGTGGTCTTCTGTCCCCAGCTGGCCACCATCCCTGTAATTATAGGCCATTCCCAATGGGTCGCAAATTGCGTCCTGACTCATGAATATTGATGAGGCAGGTCATTAGCTACCCCATCGGGGATCGCTAAATGTGTCTGAGACACATTAGTACATGCCGTTTTCCAAATCACAATGTGCAACCCGCAAAACGGAATGGTCGCACATCTGGCCCATGGAGCCAGAAATACTGCTTACAGCCACAGAAAGGTTAAAATTCCCTAACCAAGGTAGCCAACACAGTTAATTCTATCTGTAAAGGAAGGAATCAGTGCTAATATGCCAGCTTTAGGCCCAGCTGAAGTCCAACAAAACAAGAATTAATTACAATTTTCACCAACTGTCAAACACCAGCACAATCACCCCCAAGACCTAGGAAAAGCAGTAGCTAGCACAAACCGTATAGGGTCTAACACGTTACCAAGCAAAAATTTGGCGGAAGACTCGAAATTTAGCACCTACACCGAGACACACCATGCAGAGACAAACCAACTTTATACCGATTCAGAATGGGTCTGAATAGTAGGTCGCACAACTCACCCTACAGACCCCTGCTGCAGGGAAACCCTTTACCTCAGCCGATGTTAGACTTCAGGAGTTTTCATGTTTTATTGAGAAGAAAAGTGTAAACAGAAAAACATAACATGCAAGCCTCAGAGTCTTTCTTCGATGTATAGTAAAGTTTCAAGCAACTAGAAAAAAACAAGCACTGGCAAAGCCAATAGGTCTCACCTTTGGGACCTATAGATTATGCCAATTGCTTTTGGTGGTACTGTAGTGTCAGCATGCTCTGCAGCTTTGTTTAAGTAAAAAATATGAAAAAAAGCACAATGGTGATCGCATCTCGCCTCTGAGACACACATGCATCCGAATGCTTGCACCCAGCAGCGGAATGATGAAGGTGGAATCTGCTTAAATTTAAACAGAAGAACACAGTGAGAGACAGCAACAGAGAGCACAAGGTGAGGGAGAGAATAGAAATTTGCCTAGCTATGTAACGGTAAGTTTCAATTATATTAAGGACGCGGAGGCGAGGATTATGCCATATTCTCTCTTCGCTTTATTTTAAAAACACTTCATAGCAGCCAAAAGAGAAAACTTGAAACAAAACCACAACTCCCATGAACCAAGGGGAGCCTCCATGTAACAGTCCTTTCACAATGTCTATTCACAGCACATAGTCCTTCTGCTCTGTCAACTCCTCCTCTTTCTTCGCGCGAAGTACGCCACGATCCACATCACTGGTCCTGCTTCGACCCGTCATTACCTTGACGAAAACAAACACAGCATAAGGCACCGAAAAATACGCGAAAATATACGCGAAATAACCATATCAACAGTGCCAAACAACAAGACATTAAGCCTGTGAACCCTTTACTTACCACTATACGGCGAGGGTGGACGTGGACACCAACGTGTCGCGGGTGGGATAATCCTCGCCTCCGCGTCCTTAATAGAATTGAAACTTACCGTTACATAGCTAGACAAATTTCTATTCTATGTCTAAGTCTATATATTCGGTTTATGCTAATTTAAAGCTTACTCACCACTAACTGAGCGACCTCCACAACTGGCTTGAAATAAAACCGTTTGAAGGTCGAGTCTGAGGACCAATCCGCCGCTCGCATCAAATCCACCAGACGAGCCCCCAAAGAGAAAGCCTTCGAGGCCATGGCCCCGCGTGCCGAATGGGCTCCAAACTGCTTAGTATCAATGCCTGCCTCTTGCATGACCCACCGGACCCACCTTGCAATGGTAGGAGAGGAGACAGCTCTATGAGGCTTCCTTATGGCAATAAGTAACTGACGCTCGCCCGGAGGACGAAACTCTTGAGTCAGGTCTTCATACGCCTTTAGGCAACGCACAACACACAATTTAGGGGCGTCTGGAAACGCCGGATATGACACCGTGCGGGAAAGGGATTTTGTACGGCGTCCCACCGTAAAGGTAACTCCATCCGGAGAAAAAACCCTTGCCGAAACGTCTAAGGCTCGGACATCCAAAACTCTCCTGCAGGAGATCAGACACAAAAGCATAGCCAGCTTGGCTGAGAGCTCTTTCAACGACAGATATTTATTAGATTGCCACGAAAGAAACAAATTCAAGACCAGATTAACGTCCCACAACGTAGAATAACGTGGCTCTGGGGGTAAAGAAAGGCGGATGCCACGCAACAATTTACAAACAAAGGGATGTTCTCCCACAGGCGCCCCATCCACCGGGACATGCCCTGCTGAAATTGCTGACCTCACGGCATTAATAGAGCGGTATGCCAAACCTTCCGTGGCCAGTTCCGCTAAGAAATTCAAGATCTGAACAACGTCTGTTGCCACGGGATCCAGGTGCCTTCGAAGACACCAACGAAACCATCTCGCCCACGCAGACCGGTAACGCTTAGTGGTACTGTCAGCCCACGCCTTGGACAATAAGTGTTGAGCCGGCTGCGATAAGCCTGGGAGCGACCACCGCTGCCTGAAAGTCGCCAGGCCATCAACTGCAGGGACCCCTGCACCACGAGAGCATGCGGTCTCTGATCCGGGTTCAGAAGAAGATGAGGAAACCGGGGGAGTAGGATTGGAAAATCCCAAGAAAGTTCCAGTAGAACCGGAAACCAGACTTGAGATCTCCAAAACGAAGTCACCATCACCACCTCCGCCACTTGGCGACGGATCTGGGCCGCCGCCCTGGTGATCATCGAGAACGGGGGAAACGCATAACCGTTCTCCAGACTCCAATCCTGGAGGAAGGCATCCGTGGCCGCGGCCAACGGATCCGGCCTCCAGTTGAAGAAGCGCGGCACCTGATGGTCGAGACGCGACGCAAAGAGGTCCGTTGTAAAGGGACCCCAAACGTTCTCCAGCCAGTGGAACACTTCCGGATCTAACTGCCAGAGGCTGGAATCGTGCAGATGTTTCGAGTGCCAATCTGCCACCTGGTTGGCCTGGCCCGGGAGATACTCCGCTGTCACCGAGACATGATTGGCCAGGCAAAAGTCGAACCGTGGAGATGTTGTCCATCTTGAGGAGCACACAAGACTGAATCTTGTCCTTGGTCCAACGGCGAACGACCCTGCGAGAAGCTCCAGACAATTGATGTGTAGGGCTTGTTCGTCTAATGACCAGACACCGCCGGTGTTAAAGTCCCCGCATCGAGCGCCCCCGCCTGACCTGCTGGCGTCCGACTCTATGACGAGGTCCGGGACAGAGCCGAAAATTGCCCGCCCATTCCAAGCCTCCATGTGGCTCAACCACCACTCTATCTCCTCCCTCGCTTCCGAGGAGAGCGGGACCGAATGCGCATAAGCTCGCCCTTGACGTAAGTGGTACGCTTTTAGACGTTGCAACGCCCGGTAATGCAAGGGACCCGGGAAGATTGCCTGAATGGAAGAGGACAGGAGCCCCACCAATCTGGCAATCTGCCTGAGGGATATTTGAGGCCTGGCCATTGAGTGTCTCAACTCGTGGTGGATTTTGGCCATCTTCCGGGAAGGAAGGCTCAAGGTGGCCTGAACCGAGTTTACCACGAAGCCCAAGAAAACCACTTCCCGGGAGGGAGTGAGAACCGACTTCGACTCGTTGATAACGAACCCCAGGCTCTGGAAAAGATTCACCGTCTGGTGTAGCTGAGAGGTCAAGATCCTGGGACATTGAGCCATGAGGAGAATATCGTCTAAGTAAACGATCATTCGAATACCCTGGCCCCGAAGAAACTCCACCGCTGGGTGGAGCACCTTGGTAAAACACCATGGTGCTGAGGACAGACCGAACGGAAGGGAGGTAAACTCGTAAACCAAAGACCTCCAAAGAAACTGCAGAAAACGCCGATGGGGCGGATGAATCGGGATTACCAAGTACGCGTCCTTCAAGTCCAAACGAACCATCCAAACTGATGGAAGTAGGACGTCCCGGAGGAGATGAATTCCCTCCATTTTGAAATGGCGGTAAACCACCCATCCATTGAAATCCCGTAGGTTGATGACTGGGCGCCGACCCCCATCCGGCTTGTCTACCAGGAATATGTTGCTCAAGAAACCGTTGCGGTGCAGAACCGATCGACAGATGGCACCCTTGAGCAGGAGCGCCTCCACCTCTTCGTCGATCAGTTCCGCGTCGCGAACCGAGAAGGAAATTGGGCGCGGAAGTACCTCTTGTCGGGGGCAATCGCAAAACTCGATATGGAAACCTTGGACGGTTTGAAGAACCCAAGCGTCCGAGGTTACGGCCCGCCAGGCGTCCAAGAAACCTGCCAACCGACCCCCAATGCGGACCGAACAAGCTGGAATTACACTTACCGGTTGCATTTCCGCCTCTGGAATTACCCCTGAAGCCTCCTCTGCCTCTGAAACGCTGACCCCGGGTGGGGTAAAAGTTGTTGTAATTGGCGCTGGTATGGTACTGACCGCGCCCGGAGCCTTGTCCTTTGGACTGCTGCTGCTGAAAACCACGGCCGGACGAGCGGCCACTGCCTCGACCGGCCCCATGGAAAACCCGCTGGTTAAACACCCTTTTAATGCTCGACTGCGCTTTATCCAGCGAGGTAAATGTAGCGACAAACTTACCGAGCTCCTTTATAAAAGGATCACCAAACAGACCCCCTTGGGCCACTGCCCCCGCCTCCGAAGAGGCCAAATCACCAAGTTTCGGATCAAGCTTAATCAACAAAGAGCGACGCCGCTCTGTTGACAACGCGCAATTCGCGTTGCCCATGAAAACTATAGCTCGCTGGGCCCAGTTAGACAGAACCTCGGGAGAAATAACCGACCCAGACACCTTGGCCTCCTCGGCCATATCTAAAATTTTTGTCATTGGGCCAATGGCGTCAAGGTTCTTATCTTGGCAAGAACGCCACGACCTATCAAACGCCTTTGCGTGGGTCCTTGATATATTTCGCCAAAAACGTGGCCATCTTGGAGTCCAGTTCCGGCGTGCAAGCCACCTTGTCATCTAAGGAGGGCCGGGGACACTCCGCTCTGAGACAACCCCGGGCCTCCTTCTCTAGAGGCTTGCGGAGACGACCCGCAACAAACTTTGCTACTTTCTCCCCAGGAGCCCAAGCAGCGGACCGAGGGTGCAAGATATCATCCGGGTTCAACATGCCGGAATCCTCACAGCCGTAGAGGGAAAGGGGGGGGTGCCCCCGCCCGCCAAGGTTGAGAAGGCCCTGCCTCATCCTCAGAATCATCCGGGGACCCTACCGTAGGATCAGGAGACCCCGGGTCCGGAGTCCCAGGAGCCTGCGGGGATTGCAACGGCGCTGGAGTGGGTGGAAGGGACCCTTGCGCCAAAAATGCCGACTTCAGGCGCGCAAAGGCAACCCTGTCAACCCCCTCAGTGCGCTGTTTCTTAGAAGGAGGGACATCATCGTCCGCAGAGGGAGGAGGGAGGGGGGGACTGGAGGGACAGTGTGTGCTTGCGCCAACCTCGCACACTCCTGCACAATTCGATCAGAAAGGCGCTGCTCCATGGGGCTAACCACCTCTTGGACTACCCTATATATGGAAGAATCCACTGCCTCAAAAAACTCATCGTCCCATTGATAATACTGGGACTCCTCCTCTTCATAAACACACTCCTGCGCTTCCATTCTGCCCAACCAGATCACACACAGGGACTACTTGTTCCCCCACGGGGTTAAAGAAAACCCACCAAGCTTCTCAACCCTGCTACAGGTGAGGATTAAAGTCTGGGAGTTCCAGAAACTAGGATATAAGCAGACTAAAAGACTGCAATGGGGCTTGCACCACCCCGCGCACCAAACAAATAAATCAGCCCTCAGGGAAACCCCGACCGGGCTTTGCTGAGCAACTGTGCGCCAAAACTGGATAACCAGTACAAATGAGCGCGCGCGGCGCTATCAACAGAAGCCCCCAACCTGAGAAGTGCAAAATTACGCCTGCCGGCGTTCACGCGACAATTGTCGCAATACGGACCCCCGCCGGGGTGTAGGAATCAGCAGAATGCGGGAGGTACAGACCCGTGAAAAACGGGCGTTCAGGGCTCAGCAGGGGACAAGGCTCCGTCAGCGCTGCCTCACGCCGCGCGGTCTCCTCAGTTTGAAGAGACGCGCGGCGGGAGCAGCGAGACGGAACAGTCCGCCTAGCGGGCTATTCCGAGCACCGCAACTTAGGGGGACAAGGCCGCGTAAGGAACGGTGAGACGTTCCCGCGGCCCGGGGCTCTGAAAACAAAATTACATACCACACAAAGCCCCAGCAATGAATATCACTCCCCGGAGAGCGCCTCACACAACGCGCCTCCGGCGGAGATAAAACCCGCTGCAATTAAGCCGATAAAAAAGCATTAATACAAGAAAACTCAAGAGAACAGGAAAACACTTAACTCTGGCTGCGAAGCAGCGAAGAAAGAGGAGGAGTTGACAGAGCAGAAGGACTATGTGCTGTGAATAGACATTGTGAAAGGACTGTTACATGGAGGCTCCCCTTGGTTCATGGGAGTTGTGGTTTTGTTTCAAGTTTTCTCTTTTGGCAGCTATGAAGTGTTTTTAAAATAAAGCGAAGAGAGAATATGGCATAATCCGAAGCCTCCGGTCCTGACATAGAATCACACACATAAGAGAGAGCAATATAGAGCAGGAGGTGAGAGAAACACACAAGAAGACAGCCTGAAAAACAAATGCACTGGTAGAGTGCTTGAGCAAAAAAGATAAAAGTAGTTTTCTAAAAGTGAGCAGTGGAATGACGCAAGTAAAAAGGATATACTGCAGGGGAGGGCCAAGCACAAATGGACAAGGTAAGCCATCAAATAAGAACAAACAAATGAGTTACAATAAAACCAACCAATGGTAAGCAATCGGCAGGCTTTACGCCCACTGTAAGATCTTCAAAGCTGAAAATAGATCTTTTACAGCCAGAGAGCTCGACCTGTCTGGTAAGCTCGACATAATAAAGCACCACAATAATGAGAAACCTTAAATTAGGAATAATGGAATTTCAATATGGTGCTTATACTTTTCTACATTGGAGAGAATTAATTGAAGATTTTTAATGCTCGTTTCAGATGTGTGTAATTTTCTGTGCTCCATTCTTAAAAACAATAATGCTTGTGGACAAATGCCTGAACAAACTGTTTTTGGAATACCATGTTCAATAACTCCTGAAGAAGACACGAGGTCATGAGGTGCACTGGGTGCATGCAAAATATTCTCTCAAGCGAGGTGTGAAAAAATACACTAAGAACTCAACTGAAGAAATGTAATGAATTAATACATTTGAGATTATCTAACAAGATTAATTTGCTTTCACATTTATGTGTTTACTCACGGACATGAGTTTCATTCTTTTGCTATGCTATGATTAGTGTTTCATGCACAAGCATCTGGTTGTTTGGTGGATAGCACAGCCTACCGTCTAAACAGTATTAAGTAATGATGTGCTAACTTGTGAGTATCAATATTTATTCTAATTAGTACTGTTCAATGATCAGAAATGTCTCCAATAAATAGTAGAAATTGGCTTCAGAATATTTCACCACTTATTCAGAAGTCAAAGCCTCCCAAACAAGTTTTTTGATAACAAGGACTTCCAAAAGTCAATGTGGTTATGACTAAATGCACATTGATGGTGTAGTGGTTACAGCATAATCCATTTTCAGGAGATAAACTTGATTCACAATAACCAGATTTGACATGGATACATTTAAGGACTGGCTACAAATGCAGTGTATCCCCTAACTTAACCCAGATATATGCATCATACATGGAAACATTATGAAAGAGGCAGAATAGCAAGCAGGTTTGGCTTATTCTACGTGTGGACTGTGGTGAAGCAATGTTTCATATTGTTTGGAATGCTGTTTCAACCAGTGAGAAGTGCATAAACTTCCCCGTCTACTCCTTCATATGTCACAAAATACTGCCAGACAGCTATTTAAATCTAATCACCAGCAGACACATCTTGCAATCAATATTGCTCTCTTTTATCTACTTCTTGCCAAGTTTAATTTTCGCTCCTGTTTAACTGCCATATTTATCAAATTTGTGTTAAAGAATGACAGAGTACAAACCTTTAACTTGTACTGATTTCATCACTTTAAGAAGGGAGTTTGGGTGATTGTAGTCATGTTAGTGAGATTTGCAACAATATTCATTGTTGGTTATTAACATTCTCGTGAAACAGTATTATAAAAAAGGGAAACAATTCTTCAATGAAAGACATCATTGAGTTTACATAAAAATCTGTAGTAACCGATTTATTGTGAAGCAGGATCTTGTCACGTACAGGAGGACGTCGTCCGCATACTGTGATATTCGTTCTTCCCGTTGTCCACCCCCTGTAATTCCGGAAATCACTGGGTCTCCTCTCACCCATGCCGCAAGTGGCTCCAATGCCAGTGCGAATAGAACAGGGGAAAGAGGGCACCCCTGTCTCGTCCCCTTGTGAAGGGCGAAGGAGCGTGATACAGAGCCGTTCACACGTACCCTGGCCAGAGGGTTTTTATACAACAATTTGATCCAGGATTGAAACCGGGGACCGAAACCAAATCTTTCCAAAACTGCGAACAGGTAGTGCCATTCAATACTGTCGAACGCCATACGTGCGTCCAATGACAGTAGCGCCGCCTCCTCCCCAGGACAGGATCTTATCAGGTGCATTACCCCGTAGAGGCATCCGAGGTTGAGCCTGGTGCTCCGGTGAGGCATGAAACCAGACTGATCTGGGTGTATCAATGTCGTGATTGGACCCAAAAGGCGATTCACCAGGACCGTAGCCAGTATTTTGACTTCCATATTCAGCAAGGATATAGGCCTGTACGAGCCACATTGGTCCGTCGGCTTGCCCACCTTAGGGATTACTACAATGGTTGCTGTTCGTTGATCAAGTGGCAGACCACCCTTTTCCCTCGCTTCATTGAACATTTCCAGGAGGTACGGCGCTAACACACTCGCCGTGCCTTTGAATAGCTCCGCGGGCAACCCATTTGGTCCCGGGCCTTCCCCGCCTGTAAATCCTGTATGGCACCCGTTATTTCCTCGGTTGTTATGTCTTTCTCAATGTCCTCCCTATCGTCACCGGATAGTAGCGAGCATTTCTAGCAGCCTCTGGGGAGGAGGAATAAATGGTGGCAACTTGGTTTGAGGAAAAACTCTTCCAGTATGTTGCAGCTCACCTTAGATGATGACATTACTGCAGATACTCGATCCAGCGATGTTAGTGCTTTAACAATAGAGAAGATATCTCTGGAGGAGTTTTGGGCCATCTTAATTTTATTTGCGTAGAATTCACATCGCACCTGCCTGATGCGACCGTGATAGATTTCTAGGGCAGAACGATATGCCTCCTTGCTGGTCTGGTCGAAAGACCTACGCCATATGCGCTCACAGCGCTTACAGCTTTTTTTGAGTGTGGCCAGCTCCTCATTGAACCAATCAGCCGTAGAATTGGTTCTGCAAGCCTTTTTTTCCACGACAGGTGCGATGGAATCCAGTGTTCCCAAGATCCAGTTGTCAACCTAATTATTTGCTGTGGTGACAGCTGTCAAGAATAGGTAGGCTTGCAGCTAGTGTTGCAGTAAGAATCGGTGAGCTAACCTTAGCCCATCTCCAAGTTTTCAGCTTCACTCCAAAGGAGCTTTGGAAGAGATGTTCTGAGAGATCCAAAAGGGAATAGCCCTATGATCAGACCAGACCAGTGGCAGGGGGTACCCCACCACCAAGTCTGTAAGATTAGAAAAAATAGGATCCAACGTATGTCCGCACATGTGGGTGGACTCATAGGCCAGCTGGAACAGTTGAAGACTAGCTAAGTCTCAACCAGAGCTGAAGCTAAAGGGCACATCAAATCGTCAAAATGAAGATAAATGTCCCCAACCACAGTGAAGTTAGAATAGTGTAGGATTAATGGGGGCAGAATATATGCTAGAGAAGATATAAAACTGGCAGCCGGCCCTGGTAGCTGATAGATCAAAATCCCTGAAAAGGTGAAATTATTAGAGGAAAACAGAGAGAAAAGCGCTGCCTCGCAGCCAGCTATGACTATTGTGGTGAAGCTACACTTCAGAGATTGTTTGTACACAAAAGCGATACCCCCCCTCCCACGCTGAAGTTGCCTATCCAACCTTACTAACCCATAACCAGATGGAGCTGCTGCCAAAATGTTAGGCTCGAAGTTTTCTGCGAGCCATGTCTCAGTTAGGAAGATAGCATTAGGCTCAAGATCAGATATAAAAGCAAATGTTTCAGGTTTGTACTCCACTAAGGAGTGACAGTTTAAGGAGAAGAATGAAGCTTTGGTTAAGGTCTGGGGAGTAATTACTGACTGCCGGCCAGTGCTTACCTTGAGGGCTGCTAGGAGAGTCCTGAGAACTCAAAGCTGCAACTCTCACACGCCCAGCTCCTGCTATCCAGGTCCAGCATCTGATGGCAGGCACTTTGGGACGAGGCTGTTAACATCCTCAGAGCTGCTGGAGATTATAGGTCTCCTGGGACTAAAAAAAGGTTGTGAATAGAGATAGTTTGGGATGTTTATGTGGTTTTGCAATGTCTGGGGGTGCATCTACAGTTAGGTATCCCGTGATTGCAAAGGCCCCACCCCCATTTTGGTGCAGTGTATTCTTCCTATATGGAGAAGCTGTTTGTTGTGCAAAGGAGGTCGTTATACCTCATTTCAGAGTTACTCGGATGCCTTTCTCGTGTTTGTAATCCTATGTGTACATCTGTCAGTGTGCTTTGTAACTGGGCTTTCTGTGTGAATGGATAAAGTGTAAGTCTACTTTCGCGCCTTGTTATTAACTATATTCTTTTGTACTTTGTTGTATTTTAGGTATGATGATCCTGAAGCTCAGAAGCACATTTCAGACAGTAAATGTCCGGTAATAATGTTATGCATTTAACTTCTATTTTTCTTCTGTGGATTCAATTGATTATATAACATTGTGGTTGCAGGCACTACATTTCTTAGTTGTTTTGACTCATTCTCTTTGTGTGTAGGTAATTGAAAAGGATGGCAAGCCCAAATATGAAATAGACACTGGGGAATCTACAAAGCTAGTTCGCCCAGAAGATGTAGCAAGCCTAGTCTTTAAGAAAATGAAAGGTAATTTCTTGGGTATTGATATGCTTAGAGTTTCAATATTCAGAAGATAATATGAAACCTGTTTACATATTTTTTTATTATCTACTTTGAATATAGAAACCGCTCAGTCTGCATTAGGATCAGATGTCAATGATGTGGTGATCACTGTTCCCTTTGATTTCGGAGAGAGCCAGAAAAGGACACTTGGGTAAGGTCACCATTTTATATTGAAAATCAAGAATGCATAAGTTGTGGAAATGTTGAGACATGGACCTTTTAAATCTGGTGTTTAAGAAATTCTATAATATGCTACCAAACTGATGATAGGTAGGAAATGTTGCTTGCGCGTTTTGCCCCCTTCGATTACTAAAACGTTAATATGGGGATACAATTGATTTAGTTGAAGAACTGTTGAACGTTATATTTATTATTGACTAGTCTACTTATGTAGCTTTAACATGTCTTTAAGCCTCGATAAAGCATTTTAACCTTCGGACACATCTGGAAAGTGATTTTGTTGCACTGTTTGGACTCATTGATAAAAGAGATTTGAATTTTGGAATTTCATAAAGACTGAAAGGAGAATGATACTGGATATTGTATTTGACTGTTCATTTTGAATATATATTTCGCCTCCACTTATGAATTTGATTCTTTATATTAATTTTTTTTTGTTGTGTTCAAATGTGAATAAAGGTTTTATTTTTCTTCCTGGTTCACATCTGTTTCCTATCCGTGTTCTTCAGCAGTTAGATTGCAGGTGGTCAGTTGACTCCCATGGTGAATTAAGGATGGGCTTAAGTGGTATTTGTGATTTGGTCATTAACCTGCTTCATTAGTCTGCTTGGCGAGCACCTGCTAGTTGGGGTCAGGTGATAGCCTTTGTTAGAGCTACAGTTTCTCCTTTGGTTGCTGGTAGATGTGCATTGATTTCACTGTTAAGTTTTGTGAAGAGGAGTGATAAACTCGATACTTCCCTCTGTGTCTTAAATACAATTTAGAATTTCTTCTCCACAAGTATAACTTCGGCCCTGTTTAATGTGTTGTATTTTTTATAATTTGCTGCATTTACCACAACCAGCTTTTTAGCTTTGTCTTAGACAGTCTACTGGTTTTAACTGCATACTTACAATTCATTTAGTCATTAATCAGGTGTAAAAGAGTGCATGCTTTTCAGAAGTTCTACTCAAGGAAACGTCCCTTTCCCATTAGCCTGCTTCTTCATGTGAGCTTTCTGTCTTAGCTAAGTTTACATGAATGTGTTTCAAGCCCATGCATAGATGTGATATAATTCATCAACTCCCAAGGTTAAAGAATTGCCAACTTTGGCTGAAGACAAATATTTTGCAGTTTCTTTTGTTACAAAGTATCTGATCGGTCACAAGTGTGTTACATCTGAAAGGCACTTGCAAAATATAGATGCAGATGAATGTGAGATCAGTAAAAGTCACTTACCTGTAATTACAGTTCATCAGTGGTGGCATCTTTCATAGAGTCGCATGCTCTTGAAATGTTCTCCATTGTCGTTATATGTTGTACAGAAACTTTGGTCTGGATCCCTGATTCTTTCTTTACACAGGCTCTAAGATCGCACTCAGGGTCTTTTTATGGGACTCTAAAAACTTTCGTATGGCTCTCCCGAAATTGTATTCTGCGATGTGAGAAGGGAGCATTGCATTACCTCTTCCTAGAGGTTCTGCTGAGCAACCTAAATAGCAATGCTTAATGATCGCTGGGTGAGCTTTTGGTAAGGTTGGATAGACCGACCGTGGGTGTTAACACATACTTAAACTACATACACAGGAGTAAACTACTTGAAAGTTTACCTCAAAACACTGCCACCGCCACCTCAAAAGATTGCTGTGAGTCTGTCAAAGATACCAACGCTAGAGAACAGTAGCTTTAGGGATGTAAGATTATCTTCTTGAGCACTGCATTTTTCATAGATTTTCATGATTTTGAATTAGAATTGCAAGCAATATCAACAACTAGGAAGAATGGAATGAAGCTCACTTTATTGAAACAGACTTTGGAGGATTACCTGCCCGCTCTTCGCTTCACTTACGCTTTGTATAGTGAGTAGGTAGTCCTTGGTGAAGGTATGCAACATTCGTCATGTAGCTGCCTTAGATATGTATATCTTGTAATGGTACTCCTGTCTGGTCAGAAGTAGTTGTACCAATTCCTTTTGTAGAATGTCATAATTCTTCCTTGTAATCTAGTGGTAGTCTTGCAATGAAACATGCAAACGCACCCTATTATGCATCTTGAAATGCCTCTCGTTAAAAGTCTTTGGCCGAGATTAGTGTACAAAGAAAATGAATAGTTGATCTGGTTTGTAAATATATTTTGTCCTGTCTGATGGTCTTGCAAAGCTTTCTTTGCATTCAGGGTGTTTATAGATTTCTCCACCTGCGATGCAGCCTTCTCAAGGGAAATTGTTAAGGAAACAGAATGCTTCAAATAAATTCCCATGGCAAAATTTGTCATAAAAGAGGATTTTTTTGTTTTTCCCTTCATAAATTGGTCAGTTACAGTAGATTTCTGGGAAACTCTGGCACTTGCAAACACACATGTTGTTGGGTAACTTGCTAACGGTGTGTCTTGAAATACAGTGGGACCGGACAGCATAGAGAACACTTAGGGATCAATAGACATGCCAGAGGAGAGAGCCACATCCACTGGAACACAGCGAGATGTGTATATTGAAATGCAGTGAGGCCTATATATTGGATAGGGGCAAGCATACACTGGACCATGGGGACATAGTGGAACAAAGGGATTTGTGCATTAGGGCGGGAGATGAGTCCACTGGAACCGGGAACACACTATCGGTAGAGAGGTGAAGTGGCCACAAGCGCTGGGAAGCACTAAAACACTATTCTGAGTCAAACACAAATGCTTCAGTAACCGAGGCAAGGAGACTAGATACTAGGATAGGAAGGCAAGTACTGTGGGACACAGATACTGTTTCAGTGGACATTCTTACACTGAGACTGGCAAACAGGGACACACTGGTAGAGCGATTAACACGGAGGCAAGTATATTGCCTCTTCGAAATGGGACACAGTCACCAAGGGAGGGAATACACTGACTGTTGTGGGATGTACTGACACAAAGATAGAGAAAAAAATATGGTGAACACTGGGTCAGGGAGACATTACCATGCTTCACCTGGAGCACAAATCTAACAGGTGTGGTGGTGGGTTGCAAGACCCTTCATTCCTACTTTATTGCCCTCATCTTCCTCACCACCAAGTGAAAAGACTCAAAACTATTAGACATCAGTGTGTTTACCAAAGCGCACCACAGTGTGCAAAGGCCGTTCAAATAACAAATTATTTACTGTAGAAAAACTGCATGAACATATGCTAAAATGCTTTGATATGTCTTCCTTATGCACTTGTTTGTATGGCTCATGTACCAGTTACTGCATTTATCCTGTGGAGCTAAATACAGTCATCCTTTCGCATTTCGGCACCCTAAATATTGTGTTTGATTTACATTAAGCCTGCGTCTCATCAAGCTAGCTCACCTACGCATTTGGGAACTAGTATGAACCCTCACCACCAAGAGGTTAGACAAAGGACAAGATATTCACTTGTGAACTTGGTAGTGCACTGCTCGCAACACTATATGTATTTCTGTAACACATTGCAGTGCTGCATCATACAAAAAGGTTTACAATCTGTGTATGCTTTGCATAAGGATGACATGATTTGTGTCGGGCTAAATCATGGGAGAGGAGGGCTGCTTCTCAGCACAGGTAGTCCAGAGATCATTACGTATATAAACGCAGTTTAATAAATCACTTTTTTAAAACTCTTTTTGCAGAGAATCAGCTGGTACGGCTGGATTCAATGTGCTGAGATTAATCCACGAGCCATCAGCAGCTCTCATGGCCTATGGAATTGGCCAAGAGTCTCCCATTGGAAAAAGGTAAACAAAATCTTGTAGAAAATGGTGTATGCAGATACTCTGTTACAGATACAATATTAATTGCATGTTTCTGCTTATTTGTTCAATTTAAAATCCATGAGCAATATTTTTGTAAATTTGCTGGTGTAGTAGTAGTTTGGACTAGTAATTATTTAAACATAAAGTTATGTCAGCTTGCTGAAATTCTGTACAATACTAATAATCAGTTTGGGTTATACAAATCACGCGTCTACACATTTTAACAGCAGAGGATGATATTGTTTCTTTTTCTGAGATCTTGGGCGTATTACGGAAGTGTCTCCACGATGCAACAGGTATTTGTACTCCAAGGCACTTCCAGATTACAGAAGACCCTTTCTGTAATACTGATCTTGCAGATGCACAGTTTGAGTCGGTATGATCTGAAGGGGGTGATCCTTCATTTGCATGGGCATATGGCCCCACACAAATGATGAAATGCCTTTGTCCCAGTGCCATATTACAGACAAGAACACATGGAAGAACTGTAATGAAGCTCCAGGGTATGATGGCGTACTGCATACCAATGGTGCCACAAGCCAGACTACATGTGTGTCTACTCCAGAAGTGTCTTGCGAGGTAATGGTCACAAGTGGCATTACACGCCATTCGACCTTTACTTTGACTCACACATATGCTTACACATACACACACATTCACACACTCTCTCTCACATAATCATACTCTCACCCTCAAGCACGCATACAACATGCATTTAAAAGCATTTTTTATTTACCTTAGCACCGGATAGGGTCATATTCCAGCTAATTGTATGCCAATGTTTATTACATTCATAGTAAATAATAATATTCCCCATTTGTGTAATAAAAAATTGACATAGAACCAGGAGAGTAGAGCCCGAACCAAGGTCCATTAGGACAAGCTGCCCCTGTGTTCTGGTCACTGATCTTGCCAGGGTCGTTGTGAAGGCTTTATCAGCGATCACAAGCTGCATGCCAGGGTCGCAGCTGCGAACCCTAAATGACATTCATGTGATGGAGGAGTTACAGCACAGCTCGTGACTTCAAACATCTTCAAAGTAAAACAAGTTGTAATGTCTGAGCCCAGCACTAGATGGCAGGAGTATGCAGAGCATGTGAATCGTCAGCCCTACACGCTACGAACAGATGCGTACAAGGTAAGTAGCATTTTTCTTTCTGAAGGGGTGGAGAGCAAGGTGTTTTTGGTGAAGCCATTCAGCATCATTGCCTGTGAAAACAGTGACAAGTTGTGTTAAGCCCAGCACCATTCGGATAATTGAAAACCTGGGACTAGATTAGTTTATTATGTGACTGGAGGTCACTTTTGACTGAGGTACATGGCATAGCTTTTTAGGTCTCGCGCCTAGTGTTGCAGTGCGCAGCACTGCTCGCGCAGCGCAAGACTTATTGTAGGGGCTTCAGAAAGCTGACCAGACGCTCGTGCGTCATGGCCTTTTCTGTGTGGTTACCCGCACGGCCGACATCTGTTTTGCATTATCGTGCCCATACTCGTGCGCCATAATGCAAAACAGATGGCCTGCTCCCTCACACAAGCGCGCGCGCTCTCTCGCGCACCACTCGCGGCTTGTTTGGAAAGCAGCCGTGCAACCACTGATACTGCGCTGCGGCCTCACTTGTCTCTCCCGCCCGTCCGTGTTGTGTCTATCTGTGCAGGCGGCGCTGTGTTTGGCCTCACTTGTTTTTTTTATCAATGCCTTCTACTAATCATTTTTTGTTTGAAAGGGGAAAACTACAGCTACCACGATGCACCGGGAGAAAAAGATAACTACTTGTAACCGGGTGGAGCTCACGTAGCGCCGCGAGAAGGGATACTTCCTAGAGGTAATAAAGTTCATGTTCTACCATAGCCTGACCGACCCAGTTTACAAACTATGAAAGTCGCGGGTGGGCTCAGAGCACCGGATTACACTTCATGGGTTTAAACTTGGTTGATACAACATGGCGTGTGTGTCTGCACAGGGTCACACAGTTCATAATGCTCTTACACTCCTCCGTAGCCGTCCCCGCTGGAGTCGTAGCTGTGCTGTTGCTGCTGCATGTAGTACACCTTCTGCAGCCCCATGCTGCCGCCCATGGGGGGGCCCATCATGCGGCCATGGCCGCCCATCATGCGGCCGTAGCCGCCCATCTCGTACCTGCTGCTCGTATTCATCTCGTACCTGGTCCCTCCGTTCAGTTCCTGGCCCGAGTCGGCGTGGGTCAGTCGGCCCAGCGTGTTGAGCCTGGTGGTGGAGCCTCCGTTCACACTCATCTCCCCGGCTCGGAGTGGCACGCCACCAAGAAAAACAAACGGAGAGGGAGGGGATTCCCGGCGGGGGAATGGAGCTGAAGAATGGGTGAGGGGGAGGGACAGTCGCCGAGCTCAGCTCTCTCTGTCGCACCTCCTACAGGCCACAGGTGGGCAGGAGATCCGCGGTGCGCAGCGAGGCAGCTGGGATCCGGGGAGACCGACGCGGCGAGGAGGGTGCAGAGCACGAACCCGCTCCTGCCCTGGCAAGAGGTGCAGTCCGTGTGGCACCGGGCAGAAGAGTGGCAGGTGCTTGGCACTGGGAGACGAGGCGAAAGCCACACCTAAGTTTTTTTGTGTATGTTTTTTCAATGAGAAACTATTCTGAGCTGCTGAGGCAAGCACATTGTGCGGCTCCTCGCCCTGGGCTGGAGCACTGTGTTGTCTTTCCAGTTCCTCCTCCTTCTCCCGTCGGGTTGTTCACTCCCTTGCTCCACCTATCTCTTCCTGCTCACCTGCACAGAGCCCTCGCAGGCCAGGCCTTGGAAACGTTTCGTTTTGCAGAGTGTAGGCGGCCGCAAGGAGAACTACACGGAACAAATCTCCCAAGTCGCTGTGTCCAGAAGTCCAAACTTTGTAAACAAATAATAAATGAGTGAGCTTTGAATGTATCGTCGCAGACAATGCAGGGCACTTGATTCAACTTCGTTACTTTTTTTTTTTTTTTTTTTACTTATATGTAATTGTTTTTAAAGCGCAGGCCTAACTCCTATGTGCTTCAGCGCGCTGAAGAGCATGCAAAAACAGAAATGTAAAAATATAAGTAGCTACTCTTGTACAAATAAAATGCGAGAGTGTGACTGTGATACATTTATTTGAAACACATATGTAAAAGTGTGTGTCGAAGTTAAAATGTATAGGTTTGGATGTCCGTGAAAATATGGAAATATAGAAAGTGTGGGGGGGATTACCCCGTTTTTAGGTCTCGCTGAGCCAGCACGCATGCGCTGCGAGACATTTAGTAAGGGGCTTTTGAAAGTGCTACCAAAGAGGCTTTTTCCGGCCACCAGCTTGCGTTCACGCGCGCAACCGCCAGCTGTCAGCGCCATCTGTCTTTCCTCTCACTTGATTGCTTTCACGCTCCTCCGCCCCCGCCGCGTCGCGCTGCTTTCACTTTCGCGCGTGGCCAATGCTTGTTTAAGCAGCTTTCACGTTTAAGCCATTTCGGCTGTTACCCCTGATTTTGTGTTCCCTGCTTCATGTGCATCCCATACTTCACATGTAAACATGGGTCACCGACACCCAACTTTAGGTGCATCTCGTTTTATGCAAACACGCTTCCCTATTTGAAAACATGTGCTACATTATAATAACACCTCATCTGCCACTGTAAACACACCATAAAAATACATCTTAATTTTGCTGCCACAGTAGTGGGACAATAATCACAAAACTAGAAATCATTTTTTATGTTAATTTTATTTTTAATAAGGTCGTTCAGTTGTACATAATGTATTCTTGGTTATTTATAAGGTAACAAAAATGCTTATAAGACTTTTTTATTGTAACTTTTCAACATGCTGCACAGCAGCCACAATGCTCTACAACATAGCTTGAACACAATGGCAAAGCCAATAGCTCTGGCTAAACACTTATAAGGTCCCAAAGGCGAGACCTATTGGCTATGCCAATGCTTGTTTAAGAAGCAGTCATGATTCTTTTTGAGAAATAAGTTTAAACAACCCCATTGTGTCTAGGCAATTGTGTTTGCAAGTTACTCTATTATTCCTGCGGGATAGGACTTCGTGTCTTGCCCCGTTTTCCATGAATCTCATATAGACTGAGTTTATTTTTGGGGGTCTCATTGTTTGGTGCTTTTGTCACTTTATTCTATTTACATTTAAGACTATAGAGCGATCACTCCCAGATGGATTTGCTGCAGTAATATCAGCGTACTGGTTACATTCAGATTTATGTCGAATTACTTGGCAAACCTTGAGGTTCTGGCAGTTTTCTGTGCTAAAGAGGCCCACTTGGCTGAAGCCCAATCCAGAAAAAGCAGTGCCTATAGATCTTGGATTTGTTTATTCAGAGCAATTTTGAGCGAATAATAATTTATGACTTGCTGCTTCTTCTCTTGTCCAATGAATGCAGATTCAGCATCATCTGACAAGGGTTGTGATAAACAAAGGAGATGATATTCCGATTTGGTGCCAGACCTCTGCCGAAAATACCTTGTTTGTTCCTTCTCCCCTCGGGATGAGTCACAAACAGTGTTGAAAAGCTAGACATTTCTTTCCAATGGATTACTTCGGCATTTGGATTATTTCCCCCAGTTTAGTGATTCACATAGGAGCACAGCAGCATTAGGAGGCCCATTCTGCCAGGGTACATGTGACCGCTGACCGTTCCCGCCCCCTTCTAGCAAGGCTGATCCGGCAGGATCAGCCAAGGCACCCTGTAATATCGCGGAGGTCTGCTGCAGGCACCCTTCTTTATGCGCAGCGTGAAATACACGCTGAAATGTATAACCATTATGCCTCCTTATATCGCTCAACCCTAGTAGTATCCATCAAGACAAAGATTCCTTCCTCTCCGCCCTTTCCTCGCATCTCCCTAGAACAGCGGATGGAACTAGACGGCCCTATCACCCGGCTGAAATACATGAGGCTATACGGGCACCAGCCAGGGCCGGAACACTTGCCGGCCGAATTCAATAAAGTGTATGTGGAACTACTGATTCCTCGCTTTCAGCGTGTATACAATGAAGCACTCTCGTCCTCCCGCTTTCCCGATTCCCTTTACGAGGCCATGCTTAGTTCCCTCCCCAAGCCAAATAGAGACCTCGCCGCACTGGGCTCGTATAGACCGTTAGCGCTATTAAACACAGCAGCTCTCTGGGTTCATCAATGTTAATAGAGAATGTTGCTTTTATTACTATTTGCTTTGTGCAGTGACATTACATGATACAAATGTGTCTATGTAACCAAACCACATTAACATTTGAATTTATAGACACTCAGACTAATAACTATTTTCTGACACCAATATTAAAACACACACACTCCTGACTCCTTAATCATTTTGAACTCACTCTTGTCTCCATATACATGCTTCACAGATACATTTCTGACTAGTTTAGAAAAAGGTTGACATTTTTAAATAAATATCTGAAAAGTGGCTATTTAAAATTAAACAAAATATTGCATTACTGCACATATGTGACAAAAAAGAACTCTGTTCAAACTACATCAGTTAGGTGTTATTTAAATATGCATGTTCTATTAAAATGAGTAGATTAAGTTAACATTTAATAAAAAAAACTACTTCCAAGAAAATCTCTAATTGAAAGGTAGGTAAGGTTGACTAAGATATCTGCTGTGACTTAGCCATAAAAACTAAAAAATCCACAAGTTAATTCCAAGTTAATTGTCAGTTTAGACCCAGCCATATGCAAATCAGTCTTGACCCTGCTCCTCATGGGAACATCCTAGCCCGAACTGCCAGTCCTGGGTTGCAACTGAGGTGGTATGGTGGGCGAAAAATTATTGATTGGGATGTGGCCCGAGCGTTTGCCAGTGGCTGAGATTAGTTCAAGTATTCCATAAATCACCTTGTTTTTGCATTTGACGCCCTAAGTGCCCTTGGTATGCCCAAACGTGGGTCCTTGGCTTACTGTGCCACTGGAACTAAGCTATACCTGGCTGAAGAGCCCTAATAAGGGTGAAACCGGTCCTGGGATGCTTGTGTCCGGTTCAGGGAGGACCTGGCCTGGCAATTCGGGCTGGACTGTTCCCATTGAAGCAGGTTCAAGACTGATTTGCATATGGCTGGGTCCAAACTGAGGTGGCAAGGAGGACGAAAAACAATGGATTGGTATGCGGCCTGAGCATTTGCTAGTGGCTGAGCATTCCATCCATCACTGTTATTTTTAGGTCTCGCCTAGCGATGCAGCGCAAAGCGCTGCTCGCTATGCGAGATCTATTGTTGCCGACTTTTGGTCGGAAGCGGGACAGGACATGTGCACGCGCACAAAGGACTGCAGTTGTGCACGCGTACGGCGGCGTTAGCACAACTCCAAGGACATGAGATGTGCACGCGTACAGGTCGCGGCGTTTAAGCAGAATGCGCGCATGGCCCGCTTTCGCTTTCTCTCCCGTCCTTTCTGTTGCCGTCATGTGTTGACGTCCAGTTCTCGCCCTCCTCCCGATGTCCGCGTTCCTTCTAAGCGCGTCTGGGGCAGACACATGCTGCACACAGGGTGCATTCACTCTACCCCCTTGCACCCGGCACGTAATGCACTGCACTTACAACAGCGCGTGTGCATACTCACCTCCTCCAGCGCCCCTTAGCACTGTATTCCCAGTAGGCGCTTTACAGCACTGCGTGCTCTATCGCACTTTGCTCCAGCGGCACTACGCGTACTGCACCCCCACTGTCCCGAGACCATGGACGGACTCACCTAGGGTGTCAGCCAGCATGCAGTGCAGAGGCAGCATGCCCAGCACCAAGCAGGAGCCCCGGCCGGCTTCCTGGCTACCCCGGAGCAGAAGCATGTTCCTCAAGCGTCGGTCCCTTCCTCCTCTCCCAGGCTCCTCCAGTGCTAACTTTCAGCCGGCCCTCCGCTCCTGCTCCCGTCAGTGTCCACCCTTGCCCGCTGCTGCCTCCTTCCAAGTGAGACTGACGGGCGGCCGAGGTGGCAGCGGGGCAGGCCAGTCCCGCCTCGCACCCGGGTGCTGCGGGAGTTCCTCTCTGGGCTCCCAGTTTGCTGTCACCCAGGAGTAGCGCAGACTTCCAGCACTTTCTGTGGCTCCTCCTATCGCAATGTGGGCGGGAAACAGAAACACGGAGGCCGGCTCTTTTCATGGCGCACGCTCCTCGCAGGGATTTCGCGGCCTTGTTGCGTGCGCACCACTCGCGGGCTTGTGTGTGCACCACTAGCGGGACGCTGCTTTCTGATGGCGCCCGCTCCTCACAGGCATCTCGCGGGCCCGGAGATGTGCACACCCGGACAGGAGATGTACACGCGTACGGCGTCTAGTGCCAAGAGACAAGCGTGCAAGCCACAGCAACAGAGATAGCTCACGGGCACACATACCTGCGGCAGGACTGTGGCCACGCTGGGACATCCGGCGGTGAGTTTGTTTCAATTTTCTTAATTGTTTTTTTTTGCGGAGCATGTGCGCAGTGCGCATCCCCACCATGGCTTAAAGTCGGGGTTGCATCCACATCCTGTGATTCTGGGCAAATCACTTAATCTCCCCGTGCCTGAATGTGTAATGTAAATACGGTGCTCATGTAAAGCGCTCCAATACCTTCGGGTCGAGTTCGAGCTATATAAATATGCAATAAAAATAAAAAAATACGTGGTTTTATGGTGCCAGCAATCGGTTTGTTGAAAGAGGTGTGCAGGTGTTACGATACTTTGAGAGAAAAGTAGTGTGCTTTTACGAGGCATATTGCACAGTAATGGACATTCGCAGCATTGCCTGAGTATTTTTTATGCAACACGTTGGTGGAAAGGAAAGTGTCAGTCATTATATACAAAAGGCGGAACAGTGCCCGAATTTTGGCTTTGATTCTCTGAAAGAATAATACATCTGAACAATCGTTCTGTCAGGGTAAAAGGCACAAGCCCACAACAGTACCACATCAGTTTCCTGCACTTAAGAAGTGGCCAAAAGGGTTAATGTAGGGCACTCGCCTAATGTTATGTGCTCCCCTCCCCCCCTCCTAAAAATAATGTTTGGAACAGGGAGTACACACAATATGTTCTGTTTAGGCAGCGCGTAGAATAATTAAAAGGACGTCTTCAAATCGGGATGAAGATAACTTTGGTTGAGCATTAGAGATTTTTTTATTTTTTTTATTTTTTTTTAAGAGGTCAGTATGGCCAAACAAAATGAAATTCGGATCGGATGGCTGTGACAATCCAATGAGATTTTCAACATGGTAAATATATTTTTTTATATTACAAGGAAACGATCTTAGAAAATGCCTATTTCTCCTCACGTTTACTAAAGCATAGCATGAGTACATCAACACGAAGCTCTCTCTAGGGAGCCAAGTATCTTCTTTTTTTAAATATTTTTTTTAATTGAAAACGGCACAGTTGGCACTGCTCCGAACTAGAACTTTCTTGCTGCTTGCTAAAAGACTGCCCTGCGCCGTAGTCAAAGATATAAAGGGATTAATGTGGCTTGCGCATTTTCGAGTGTACTTCCGGACACCATCCAGCGTTCTTTGATTGTTTCTGGAGCTTTAGAGAGCGCTCATTTGTGACCTTTAGGGACACTTTATGGCACTAAGCTGCCGCAGGAGAGGTACGGGTTGTGGTTAAGTGCCAGTGTTTAGGGACATGCTGGGCTGCCAGCTTGAAGTGCTATAAAGAAATAAGCCATTTTCTAGCTGTGTGAAACTCCTCCCAGGCATGTGCTAGTCCATGTTTCTTTGCTCCTTCCCAGTCAGCTCACTGCAGCTTCCCATGGCAGGCGAGAGGGGTGCCGGGGTTGGTGCCAACTGTGCCCACCAGTAATCACTTGCTTTCTCAATCTTAGCTCTCAAACATCGTACTACCTTTAAAGCACACGTTCTGCAGACAGGTGTGTGAAGCAAACTTTTCACAAGGTTGTCCTGAATAATTACATATTTCGGTAATTGGTTAGCTGTTGGTGTGAAATTCACAACAGTATTTTAAATGTTTCACACTTTTGGCTTATATGAACTGTTCCCTTCCTGTTCCTCCTCACGCTATGCACTGGTCCACCTCTACCACCCCCCACTACCCCCAGGTGCTCTTCCCACTCGCCCCTCTCTCTCGTACCATATCTTACACCTTCTCTCGCTCTCTCACACACACTTTCCACCTCTCTCATGTGGTTCACTTCAGGTCTTCGAGCACAGCTTCTTTCCTGTGCCTTTTCAAGGTTTACCTCCTTCAAAACCGCCCTCTCCTCCTCTTCTTGTGGTGTCTACTGCATTCACAGGCGCTCCCTCTTTATGCGTCTGTGGCCTGCTCTCCACCTCTTTATTTCTTTCTTACACTCTTTCTGCACCTCCATCTGCAGTTCATTCACCACTTCATGCGCAAACTACCTATCCCTCTCTATCTTCCTTTCTAACTATTCTGTGCAGCTCTCACCCCTATCTATTCACCATGCCACATAATTCCACTACACAAATCCACTACTCACAACACAATTCCATCACACTTAATTCCACAACTAACAATTCAAATCCAACACACATAATTCCACTCCAAACCAAAACACATAGGTGTAAGTCATTGTCATTTACAACGCCAATAGCTCAAACTTTCATAAATGCGAGACCTATTGCATTGCAAATGCTTGTTGTATTTGACCACTGACCCAAAGGAAGTCATGGAGTGTCAGGCAACTGGTCAGATGCAGGATAAAAGAACGCATGGAAGGAGGATACCTGCTACCTGAGATGGTATCCCCCTACCCTGCAAAGTTACGCTCCAAGAAACCACAGTTACCCATCCACCTGTTAGGGGAGAGCTCAGAGTGTGGTTCTGGGCACTGACAGCTGTCAGTTGCCTCTGTTGGGTGCTTGCCTTTGTGGCAGCACTATCCTTGGCATGGGGATCAGATCCTATGATAAGGATTAAGGTAGGCCCTTTCACACTGTTGGTCATGATGGGGTTACTGAAGTGTTGGTTGATCTCTTTGGATCAGCTAGGTGTTGTCCTAGCTGAGGTAGGGCTAGTTGAGGTAGGTACTTCCCAGTCTCGAGTGAAGGGTGGAGACCAGAGCAGTAGAGACACAGCTATTTAAGTTGGGGCCTGTCATAGTTGAGGTAGGTCAGCTCCTCAGAGAAAATTACCCTGACAGAAGGGTGTGAGGCAGAGTAGGCCCTGAAATGGTCAGCCAGTTTCCCCACATTCTTCCTTGCTGAACAGTGAAGGAGACTTACCAACAGACTGGTTAAGTTCCCCTGGGCGTATTAGCTGGGAGGTGGGGGAGTGTGAGGAAACAGGCTTTTTGTAGGTTTCTCCTCCACCTTTTGCCCCGATTTGGAGAACTAGCTGCTGGTTTTTCAACTTTGAGAGTGCACTAAGGCCTGCTAACCAGGCCTCAGTGGCAGTGTTCTAACCCATTACAAAAATGTTGAATTGGCCACTCCCAATTGGCATAAGCTAACTTACTTATAAGTCCCTAGTATATAGTACCAAGAGTGCCCAGGGCAAGTAAGACCGGGTGTCCACCCCAGGGCTGAAGTACTGGTTGGGCCTCCCTGTGTGTGACAACGCACAAAATGGCTCCCAGCCTGCAGCTGAATCCTGGAAGAGCAGTTTTAAAACTGCTAGTTCGACCTTGCCATTTAAACCAATGGCAAAGTCTCCACTTTCCATAACAATATACATGTCTCCACTAAGGAAGGCCTATGGAGGCCCTAAGGTAGGGAGATGTATATTATTATGTAAGACATATACTTTTAATATGTCCTAACAGCAAAACTTCCAAATTGTCATTTTTTCTGTGGAATTTTAGTGGCCCCTTTGGGTTAACGCAAAATTACCGGCTGACCTCTGTCTGGCTAACTTCTGAATAGGACTACTAAAATGGGTACTTAAAGGTATCAAATTAATTGTGGCATTAAACCCGACTTGATGCCCGAGTCGAATTTAATGTCACATTCAAGGAAAGACAACTTTTAGAAAGTTGCCCCTCTGTTGCACAGTTTGTCCAGTGACAGTTGCTGACCACCAGATATCCTTCTACCCTTCTGGTGAGTGGTCTGAACGACTCCTAGGCGCAGAAACAATGGAAGCCTCCTACAGGATGAGATGTTTCCTCCCGTGTAAGGAAATGCCTCTTTTTAAATGGTCATCCCCAAGGTTTTCGACTGATGCTGCTGGTTTTTTGACTCTGAGAGTACACTGAGGCTTGCTAACTAGACTTCAGTGCCAGAGACCTGACTCTGTATGTCAAATTGGTTGTACCCAATTGGGAACAGCTAACTTTTTTTTGTAGTATAAAGTTTTATTGGCATATAAATCCGTATGATACATTCCATAATATGGTATAAAAACATTACCCCAGCACCTCCCACCCCCTCCCCCCAGCTCTACTGCAACCGCTGTAAGCAAATCAGTGAAAGTCCCACTCGGGAATCAACAAGGGTGGGAATAGAAAACTTACCAGTAAGTCCCTAGTAAATGGTACCCTGGTACCCAGGGCAAGTAAGTTAGAAGGATACCTCAGGGCTTGCAGCACTGATTGTGCCACCTTGGAGGTCCCCAAAGTAAAGCATTTTCCCCAGTCCGCCACTGCAGACTGGTAGAGCTGTCAAGCCCTGCTAACCCAACTTTGCCATTGAATGCAATAACAAAGCCACCACTTCCCCTGGACATGTGTGTACATCACCCCTCTGGAAGACCTACTGAGCCCTAGAGGCAGGGTGCAACATATGACACAGGCAGGACATGTACTTTACATGTCCTGACAGTAAAACACGCAAAATAACAATTTTTACTGTGGAATGGCTTGATTGCCCAAATGGCTACTACCAGGTTACACGCTTACCCCTCAGCTGTGCTAACTCCGTAATGGTGCCACCAAAGTGGGCACTCCAAGGTATCAAGCGACTCGTTACATTGAGCCTGACTTAAATCTAAAGTCGAAATTAATGTAACTTGTTACAGTGTGCAGCTTTAGCTTTGTTGCCTTTTAAACTCATGTGCCTTCACAGGCACACATGCAGCCTGCTTCACAAGACCGCTTTCTGCCCTCCTGGAGAGACGTTCCACGACTCTCAGGAAGGAGAACAATGAGGGATTGCAGGCCAGGGAGGTCCGTCCTGTAGGAAGCCACTTGGGCGTTAGCCCCAAAAGGCAGGCTTCAAAGGGAAGACGCCTTTGAAGGGCAGATGTGTAACACCAGGGGTAGGGCTTCCCCATTGTTGAGGTAGACCAGCTGGCACGGGAACCAGTTGCAAAACTGTTTTCCCCAGGGGCATGTAGCCCTTTGGTAGCCACACCCCGGGGGTGGGCTAGTAAGGTCTGAAATCCAAGAGAGGAATCTCACCATCTTGGGAGTGGGCAGAATGCTGCATCCTGGGATAGCCAGATACCACACTCCACAGGAATTAGTCACCAGGTGGGAGGGATCCTGGTAGCCCATAGGCTACCAACCACATCTTGTTCGAGCATAAAGTGGGCACCCCTGGCACCCAGACCTCAGATCTCGATCCACTTGGAAGAGGGACCAAAGAGAGACTGCCCTGCTGCATCGAGGGACCAGGAAAGAGAGACTGCACCTGCTGCCCCTGGTGGCTAGCGAAGAGAGGGACTGTACCTGCCATGTCCTGCTCAAGGGGAAGCTATCTCCAGAGCGCAGTCAAGCCAAGAGAACTCCAATGGCCAGCTGACTGGCCTCCTGTTTGCAGCACAGGGGCACAACAGCTGAAGAAGCCTGCTGGGGAAAGTTTGTGGCCCAAAGTTTTGAAGCCGCTACCACCGCCATCGTGCAGCACCGAGGACTAATACCCGACACACAGAGTTGCACCCGAGTTCTCTGAGCCTGGGAGTGCTGTCGAAAAGTTCCTGGGACCCTCAGAACGCGAGTTATCGATCCAGGAAGGATTGGCCTCTGACTGCGACAATGGGCGACTGGTAGTACAGCGGCGACTGGACTTTGGCCAGACCGGAGAGGACTGCGTGGGACATTGACACTGCAACCAGGACCCCCTCGCCATCTCCGTGGACCGAGGAATACCTGCAGGTAGACCCCCGTCGACCGCATTGTATCCACAGCATCCTTAGAACATCTTCAGCATCCTTCATCCTTTGAATCACGACCACTCCATAGGAATCCATTGCAACACAGATAAAGTGCCTGGAACTTCTGAAGGATTGCTTCTTGATCTTGCTGGTTCCCCTGACTAGCTCCCTGCCAGAGTTGGTCGCCCCAAGTATTTCTAACCAACTGCAGTGACACTTACCTGAGTTTTCTTTGAAAACATGTCTAAGTGTCCAATTTGTTTTTCTTTGCCAAGGGTTGCTCGCGGTTGAGTGAAATTGTTTTGATTTGTTATTGCTTATAAAGTGTATATCCCAAGAACCCTCCAATGGATCTTTTTCGTACTAGTGTCTAAATTCTTATAAAAATACAGTCTATTTTTATAAATTGGTGTCAGATTTCTTGAGTGTCGTGTCGATTTCTTCTTCGATTGTTTTGGTGCTGTTTAAATGATTAACACTTGTTCCTCTGTGTAAGCCTTGCTGCTCCGTGCCACAGCTACCCAGGTTTGAGCTGAGGGTTTGGTAGACGAAGCTTAAGGGTCCTAAAGGGGTTGGTGATATATTACACAGTGAGGTTGCACAACCACACCATATAATACACCCCATTTCCACACATCCCCCTTGCAGGAAGCTACTCAGGGTGTTCATTCAAAAGGTGAGCTTCAATGGCGAACCCGCCTTTGGTGGGCAAATGACGATCACACTCTTGAACTGTTGCTCCTTTGTTCAGGTAGTCGGGCTAGCGGGGGAATGGAGGGGTAAACCAGTGCCCAAACCGGTTCTCCCTCTTAACATCCAAGGAAGGGTTCATACATCTTGGGAGTGGGCAGAATAGTGCACTCTGGGATTGCTAGATGCCACACATAGTTGGAAGTCATCACAGGGCGGTAGGGATCTTAGTAGCCCATTAGCTAGTGACTGCATCACCCCCAGGGCACCTTCTAGGCATAAATATGGCATCCTGAACCTCAGATCTTGACGGAACTGGTGAAAGAACCAAAGAAGCACTCCTCTGCTGACCCCTGGACCTGGCAAGAGAGTTTTCTTCCAACTGCTGGACTGCACCTGCCACACCTTGAGCTTGAGCCTGTGGCTCCTGGCTTGTGGAAAAGTTGCTTCCGAGCCCCAGACCAAAATAGTGACTCCAAGGGTCAGTCAGCTGACCCTCTGGAACCTGCACCAAGGCCATCAAAGCTGAAGAAGCCCACACTGCAAGACAGTAGCCACATTCTGCGAATCTCCGCTGACTGCCGCTGGGCGACCCAAGAGACCGATCCTTGATGGACAAAAGTTGCATCCAAGTCTGCTCGACCAAGGAGTGTCGTCTGAGTCCAGTTTGTTCGCCAAAGAGGGACACCAGCCTTCACCAAAGGATGCTGCTGGACCCTCTGTGTTCGGAGATCAGTAGCCCGGCCACAGCAGGCATTGGACTTGCTCAAAGAGGACTTTGAGGGACACCGACCCCTGTTGTTGAAGCCTTCCCCACCTTACCTGTGGACCAAGGACTAACCACAAGCACACCCTTGTTGGCCACACAGCACCCACAGCATCTTTTAGCATCTTACATCCCCAGCATCAGGATCACTTCATTGAAGTCTATATCTGCAGAACCCCCAGTGGATCTTGGTGTTTAAAAATTCATAAAAATATAATCTATTTTTAGAAATTGGTATCAGATTTCTTTTGTGTTGTGTGACTTTCTAATTTCGTTGTTTGGTGCTTCTGAATGCTTTGCACTAGTTCCTTTGTTTAAGCGATGCTGCTCGAAGCCACAGCTGCCCAGGGTTGAGCTAAAGGTTTTACAAACGAGCCTGACTGGACCCAAGACAGGTTTGCGAGTGTATTACACAGTAAGGCCACACAACCATACCATATAATACACCACAATCCTCACATTTTATATACAGGTAAGTAAAAATAGAATTGTTCAAATATATATATAAAAATAAAATTAGCTAGCACATTTTGAGGCTGGGATATGATTCTAGAGTTTTGTATAGCTCCTGTTTTCCAGGTCTTATATTTATAATACTACTCACCCTATGACCTTTGTTATTCCATGGGACTGTGCTCCGAAATATGTGGGGAATTCAGAGCTCGTCAGGTCTTTGCTTTTCTGCAATGACTTTCCACCACAAGGTATTGGGCTGTGCTACAGATACACAAGTTCCTTTACTGATCGAACCATGGGGAAAAGGTTGAAGCCTGTAGAGTTTAACATCCCAAAAATAACCCCAAACCCACCGAATTAAGTCACTTGTGCAGACCCAGTGTTTCAAGGATCCAGTTGAAACAGAGTTCCGTTCACTGGATTCTTAAACCTACTAAACAGAATCTGCTCTTTCGCCTGTTCGTTATAATATCTGTATCTTCATGCAACCTCTTGGACTACTGATTAGGAGCTTTAGTTTCCAGATGTTGTTATGCTGATAACCCTTGGATCCTCCTGAAGTTCAACAACCCTTCATTCAGCATCACTTTAACTCGGAAAGAATTCATTACAGTGGAACAGAATTGAACAGCCGCCAATATCTCAAGCTCTGTCACGAAGACCGAAATCCTATTTGTCTGGGGTAATTGCCCTATTTAATCTAAGGCTGTCTGGCCCTTCTAGCAAAATCTTTCTAGTCCAGCCCCTGTGGGTGCAAATCTTGGAGTTTGGTTTGACCAAGAGTTATCATTCAAGATACAGATTCAGAACACCGGTACAACATGCTTTTATTTGCTCATCGCTCCAAAGCAAAAAAAAAAACTACATGTAGAATTCCTGGAATATCTGGTCTTGGAGCTGCAGAGGATCCAAAGCATGGCTGTGCGGCTGGCCTTTAGAATGTCGTCACACCGCAGCACTCGCTCACTACCTTTTAAGTTCATTGTCTTTGGTCAGGTACATAGGGCTTTGTATCAAAGAGCCCTGAACTGCGTGGATGTCAATTATTAGTAGCCGGGGTAGCTTCTACTTCTTGAGTGCGCCTCAGTACTCCCCGCTACCCTCATTCCCAGGGGTCATGAAGGCGTTGGAAAGAATAGAAGGTAAACACAACTTTCAGAGGCATGTTTGATTCTGTATTTGCTTCTTCCTTGCTCTTTACTAACTCCTTAGTGCAAATAGAAGGCTGTGGAGGGGTTAAAGGTAGGACAAGGATTCAAGCCTGTGGCGACTTTTATGGTCCATGTTTTATGACGACAGGTCCACTACCCCCGGAATTTTGGTAAATCGATATCTATGCATGTGAACCTGTAAAGGATATCCATGCTGGAGGACAACATTTTCTTCCCCCTTTAATTAGAAAGTTATTTGCCGAAGGAAGTGGAAGGCCTCCAAGGGGTAAATCTATGAATCTGCAGTTCGTGTGTACCAGACCTATCTTGCTGAAATCTGTGCAGCAATAGAGAATAATTATTGGTTTCTATTACTAAAGTGTTCCATAAGGATTTATGTAACCCATTTTCAGCAGTACCATAAACAGTTAGAATGCTCCTAAAATTGTTGTTTTAGCATTTATTTTATTTGTTTACCAGCTAAGTCATAGTGATTAATCCATTGTATGCTTTCTTTTTCCATTCAAGCAATGTCCTGGTCTACAAGCTGGGCGGAACATCACTGTCTGTCACCATTATAGAAGTAAATAGTGGGATGTACCGTGTTCTGTCCACCAATACAGACGGAACCATCGGTGGAGTCTACTTCACAGAAGCGCTCTCTCAGCATCTGGCCTCTGAATTTCAAAGGTAAAGAGTGATTATCTGATCATGTGCACATGGTTTGTATGGTAAACACAATGACTTGAAACTTAGTTTGAAGTTTTCTCATTTTCATACTTAATCGGATATTTCATGTATTTCTATCAGGTTAGTGGCGTTCCTGTACTGATAGTGAGAGACAGATATTTAAATGTGGTCTCGTAGTTAATTTTCTGATTCTGGACCTTAGAGACCATGGTCTGTTTCCTGGCACCACCACATGGCCATATTTTCTGGTCATGGGTGACCCACTTGGGGACCTGTGACTTGGTCGCTTTAACTCTTAAATTTAGGAGCACCTACAGGCAATTCAGTCTGAAGTGTGCAGATACAAAACATCCCCTCCTTTGAATTCGTTCTTGTATGTATGTACACTATGGACCTTGGACATACTTATTCTGCATGAACATTTTAATCAATGTATTGTTGAAACTTGAAGCAAAATATACTAAGTTTTCATTGCTTATTCCATATGTATGTGGAAAAAAAGAAAAGCTGCCAACATCACAGAACCATAGAAATGTGGATTTGAAAATTGTGTTAAGCACCTTCTGTGATACTGGACCATCTTCCACGAGTTCACTGCTCATGTGGTTGGGAAGTTTTCCTAACATTCAGCTTGAATTTAATTCTTTTTTTAACTTTTCATTAGTTCTTGTATTAATATTACAGATCCTGTTAAAATATATATTGTTTCTTCTGGTACAAATGTAGAAGACTTATTTTCACAATCTTTATTTGTGTAGAATTCCGTTAAGATGGCCCTCTCTGTCCCTTTGTCCTTTACTGATCACCGGTCGAAAGGTTTGTGGCAGTTTTATGTCAGCTCCAAATTAATCTCTCAGATCTCCCTCAGACCCACTAGTGTCTTCTGCAAGCACCACCCAGGTTTAGGCCATCCAGTTCCTTCTACAAATATGCTTATATTTTCTCCTCGCTCTGGTGACAAATTTATCCTGCTAGTGGGCAGGGCTCACTTGCATGCAAGTAGGCTCACAGGCAGATTGTGACCATGACATTGTATTGTATCTGTGAGATTTTCCTGCCTAAAGTCCACCCCACCAGTCTTGCTGCCGGTCCATATATAATTGGCAGTACTCTGTTGCAAAATACTACGACAAGGAAAATGAGAGCAGAATGTCATAGGCAGGTCTTGAGACAGGAACTTCCCTTGTGTGTTTTAAAAGATGTGCACCCCTGCCCTGATCAACTCTAATTTTCGCTGGTATTTTAATATTTCTTTTTTTTACTTGTTTTTATGCCCAACACACACGACAGTCATGTGAATGCACTGAGACCTAAGTTGTGTGAAAGGTTCTGCGACCCAGAATGTGGCTCTGTGGTCTGGAGTGTCATCCTTCCAAAGACCTGAGACTACTGTCTGTGACCCGGGTCATCATCCTGCAGCAGTTTAGCCAGCATACATTTCTCTCTCTGTGTATTACAAGACATGGCTTTTTCCTGTTCTTGCAGGGTAAAATGACTATTGGCTTCACTTGGGTAAATTGCTGCTACCATGATGTGCCCGGTCCTGCTCTGACATCCCAGAGAGAAAGGCATGTGCACCGGGTGTATATATTGTGAAGAGTAGCGTGAGTCTTTATTGATTGCAAGTGTGTGACTGTGAGGCTATTGGCATCCATTTTGATTCGCCCCTGCTAAAGCATGACGCTAGATAGAGGCTGAGGGACAGCATCCCCAAACAAATTGGCAAAGTGTTTTGCTGGCATTCCTGACCTTTGGGTTTATCATCAGACTGTATGGTGTAGGAGGATAAAGGAATTGTCTCTTCCTGATCATAATCCCATCGTTATTGATGAAAGGTGAGGGGATTTGGAGACAGAGATTTGTTGTACAGAGGGAATCATCCAGGCAAGGCCCTTTGTCTCTCCTAGAAGTGATACTCACAAAGATTGGTGGCTACCAGGTGCGCAGTCTTCACTAGTGATTGTGCACATGTTTTTGAGTTCTCCAGTTTGAGACACCCCTCGTGTCTACCTGGTGTGGAAACTAAGTAGAGATTGTGCCTGCTCTGCACAGCAGTGATACACTGAGAGAGGGCACTGCAAAACAGGGCCCAGTGGCATGTGTTCTTGTGGAGCTCTGTTTAACGTAGAGCTCACAATGCTATTGCAGGGCCCGGCAGAGGCTGAATGTACTGGGCCACTGGCAGAGTGAAGGCCCGGTGAAGCAGATGAAGCATCTGAGAAAGCCGCGGGTCACCTAGCTGTGCTATAGGTCAGCCTGAGGCACAGAGCTGCTTTGGCACAGGCAGGCCGCAGTGGACAGCTGGTGGAGTTACCAAGAGTGGAAAAACAGGGGAGAGTTAGGGCTGCACTAAAGAGCAGTGCCTGTGTCGAGGAAGTCTATACCCCCATATCGCCCTAGTCCCAGGAGCTGGAATACCCATCATTCCCCCAAAGTAGCAGTACATGGTGAAGAGAGACTACAGGGGACAACAGGGGGCAGAGTGGAAGACCTGGGTGAGAAGAGCTTGTAACTATGCCTAATCCCATACACCTATGCCTAATCTCAATATGAAAACGCTCAAGGATAGAAAAGCAGCAGGCTTTTTACCTCCAAGAAAACTACCAGTGGTCAAAGAGACTGTGAGAACATTCTGATAGACTTCTAACTGCAGCTTCTTCACCTTTTGAATACTCCCCAGGCATCGTACTGGATCCGAGCAATCTTCAGCAGTACCCCTGTGCGCCGGCAGGTGATGTCAGAGGCTCTGCGACGACGTTCTGGGCCAGATGTGATGTGTGCAGGCGTATATAGGCACAATCCATGCATGCTGACATCAGTTTCTTTCTCTCTACAGCAACAGATGTGGATTCGCAGCTACCCCTGCTCTTATTGAGACACCTTTATAAAAATATTCTACGAAAGACAACGTGCAAGGGAAAAATGTCACCTCCCAAATCTAAAAGGGTTTAAACCCTGTGGGTAATGTCGTAAACAAATGTCTGTGACTGGCCCACAAGTGGTTTGCCTTTGTCTGGGGAGGGACCATGATTCCCTGGCCTGCAGTGAGTGTGCCTCGATGCACCCCAAGGCCATTGGACACAGGGAAGCAAAGCGATTAGTGGGCAGGAATCGCAAGAACCCATATCGGTCGAGTTCTGTGAGGAAGCACCCCTAAACCCCATGGGCCCTCACGGCATCACCTCTGTTTGCCCCTTATGGGTCCCTTACCGGCATAATGGGGAGGAAGTTAGCGAACGCTGGGAGGGGTCGCCAACAGTAACAAAGGACTTTCACTTCGTTACACAGCCCGGAATAATCGACCCGGAAGTGATCGCTCCGTTGAGGGGCGGACCGGAATCACCAGGCGATTAGGAGCACGAGAGAACACGGAGGATTGGACCATAAAAGCGGAAGAAGCCGTACCTGAAGAGGCAGCGTTGGGAAGACTGAGAGCGAGAGAGCGAAGAGGCAGTACCGGTGGACCCGAGGACGTCGCGGAGGTGAGGACGGAGGAAGACGGTGACGGAAACACAGAGAATCCCGAGGAGTGGTCCGAAGACTGGTGGATCCCGGAGGACACGCAGAAGCCGCCGCAACTCAGGAGAGTTGCGGCATAAAGCGGTACGTAATTTGGGCAGAGGGAAAGCGGGAGGGGAGGGACCGAAAAACTAGTCAGTAGCCCGGTGACTCCCAAAAGCCCCCCCCTCATGTTCCAATTGCATGGCCTAAAACCTTTCCTGTAGACCTAGAAGTGGTACGGCATAGACTGGAGAAATCACAGTCCTTTTGATAAGAGTATTGGCTAGGTGACTTTCTTTTCGTTGGTTTCTTCTTTTCCTTTTCCTTGCACACAATCCATTGGCCAATCCCTCACGAGGTGTGGTGGAAGCTCTTGGTATTGAAGAGAGCCCGAACACTGACCGCTGCTTTGCTTTCTTGTTTTTCTTTGAGTTAAACTTCGGTACCTGACCAGACAGCCACCGAAGTGACGAGAACTCCTACGACTGGCCGACCTACGTGGCCCTCTGGAAACGGTCAAGACTGTGTTATTGTTTACTGATCCAGTGTGACTGAAGAGCTGCATTCTTTTGTTCCCCACCCTTACCTTAGGATTGTCTTGTGCCTTCAATAAATCTCACTATTACCTCCATACGGCCTCCTCGCTTCTGTTTCCACCTATCCCTCCGACAAGTTCTAAAGGTAGGTCCCAGCCCCAGCATCGCTCCTGCGGCCAGTCGCCTTCACAATCTAAGCCCCCGAGCAAATCCAAGAAGTCCAAACTCTGCCCCATCCCGCCACTCTGTCTGAGAAGGCCGCAAGGGTGTCATTGTGCTTCCTGGTCATGCTCCTCAAGTCGCTCTATTTCGGAGTCAATTCTGTCCTTTGTTCCACAGCACCCAGAATTTCTGGGGCCGTCAGCGGCGCTGTAGCAAACCAAGATCTTCCGTGAAGTCAGGCTGTGTGTGACTTTTTGGTACGTTACCGGCTCCCTCTGGTGTGCCTGCAGGCCCCAAGGAACCAAGAGGCCTCTCAACTGGGCTTCCCCGGCAGGTCTGCCCTTTGTGACAGGTGGGCCCTCTGTATTCGCTCAGGGCTCCGGACCATCTTCGGTACCTCTACCCTCTTCGTGCCACGACCCACCCCAGAACCTAAGCCACCAATGCAGGACCTTTAGTCTCCAGACAACGACGGGCAACCCATAGTGCTGTCCGACACCGAGACGGCGCTGCCCCTCCAAATCCCCACCCCCACCCCCCCCGACCAAGGTCGCAAGTTTCTTTATCTGAGCCACAATCTCTTTATCACCCTTCTAACTCCGACACAGTGCCTCTCCCTTCTGGAAGGCTCATGCCCTTCATGTGTTCAGCACAGACTACGGTATGGGTCTCCAATATCTCCAAGAGCTCCAGAAGATACACACAGTCACCCCAGACTTCTTGTGGCCGCGGAACCCACAGGAGAGGGCAACAGGGACAGCGTGCAGCCTAGTCTTCAGCCCCCACCCAGCTACCGCCCCCTGCCCACCCACCCCAAGCCTCTTTATCATGCCCTTGACGGCACACACCCAACCTTTCGGAGGCAGGATCCAACACTTTCGGCCAAAGTGGCAGGCAGTAACCTGGTACAAGTGGGTCCTGAAAATTGTTCAGCAGTGTTACACTTTCCATTTCCTAGAACCTGGCACGACTTTCACCATTCCCGACTGGCTGACTGAGGATCACCTGTCGCTCTTGCACATGGAAGAGCAGGATCATTTGGCCAACGGAGCCATAGAGAGGGTGCCAGTGCAAGAAGCTGCTCATGGTTATTATTGCCACTGCTTCCTGGTGCTGAAAAAGGATGGGAACCTCAGTCACATTTTAGCCCTATTCCCTCTCAATGGCTTTCTACGGAAAGACAAGTTCAAGATGCTCGCCTGTGGCCCAGGTCTTTTCTGTTCACGGCCCTGGAGACTGGATGGTAGCTCTGGAACTGCGGGATGCTTATTTCCACATACTTGTCCTGCAGGCCCACAGATCTTATCTACGGCTCACGTTAGGCCATGAGCATTTTCAGTTCGATGTGCTCCCTTTTGGCCTTAATAGTGCCCCTTACATGTTCACAGAAATGATGGTAGTGGTACCAGCACATCTTCGGAGGTCAGGGGTTCCAGTCTTCCCCTACCTTGACAACCGGTTTAACCGTTGGAGGTAGGCTCTCTCTCAAGGCATTTGTCAAACACCTCTAGACTACAGCAAACCTCCTGCCATCATTAGGGTTCTCTATCAATGTGCCGAAGTTACACCTTAGTCTTTCGCAGATGCCCACTTTTATTGGCGCCATTTTGGACACAGTGCAGTTTTGGCCTTTCCCCTGGAGATGAGAGTACAGGACATTTGGGCTATGATCTGTGCTGGATCTCAGTGAGAATGACCCTGCGGCTGCTGGGACTGATGGCCTACTGCATCTTGCTGGTAAAGCTGAAGTCCCAACATGCACTGCACAAGGGGGATCTTTCCGATCTGATTCGAATTTCAAAGGAGGCTGCAAAAGCTGTGCCTTGGTGGCTGTAGGACCGCAGTTGGGTCAGTGGCAGATCCCTCTCCTTACCTCCCACAGAGCTCACAGTGGTTTGGGTCAGGGAGGTCATTCAGGAGAGGTGAAGATCAGGGGTGGAGGCCCAGCTCCACATCCATCCTTCTGGAGCTGAGAGACATCCACTTGGCTTTGAAAGCTAACCTATCCTCCATCAAAAGGAAGCTGGTGCAGGTGCTTATGGACAGCACCACCACTATGTGGTACTGCAACAAGCAGGGCAGGATGGGGTTGTGGACCCTATGCTAGACCACCAAGGAATTTTTCTGGTTGCGTACAACCTGATGGGTTCCTTGAACACCAGAGCGAATTAATTAAGCCATTGACACCTTGCGGTTCATGAATGGCAGTTACATACGAAGGTGGTGCAGGGTCTCTTTCGGGAATGGCAAGAACACTAACTCGATCTTTTTGCTACTGCCAAAAATGCACAATGTCAGCATTTTTGGATGTTGGAGTTTCCAAGATGTCTCTCGCTCAGAGATGCATTCTGCGTAGAGCTGGACTTGGGACTCCTGGACACCTTCCCGCCTATACTTCTCCTGCCCCAAGTTCTGAAGAAGATCAATACCAACAGGGCCTAAATCCCCCAGTTTGGGCACAGCGAGTATGGAATCTGAACTCCTGAGAATCAGCATTTGTTCTCTGATCAGGCTTCCTCTTCGGGAGGATCTCCTGTTGCAGAAGCAGGGCATCGTTCTACACCTGAACTGCACAACCTTCAACTCCATGCATGGAGGTTGAGCGGCGACAATTTAGTGTTTTCAACCTTCCTCCCAAAGTCTTGAATGTCATCTTGGCAGCCATACGTCCCTCAATCAAATATGTATACATATGCTGTTGGGATACGTTTGTGGCCTGGTGCATTGCTAAACCGATCAACCTACTCCTTGTAAAACTGTCCAAAGTTCTGTTGTATGTGTTATCCCTTGCCCAGGAAGGCCTTGCTTGGAGCACTGTTAAAGGATACCTGTTGAGTCTTTCAGCCTTCTTACGGTTGCCAGACCAGCCATCATTTTTAAATCACCCGCTGTGATGCGTTGTTTCCTCATTCTGTGTTTGTTATGCCCCACTGTTAGACATTCCTCATGTGCTTGCATTTTGAGCACCTGCACTATTGTTCTCTCATGCTCCTTACCCTCAATACAGTCTTTCTTGTCACTATAACATCAGCACGATGGTTAAGCGAGTTGCAGGCCCTTTCTGTTAACCTGCCCTACACCACGTTCTAACTGGATCAGCTGGTTTAAAAGTTAAATCTGTGGTAAGACGGAGTAACACTCTTGGGTAACACTCTTTCTGGTAGAGAGACTATCAAATCACAGAATCCTCACCGACCTTCCCACCTCCCCATTCTGTGAACTGTTCTCTTTATATTAAAAGATCCCAATTTAGGAATCTGCACACTGGTCACGACCATATCTGTGGTCATGGAAGTATCAAGAAAGCAACTGATGGGTGGTGCCTCTATAGAACTGCAGATGGCCCATCTGGTGCGGAACAACATTGACGTGGAGCTGCAGGCACCACCTGCCTGCACAGGGGTTACTGTTGAAGGTTTTCCGTTTTCAGGTTGATGCCTATGGGAGTATTCAAATGGTGTGGAATCTGCAGTTGGACAGAGTCTCTACCAGAAAGAGCTTTAAGAAAAGGTAAATAGCTTGTTCCAAAAGCACATTCCTCCTATGAGTTGGCACACCTCATGGTCCTATTATGTTCTCCAACCACCCCTTACCCTCGTACCCCCTCACCCACCACGCCAGGATCAGATATGTGGGAACTGTTAAAAAGAAGCAACAAAAATACCTCACACCTGAATGTAAATTTGACAGGAGACAGTGGTGCCTCTGGACAAAAGAGTAATGTTATTGGATGATGCAGTAAAGGACACTCAGATGGACATCAAGTGGCTGCAAGCAAGTGTGACTGAGGAGGAAAACTACAGTAGTCGTCGTCTCCGACCGGACCAGAGACTTGTGTAAAAAGGCTAGAAGAAATGAAGAGTGCCCACAGAGCCAGAAATATCGGGGTACTTGGTACCCCAGAGGACACTGACAGTGACAACTTGAAGTCTTTCATGATGACAGGGTTGGTAGAGATGTAGTGTAGTTCCTATAGTAGCCCTGCAGGACCTGCGCTTTTGGATAACATACACTATGGGCCTGGTGGCAGACTGATTCTGAGCACCCCCACCGCGTATGTTAGCCTGTTTGCATTAGCTAGCTCACAGTGCCACTAGAATCTCTTTTTTATCAGAGAGATTAGTTCTTGGCAACCTCAGAACAAGACAGCCCTGATTCCTCAGACTTGTGGAAACAATGTACTACTTGTCGCTCAGTCACTCGTGCTTGCTCATTTGGTCTCAGAGAGTTGCACAGAAGAAACAGTCGAGCGTGTTTACAATAAGAATTTATTGCACAGTTGTTCTTCTAGTATAAAATATATGTGCTGCGACAACTGTGAAACAGTAGCAGAGATATATGATCAGCAGTACAGTGAATAAAAAAGGATAGTACAGTTCTACCATTTTGCAATAGTCATGAACATATACATGAATATAAAATGCATTTATAAAATAAAGCGCATACTCCTACAATGCCTGTCTAGATGTACCTAAGTGTACCTAGCATGTGAGTAGGTGCGAAAAAAGCCAAGAATCCCTCTAGGATTTAGTCAAACCCCATTACCTGAATAATGAATGTGGGACCTCGTCCTGGTCTCGAGTTGGACAACCCGCAAGGGATGATTAGACCACTGTCAGCTGGAGCGACTGCATGCAGGAGCCTCAGCTTCTCTGGTCAGTGTGTCGGCCTGGAAGTCTCGGTTCCCTCTAACTACTGATAGCAAGAGGTGCTGTATTTATACAAAAAAGTATAGAGTCCATTTGTCCCTTGTGTCTTGTGTCAGCCATTGTTTGGTATGAAGATGACGTATGGGATGAACCGGTTACGTAGATGTTTATGCAGGTGGATCCTAGCCCCTGCCTGGTTTCCTAGAACTCTTATGAATATTTAATCATACTGGATGAGCACATCGAAGATGGTATAGGAGGCCATTGTTCGGGAAAAACCCTCCTTCTGTACCCAAACCACAGTCTAGATAAGGTTCAGCCCTCAGCGCCCGTTATTGTGGAGAATAGGGAACTAATGTAGGTGAAAAATTATGCCTATATTAGGGCATCTCAAACTATGCCTATATTAGGGCATCTATATGAAACATAACAGAGATTTTAGATATCTCCAGGAAGACAATAGAAGAGTGGATGTACCAGTGTTTTCTATTGCAATCACAGAAGCTTTCTCCCCCTAAGGCACCAGTGGACCCCATAATTGTAAGCCTGAGATGAAATCTTTGAAAAAACCCATTCATGAAGCGATGTAGAAAGGCATAATATTCCCTGGGAATAGTCTAGTAAGGTTCTTTCCAGACACCTCCAAAGAAACTGAGGAGTGAGAATGGACTTTGAACTAATATGGAGGGACTTTGTGGCAAAGGGTACCCAGGCAAGAAATCTTTCCCTGGCCAGACTTTTGGTGGCGACTATCGGTAAGCACAAGTTTTTGTGGGATCCAGACAATGCAAAACAGTTCCTGTCATCTGTACAGAGGAGGGCGACCCCCTGGCACTCATGCCAATACAATATCCTCCGCAGTCACAGGACATGCACCAGTCTGACACTCAACTACATGATCTTTGCCATATGTGCATGAAAGTACAAGAGGCAACAAGAAGTGTGACACGACTTGTGATTCTTTGACTCTGGATTGGATGGTCCCTGAAAGACTGGCCACTTTGAGTGGTCTGTAGTTGCCTGATACTGGGCTGAACTTCCCCAAAAATCTTGCTTTCTCCCTATTTGAAGGGTCTGGTGAGTGACTGCTCCTATTGGTGATATCTCATTTTTTACAATCCCTAGGCCACCCTCCTTTTTAGGTCTCACCTACGCAGCGCGCATGCGCTGCTTAGGAGGACCTTTAGCCGTCGCTCTGGTCATTTTCAAGCACACACTCGTGCTTGTGGCGGCATCCACCTTGCAGGAGCGAGCAGGGGCGCGCCACAAGCACGAGTGCAGTGCTTGAAAATGAGCAGACTGCTCTTCCAAGCGCACGCGCGCGCGCACCACTCACGGGTGCACCCCTCCGCCTCTCTCTCCCTCTCTGACGTCCCTACTGCTGCAGCCTGCACGCTTTTTTTTTTTTTTAAACTTTCAGCGCGAGGCACGCGCGCTTGTTTCTCTTGCCCGCTTTATTAGTGCAGAGTATTAGAAGGACACCTCGGTATACCTGCGCAGGGGGTTTCGTGCTGTGATCCACGGTTTGGTACACAGCGCTTCTACTCAGCTGTATTAATATGTCCCTTCTGTACGAAGGCGCCTCCTCTGCGCGCGCTCAGATCTGCTCGTGTAAGTCGCCCACACTTTTCTGTGTTTTTGCAGATTTATACAGCGCGAGCTCGGCCCGAAGGTTTTATAGCGCTTTACACGAGCACATTCATATTTGTTAGGCGCGGGCAGATGAAGTTATTTGCCCAGAACCACAGGATGCTGAGCGCCCCTGGCGGGGCTTGTTTAAATTCAGCACTGTCACTGTGTTTGCCAAATAGCTCAATTTTCTCACGTCACAACTCCCACATCTCTCACTCAGTGTACTCTGAGATCCCTCATTTTCACTGTATTTTTTACATCACAATAAGCACTCGTGCCCACTCACCCGAATTTTCAATGTCAAGATAGAAGATCACTCGAATTTACTGCCCTCATAACAGACCCCTTGCAGTAGCTCTCGTTGTCCTCTTACCAGATCCCGCGCATCTTCCCAGCCAATCGCCAGATTCCTCACTCGCTCCCTGTCTCGTCACCATGACTCACTCTCTCCACCCGTTCATAAAAAACAACTCAAACTCGCTTTCCTCTCACTGGGAACCTCACATTTACTCTCACAGTCCGGTTACCAGATTCCTACTGCCGTTTTACCAGATCACTCACTGTCCCATCATTCAGTGTCCCATCATTAGAGACTTGCTTCACCCTCATGTTCATACCAGATCCTTCACACTCATTCCCACTGTCCTCTTACCAGATCACTCACTCACTGCCCAAGCAGACACTGGTAAATCCTCCTGTGACCTATGTCAACAGTTCCCTTTCACACAAAGCCTTCGCAGATCCCACGCATTCACTTTCCCCCTCACACCTTTTCTCACACCTCCTGCTTCTCATACAAGCCCTAGCAGCGCACTTCTTGCACTAACAGCCTTCACAATTTCACTCACACTTCACTCCCGCTTCATTTCCCTTTTGTTTTTCTGCCCCAATACTCATCCTTTGACTTGTCAAACTTACTCTCCCACATTCCCTGGCCCACACACACTTCCTGCCTAACACTCCTCTTCCCCATCCCTCCCTTTCACCCTTCTGGCCCCTCTCCCTCCTCCTACACATCCCTCCCCTGCAAATCAAAGTACTTGGCTGAACTGACATGCACCCCCTCCGGCTCACACTCATCTTCTGTGTCGCCGGAGCAGCCGTGCAGCAGGGCCAGCAGCCCCCAGATGCAGCAGTGCAGGGTGCCGTGCAGTGCCATGTTCCTCGTTCTTTTTTCTCAATCACTTACCCTCATTTCCCTTTGTAGCCTCAGCCTCCCTTTTCATTCACGTGCTCCCCATTCTCTTATCTACTTTTGTCCTCCTGCACTTCCCACCTTTTCCCTGATTCAGTTCCCCTGACACCCTTGCACGCCTTCTCTCCAAACCCCAAAACATTTCTCTCCTTCCCCTTTCACGTACTTTTCTTCTATACTGTTTCCCTCTCACATTTCCATCGTTCCCTTCCTAAAAGGGCCTCTCGCATCCTTTCTCAGGCAGATAAAAGTAGCCAGCATTGAAAGGACAAAAAACTCGAGACATTATTTATTGTTAATACTTTTTTTAATATATTCGTTCAGTTGTACATAATGCTTCCTTGGTCATATATAAGGTAACAAAAATGCTTCTGACACTTCTTTATTATAACTTTTCAGCATGCTGCAGACTTCTGTACAGCACAGCTTAAAGACATAGGCAAAGTCAATATCTCTGGCTAAACACTTATAAGGTCCCAAAGGCGAGACCTATTGGCTATGCCAATGCTTGTTGGTTATGCCTCTTCTTCCCCCTCTACACTCCTCTGGCAATCTGCCCTATGCTTTCTGATTTTATTTTCCTATCGAACCGCTTTCCGTTTGGACTATTGGTTTAGTACGTTCCCTCACCTCCATTTTGTGGAGGAGAAATGTAGTAGACGAGACTATGTCCGGAGAAGCATGAGTAGCAGCCACTGGCTGGATTTGAGGACTAAAACGTAGTGGCAGGAGGGTGACTTATCCAGGAGAGATGAAGTGCATTGTGATGGTGCAACGATATGCAAGTTGCTGGGGTCCTGTGCTTGCTGTGTCACTAGAACTGAGTTACACCCTACTGAAGAGGCCCATATAGGTCAAACCTGGTCTTAGGTTGCTTGTTTGCCCTTTCAGAGGGAGCATGGCATGGCATTTCGGGCTGGACTGTTCTGTTAGAGCAGGATCAGTACCGATTTGCATATGGCTGATTCCTGTTTGAGGTGGCATAGTGGGCAAAAAAACGATGGACTGAAATGCTACCCAGAGTGATTACCAGTAGCCAAAATTAAATCAAGCATTCCACCTGTTACTTTTTGTGTACCTCATTATTTTATTGGAATCAGTATTTGAGTTCTATTTAGTTGCATGTAGAATATTCAAACCTTTCTTGAGGGTAGATGGTTGCCTTCAGGCCCATGTAGTTGCCTACGATTGTGTTTATAAAATGTGTTGCAGTAAGCGCCACATTGACGTGCTCCTAGAAGTGACCAAAGGCTTAAGTAATAGTTTTTTTTTTTAAACATTTGTTTTTTTAGCATTTCCAATCTTACTGTCCGACAGTTAACAGTGTATATGAAATACAATCTCGGGGGCGTGGCCTGACTACATGGCCGGCTAGACGCGTATCTGCGCTGCTCCTGCCCCAACGGCTGAAATCCTGTTAAATCCTGGCGTTATGGTGACCTTCGTAGCTCGGACTGCTGCCGACACCCCCCCCTGATGCCGAGGGTCCCGGTTGTGGTGCGAGACATTGGTTCTAACCGGAAAACGTCGCTACGGGCCGCTGGAGACCCGTCGGAATCCTGCTCCCTGCAAATGGCGGCCTCGGTACAGTTTTGAAAGGTGGGGATTGCCAGGAATTGCCCCGGGCTTGCTGCCGGGCTGTGGAGGCGCCCGTGAATCTTGGTGGTCCCCGCTGGCGTTGACGGACTGCTGAGAGGCCCCAAGCGGGGGTAAATAAGGACAGAGACAGCTGCGAACGGCCTGACCGGCCGGTGTTCAGAGGCCGGGGACGGGACTTGGGCGAGGCCGGTGCGGTGCGGCCTGCCTTTTCTACGCCTAGAAGTGCCCGAGATTCTGCACTGGCGGCCGCCATGCCGCCTTGAAGGGCGGAGATCGTCGCAGGCTGCCCCGGGCTTACTGGCGGGCTGCTGAGGCGCCCGTGCACCTTGACGAGTACAGCCACCATCGCCGGACTGATGAGCGGCCCCAGGAGGGGGTATAGGAAGAACGAGACGGCCGTGTAAGGCCTGACTGGTGAGACTCCGGAGGCCGTGGAAGCGATCTTGGCGAGGCCGGTGCGTCCTGCTTTTCCTAGGGCTGGAAGTGGCGCGGGAGACGCCGTGAGGCCTGTGCGACGGATTGCACCGACCGGGGCCTGCGGCTGAAGCTCCGGGTGGTGAGGTGAGGTTCCCCCCCCCCCCCAATAACATAAGAAATCCCCCGGTGCTGGCGGAGCCGGGAGGCGCAAGAGTGGCCCTGAAGCACTCGCTCCGCGGATCGGCGGCAGACCGGGCCGAACGCGGTCCGGGGGTGGGGTGTACGGACTGAACTGAGTGGCGGTGCTGGCTGAGAGGACCGGTGGTGCCACATAGCCGTCCCGCCCAGCAGAAGGGGTAGCCTGTGCACTATCGACGACACTGAGGCCCGGGGGGCCCCGATTTACAGGCAAGGAAGTACGCCTGGGTGTCCCCCTCTGGACTAACTGCGGCATCCCTGTTTTCCTGACTCAGGGGACACCAGGAAGCACCCGAAGAAGGCCGCGCGGGCCATAGGGAGGGACCGACCCCTTAGAGGTGCCCAAACAAATAACATTATGCAATATACGGTTCCGGGCCCGACTTCGGCGGACCGCCCCAGAACAGACCCTGAGCAGGGGACCCACCAGGGCGCGGCGGCCCGTGATAAGGCCGACATTTTGGACGCTATTCGTGACTCCAGAGTGGCGTTGGAAACCAAAATGGACGGGATGGCTATGGACATTAATCATTTGCGCCTGGATCTCAGGAAGGTGGCAGATAAGATTACCACCACAGAAGGGGACCTGAACGCTTTGCAGACTGAGGTCCGTCAGCTCCGGGAAACGGTAAAAGTCCTCCAAGACCACACGGCCCGACTGGAAGATAGGGCGGAAGATGCTGAAGGGCGGTCAAGGAGGAATAATCTCTGTTTTTGGGGATTTCCGGAAAAGGCGGAAGGGCCGGCGGCAGACCTATTCCTGGAAGATTGGATTGGCACAACATCCCGAACCTCAGACTTTCCAAAATGTTTGCGATAGAGAGAGCTCATAGATCTCTTGGGCCGCCCCGAAGCCGGGATCCCCGCCCAGAGCCATGATCGCCCGACTGTTCAATTTTAGGGACCGGGACGCGATCCTCCAACATATTCGCATCAATGGGCCGCCCAGATTTGAAAACCAGGACATTCATATCTACCCGGACTATACGAAAAAGGTGCAGGACCTCCGGAATGGCTTCCTGGGTGTCAAACGCCGGCTGCGAAACCTCACCATTAAATACAGCTTAATGTTTCCGGCCAGGCTCCGAGTGCAATATGGCGATAAGGTGCACTTCTTTGGTACCCCACTGGAGGCAAATGACTGGATGGACTCGTTGGGATTGGCCGGCCAGGACCAGAACCGGGGCTGGCAGGAACAGAGAAGGCGGAGTGGTCGACAGCGGAACCGGCAACGTCGAGATGAGGAACGGGAACAGAGGGCACAAGATCTGACAGGTGGTGGACGTATCCTGGTGGGACCGGATGGCACTCTCCTCACGGACTTGGAGGCGATCCCCACGCAGAACCAGTTCTCTCCACTATGTTTGGTACAGGAAACACAATCGGAGCTGGGGGGTGCCACCAGCCCGGATGATGGGGGCTCTGGAAACGTGTGAGTGGCGGACTTGGAGCTGAGACCGAGGGGGTCTGGGTCGTAGACACTGTGAGTTTCCTGATTTGACCCAAGGGACACTGGAATTGACATTCATAAGGGACGTGTATGAGAGGGCCCTGGGCCCAGAGACACTGAGGGGGGGGGGGGGTTGGGAAAGTTTCTGAGGAGGTTACACTATTTCGCCTATATACTTTCTTGCCTCGCCGGCTGTAGAGTGCTGAGGCGACCCGGCTAGACCGCCGGTCGGGCGGGGCCGCGCGGTGCCAGTCAGTCGGTTGAATCTGAGAGTTTGGGGGGGGGGGAGGGAGGATTCCTGATTTGGGAAAGTAAATTAATTTATAATTGTTAATTCAAGTTGGGAGGGGTGAATTAGGGGGTGGGTGGAGCTTTGGGGCGGGGTTCTGAGTCCTCAGACCGGGATCGGGTTGTGAGAATTAGGTACTACCGCCTATGGGTGGGGGGAGTTGGAGTTTCACAATTTGGATTTGTTTGGGCTGCTGCCGGGTCTGGTCTATGTTGCATCATTAAGGGTTGGAGAAGATCACATCATGAGAGGTCACGCTACAACACTATTGGGGGTCCCCCACACGCACATCGGGTGCCGAGACACCCACAGCTGGTGACGCATGCCAGGTGATACACAGAGATATAAATTTATAACGTGGAATGTCCGGGGGCTCAATAGGGTCAAACGGATCCGGGTGGCAACTTACCTTAGGCGTTATGGGATAAGTATAGCCCTGCTCCAGGAGACGCACCTATGGGGAGACTGTCTTAAATATGTTCAACGCAGATGGAGGGGTCAGTTTTTCGCCACTTCTTACTCTGGGTTTGCCAGGGGAACGCTTATTTGGGTGGCACCGGGAGTTCCCTTTAAGGCTCTACATACTAAACAAGATCCTGACGGGAGGTTTGTGACAGTGGAGGGGACGCTGGATGGGCGCAGTATATGCTTGGTAAATATTTATGCCCCGAACAGTGATGATGGTGGGTTTTTAAGTCGAGTATTGGGACAGTTAGATCTGGATCCCGACACGGAATTGGTTGTTGCAGGAGATTTTAATTGTGCCCTTGACGGGGAGCTAGATAGACACCCCCCAAAACTGGATGCTAAACCAAAAGTCAGAGAAGCAATGGGCCAGATGCTTCAAAACTATGGCTTAACGGATATATGGCGCCACCGCAACCCTGATCGTCGAGTGTACTCGTGTCACACACCTGCTGCCAATACCTATAGTAGACTAGACTACTTCTTTATCCAAAAGACGGCGGCACATCAAATAATGGAGTCGCAATATCTGGCCCGATATTTGTCCGATCACTCCCCGCTTTTAATAACATACTCGCTGGGCCTGCCGAGATCTAAGATACCGCTATGGAGGCTCAATATTGAAGCCTTTGGGGACCCGATTTATAAGGACGCCATATCGAAAGGGCTGGATGCCTATTTTGAGGTGAACTGGGGCTCGGCCAGCACCAGGGCGATCGAATGGGACGCGATGAAGGTGGTGATACGGGGGGGTATGTATGTCCACGGAGGTGGGGGTTAAGAAAGTGCTGGAACGCGACCTACACCAACATGAGGAGCGCTTGGGGGCACTGGAGAAGGAGCTTCCCACGAACAGGGAGGGGCCGGCTAAATGGGATGAACTGCGACGGAAGATAGGGGACATATGGGACTCGCTTGGTAAATTTAAAAAAAATGCGAGCAGGCGTCGCTGGTATACAGAAGGGGATAAGGCGGGTCGGCTACTAGCGCGTCTGATTCGGGCAGAGACTCAGCCCCACCCGAATCTGGCACTTAAAAGTGACCTAGGACACGTGGTAAATACGCAGACTGGGATCAATGCACCTTCCGGACCCATCTACTTAGAACATACTCTGAGCCCCAACCCCCCGTGGCCCCTGAAGTGGTGGAGGCTTATTTAGCTGGGGTGGAACTGCCTTGCATAGACTCGGAGAGTCAGGCGCCTTTAGCGGGGAGGAGATTCGGGCGGCGGTCGCCCACCTGAAGACCGCAAAGTCTCACGGGACGGACGGCATAGCAGCGGAACTTTATAAAGAATATGGAGGGGTCCTGATCCCTAAACTCTTAGAAATCGCGGCGGAAGCCAACGAATGCGGACTGCTCCCTGACTCCATGAGGGAAGCATTAATAGTGATGATCCCCAAACCAGGTAAGGATCCCCTGCTCCCCAGTTCTTACAGACCAATTTCAATGCTGAATGTGGACCTTAAAATCATTAGCCAGGTGCTAGCTAATAGGCTCCTCCCATATCTTCGGCGGCTGGTCCACGATGACCAGTCCGGTTTTATACCGGGCAGGAATACGTTGCGGAATATCCGCCGCCTCGCACACGTTATGCAATCATTGGAGGGACGGGCCCAGCAGAGCACCTTAGTGTTCCTAGATATCGAACAAGCGTTCGACTCGATCCGATGGGACTATCTCTGGCAGGTACTTTTAAAAATGGGACTGGGGGAGGGGTTTGTAAACTGGGTAAAACTGCTCTATGCCCGACCGGTGGCGAGGGTTCGCACGGGACGATATGTGTCAGACATAATACCCATAGCAAGGGGGACTCGGCAGGGATGCCCGCTCTCCCCCATGCTGTTCGCCCTGGCAATGGAGCCATTGGCTTGCCATCTCCGTGGGGTAGTTGAGGGACAGGGCATACGGGTGGGGGGTTTGGAGCATGTGATATCACTGTACGCCGATGACGCGTTGATATACCTGAATCGGCCGACCCAGTCCTTGCCGACCCTGATTGCTGCACTGACGCAGTTTGCTGCCGCCTCTGGGCTTTTCATCAACAAAACAAAATCTCCGCTTTACGCGATTGGATCGGAGAGCGATTGGGAGGGAATCCAGCGCCCGGAGATGGAACTTCCATGGGTAGAGGACACACTCCGATATTTGGGAATATGGATTGGTAGAAATGAGGCCATTTTTTACCAGCACAACATGGGGAGGATAATCCGGGGCCTTCAGGGTAGTATTGCCTTTTGGAACACACTTAACCTCTCCCTAATGGGGAAGATCGCCTTGATAAAGATGGTGATCCTGCCCTGATGTCTCTACACAAGGCAAGGTTCCTTTTTTGAACTCCCGCACAGGGTATTCAGGGAACTGGATGCACTGCTTGTCCTCTTATTATGGAATGGGAAGCGATGCCAGGTTAGTCTGGAGGTCATGAAGCGTAGGTGGGGCAAGGGGGGTTTAGAGATTCCAGATTTAGAACTTTATTACTTCGGATCCCAACTACAACATGCAATAGCTTGGTTGGACGCGGATCCCTCCTGGGAGAGGTCCCTGCTGGCCGGTACCTACGGGGACCGACAGTTGGGAGCGCTTCTCTGGCGGGCGGGGGGGGTTGCGAGAACGCAGTCCTCCATTGGTGCGACTCATAGCTGCAATATGGAACCGAGTGGTACGACGACTTATTCGGGACTGGCCGTTTGCCCCGGAGGCGGACTTCTGGCTAATGCCACCTTTTGCTCAAATCCACCAGATTATGTCAACAGTTAACTGGAAAGATGGGCGCTGCCTGATGTTGTCTGACCTCTACCCGGACAATAAATTCATCACTTATCAGGAGGCGGTGACCACCTTTGAGCTGGGATCGGGCCAGTTTTTGCAATATGCTAAAATAGCGGCAACGGCGCGGCACCTGTGGCCCTCGTTTCCCGAAGCTCCGGGGCACACCCAAACCCTGGTCACTATGATCACCATGGCTGGGGGGCGGAAGTTTGTTACTCACCTCTACAGGGCGCTAAGAGACAGCAAAAAGAATGGCCCCTTAAAAATAGAAGAAAAATGGCAGCAGGTGTGTCCGCAGGAGATCGCACCACGGGAATGGGAAAAGATACACGAGAGTGTGCGGAAGGTGTCGGTATGCAACCGCTTCAAACAAATCCAGTATAATATTATACATATGACTTACCTTTCACTCCGGAGGCTTCCGGCCATCGATAGCTCCAGGGATCCACTCTGCCCTAGATGTCGTAACGCTCAGGTGGATTTTCCACACATGGTGTGGACGTGCCCAACGATCCAGACGTACTGGATGGCGGTCCTAGAGGACCTGACCAGGATAACAGGGTGGACAATCGCCCTAGACCCGCGCGCCTGTCTCTTGGGCTTGATTCCTCGAGATCCTAAACGTAAGACGAGTAGGCGGTTCCTGGTTCTGGGCCATGTTATAGCCAAGCGGCGTATCGCGATTCATTGGTTAACCCATCAGGGGCCACTATTGGCGAAATAGAGGACAGATTTGAGGGAGTGGGCTCTGGCAGAGGAGGGGCACATGCGTAACACCAGGAGGGATGACAAATTGCCCGAGGTGCTAATGGCGTGGGGAGTGATGATTCAAGAGATAGCGGGACAGGCCCCACACCCCACACAAGAAAGCTCAGCGGAGACGCCTGCCACAGGGGGGACGGCCCCAGGTCAAAGGGGAGCGACACCAGGAGACCCACCATGAGTAATAAGAAGCATAGACCTCGAGTTATACAGACCCGGGGGGAGGGGGGACATAGCGGGGGGGGTTTTGGGGAGGGTTGGAAGGGACGGGCGGGGGGGGGTTTAATTATAGTTGAGTTAAGATGAAGTTCATACAAACGCAGAGAACAATGCAGACGGAGAATCCGCCTCCAATGCGACCTTGGGTTTAAGTGCTGACATGTATTATTGTTCAAATGTTCACCACCTCGGCTGAGGTAGGCAAGATGTATGATTGTTACTATACATGGTCTGCTGATTTGGAGGAATAAACTAATAAAGAAATTTAAAAAAAAAAAAATGAAATACAATCTCAACATTTCAATGACGTTTTTTTACATTTTAGAACTCAATCAGTGTTTTTACAGAGGGAATATACGGTTCTGCTTTATGGTAGTTCAGCTGCCTTCGTTCGACATCTTTCTTCATTATAGCTCTGCATTCTCTGGAGTTGTTTACCCCTTCCTGGTCAGTATCATGGAACCTCTTTTTTCACTTTAAGTTCGCGTTTGTGTCTCTGTATTCCCAGTTTGTATGGAAGCCCATTATAAACAAAAATACTAACTTTATAACTTATACTTTGTTCCTATCCCGTCCCCGCTCATGTGCTCTTTGTTGCTTATCCATGTTGTGTGATGTCCGGGTGCGCCCGCGAGGGTCGGCCAGCCATTTGGTATCTGCTGGGTAACTTCTCTATCTGCTGTGCTGGGACCCAATTGTAATGCTCCCAGTGCTATGCGTGCACCCTCCCGACCCCCTCTTAAGGTCTGCTTCCTATCCCCTCTTTTCCCTTTCCTCAATGCATGTTCTGGCATTATGGTCCGTTTACTCAATGTCTTCCCCCTCGGCCTGTCTCTCCGTCCGCTAAATCCAGACTCTTCCAGGCTCTCACCAACTCCCTCCACTGATCTCCTATTGGCTTCTTTCGCACCCCCCTCGCTTCTTCCCAGAGGAGTGCCCTCGACTCTGCTTCAGCCCAGTTCGTAAGGTCTCTCTTCCAACTTTCTATTCGTGGTCCTGTGCTGTCCTTCCAAGCCATTGCTATTTGTCTCTTTGCAAGGGCCATGGCCAAGTCAATGAATTTATTTCCTACTTTCCGTTTCGGTGGGCAGGGGAAGAGGCCTAAAAGACACACTGCCGCAGTGGTGTCTAATTCTCTTTCCAATGTCACCCCCGTTCTCCGGACCACTTCAGTCCAAAAGGGGGTCAGCACTGGGCAGGTCCAGACCATGTGGAGAAATTCCACATCTCGTTGGACGCATCTCGGACACGCCTGTGCCTCTCCTCCATGGATCCTACGGATCCTGTATGGGGTCAGGTATGTCATATGCATGTAATTGAACTGAATATATTTCAGTCTTGTGTTACGCGATATTGTTTTGGGGGACGCCATGACTCTCCTCCATTCACAGTCTGTGAGTTGTTTGTTCAATATCTGCTCCCAGCGCTCTCTGATCTTAGATAATGTCTTCAGCGAGGCCTCCACCAGCGTCATATATAGCCACTTTACTTGGTGACCAGCGCTCCCTAAGGTGAGCAATGCATGGAGTAAGAGATGCGTATCCGGTTCCTCTCCACCTCCGCTCCATAATTCTCTAAAAGTGCGGACCAGGGCCTCGTACTGTAAAAACTGACCCACTGGCAACCCATACTGTTCCACAAGTTTCACAAAGGGGATCAGAGTCCAAGGCTTAAGTAATAGGTAATCTAAAAAATTGTATTTTCATTTGTTACTTACAGATGTAACTGTTATACATTTTTATACTTTAAATTTACTTAACAATTCCTATATAGTGCATTAATCTTGTAATGGGATCATCACTTTGTAAAATGTAGGGAGAGAAAATTAGAGTACAAAATAAAAATGGATTAATTTGCAAAAGCCTATCTGTAACAATTTACAGTCTTTAAAGTACAATCTGATTGGGGGAATACGATCTATAAATAAGGACAAACACTAGAAAATGTTCTTCATGTGAATGTGTAAATCATGAACAGGAGCTTGACAGTGAGTGAAGTATTCCTGGTGTCATGTTGCTGCAAGCCTATAAAATAGTCTCTAGCGAGATCATGTACATGCATTTAGTATTTGTGGATTTGCAGCTTTATTTTTCTAAACACTAATCTTTATCAGATTCCGTTAGAAGATAAGCATGGTGGTTAGCATGATAAACACAGATATAGACATTAGTGTCACGTACTACCATATATTTGGCTACAGACCAGTAGCTTGAAGTCCACTGTGTATATACAGTGACCTTTGAGAAGCTGGGAAAACTGAACCAGCCCTCTTACATGAGTTATGTTTCCTGGCCTCAATAGAGCTTCTCCATTAAATATATTAAGTAAGACAATTAAGTACTTGCATTTTTGATTATTTTTTTAAGTTAGGGTCTGACGATCTGGAGCACCTTGCCCGATGATATGTAGAGAAGAGAACAACAAGACATTTATGAAGCTCGTTTTAGGAAGATATAAGACCCGTGTAGTCCAAAAACTGTATTAAGTACCCCTGTACCTCCTTCTAGGGCACAGCCAAGATCCACTCCTCAGAGACATTTAGTTGTGTAGACATTGTTATCTATTCAGCTCAATGCTGAAAAGGATATTTTGCGTTTGAAAACCCATTTAAACAAGAATGCACCTCAGAGGTGGACAGTGAGCTCACTCACCATTTGTTAACAATTGAGATGAGTTTGGATTATTATATGTTTTAATATATGCAGGGTAAAACTTTTACAGTGTCACATTTTGTGATTTTAAGATCTCTGCTTAGGTATTGACTAACTCTGCTTTGCCTCATGTCTGATCTTCTTCAGAGCCATCTGTTTGTATATATTTAGAAAAGATTCTGAAAGTGCTTTTTCCACAAGCAAAGGGACTTGCAGCCTATTGTTTTCTGCTTCTACTTTGTTTATTCTAAAGAAATTTTTTTTTTCTGTAAATCAATGCACATATTTGTTTTCTTTTTGAAGTGTATTGCTCTCCCTGACAGAAGGATGTTTTGTGTCCAACGGAGCCGGCTGGTAATACCATGAAAGTGAAGTGTGCAGTCATGATATTTCTACAAAGTGCTGTGTTACCTGTCTTTTTACTGTTTCTTTGATACTGTTTTTTATATTCAATGGGCAGTCAACTTGATTACAGAGTATGGTCTAAACAGGTTTACATTTGTGTGCATGTCTTTTTTCCCCCATGCAGATCTTACAAGCATGATATAAAAGGAAATGCCCGGGCGATGATGAAGCTGATGAATAGTGCAGATGTTGCAAAGCACGCATTATCCACTTTAGGAAGCTCAAACTGTTTTGTGGACTCGTTGTATGATGGCATCGACTTTGATTGTAGCGTATCTAGGTAATCTCTTTAATCCATGCTTAGTTTAATCACCGTATGTCTTTGTGCTGCCCCAAAACCTGTGTACCATAATGAAAAAAAACATAATTTAAAAAGCATTTGAGTAAGAGCAATTAATTTCATTTTAATGCAACTCATCTGATTGTGATTTGAGAAAGAGTCAGTATAGATCTTTACCATGACACACCTAATGTATAGGGGATGCCCTAAACTGCTCTATTTGAGACATAACCCTTAGCTTTTGGGTGGCTGGTTTCTCCTTCTCCCAAACATCTTTAAGATACAAAAAATTTCTTTATATAGTGTACCATTTCCTTGACCGGTAAATGTAATCTCAATGAGGCAGCGTGTATTTGTATTGAAACTTTGATTGCCTTGCTTATGAGAAGAATATTTTGTCAGGGTTTGAGTCTTTTACCGCCTTGTTAAATAGTTCTGTTTTTAAACCAAGCTCCCAAAAGATCCTCAGATTTACATCCCATGCATATGTTTTTTCTGTCTTTCACACCATAAAGTTAAGACCTCTGCACAGTGTACATCTAGTTTAAAAAGTAAGGCTGCACCACAAGCTATATCTTAAAATGTATGTGCATTGCTAAGTAGAATTAAGCTGTTGTGGTCAGTGAACAAAAATAATAAAATACAACTGTAATATACAATGGAATGATTTAGTTCCATCATCCACATACTTCAAGCTGTGCCCCCAGCAGTCTGATATCAGTTAAGGGTCTGTACTGTATGCTTTTTCTATCTGCTGCTGAAGCTGAAACATTGGTATTACTTTGAAAATGTTCCTACTCCCAGCAGAGGATTGTGCATTGATTTAAATTCTTGATAAAGGATTCCTAGGAAAGGTTTTGTAGTAAGTTTGCAAGGGAAGTTTCTTCTATATTGTATGAGGATCTTAAATCTGATTCTTAGGGCTTGCTTCCATCAGAATCCATCATAATTCTTGTTATAATGTTTGAGAATGAGTTTTTGTTACATTGGTTTCTATGTTTGCAGGCTTCTATGTGTTATGCAATATTCTGCTTCTATGGTCTTGTGGGGATTGTGTTCACCGGTGGTGGTTCCAGTGATATAGCCCTGAAAGTATAAGGTGTTCTTCAGTAAGATATTTTTTCAGCACAGGCTCTTTCATTGACTCAGATCTTTGAAGTATTCCCGGTTGTCAAACCAGGAATCCTTTTTAAGATGTGATGTGTGCAGCAGTGATGACATCTACATGCATTTAGTGAAATAAGGTTGGTACCTTGTGCTCCTTGATATTTGATCTGCCTTGTGATGTGCTACGCTAGCAATTCCCTTCCCTTAAAGACCTTCATACTTCAGATTTTCAAGAGCATAGTAGAAGAGTGACCCTGACTGAACGCTACTCTATTCATTACATGTAAATCAAATGCTGCAGCCTACCATCCAGTGCTTCACAACACAGAGGAAACACGTTGTTTTTTTTCTTTTTCGCTGACCCATCACGAACCCTGGTGTAACTCCTGGGCTGCTCCAGAGATCAGCTCTGTGCTGTTAGGCTATAATGAATATTACTTTAATTTTTTTGCCATAACAAACATTTACTTTAAAAACGAATACGCCTGTCTTCAAACTACACCAAATGCATGGACTTAAAAAGTTTTTCACAGGTGATCCATATATGGTGTGCATTTATGTCTTTGTTACAAATGTATCCCTGACGGTCAACAGACACGTCTGCCCATTTTGGCTAAAACACAGAGGAGTACTCTGCCTCCTTTATTCTCAAAGGGATGAGCATTTTGGAACTGACCCAGGCATCCTCTGTTTAAAGCTGGTGTCTTAGAGGTTAAATTGGAATGTTCTCAGTGACTACAATAGAGGGCTTCATCAAGCTGCAGCACTCCGCTTTTGACTACATCTCCGTCAATGATCACTTCAAGTGTGATTTCTCTGTCAACCAATATTACTTCAATGAGACCATTATTATTTTTGTTGACATACCGTATGGTCCTATTGATGTCTTCCTCTATGACAACCAAGAAGATGGCACCTACAACTACCAGCTCTTCAAGGCATGTCATGTTGACCACTACACTGGTCTCTTCCTTACTGGGTACACTCCCTACACGGTCTACAAACGTCTTGCACACATATTACAGAAAAAAGAGACAAAAACGTGTAGCAGGAACGTTCCATGTAGGAAGCAGTATGAGATCCAGTGCATCTGGACACTTTTTTCATTCCCTTTCTTAAAAAAGATTACTGTGCAGGAGAAGAGGAGGAAGTCTGTTTCCACCCTATTCTTATGTACTGCAACTCCTAGCCTCAAAGATTTTAACTTCAGCTCCAGATGGCCCAAATAACAGCAGTGTTTTTTTCTAATATGTACAATAGATCATACAAGAATTTGAACATTTTTTTCTTCCTCTGCCAGGATTCAACCCACAAGTTGTGAAGCTGGTGGTCACCTGTCAGTTTCTTTACGTCTGCATCAAGTATATGTGCAAGTGTGAGTGCTAGAGTTCTTGGTGCCAACTAGGCATTTTAAGTTCTAACCATGAATATTTTAACTTCACCTGAAGAGATGGGAAATCTGAGGAAAAAAATCTTCTGTCTTGTGGTTAAGCAGAGTGAGGAGCAGTATGATAGAAATGGCAGCAGGAAGGCGCCATGTGATGAAGCTACCCTGAGGAAGGACTATGTTGTCCTATTGTAGAGCGCACCAGATAACCACTTATGGAACCCACCACATCCTATTTACTAACTCACCTCAGGACAAAATCCCAAAGTTACGTACGGATACAGGGAACTTGCACAAAACTGGATTTACTCAAGGAATATACTTGCTTTATATGTGACTTTAAAGAATAGTCTAAGAAAATTGATAAAGCCATCTGAGTATGGAACTTTTTTTGAGAATAATAGGCTTACCACATGACCTCTCTCTCACTGGACTGAAATTGGCATATTGACACTTGCGGAATGTTATTTGACAGGGATGATTATCACTTTCTTTGAGGAATATGTACTATCACCAGGACAGTTCCTGACATGATGCTTTGATATGCTTGTTCAAATCATTATGGGGGCGGGTATAAAGGAGCCCCAACGGCATGTTTTTCGCTATTACGGACGATTGGTTCAGGATGCCACCTGGTTTTATAAGGCGTTAAATATGTTCATGTGCAGAAACCTAGACAGAACTAAGACAAGATGTGAGGTGAACTTGGGGAACAAAATCGGAGAAAGGGAATACTGGCTTACCCTCAGCTTACCTTCAGCAGGTGTCCAGGAATACTAGACTAAAGTTTATCCAGGTAATCCATATAAATCAGTCTTAACCTCCCAACATATAAGATAGACCCCAGGAATTTCTCCAGGTGTAACATGCCGGCTGGTGAGGCCTTCTGTATGGTCCCGACATGCTCTCAGATGGGGATATATTGGTAACTGGTTAACCAAAATGTAAGCCACACCCTAATTAGGGAGATAGTATGCACTCCAGAGGTATGTCTGTTTAGAGGCTTCCCCAGACCTAAACCCAAAGAAGTAGGCAATAGATTTATAGACTTCGCCTTTATAGTAGCAAAGAGGCTGGTTCCTATGTACTGGAAGGCTACAGAGGAACCTGCATATGATCTGTGGACCCATGATGTGGTGCATTAGGCACGGCCTGAGGAAGAGACCCTACGCAGGGAGAAAGCAGGTGGGATGCATAGGCGCCCAGTAGCTGATCTCTGGAATGAGGTCTTACGAGCCTTCAAGGACATCAACAATTAAAAAGGGCACTCCGGTATGGGAAAACTTTTAAAATTATAGCAAGGGCCAGGGGCTGTATCTCTTGCTTATCTGAATGGGAACAGGCATTATTCAAAAGTACTTTGTTTTTGCCAGTTGTTACTGCACTTATGGACCTCCCTGGAAGAATTTGAATGCTTATTAATTCATACTGTCGGAAGATGTATGGATATGGTCTGCAATGGTTTTCTATGTTTAGATAAGTTCCCTTTTAAATTAAGCCTTGTCTTGTATTGAATAGATTCTTACGGCTTCATATTGTAAATCAGAGACAACTGAAAAAAGATGTTGAACTGTTGTATCCTGATACAATGTAGATGGCTTGTTTTTTCATGAATATTTGAATAAAAAGTTATTAAAAATATCTTTGGGGAAAGGCAATGTTAGTAATGAAATAGCCAGCATTCACCTCTTGAGTCTTACTCAGATGAAGAAAAGATATAAAGTGTCAGAAAAGTCTCCAGCTCCCCATAACAAGACAAACAAAACCACAGTCTATTAACTTAGAAGCTGAACAGTGATGGTTTTGCAATCCTGCGTCCATGTGCAGAGTTCCTCAATAAGCAAGGCATTCAACTATATTTAGTTACAACAGTGAAAGCTTCCAGTACCGTAGCCACTTTAGAAAAGTTTGATTGGCTATTGTGGCATGAACAAGCAATCTTAAATTTATTACACTATTGCGAAAGAGTGAATGCAAAAAAACAATTCTTTGGATGTTTGGGTGAAATAATATCTGCCCCATTTTATATAGAAACAGTGACGGAATTACTCCGCTTTTAGACACAACTGTTCTATGGCAATTCAGGTGATTCCAGAGTACCTAATTTAGGCCAGCAGTACGAGCCTGCATTGTTGATATTCTGTTTGATGGAAAGCACTGCTTTGAAAAGACAAAGCCCTACTATCCATTAAAACCTCCAGGCTGTCATGAACACTGTGGCAGGGGCCTTTTAAATCTTGTTTATTTTTATTATGTTCTTACCTGTGGGCTGATTTTTCTTTATTAGAAAGTGTGAAATTTTGACACACAGACTTGTTAGCATCAAGTCTGCCTCCTATCTAGTCTGACATATTTTTGTTGCGTATGTTATGGTCGCTGCCATATTAATATGGTCACTTACAGTGGAGACTTAAATGTCTACACGTGAATTGAGATGTTGCATTTATCGCCAGTCCTATTTTATCTTGTTGGGAGTTTGTTGTAGGCAAACTTACAAGCATGAGATAAAATTGTCTATCAGGTACTATAAAAACTCCGGTATATGACCATTAGTTGGGAGGCTTTGCAACGGAACTATCAGGCCATAGGTCTCACCAGTTTGCTGCAACAAACCAGCCCCAGTTCGGGGTTACTCCAGGGCACTGAGAACTGGGTAGAGAAGTGGCCTTCAGCCCGGCACTGCTTATCATTCGTGGGCATGGTTGTGATTTCGTACTGAGAAAAGGTATGCTATGCGATCCTCCTTAAGAAACTCAATATATAGGCTAGCTGTTTTCTGCATTTTCACTGGCCGTGTCATTCATTGCTGTATGTATGTTTGCACACTGGGGTTACCTTTCATATTTTAGACTTGGATTTTAGAAATAAACATTTTAAAGTGTTATACCCTGTCTCTTAGTGATGTTTTTAGTGTGAGTTATTCATTTATAAAAGAGGGCTTGGAGTTCAACTGTGTCCCTGAACTCATCTAGACAGACTAATTGTGACCAGAAAAAAACACCAGCATAGTGTTGCTTAATGGGTTATGTATGGGTCTCTGTCCAACTGGTTTTCTAATACTTGTTGACCCTTTGAACTAAGTCCTGGCATGGCGGGAACCCAAGATTATGACCAGTCGAGAAGTTACTCTTTTCAGTGAACAAGAAGGTGGTCTCTGGCAACAAGTAGTAAGGCCTCATATCACTACTCTCCAACTTCTTGTCGGCCTTCATGTGTCTACGAATATGAATATCTGCGTTATCAACCTCAAGGGCAGGCCATAAGAGACACCACGAAATGTAGAGAATTAACACTATCCAACTCGCTGCAGACTACAGGGAACGTCTGACTCCCTTCTCCTCAATGACCCCAGCATGACACCAATAGAGGGTAGTTAGTATATCAAGTCACAAAATATATTATAACAGACCTTGGACATTATCCAATTCGGACACTCTATAGGCTTCATAAAAAAAATGCCAAGTCCCCCCTCCCTCAAAAAAAGGTAAATTACAGGTATCTGAAGCCATCTGGGATTGAGATCTTGATCTGGCTCCTAAAAGTGGCAGTAGAGAGAGCATACACAAGTTAAATTGACAAAGTGTGTTACTCCAGATACTTACAGTAGAAAAGAAATCTAGTGGCTGGAAACTGGTCCTGCACTTTCACATGCTGAAAAGGGTCATAATCAATCCTCCTTTAGAGAATAGAACATTCCCAAATTAAATTGAAACAATACATATCAAAGCTATGTTAACAAAAACCTGGTTCAGACCTTAATAATTATGTGCCACTAGTGAATGTCTTTTTTTAGAAAAACTGAAAGATCTTCATTCAAACAAACATTGCCATTCTTTGAACATACTAACTTGGTGTCAGACTACCAAAATGGATTCCAACCTAGTCATGGCACTGAGGCATCCCTGATTGCAACATGTTATGATATCAAAATAATCATTGACTCTGGTGAAGAAGCAGCCCTAATCCTTCTTCATCTTTCTCCAGCTTTTGGCATGGTACATGACCCCACTCTCCCCCAGAGACTTCATGACTTTGGAATTCAATGAAAGAGATTGCATCTTACTTCGCTGATAGGATGCTTACCATTTCACTTCTTCCTTTCTTTGATCAATTAAAACCCACAGCTTGTGTGCCACAGCAATCAACCATTATTCCCTTTCTGTTTAACATCTCCCTTAGTCCAATACCATCACTGACATACTCATTTAACGTCAACTGCTATAATTATGCTGACGACCCTCAAATCATTCTGAAGCTTGAAATTTGCTCTGGCATTGATGCATATAAAAAGGTGAAATTACTACATCAGTTGTCCAGTGGATGTTTGCAAACATGACCTCTTTTCTGGACGCTGACACCCAGTAACTACAGGGTTCATCTGTAAGGCAAACTGTATAGGTCTCCAAGTAATGCAGGCAACTGGACCACTCTTCCTTCAACAAAAACTCAAGATGTACCAGCAGTCAAAATCTCACATTCAAGTCTTGCCCCATTATGGACTGTGCCTCCATTAAACAAATCGCAAACTCTGTCCATACAGCTACACTTTGGAACTTAATTTGCTTGAATAAGCTGAATTTACAGTCACTTCCAGTTCCATAAGACATTCAAGGCATGTGTCTTCCCGTCCTTATAAACACCAGATGTAGGCTTTTATGTTATGATCTTTAAAAATTAAGTGGGTGTGTGCGGCTGTACCTATTCTCTGTGATACATCTTGTATGTGCTCTGCGATGCATTTTGACCATGTTTCCAGTATGTCTTCGAAACTCAAGCACCTTAACTAACTTTGCTCACATAGGTCTTACCACATCCAAAACCCTTCCACTTGTACACTTTCTACCCGGTGCCCAGGAACCTATGTAAATCTGAGCACTCTGTGGCCTTGTCAGGGGTATGAATGCTACAATAACAAATACCCGAAGAAGCAGACCTTCAGGATTGTGACTCACTGTCCCTCCAGTTCTTAATCTGTCTTCTAAATAGAACAAATATCTTGTCTCTATCAACCTCCGGGACCTGTATTTTCATATCCTCATCCACCCTGTTAGTATTTCCTCTGGTTTGTAATCAACCCCCTAACATTACTAATCTCAAATGATAGTGTTGGTCAGAACCACAAAAAGTTACAAAGTGCTTGATCTCGGCTGCAGTTCATCTTAGGTGGAAGAACTTGTGCATGTACCCATTTATGGGCAGACTAGCTGTTACTGCTTCAGTGACCAGGACTTTCATTGAACAAAGAAATGTCTTGTTCAGTTCCTTTGCATGCTGTTCTTGGGGGCATACCTTCTGAAGACTGGAAAAACAGATGGCTGCAGCAGCCTAACATGATTAGAGGAAATCCCAAACTTCTGTAAAACAATTCTAGTTATAGCATTTCCCTGCATATCACCAATTTCTCACTGTAGACTGTAAATGGCACCGGTCCAAAAAAGAATGACAGTGGTAAAAAACGCAAGAGCACTGGGACGATTCGGGCACAGTCATGGAATCTCTAAGGGCACCCCTTTCCTTGTGGAAGAGCAACCTGCTGTGCATTGTCACTGCAATTACAATCCCTGAGTAAGGCATTGAGCACTAAAGGACTAATAGCTAGCAGGCTTAGTCAATAGAGACAGGACCTTCTGACACAAGTGGTAACTACATGATCTGCATAGATATTCAGACCATATGGGGTCCAAACCCCCTTGGCCTGTTGACAAATGCCCTGAACAAAAAAGGCTGGTTCTTCACCAACAGAGATTGAAAAAACACGCTTTGAGACCCTGTTTGCCAAAGACCTGGTTAAGTTCCCTTGTTACACACTACTGGGCAGAAGGGAAAGTTGTACACTCCTCCTGCTAGCAACTGGATGGGTTTGACAATATTGGTCCTGATTTTTTCAGAGGTGTGTTATAAATATGACATATTAGCTCAGCGTTCATACATATCTCAGAACCAACTGCTTCACTGGAACCCAATTGCTCTGTACCTAAGTGCCTGGCTCTTAGGCAGCTAGAAGCCAGAAGCCTACAAAACCCAGAGGTATGTAGTTAAATCTGATCAGACCTTGGAGAAATTTGACACCATCTCTGTCAAAGAGTTGATAGGTTTAATAGATAAGACGTCTGCTAGATCTTTCTAGACTCATTCCACCTAAGATCTGGTGGGAAGGCCCTGCAGTGCCTCATATGTATCGGCAGGATATTTGCAATAAATCTATACAGTTATCCATAGTTCCGAAGGCATGGAAGCAAGCACTGGTCACCCCTCTTCTTAAAAAGCCCACGATTGACCCTGAAATCTTAAGTAACTATTGCCCAATTTCACAACTTCCATATCCAGCAAAAATATTGGAGAGAGCAATAATCAGCTCACAGCTTACCTGAAACTTCGTGACATACTAGATCCAGATCAGTCCAGATTTTGCATTGCTTGCTCATAGCACTGGAACAGCGCTGGTAGTGGTGATGGACGATTTGCGTAGGTTGGCAGCCAAGGAGCACCCCTCAGGGGAAACATCCTTTACCACGAAACCATTACAACGCGGTATGGTTACATCGTGGTTTTGACAACGCAAGTCGTTACATCGACTTGCACTGGAGGGCGCTCTAGACTAAGGAATAGTGTGAATTACTATTCCAACACCTTCCCTACCGTACGTAGACTGGAGTTGGAATAGTAATTCACACTATTCTAAGTCCAGCGCCCTCCAGCGCAAGTCGATGTAACGACTTGCGTTGTCAAGACCGCGATATAACATACCGCGTTGTGATGGTACGTGTTGTATCATCATACATTCACCCCTCAGTGCTGGTACTATTAGATTTATCTGCTGCTTTTGACACGGTGTCCCATGAAAGGCTAAGTATCAGACTGAGGGAGATAAGGGTTCACAGATTGGCTTTGAAATGGCTCGTGGATTTTCTGACAGAGAGAGCAGGCTGTACGACTGGCCCTATATTAATTAGAGTTCAAGGTTTTGACACAAAGGCTGCCACAGGGTTCATCGCTTAGCCCCATGCTTTTTGATCTGTTCGTTTGGACTGTCACTGATGAATTATGCTGATGACACCTACCTTAACTTTTCCATCGATCATGATTCTTTGGACTCTATGATTCAATTTCAATCATGCACGGTGGTGTTCTTGAAAGGGCTGACTGAACTCATTAAAGTTGAATGCAGACAAAACTGAGGTTTTGATGGTAATTGGAACCAAATTGTCACCTCATTACAAGATGTATGGTTGCCAACAGGATCAGGGTCTGCCCCTAGACCAGCTCCCTCAGTACGTAACATGGGGTTCCACTTTGACAATATCTCTTTAAACAGTCAAGTAAATAAGTTATCATCCACCTGTTGCCTGCTGCTCAGATTGTTAAGGAAGATATTGCTGTACATACCAGCAAATATGTGGGTTCCTGTGGTGCATGCAACAATCATGAGCACATTAGGCTATTGCAGTGGTCTCTGCTGCGGAGTTCATGCAGATGGCATGGCTCACTTACAAAGAATACAAAATTCAGCAGTGACGGTGGCACTTCAACTTCTTCGGCATGCTCCTCCTACTCAAGCTCTGCATGCACTTCATTGATTACTTGTGGCAAAAAGGATTGTGTTCAAGACTCTGTCTCTAGTCTTTCAGGCCTATCATTGAACTGGAGCAGAGTATCTGCAAGAACAGTTCCAGCATTACTGCCCAGGTAGATTGCTCAGGTCCTCCAGTTTCTGTCAAATGGCTTTCCCTAGGTGGAGATGACTTAAGATGGGAGGCAGAACTTTTCTGTAGTGGGACTGAAATTTGTAACAGCCGACCGCAGAAGGTTATGTCAATCAATGAACTGCTACCTTTCAGAAAAGTCTAAAAGATCTGGCTATTTGCTCAATAAAAGTTTGTGCAGGGGTGATAAGTCTCCGTTCGCAATTCTTAGAGCCAGGGTGCCTTTTAAGTACCAGCAGCGCTCTAGAGATGGCTTACAATTTCAACTACAGACTTATTCATATCTCAACTACCCAATGTTAATGCCTTCCTTGTTTCCACATCCTTCTTCTATGGCAGAGATTTCTACAAAGTCTAGGCGTCAAAAGTTGCCTAAAAATGTATTCACATAAAACTATATAGCAGGAAATCAAATAAGTTATTCATATCCTTTGGCCCGCTCTATAGGACAAGCAATTTCCATGCATAGAATAGCACAGTAGATCGAGACTTGTATTACTGTCCCCATAAAAAGCATCTACCTTTTGCCTAAGTAACTGTGATCTTAGCGAGGAAGAGAGGCTTCTGTTGCTCACTTTGTGGAGCACAACTATATGAAATCTACAAAGTGGCAACATGATAGACGTGCCACTCTTTCACAAGGATGTCTTTTGATATCCAATACGAGGCAGAGACTAGAGGTGGGTGGTGGCACTCGTGCACATGTTCCTGTTAAGGTAAGCCTAATTCCTAGCTTCCTTATCTTCTTTGTATTGCTAGTTGGTCATAATTCATGTTTGTGACTTTATACAACAATGGTGGCGTAGAAAGAGTCACTTAAAGCTCATTACATTTCTCCAGTGTTGGTATCTTATAGAATCACATGCAAGCCTCCCTCCTCACTTGCATGTTCAGTCCTGCATTTGTGCGATTGAAAATTGTATAAACAGCAGCCTGTGGTAGAAGGGAATTCCTTAACTTGTCTTGGTCTTGAGATAGATAGGCTACAGAACTCTGTTCCACGAAATATCATGATTTTTTGAGTTGACGACTGGGAATTATTCAAGTTGAGAATCTGTAAAAGATGTGTTTTTCTTATTTCCTTAATTACCATCTGATCCTGTGCTATTTCTGTAATGTTTTGAAAGTGTTTGCTTTTATATATAATTTGTCTATTTTTGGATTTGTGTTCTAAGCAGGGGAAAATATTGAACACATGCATTCTTTGCAGAGGGTAATGAAACCTCTGTTTCGCCTATATTTCAATCCTGTTTCCACAATGTAGGCCTAGATGAAATGTAAAATAGTTTCTTAAGTTTTTGTACCTCGAAGGTTGAAAGTATTCAGCCTGGGAATGATATATGCAAAGTTTACCCAGTTACCCCCGCTACAACACATTCACTGTTATAATCGAGTCTGTAAAAATAATTATCGACTTTTAATTACACCAACATCTTTATCTGTTCTTTATCTCTCTGAATCTTCCCTTTCTCATTCCTGATGGGGCTTGTAAACCTTCTAGTCCTGACCGGCCTAACGCCAAGATCTTTTTCTGTTGATACAATACCCTTGACTCTACCTGCATTAAAAGCCAAGGTATTACTAGATCAATTGTGTGAAATATTTTGAATTTTGAGCAAATAATATATAGAAAATCGCTGCTCTTTATTTTATACCACCAAAGTCCTAATTTGATTCTTGCATTCTTCATATGCTTGGTTTAAGAAAGCCATTTGTGTGAAAAACAGGTTATTTTGCATAGATGGATCAAAATGTGTTTAAGCCTTATGTTTAGTTAGGATCACCTTGGTCACCTAACTAACATCTGTAGTCAGGCAGCTATATAACAGGATTTTATATTTGAAGACAAACTGTATAATTTGGTTACCAAGTGGCTGAATATGTTTGTTTAGCATGTGACTCGCAGGTTTATCTGTCAGTAAGCACTAAAAATATATAGGTCATCTGTTCATTCTAGATCCATAATCAGTACATCTTTCCCATGACCGCTAAATCAAAATATATTTCTTTTTGGATTTGTCACAATAGGGCAAGGTTTGAACTTGTATGTTCGTCACTATTCACTCGGAGCATCGAACCGATCAAAACACTGTTGGCTGAAGCTGGTTTTACAGCAGATGACATAAATCAGGTGAGGAATATTAGATATTATTTGCAATGCAAACCTTTCAGGCAAAAATGAGATCACTAATTATACTTCTTAGTAATAACATCACTGTGCTTTCCATTATGCTGGCTGTATGGCGGGCCTTCTTAATTATCCCAACAGGCTGTGTTAAGAAATCAAGTGTCTCTTCCCTTTTTTCCATGAATTATTATAGGTTGGTTGGTACTGTTGTGCGATCTACTGTGCTGTGAAAAGTTTTAGTATTACAAGTAAACCTTGGTCTCGTTCAGCCAGTGTTTGTTGAATGTTGATAACTACTTAGAAGAGTGCCTGTTTCTGTCCTGGAGCACGGTCTGAAACCAAATTGGTAATTATGTTGGATGCTGTGAGTTTCCATGTGTTCCTGGATTTTGAAAAGGACTGCAAAATCTTTTTTTTGTTGGTTAGGAATGGAAGGGCAATGTATGTAGTTTTATGGGACCTAAATATAGGAGGGGAAGGTGCCCTGTGAATTAGGGAAGCAATGGCTACATTGATCAGCTGTATTATGAAGATGGCTGACGGGGTTTTGAAGATAGAGGGGTTTTCATCCTTACAGGTTGCCTCTTTAGGGGATAAAATAAGAGATACCTGAAGTCCGATTGACAGACAGACTATTCAGGTGTTTGGCAGGACAGGCTGTGTTTGTTTGCAGTTGAGTTCTATGTTGTGTCAGATCGTTTCATGTATGGTAAGATTCAATTTGTAACAGGGTGGATAGTTAATGTAGTGTGGCACCAGAGTGCAATGAAAACGGTTGGTTTAAACAATGTCTTGCTTTGATTGTTAACTTCTGTAATGGTTAATGAGAAAGATAGGTAGTACTTTGATTTGGAAGAGGTTTGGAGTGAGACTTCCCATCAAATATTTGCTTGCATGTGCTATTTCTTTGCTTTGACTATTTGGATGTACAAGGTAGTGAAGGTGTTGGGTGCAGTTATCTTTTCAGGTGCTTATAATCTCCCTTTTTTGGATACTCTGGTTGAAAATATTTCCACAAAGGAATACATAAAATCAGAGGAATTCTATTATAACTCCATGCTTGCGTTGTCAATAAACTGGTCGTACTCCAAGAAATTATGAAATTGTTTTCTTTTCTTTTTAGTATGCACAGTTGCCATATGTTTTACAATTTCTCATTTATTTGTTTTTCATTGGTTTGGACTTGCAGGGTATCATTTATAAAATTTTTAGTGCACACCTATTTTTACCCACCCTTTCCTTCGATCATTTTACATCACTTTTATCATAATTGCGTCTTACATTATAAACCTTTTTGATATTAAACTTAAGTGCTCATTATCATGGGGGGGGGACTTTAACCTTGCGCTCGACCCCACTACAGACACTACCGGACCCGGTCGCGTCACAAAACCCCATACGACACAGGGCCTGATACGCCTTCTACAGCACTCACTGATCCCTGGCACTCCCATCATCCTGAAGACCGCAGCTACTCTTTCTATTCTGCACCACATAATTCCTGGTCGCGAATTGACCAGTGGTATCTCACGCCTCAACTCACATTGGCGGTTGGTAACATAGAGCATCTACCCCGCACCCTGTCGGACCACTCCCCTGTTTTGCTAGAACTCGACTGGGCCTCCATCCCAAGACAGCGCCCCCTCTGGAGGTTTCCCTCTGCGGCCCTTTTAGACCCGGTGTTTCATAGCGAGGTTGGGGAAGCAATCCGAGATTACTTTGAATTAAACGAGGGCACTGTTGAGTCGCACTTGATGCTTTGGGATGCGTTTAAGGCGGTTATACGGGGGGGTGTATTTCAAAGCACGCTGGCGTGCTTCGCTCTATTCGCACTGAGCTCACCAATATCGAGCAAAAACTTTCTGAGTCCGATGTGTTGGCACTCTCTGACCCCACCTCGGACGCCTTTCGGGCGCGGGCTGCCCTCATGGTAGAATTTAATGATGCCGCTGCTAGGGAGACCAAGTACTTGGGCAAGTATGCCAGGGCTCGGGTGTATGGGGAGGGGGAACGCCCCGGCAGAACACTCGCCAGACTCCTCCGTCCACAATATCAGTCGACTTATATTACCCAACTCGACTCTACCGAGGGAGGACTGTTGTCCTCCACGGCGGAGGTGACGGCCACACTCCTATCCTACTACACGCGTCTATATGAAACTCGGGACCCTCCGGGGGGACAGGCCTTGAGGGACTACCTTCAAGAAATTGCCATGGTGTGGATAGATGATGCGCAACGGGAATTCTTAGCGTCCCCAATTAATGCCGACGAAGTTAAGCGAGCCATACGAGCATTGGAGGGGGGGCGAGCCCCTGGGTCTGACGGCCTTACCGGAGATTTTTATAAAGCATACCAAGATACATTGGTCCCGCATCTCCTTGAGGTGTATGCGGAAGCAATGGAGAGGGGCACATTGTCTCCGACCATGCGAGAGGCCATTATAACGCTGCTACTAAAGCCGGGCAAACCTCCCTCTAAATGTCAGTCATACCGACCGTTGTCGCTCCTCAACCACGACTATAAAATACTGGCTAAGGTTCTTGCCTCCCGTTTGTCCCAGCTTGTAAATACCTCATTATGTCCCTATCAAGCTGGCTTCGTGCCAGGTCGCTCTACTACAATCAACCTCCGCACGGTCTTCTCGGTGGTGAACCAGATGGAGCCATCGCTCCCTGCGGTGGCGGTTCTGCTGGACGCCGAGAAGGCGTTCGACTCACTGGAGTGGTCGTTCTTGTATGCCGTCATGCACAAGCTGGGGCTTCCCGTCGGATATGTGAAGTGGGTCCAGCTGCTCTATTCCCTCCCGGTGGCTCGACTTCGGGTGAATGGGTTGGTATCATCCGTATTCTCACTCTCACGAGGTACTCGGCAGGGGTGCCCGTTGTCCCCTTTGCTGTTTATATTGGCGATGGACCCCCTCGCCCGACATCTCCAGGAGCGCCATCTGCATAGGGGGTTGCAGCTCCACACTGAGCCCCTTACCGCTTCTTTTTATGCAGACGACATCATGCTGTTTGTTCGTCGTCCTGCGGAGAACTTGCCGCCGCTTTTGAGGGAGGTGGCCCGCTTCGGGGTGCATTCGGGACTGGTAATTAACTGGGAGAAGTCGGAGATGTTCCCACTTACCCCGGCCACTGCCCAAGTGGAAGTTGAGTTCCCACTGAGGTGGTGCTCTGACCCCCCCAAGTATCTGGGCATCTACTTGCATTGTAGCGCCCCGGAGGTCATTCGCCTTAATTATGGGCCGGTGGTGGATCGACTGACTGAACAAGTCGATAGATGGATCAAGCTTCCCCTTTCTATTGCAGTGAGGATGGCCATTATTAAAATTGTGGTTTTGCCGCGCTTTTTATACTTGTTTCTCAACGTCCCCATACCCCTGACTGCGTCATTTTTTAATAACCTGCGCTCGTTGCTGATTCGGCTGATCTGGGCGGGAAAGCAATCGCGGATAAGCTTTGACACCTTGACATTGCCGTTTGAACGGGGAGGCTTCGATGTTCCCGATTTTTACCTTGTTGCGCAGATACATTTCACGTATTTCTGGTACCATCCAGATGCCCGGATATTATATCTCCAGCCTGAGCGTTCTCAAATACACCCGCGCCCTCTGCACACGATTCTGCCGCTAGGCCTTCCACACCAGCCCAGTGAGATCGAAACGCTGGCAACGACGTGCTGGGCCTGGACCAAACTCCGAAAGTACCTGCGCAGCGATGTCCTCTATTCCTCCAGCATACCCCTGGTGGACAACCCATGGCTCCCTCCCACCACTGAGGCCCTAACCAAGAACACACTAGTAAAGCACAGACTACACGTGGTAGGGGACTTGTTCAGGGGCTCATGCACCCGCACGGTTACTGAACTCACGACCGCTGTGGGAGCGACTTACATGGACAATTTGATACTGCATAGAATGAGACGAGCCTTGTTGAGCGTTTTACCGGTTACAAATACTGAGCCGGAGGATTTCCCCCCTCTCAGTCTGCTCATTAACTCTTCGGATTGCACTCACTTGGTCTCTCGATTATACCGTCTCTCGCGCACTATGCGCCCTGTTACAGATCCCAAAGCTAGGGCAGCCTGGGCACGGGATTTGGGGGACACACTAACAGATGAGGTTTGGGCATATTGCTGCTCGCAAACGCGGCATGTATCCCCCAACTACAGACACAAACCCCTGCACTACAAATATCTCCAAAGAATGTATCTTACTCCTCAGCTGATATCCAGAATGCATCCGGAGGCCTCTGATGCGTGCGCCAAGTGTGCAGCGCCAGATGCCGACTTCTGTCACTTAGCTTGGAACTGCAGACTCATGCAGGCTTACTGGGATGGGGTCTTCCATCATCTAACACTTATGACCGGGCAGCCCCTGTTGCCCACACCTCTCCTGGCGCTCCTAGGATATGTTAATCCTCTCAAAAAGGGTATTAGGCGGTTCACTGCCATGGCACTACTGTTGGCCAGACGTCAGGTCTTTCTTCATTGGGGTAGAGCTCGCTTCCCAACCATTAAGGAGTGGCTGCGTGATCTACTATACTGCAATACGACAAGTGACGACTATGCTGCACTGCTGCCACCAACCAACAGGCCCCTGGACATATGGCAACCACTCAAGGACTACTTGCTGATGCACCCTTTGGTTGAGAATTCGGACTGATCGGGTGGTTTCTTTGTAACGTTTGGAAGGCCGAGATGTCTGGTCCTCCTCTTTTCTGCTTTCCCTTTTCTTTATTGCCCCCTCCCCTTGACTGCCTGACTGATAATGCTGGACGACCTCCGCGGATCGGATGCTGTGCATCTTTTGGACTCTTGCCTCAACGACACCATTATTTGCTCGAATGCATCATACATGCACTGTGATTTACTACTGATTATGTATATTGTATTGCTCCGCAGTTGTTGTAGTTTAATTTTTTGATATATGCAATGTATTTGCTTTTGTGGCCAATTGGACTGTATTCGAACACCACACCGTCTAAGATCTGTATGGAACGTTGGCTGTCTTTGTAAGCAATAATAAAAAATAAATTGGTAAAAAACAAAAACTTAAGTGCTCATTAATATATTAAGTCACTTATGATTTGGTATACTTTTCAGTTACAGCAATAATTTCAAATGTTTAATAACAACAAAAGAGTGAAGTTGTAACATGATCCCTTTGATTATATATTGGGGAAAAGTACACTTGCCGTACATTATAAGGATGTTGTAAGTCACAGTGGAGTTACATGACCATATAGAGGAACAAGGCAGAATGGCAAGGTCCCTTCTAAGGTCATGGAACTCCAATGTGATTTGCAATATCCTTATCTTGTACTGCAGGGGAAACTTTATTCCTTATAGTACTTGGTCACACCATCACCCTTTTCAAAACGCTTAAATCCTTGGTGTGTTGCTCTTTCGTATAAAAGAGATGGGATGTTTGCAAACATGAAGAATAAAAGTGAACGCTGCAGTGAAAAAGTAAACAGAGCTCCATAAAGACCCTGCCCTCTTATTCTGTGCCCATAGACACCGAGCCAGAGCTCTGCTTTAACCATTTTGGTTTTGTCAGTTGTGCCGGACGTTTTATTTTGGTTACAGACCCGCCTCACGTCGGCCTGTGGTGTTCCTGAATCACTGTCGACTCTGCAGCCAATTTAGGCCTTGAAGCAGGCCATACTGTAAATATTTAAAATGGCTCTGGGTCCCTCTGGCATGCACATAGGCTCCACTGACCCATCTGCACCGGCGGGCTTCGGCTAGCGGGCCCTTCTCTGACACAGACTGACCCCAGATAACTTGAGCCAGCTCCTTTGCTGGCGCTGGGCCATCTCTCAGCTCCTCTGCTACCGGCCTCACTGCTTAATCCACCCTTAGCGTCCCCTCCAACTTGAGTGGCACCATTTCCAGATCCTCCCCATCATCCCTTTTCAGATTCAGAATCATCCTCTTCAAGGGCTTGTCCAGTGTTAAGATTCACTATCATCAAAGCTAATGCTAACATCGACTAGTGCTGTCCTCCAGTCTCTCTGCCAAGGCTGCAGTATTTCCGGAGGATGGTGGAAATTTGCTAGAAGCTTTTATATCTATCCGGAGTTTCCTACCTTCCCTCCCACTTCCGATATTCCCCCCCACTTCTCATATCCCCCCCCAACTTCCTCCTTGGATTTGCCCTTGGGGCCCCATACAGGGGAAAGTGCCTGTTTTGCATGACTGCAGAATTTCTGGATTTGCTACTTCCTACGGAGGAGACTAGAGCTAACAACTTTTCAGAAATTTTGTAACCTGGACCAGACACCTCTTAGCCTTTGTTTTGTTTAAAGGTAGCCCTGATTGACTCAGTTCTAGCTGCTTGGTCGGAACTGTTCTCTCCTAGGCCAGTGATTCTTCCCACCTCAAGACATCACAAATTAGCACTTGGCGTACATTCTGCCTCTAAAGAGCATTGTGGTACTAACCACCATGCGAAAGGTGAACGCAAAATCTTTTCCAACCACTCCACTGAACAAGGACTCTAAAAGAAGTGAAGCCATTGGCAAAAAAAGCCTTTTCTTCTGCCAGCTTGGTTGTGCTCCAAGAATGCATTTTTCCTCCTGGGTTGTTACACAGACATGCTCTTGGGGCTATGGCTTGGGCGGTGGTGTTTGCAATGTCGCAGGATATGTGCAAAGCCTGGCTCGGACATTATAAGATGGAACTGATCCTGCAAAGTGTGTTTTATGTTCTTGATTGGACTCCGCAGATGATGGGCTCAAGTGTCATTATCGGGAGACATACCTGAAGGTGCTCCACAGGCTTCTCTGAGTACAGCTAGGTTTTTTGTAATTCCATATTCTTTGATGGATCTAGGCTTTTCAGCAAGAAAACTGATGCAGCTATAGAGGGATTTGAAGACATTAGAGCTACAGGCTGCTCTCTGGGGTCAGATCACCAGTTCTACCATAAATTCATAGAATACTCAAGGATTGTCACTTAGTGCCAGCAAAAAACATCTCCACATGTACAGGAACCTATTCAGACTGTTGATGGAGGATGAGGTCAATAACAGCAGCAGTTTGACGAGGGAGAGAACTGGGAAAAAGAGACTGTTGGTGGGGCACGTACTGGTTGACAGACTGCCCGTCGCACTGATGGAGGGAACGGGGGTCACGGATGACATGCCCTACATACTACGCCACACTGTGCATATTTGACAATTGTACGTGGAGTCTGTCCTGGGGCGCGCCCCATTTAATCGGAAACTACCCATAAGGATATTGGCGCCAGCTTAACAAAAGATGGCCCACGTGTCCTTTCAGGCATTGAGGGACGGTGGCTGTGAGGTGATGGTTGATTTATACCCCGCTGAAACCTTTATTACGTTTGAGCAGGCATGTGGGGACTTGGCACTGGGGCAAGGACACCACTTGCACTACTTGGGGCTGAAGAAAGTGTTTAAAGTTACATGGCCCGTCTATCCTGCAGACGAAACATACGCTCAACGTAATATTAACTGATGGCTTTGGACGTCGATTGATCTCCTTACTTTACAAAGCGATGAGACTGGATGCTGCGGGCCCCCACCCCCTTCCAGGACGAGGGTGGCTTAGGAGTGCCCATGCAAGATACGACGTGGGCTGCATTAGTGGACTTGCGCGTACAGTGTCCTGTAATGCACTTTAAATTGGTGCATTACTATTTTTTGCATCGCACGTACATGACACCAGTGAAGCTTCATCATATTACCCCTTCCCGAACAGATAATTATCCACGATGTGGTGAAGGAGGAGCAGACTTTTTACACTTAGCCTGGAGGTGCCCTGGGGCGTATGCATCCTGGAGGTGCTGGGCGATGCACAGAAGGGCACGGGAATCACAATTGAATGTTCACCGCTACATTGTTTACTGGGCCGCTTTAGAAAATCTAAAAGCCGCAAGATAGCTTACAAATTTTTACAACTATTATTAGTGTTAGCAAAATGTAGAGTTACTATAACATGGATGGGGCACCGCGCCCCCACAGCGGATACATGACACCGTGATGTGAGTGAGTGGTCACTGGATGAAGTACATATGAAACTAAGCCAAAGGGAAGAAAAATTGGTAGACGACCTCCGGGAGTGGAGGAAAATGTGTGAGGTGTTTTTGAACGACAATCGGGATGAGAGTGACCCGCGTGACTCTGATGTTAGTAGGAGTGAGCCAGATGGGGAAAATGAGTGATAATGGCTGGAGTGAAGAATCCCAGTGTGCTGCTATGAACAGCAAAGTTCTGTGGCATGCTAGTCGACCTAGTAATATGTGCTTTGTTGAATACTGCCAACTTGCCACCTGCCACTGTATACCAGCTGCAAAGATGTTGACAATGAAAATAAAGATATTAAAAAATAAAACACTGCAGCAGTACTTCTCATCGGCCTCTTCTACAGGCACCGCTGCCAGACCTGTTCATTTCTCCTCCTGCCATCTGTCGAGGCAGCAGGATCTAGCACTGCCTACCTTACTGGTGCTCCATCACGTTGAAACTATAGGTCCGTTAGATTGTATAGCTATGCCCTTTCATTTCTGGGTATTCCTGCCCATGCTGCTCCATTTTACACTCAGATGTTGGCAGATCATGCCAATATTCATTCCAAAGAAGTGGTAATATTGCTTGCCAAAGGGCCTACCACACTTTTGCTGCTTTCTGTACTTTCTGGTCCCCAAGAAGGATGGAGGGTGATACTCATTCTAGATTCTTGAATTCTTTCCTCAGAAAGGAGAATTTGAAAATAAGGATATTTGCTCAGGTCCTGCTGACCTTGAACCCGAAGGACTTGATTATGTTTGTGGACCTGCAGGATTTAGACTTTCATGGTGAGTCCTGCAGTCTCACAGGATGTACTTCAGTTTTAGGGTGGGGTCCGATCACTTCCAGTTTGCTGTGCTGCGCTTCAGTCTTACTTCAGAACCTCTGGTCTTCACGAAGGTCATGTCAATGGTTGTAGTACATCTTAAGAGTTTGGGGATACACCGTACACCGACACACAGTATTCCTCTACTTCGCTGACTGGCTTCTGAAGGCCGACTCACCTCTTCTGGTATCTGCCCGTAAGGCAACAATGTCATAACTGTCCACCAGGGGGTTCTGCATCAGTTTGTCCTAATCCTATCTCCAGCCAGAGCAGATGATTCCCTTTATTGGGGTCATTCTGTACACAGTCACTTTGAAGACCTTCCAGTCTCTGCAACAATTATGGGGCATTCAGTCTATATATCCCTATATTTCAGATAGGATCTACTGTTCCGGCCTTGATTGTTCTTAGGCTTTTTGGCCTAATAGCATTGTGCATCCTGGTGGTGCATTACATGTGTTGGCACATGCAGGCCCTTCAGTGGAATCTGCAGCTGCCCTGGGCTCAACACAGGGGGGTGGGGGATGCCTTTCAGACCAGATCTGTGCATCTGATGAGGCACCTCAGAACTTTCATTAGTGGATGCCAGTTTCTAGTCTGACATGTGGCAAAGCCTTCTCCTTGCAGCTTCCAGGGCTCACAGTTTTAACAAATAAGTCCTCTCTGGGCTGGTGAGGTCACCTACATGAGGTGGAGATCAGACGTCTCTGATACTGGATGGAGCAGGGTCATCATATAAATCTTCTAGAGCCAAGCCGTCCAGTTGACCCAATCGGCCTTTCTGCATTCTATCAAGTGCAGGTCGATCTACGTCCTGACGGACAACACGACTGCCATGTGGTACTGCAACAAGCAGGGCACAGTGGAGTTTCACTGACATTCAGTCACCTGTTGGGATGAACTCAGCAGGCGTCATCTTGCTCATCACAAGTGGAGTGTGTCTTCAATTTTAAGGAGACACGCTTGCTAGACCTATTTTCTGTGGAATACATTTAATGTCAAGCCTTCTGCTCTTTAGAGTTTCCTCTTCAGAGGACTCGAAGAGATGCATTTTGCCTTCAGTGGCTTTCCAGCCTTCTGCATGCATTTCCACTTCTGCCACTGATCCTCTTATCCTAAAGAAAGTCAGGTGGACTGATCACAGATAATTCTGTTGGCCCCAATTAGGCTAGGAAGGTCTGGCACTGCAACCTGCTGACTCTGAGCATCTGCCCTAACACTTCAACTTCCTCTTTAAGAGGATCTGCTGGCCCAGCAGTAAGGCGGGATTCTACACCCAATCTTCCATGAACTACATGTTCATGCATAGAGATTAAACAGCACCAATTGAGAGGCTTTGACTTACCACTGGATGTTATGGATGTCATTTTAACTGCTCCCCCTGCTAAATCTGCTTATTCAGTACTCTGGGTCCATGTTTGTCATCTACTTTGAGGATAAACTGGTAGACCGCCCACGGGCTAGATTATCTGATGTTCTTATGTTCGTATTACCTTTAGCCTGGCAAGGCTATGCATATGCACACTTAGAGGTTACTTATAGGTTCTTTTGGATGGATTTGTTATTCAAATCATCCATTCCATTTCTTAAAAGGAATTTCATATGTTTCCCCTTGCCCCATTCAATAAGCCTCTGTGGGACCTCATCTTGATGTGTGCGCTTTTCAAGCCTTTTCATAGTTTCTTCCGTGTTTCTCGTTGCAATTACATGTGTGTGTCATCAGTGAACTACGGCTTTTTTCAGTTCAGCCTCTATATACTACCTACTTTCATGGCAAGCTTCCTTTCTCCTAAAAGTTGAGTCCCCTTTCCATGCGGGACAGCCCATTACACTCCCCACATTCTTTTCTCCACCACATCTATCTAAAGAGGATGAGACTTCACCGGTTGGATTCAACACATGCCTTTAGCTTCTACTTTGACTGTACTAAAGAATGCTGTGCAGATTGTCAGTTGTATGTTGAATTAGCTGGTGCGAAGAATGATAAGGCAGTTCAGAAAATGAACTCATCCCATCAGATTGTCTTCTGCTACGCCTTGACCCAAGATGGTTCTCCGGAGAGCCTTGGAGCTTATTCCACCAGAGCAAAAGATGTGACTACTGCCCTGGCTCAGAACTTTGTGGTTTCAGAAATTTGCCAAGCAGCCTTGGCATCTGTCTATACTATCACCAGACACTACTGCATTGATTCACAAGTCTGCAGAGAGGATTTAGCATTTTGCCGGCTCTGTTTTGCAGGACCTCATGGTGCAAAGTCCACTTTATAGACCCACCTCTCTGGAGAGGGCATTGCTTTGGTATCAATTCAGAAGATGAAGTATCTGTGGTTAGAAGTGCCCAGTAAGGGTAACTAACCTTCGGTCATACTCTTTTTCATGAATACTCTTAATTGCAGATTCCTAACCGCCCACCTACCTCCCCCTTCTGTGGATTGAAGTTTTGGGATTTGCTAACGTTCCACGTTAGATTGGGCACACTGCCTGTTGCAACTAACCCTGTCTACTACGCTTCTCGTCTTTGAGCACACAGAGAAAAGAAAATGAAAATGAAGTCAGCATGTAGTGGTGGCCCCTTTGTGCAGCTCCAAGTTGTCATGTCCGGAGGCGGGTTTGAGTAACTATGAAAGGTGAAGAGACCACTTTTTAGCATGCAGGAGCTAATGCAAGAGTTTCTGAATCCAGCCTAGTGCAATCCACCTGGGGAGATTCACATGGTGAGGAATCTAAGGTTAGATAGAGGATCATCCCGAAAGAGTATTACTGAAGGTAAGTAACTTATCCTTCAAGAGATTTCAGGGAGGATTCAACACCTTCAGTGACGGCAGTTCCACCCTTTAACAGGACAAAGATCTGGGAAGAGTGTACAGAGTTCCAATGACCCAAATGCAGTGCAGAGTTCACCTACAGGTGTGCTTTCACACAGGGCCCACACTACAGGCTTTTGCATTTTTCATTAAATCCTGGGGGTGAGGGGCAGATGATCAGATGGACTGACTATCCCTGTAAAGTGCTTTAATAGTGACGAAATAATAGTGATTTTTCAAATTGTCTGCCCTCGCCATAGCATCAGCATAAAAGCCTCTCTAAACATTTAACCAGTTCCACAGTTCTGTGCATGGTCTTGACTATAAACCCGGCTGCAAAATGACTGCAGTGCTACCAGAGCTGGTTATCACCGGCACTGCTGCAGGGGGGTGGAGGTAGGGAGGACATGAAACCAAGGTAAGAGCATGAGCTGGGAAAACTATATGAGGGCTCAGTGCATTTTGAGCTCAAGGTTGCAAAGGACCTAGAGCCAAGCTTAAGCCAAGCATCTGTCTTGGTGACTCATCCACCTCTAATTGAAAATATGTAAATATAACAAGACAAAGAGACAGAGAAACCTGAAGGAAGAATTAACTTCTTGTCTAAGAGGAATGAAGAATTTCCACAGCCATTTCCAAACACATGGAAGGAATAAGGGTTTCATATAAATTTAGTTGGTCTAGCCATGAAAAGGCCATTGTGGCTACTTGATTTAAATATATCTGCCATCTTTGCTGACATTTTTCTTGTCTTCTACATACAGGGTCCAGTAGTCCTCTTTCTCTCTAAAAAAAAAGGCCCTAAATATTGCCTGAGTTTTTGTGTTAGCAGTGTAAGTAAATAGTGAATTAATATAATTGGCATGCATCTAATCAAGCATGATTCCTCCTAGTTTACGAGTATATATCAACAAGGAGAGCAAAGCTAGAGCAAAACGTTAATGGTGGAAGACTCATGAGCAAAATAAGGAAGTTTTTCTTCAAAGGCAGGGGTGAATATAGCTACCTTGCAACAGACTGGTAAGACAGAATCAGTTACACTATAATTTAACAAAAAGGACACTGCATATATTATTTTTCACACAACACTGTGACTAACTTCACTACATTGGGCAAAGAACGAGGAAAACGGGGCAGGACCATATTGAATAAGATTGGCCTGTTGCTGCTGTCATTCCTTGCACTGGTGCTCTAATAAGGCTGCATTGTTTGAAGCACAGCATAGGGCAGAGATGATCATCCACTGCCGACCTTAGGTTTTATACTGAAAGCATAACCTTCGGTTACGAATTCTTATGCCTATACAAACTCAGAGGGAACTCATACTTTGGATGCATATGCATTACAGCACACATGCAATTTTTGTTTTTTTGAGAAATTAACACTTTTTCCCTTGTTAACTCCTGCTTCAGGGATGCATTATTCCTTTACACAAAGTTCGGCATGGCAGTGTTTGTAGCTCAGACTTGCATCAAAACCTATTAGTATTTGTGCTGATTGCCCAAACAACCCTCCCGTTGATGCAAAGCAATGCAAACCGCTTTTTGTGCTAACAACAGAGTGCAAAGCAATGCATTGGTATTTACTCTCCACAGCAAACTGTATTTTGACCTCCTTTGTAATGGTGGTACGCAGGGCCACGGATGTGAGGTCTTGGTATTGCAGATATATACAGTGAACACTACAGCTACTTTATTTAAGGAAATTCTTCAGCCTGTGCACCTACTTTTTAGCCCTTGTCTTTAAAGAGGCTAATATGGCATGCCTTTCTGTAGCAAGATCTAAACCTTGTTCTGCTCCCCCAGTAAGGTGCCAGATTGGACTGCATTCTAAGCTTGCAACTGGGACCCGACTCTTTTGACTCTGCACCAGACCACTTACTAGTGGTGCATGTCTTTCCTTTCCCACAGCTCCACCAGAGAGAGAATCCAAGCAGTTTGATGCTTTGGGCAAATGTCTGTTTTCATCTGCCAGTTTGGCTCTTGGATTCTTGAATGCAATGGGTCTCTTAGGCTGTCATATACATGCCCTTTTTGGACATGGTGAGTTATATTTTGCCTGCCTTTCCTGAAGAGTTCAGAAATTCCTTCACATAGACAGTCAGGATGTGGCCAATAAGCACTTCGGCCTGGCCTGTATTGCTTGCACCATGAACACCAGCGTGGTCAATGATTGCCACACCTGAATGCTCTGTGATGACTAGGTTTCTTTAATTTAATTTGCATTCTTTTTGATGGAGTCGTGCTGTTTTGCGATTAGATGGATTTGGCTGCACAGACTTTCAAAGACAGCAAGGTTGGATGGTTTCGAGTCATCCTGGCCATGTGCATCCTCCTAGTGCATCATGCCTGCTGGCATATGCAGGCTCTGCAGTGGACCCTCCAGCTACAGTGATCTGGGGTGCATGTCGGACATCCATGTGCCCGGGATCTTCAGTGGTGGATGTTTGATACCAGTTTATCTGAAAGAGACACGTTAGTGACAGATTCCTTACCTTAGAATATCCCCAGGCGTCAGGCTGGATCCGGAAAGTTTTTGCGTAGCAGTACCCTTGCTCGTCGGTAGGCGGCGTCGTGCGGCTCCGCGTCAGTCGTCGGCGTCGTGATCGCCGGGATGACGTCGCGGGCAGTACTTAGGCGCAGCTCCTGCGCGCTGACGTCCGTTCTTCTTTTTCCGCGCCAGCAAGCGCAGATCCGGGAAGAGCAGTGCCCTGGTCATTTTTTGACCATACTTTTTGGTGAATTTTTCACTGTTTTTTCATCTTTCAAGGTGTCGTAGGGATGCCCGGCTTCAAGCGATGCGGCGCCTGTGCGCGGATGATGTCCGTCACCGACCCGCATTGGGAGTGTCTCTTCTGCCTCGGCCGAGGCCACGACACGGAGTCTTGTACCGACTGCCAGGCCCTCCACCCGAAAGCTTTGCGAGAGCGGTCTCGAAAGCTCCTGGAGGCCCGGCATTCGGCTCCGCGAAGCCCCGGTCGCGTGAGAGGTCCAGGGGTCGATCGCGGAGTCCACACCGGTCGTCGGCGTCGAAGTCTTCTTCGTCCGGTAAGTCGAAACACAAGAAGTCCAAAAAGCATCATCGCTCTAGGACTTCGCCTCGCCGGTCTCGCGACTCGGCTGAGGCCCCTCCCCGGCACCGTCCCCGCGGCCCCGGACATGCCTGTGGAGTCGCCCCCGCCATACCCGCCCTTCCCGGGTTCGGGGCGGATCCGGCCAAAGTGCAGGAATTCCTGAGGGCCATGGCCCGCCTCTTCGGGCCTCCAGGCCCCTCCGGTGCGCCTTCGGGCCCCGCGGGCCCTGATGGGGTTGCTCCGGCGTCGCCGATGGCTCCGGCCCCGGCGTCGCCCGTGCATCCAGCCTCGATCCCGGCTCCGGCTTCGGCCCCGGCCTCGATCCCGGCTCCACAACCCCCATCGACGCCGGTCGACCTAACGACACCTCCGCCGGCGCCGATGTCTCCGGTGCCGTTCTCGACGCCGCCCTGGGCTCCGGGCGGCGTCGTCCCCAGTTCCTTCCGGCTCCGGACATGGATCCGGACCGACGCCGCTCGACGCCGGCTCCGGCGCCGATGGGACCTTGGGTCCCAACTGTCCCTCCTCCTCCTTATTTTGAACCAGAGGAGGACCAGTTGGACTGGGAGGGGTCTGATGACCCTCTGACACGACACTGTCAGTACGATGAGGACTGGACAGAGAGTCTAGGGGAGGCCAGTGGTCTGGATACTTCCCCTGACACTGGCATGCTGTCTCCTCCCGTGGCTACGGAGGAGGGAGCCAATTTTGGTACGGTGTTGCGTAGGGCAGCTGGGGCCTTACGTCTCCAACTCCCTACTTTGACGGTCAAGCCTAACATCTTGACAGAGGTGCTTCAGCCGGCAGCCTCCTCTGCGGAGACTGTGCTGCCGTTTAACGACGCCCTCACTGACGTTCTTTTGGGCGCCTGGTCCAAGCCCAACACAGGGGCTCCTGTGGATCGGAACGTGTCACGACGCCATCGCCCAGCTCCGGGCGACCCCCTGTTTCTCTCTGTCCACCCCACTCCTGAGAGCTTGGTTGTCCAAGCCTCCGCTTCCCAAACCGCCTTCCCTACCGCTCCTCCGGATAGGGAATCCAAACGCCTGGATCAGTTTGGGAAGAAAGGTTTTTCTTCCTCCAGTGCTGGCTTGCGGTCCGTTAACACCGCTTGTCTTTTGGGCCGATATACCCACTCCCTGTGGGATTCGGTGGCGGATGTTTTGCCCCAGTGTCCTGAGGAGGTCCAGACACTGCTTTCCCGCGCCATTGCGGAAGGAAGGGATGCGGCTAAATACACAATACGTTGTGGCCTTGACACCGCCGACTCGCTGGGCAGGTCTATTGCAACGACGGTGGCGCTCAGACGCCACGCCTGGCTGAGAACCACTGGTTTTTCAGGGGATGTCCAGAATACTCTCATGGACATGCCCTTTGATGGAGTCGGTCTTTTTGGGTCCAAAGCAGACCATGCGTTGGAGCGCTTTAAGGACTCACGGGCTACTGCCAAGTCCCTGGGCCTTTCTGCTACACGCCCTCCGCTGACTTCTGCTTTTCGCCCCTATCGTGGCCACGGTAGAGGCGCCCCTTCACGTCAGCAGCCCAGCCACCGGCCCGCGCAGCAGGCGTCTTCGCGTGGCCGAGGACGTGGATTCCGCCGTGGCGGATCCGGCAACCAGCGTGCGGGTCAGGCCACCACCTCCAACCCGTCCGCGGCCTCCAAGCCCTCCTAGTCCCTCCTTTCAGGTGCACAGCACGCCAGTAGGGGGCAGGGTCCGCCATCACCTTCCCCACTGGCGTACCATCACCTCGGACAGGTGGGTCTTGGACATTGTCCGTAAGGGCTACTCCCTCCCCTTCGAGACCACCCCCCAGCCATGCCACCTCAATTCCACCGCATGTCAGGGGATCACTTGGTGCTTCTACAGAAGGAAGTCACGGCCCTCTTGACCAAGAGGGCCATCGAGCGTGTTCCGACCCCAGAAGTAGGGCGTGGTTGCTACTCCCACTACTTTCTGGTGCCCAAAAGGACAAGGAGGACATGCGTCCTATCTTGGACCTCCGGAACGTCAATCGCTTCCTCCGGAAGGAGAAGTTCAAGATGCTCACCCTAGCTCAGGTCTTGACTGCCCTCGACCCTGGAGACTGGTTGGTAGCGTTGGACTTGCAGGACGCATATTTCCACATCCCCGTCCTGCCGGCCCACCGGCGTTACCTTCGGTTCACGGTAGGCCCCGAGCATTTTCAGTTCACCCTGCTCCCCTTTGGCCTTACAAGTGCCCCTCGGGTGTTCACGAAAGTGATGGCGGTGGTCGCAGCTCATCTGCGCCGGGCAGGGGTTTCAGTCTTCCCCTACCTCGACGACTGGCTGCTGAAGGCGGGCTCGTCCCAGGCAGTCGTCTCCCACCTCCAGACTACGGCCGAACTCCTGCACTCGCTGGGGTTCTCCATCAATGTGCCGAAGTCGCATCTGGTTCCTTCTCCACAGCTCCTTTTCATCGGAGCAGTTCTGGACACGACGCAGTTTCGGGCCTATCCTCCCGAACGGCGAGTCCGGGATATTCAGGCTATGATTCCGATCTTTCAGCCTTTATCCTGGGTTTCGGTACGGATGACCCTGAGGCTGCTGGGCCTCATGGCCTCCTGCATCCTGCTGGTCAATCATGCCAGATGGCATATGCGGGCTCTGCAGTGGGACCTGAAGTTCCAGTGGGCGCAGCACCAGGGCAACCTGTCCGATCACGTCCAGATCTCGGAGGGGACTGCAAGACAGTTGCAGTGGTGGCTCTCGAACCGGCAATGGGTCATGGGCAGATCCCTCTCCCTTCCCCAGCCAGAGCACACAGTTGTGACGGACGCGTCCCTTCTGGGATGGGGCGGTCACATGGGAGAGGCGGAGATCAGAGGCCTCTGGTCTCCGGCGGAGTCCCGGCTCCATATCAACATTCTGGAGCTACGGGCGATCCGACTTGCACTCAAGGCATTCCTTCCCTCTGTCAAAGGGAAGGTAGTGCAGGTGTTCACAGACAACACCACCGCCATGTGGTACTGCAACAAACAGGGCGGGGTGGGGTCTTGGACCCTTTGTCAGGAGGCTCTGCGCCTCTGGACATGGCTGGAACATCAGGGCATGTTCCTGATGGTTCAACACCTGGCAGGTTCCCTGAACGCCAGGGCGGACGAACTCAGCCGCAGGTGCATGATGGATCACGAATGGCGTCTTCACTCGGAAGTGGCGCAAGGACTCTTTCTACAATGGGGAGAGCCTTGGTTAGATCTATTCGCCACCGAAGAGAACGCGCAATGTGATCAGTTCTGCGCGTTGGAATTTCCAAGGCGGCACTCGCTCGGCGACGCTTTTCGTCACGAGTGGAGTTGCGGTCTGTTGTACGACTTTCCGCCTATACCACTTCTACCCAGAGTGTTGAAGAAGATTCGGCACGACCGGGCCCAAGTCATTCTTGTGGCTCCGGACTGGGCTCGAAGAGTTTGGTATCCCGAGCTACTCAATATGAGCGTCGATCCCCCGATCCGTCTGCCTCTTCGGGAGGATCTTCTGTCGCAGCAGCAGGGGACGGTCCTCCACCCGAACCTGTCCAGTCTACACCTGCTTGCGTGGAGATTGAGCGGCGGCAGTTGATTCCTTTCGACTTGCCTCCCGAAGTTTGTGATGTGATTCTGGCAGCCAGGCGTCCCTCCACTAAGGTGGTATACGCCTGCAGGTGGAACAAATTTGTGGCATGGTGCACAGCAAAGGCTGTGAATCCCCTCTCTGCCCCTCTTTCTGAGGTCCTTCTGTTCCTTCTTTCTCTGGCCCAACAGGGTTCTGCCCTGGGTACCATCAAGGGTTATCTTTGTGCTATCTCGGCCTTCCTCAGGCTTCCTGATCAGCCCTCCCTTTTCAAGTCCCCTGTTGTTAACAGGTTCTTAAAAGGCATTACTCATCTCTTCCCTCCTGTTCCGTTTGTGATGCCTCAGTGGGACTTGAACTTGGTTCTTACCTTTTTAATGTGCGCTCCCTTTGAGCCTCTACATAACTGTCCTCTTCGTCTTCTGACTCTAAAGACAGCCTTTCTGGTGGCCATCACCTCCGCTCGGCGGGTGAGTGAGCTCCAGGCTCTATCTTGCAAACCTCCCTTTCTGTCTGTTCATCCGGACAAGGTTGTTCTTCGGACGCGTCCGTCCTTCTTGCCAAAGGTGGTTACTGCTTTCCATATTGGGCAGACCATCACTTTGCCCACCTTCTTTCCGCCTCCGCATCCTTCCAGAGAGGAAGAGAGGCTCCACCGTCTGGACCCAAAACGTGCGCTCTCCTTCTATATTGACCGCACAAAACACTTCCGGGTGGATGACCAGCTCTTTGTTGGCTACGTGGGCGCCGAAAAGGTCGGGCGGTGCACAAGAGGACCATCTCCCGCTGGGTTACCTTGTGCATCAAGACCTGCTATTCTTTGGCTAAGAAGGAGCCTCCTGTTGGGCTGCGGGCCCATTCCACCAGGGCAACGGCTGCTACCACGGCTTTGGGCCGCGGTGTTCCGCTGCCGGTTATTTGTCAGGCAGCTACGTGGGCCTCGCTGCACACGTTTACAAAGCATTACTGCCTTGACAGTCAGGTCCGGAGGGACGGCTTCTTTGGCCGTTCTGTCCTCCAGGACTTCCTTGTCTGATCTTTGTTCGCAGACCCACCACCGGGGTTGGTATTGCTGGGGTATCTATTCTAAGGTAAGGAATCTGTCACTAACGTGTCTCTTTCAGATGCACAAGTTACTAACTTGTGTAACGATATATCTGTAAGAGACAGTAGTTAGTGACAGATTCCTTACCGCCCCACCCATCCTCCCCGTTCTGCGAACTGATTTCTAGGGTTAAGGTCATCCCTTTCAGGGCCCTAGTATTTTTCAGACACCTATGTCAGCTTCTTGCATGGCTCTGCGTTCCTGGCGCGGAAAGTCGTGTACAGAACTGACGTCAGCGCGCAGGGGCGGCGCCTATGTACTGCCCGCGACGTCATCCCGGCGATCACGACGCCGACGACGGACGCGGAGCCGCACGACGCCGCCTACCGACGCGCAAGGGTACTGCTACGCAAAAACTTTCCGGATCCAGCCTGACGCCTGGGGATATTCTAAGGTAAGGAATCTGTCACTAACTACTGTCTCTTACAGATATATCGTTACACAAGTTAGTAATTTGTGCGACGTGTAGCAAACAGATTTCTTCACCCTACTGAGAGCTCACGGTGGTGACTGTGCGTTCCGCCTGAGCTGAGCAGGGATGGAAAGCACCTGGATGATGTGGTGATCAGAGGACTGTAACCTCTGATGGAGCAGTGACATCACATCAGTCTTTTTGAGCCAGCCAGGGCAGGTCTGTCCAGGTCCTGACGAGCAATTCGACCGTCATGTGGTACTGCAACAAGCATAGTTGTGTCTTTTCTCGTTCTTTGTCTGGAGGCTACACGACTCTGGTGGTGGCTCGATCCTCACAGGATTTCTCTGGCAGTCAGTCATCTAGCTGTGTCTCATGTCCACGGCTTACGTATAGGTTTCCTGCTGCGCCAGTCATTATGCTCCAGTGGGACCTTAGTTTGGTTGTTACGTTTTTAATGAGCACTCCTTTTAAGCTCATGCACAGTTGTTCCCTTAGCTTATTGACTCTTAAAATAGTCATCCTTATTGCAATTACTTCTGTGTGTCTTGTCATTGAGCTGTAGGTGCTCTCTGTGCAACCTTCGTATACCAACTTCTTTCCAAATAAATTGATGCTTAGGACTAAGACATTCTTTCTCTCTAAGGTGGTGTTGCCATTCCTAGTTCGGCAGTCCATCACGCTCTGTGTTTTTCTCTTTACTACTTCCCTCTAAGGAAGAGGAGAGGCTGCACAGTCAGGATCCTAAATAGGACTAAGGAGCACCGGGTGGAGGAACAACTCTTCATAGGATTCACGTTTGCAAAGTAAGGTGATGCCATACAGAAAAGGCCCTTATCATAGTGATCTTTCTGACCTTTACACTAGCACTGTGACTAATAACTTTGACACCTTTGCGCCGAAACAATTTAAATGGAATCCTCTCAAACATTCTAAACCTTGGTTTAATGGTGTCCTAAATGACGAACGCTGCAAACTTAGGCTTTTAGAGAGGTCCTGGAGAAACGAGTCGTCCACCGCCAGCCTCTATCAGCTAAGGAAAATGAGAAGCGCTTACAATAAAAAAATCTGCATTACTAAAACTGACCATATCAGGGCGCAACTGGACGGCACCAAAAACAGACCCAAGATGCTATTTGAAATCCTAAAACAACAAGCAAACCTCTCTTCCAACTCTAACCAGTCCTCCGTAAATCCACTTCCTAGTGGGGAGGACTTCACAATGCACTTCTCTGAAAAAGCTAGGAAAATTGAAATGGAGCTCCAACCTGAGACTCCCGTGGTGCCGCCTCTAAACCTCACCACATCTCCAGAGGAGCTGGTGGTTCCTTCGGCAGTCTCCTTTTGCCTCGGCTGCTCTCCCAAAAATGACGCCTCTTGGAATTCCTTTAGCCTGCCAGATTACACAGAATTACTCCACGAGATGGCAACTCTAAAACCGGCTAATCACTTCAATGATCCACTTCCTGCTAAATTTTTTTAAAGACCTCAACTTGGCCATTCTACCTCTTTGATCGCGGATTATTCATGAATCTCTACTACAGGGGAACATCCCTGAGTGCCTCAAAATCGGGCAAGTCACTCCCAACCCTAAGAAGCCTAACGCGGATTTATCTGATCCCAACAATTTCAGACCTATCACAAACATCATGACATTAGCCAAACTTCTCAAGAAATGCGTCCACAAGCAGCTCTGCAACCATATAGAGAAATTTCAATTACTGGACCTCTATCAATCCCGTTTCAGAGCAGGGCATAGTACCGAAACTGCACTTACGCACATTGTGGATGACGCTCTAAAATCCCTTGATCAAAATGTCCCTTGTCTTCTGATCCTTCTGGACCTGTCTTCTGCTTTCGACACCATCAAACATGACACCTTGATTAATCTTCTACAATGGAGGATGGGTTTAACGGGACCGGTCCTAAAGTGGTTTACCTCTTTCTTACACAACCGCTCTCAAAGGGTTAAACTCAACCAGTCCCTTGCTCCCAGTACCCAAGTCAGGATTGGAGTTCCACAAGGATCCGCACTCTCACCCACGCTCTTCAACCTTTTTATGGAGCCACTCACTGTCATTCTAAACCAGTCTAACATTCATTACCACATGTATGCGGATGACTCGCAACTTTACTTGAAGATCTCCTCTCTAGATGACATTAAAACTTTAAATTAGGCTCTTTCGCAAACTCAACAATGGTTAGCCCAGAACCATCTTTTATTTAATACCCTAAAAACTGAATTCCTGCTGATTGCCCCCCACAATCACTCTGCACCTACCCTGGACTGGCTAAAGCAACTCACAGCCCTTAACTGCACCCCACACGTGGTTGACTCCGCTAAATCGCTAGGCATTACCTTGGACAAACTACTTAATATGCAAGCTCACATCAGTGCCACTATAAGGGGTGCCAACTTTCATCTTAACACCCTCAAGAAAATCAAACCTTTCCTTCCAACCGAAGACATACAACCGGCAGTACAATCCCTGGTGATCTCATGTCTCGAATATGGGCTGGTGAACCTTGCGGGGCTGCCTAAAGCGAGCTTGGGCCCCCCTTAGAGCCACTCTCAACGCATCGGCCAGGCTCATCACAGCCTCCAAAAAACACGATCACATTACACCGGACCTTGTGCAGCTTAACTAGCTGTCTTTTGAAGTGAGGATTCGTTTTAATATAGCTTGCCTCACGCATAAAGCCTTGCATTATAACACTCCGGCCTATCTGGCGAACAAGCTCGTTCTCTCTGGCTCGACTCAGAACTTAAGAAGTACGTCCTCACTTCTCTTGAAACCTCCCAAATTTAAGAAGAAAAGGACATACAAACGTGCTTTCTCTGGCCTTGCACCTAGAATTTGGAACGCTCTTCCTACTGAGATTAGAACCAATCCTTCCACTGCCTATTTCAAGAAACAGGCCAAATTGATTTTTCTGAATGATCATTAACTGCATCATCGTTTCTCTTCTGCATGTAACCTTGTTTACAGTCCTGACATTTTTCCCAACTTAGCGTTCTCCATTTATTTCATGTTTGATGGTTAATTGTTATTTTACCCGAGGGTCCTCACCCTACAGTGTTGTCAATTATTTTACTATGTTGTGTCAAGGGCACTCTTGCTTGTTTTGCTGAATGTTACAGGAAATATTTTACACCAGAGGAGAAATATTTTGATAGTATACTCCTTGTGGTTTCACTATGCTGACCTCTATTGTACGGAGTTTATTCATGCTTGCGCCGTGTGTACAGCGCTCTGATACCCGCAAGGGTCATGTTCACGCTTTGTAAAACTTTCTAATAAATAAATAAATAGTGGATTACCCTTTGTATCAAACTTCCTGAAGGCCTTCGGGCTCATTCCACTACAGCAAAAACTGCTGATATAGCCTTGGCTAGGGGCCTACTGGTGTTGGACAACTGCCAGGTGATTACATAGGCGCTCATTCACACGTTCACCATGTGTTACTGCATAGATTCTTTGGTCCAGAGAGAGAGCCTTTTTGCCTACTCGGTCCTGCAGGATTTCCTGGTACAAAGGTCACTCCTCAGATCCACTTCTTATTTTGGGTTCTGCTTTGGTATCAATTAAAGTAAAATATATAGTTGACATATCCACCAAAGCCCAAGTTATTTACTTTTGGGTACTGTTCTTTCTGGTGTATGTTTTATCTACAGCAAATTCCTCACTGTCCACACTCCTCATTCTGTGGAATGGCCTTTCGGTGCTTACTTTTCAGTTAGATATTTCACACTGTTTAATGTCTGAATTTTGAGGGCACACAGTGTGAAAGAGAGAAAACTGACAGCAGCACGCAGGGGTGATGGCTATATGCAGCTATGTTGTCCGATCCGAAGGCAGTGCAGAGTCGACATGGAGACTGACTTGGCCGCCTGTTAGTGCGCCACAGCTGTTGCAGAGGTTTCTGGAATTCAGTCTGGTGTCTTGGAGGATACAAGAGTTGAGGAATCGGCGGGTAAGAGTATCCACCAGAAGGAACTTATCGAAGTTAAGTAACTTGTTCTTTGTACCGAATCAGAATGAGCACCCTTGTAAAATGTACGTTATTGCATCAAGTACTAAAATAAATGGATTAAATAAAGCTTAAAAGATATCAGCTGGACCAATTGCTGAAGATCTTTTCCTTGAAATGCAATTTAATAAAGCTATTAGTCTTTCTAAGCACAAGAATAGAAATGCATTTTTTTAAATTTACTCTCCTTGATGATTTAATAAGGCTTTTCCAATTTAAACCACTTGAGATTTATAAATTACTTTTTCTTTCCAGGTAGTGCTATGTGGAGGATCTGCTAGAATCCCAAAACTACAGCAGCTGATTATAAATCTTTTTCCAGATGTGGAGTTGCTGAACTCTATACCTCCCGACGAGGTCATTCCCATTGGTGCTGCAATTGAAGCTGGCCTTTTGCTTGGTAAAGACAACCTATCATGGGAAGTTGAAACTCAAACTATTGAGTGTTCTGCCAGAGATATTTTAGTTAAGGTGAGGGGTCACACAGGTTTTTGTTTTCTTAATGAGTTTTGCCCTCTTTGTAAATTCCATCAACTTTATGTTCACCAATTTCATAACCATAGTTCGATTTTCTGTGGTGTGGAGTACACATCTTTGTCATGTTAGTTAACCAATGGTGATTTTTGTTATTGTTGAAACCTCACTGCAGACTTCTTGCTCCTAAATCGGTTCACCTCTCAGGTACAAATCTTCAAAAGGTAAGCCCTGTGTATTAGATTTCAAATAGTGCAAGATTAAGATCACAGTAAATAAAGTGGCACTTGAAACATCTTATCACCAAGCTACCTTTTCTGCTAGGCAGATGTTTTCTAAAACAGTCAAAGTACTTGCGGATGAGCAAAATTAAATTGTTAAACTTTGCAGAAGACTTTTTTTGGGATATAAAGTGACTCAATCTAAAGTTAATTCTGCTTAGTAGGCATTCCAGTCACACTAGAAATGAACTTAGATAAAAACAGGCTACAATATTCACTAGAGAGAGTAGCAGTACCTGCAGCATTTTAGTCTACAACAGAATATTAAACAATGTTAAAGGTAAATAGTGTTTCTCCCTTCAAAACTGGAGGTGGTAGGAACCGACTTGCTGGGAGGTTGGAGCGAGGTTCTCTTAGCAACAGACAATGTACAATGTTCTCTCCTTTGTCTCAGGCCAGTTTATGGTATTCAACATGGTCCATCATAACTCCTTGCCATTTCATTTCTAATTTTTCACCTTCTGAAATCAGTAACACCGTTCAACTACTTGTTTTAAAATGGTTTAGTGCCTTTTTTACGCAAGAAGAGTTGATTTCTCTTATAACCCATATCCTCTTCCTCCAGAAGGCTCCATTGCTTGAAGCAAGTATTCCATTGTAAATTTACATGCAGTGCATACTTCTGTCATCTATAATGACATCCTTGTGTGTCACTCTGAAGCCCACTTTCCATTGAGTCACATTCTCCCAATCTCCAATATGTTTTATCCATCATTGGGGCTGGATGTAAGATGCTGTGTTCCAATGAAAAAGGAGGCTTTTCTGGCCCGGAAAATCTGCACTGGGATATTGGTGTTGAATAGGACCGAAAAGAAGTGACCGCTGTTTCCTGACACATGACAACCTGCTTTATCGCGATGTTTGAGAATTACTGCAGCTTGAAGTTTGAAAATATGTAAAATTGCATATTTAAGTTCTACCTCTGTTGCAGTTCTTACTATGCGATACCAAAGGGGATGATGGACGGAGCGTTAGAGCAAATCAAACACTCACCCCCAGTCAACTGATCTGGGTTTAATCCATCATCATTCTTTAGCTCACTCCACCACCCCAGTTCAGACATGGCCATATGCAAATCAGCCTGACCCTGTGCCTCATGGGAACAGTCCAGCCCGAACTGCCAAGCCATGAGGCACAGGGTCAGACTGATTTGCATATGGCCATGTCTGAACTGGGGTGGTGGAGTGAGCTAAAGAATGATGATGGATTAAACCCAGATCAGTTGACTGGGGGTGAGTGTTTGATTTGCTCAGGCGCTCCGTCCATCATCCCCTTTGGTATCGCTTGTTCGCCCTAAGTTGGCAGGGTATGCCCAGACGTGGGTCCCTTGCTCACTTTGCCACTGGATTCAAGCTAGCCTGGCTGATGACGGCTGAATGGCCAGAAACCGGTCCCAGGATGCTTGTTTCCGGTCCAGGGAAGACATGGCTTGGCAGTTCGGGCTGGACTGTTCCCATGAGGCACAGGGTCAGACTGATTTGCATATGGCCATGTCTGAACTGGGGTGGTGGAGTGAGCTAAAGAATGATGATGGATTAAACCCAGATCAGTTGACTGGGGGTGAGTGTTTGATTTGCTCAGGCGCTCCGTCCATCATCCCCTTTGGTATCGCTTTGTTCGCCCTAAGTTGGCAGGGTATGCCCAGACGTGGGTCCCTTGCTCACTTTGCCACTGGATTCAAGCTAGCCTGGCTGATGACGGCTGAATGGCCAGAAACCGGTCCCAGGATGCTTGTTTCCGGTCCAGGGAAGACATGGCTTGGCAGTTCGGGCTGGACTGTTCCCATGAGGCACAGGGTCAGACTGATTTGCATATGGCCATGTCTGAACTGGGGTGGTGGAGTGAGCTAAAGAATGATGATGGATTAAACCCAGATCAGTTGACTGGGGGTGAGTGTTTGATTTGCTCAGGCGCTCCGTCCATCATCCCCTTTGGTATCGCTTTGTTCGCCCTAAGTTGGCAGGATAGTATGCCCAGACGTGGGTCCCTTGCTCACTTTGCCACTGGATTCAAGCTAGCCTGGCTGATGACGGCTGAATGGCCAGAAACCGGTCCCAGGATGCTTGTTTCCGGTCCAGGGAAGACATGGCTTGGCAGTTCGGGCTGGACTGTTTCCATGAGGCACAGGGTCAGACTGATTTGCATATGGCCATGTCTGAACTGGGGTGGTGGAGTGAGCTAAAGAATGATGATGGATTAAACCCAGATCAGTTGACTGGGGGTGAGTGTTTGATTTGCTCAGGCGCTCCGTCCATCATCCCCTTTGGTATCGCTTTGTTCGCCCTAAGTTGGCAGGGTATGCCCAGACGTGGGTCCCTTGCTCACTTTGCCACTGGATTCAAGCTAGCCTGGCTGATGACGGCTGAATGGCCAGAAACCGGTCCCAGGATGCTTGTTTCCGGTCCAGGGAAGACATGGCTTGGCAGTTCGGGCTGGACTGTTCCCATGAGGCACAGGGTCAGACTGATTTGCATATGGCCATGTCTGAACTGGGGTGGTGGAGTGAGCTAAAGAATGATGATGGATTAAACCCAGATCAGTTGACTGGGGGTGAGTGTTTGATTTGCTCAGGCGCTCCGTCCATCATCCCCTTTGGTATCGCGCAGTTCTTACTATTGCTGTAAAAACCTCCATCATATCTAAAACCTTTGTTTGCCCATAGCACTTAACAATGCTTAGTATCAACGTGCCTAGTTTTTCGGAGTAAATATCCTATAACATTGCAGAAACAATGGCTCTGAGCTCATTATGCCATGGTGGTGAAGGAGATTTGTCATTTGAATACCACCCCCCTCACCCTGCCAAAGTTTCGTATTAGTTTTGAGAGCCACACACAGTAGATGACTGAAACCAGTCATTTATCTTCATTAAGAACTGAAAAAGCCAAATCAATTGATCAATGTCACAGAGAGATGCCCAACAAAGTCAATAAGACATTCTCATAACTCCATCTTACAAGTTCTGAAAATTGATTTGGAGTCGAAAGGTGTTTGAAAACCATCGTCCTTGAGGTAACTACGTATTTTGGCACCTTCAAAAAGTATACTGTAATAAAAAAAAAAACCTTGATAAATGTCTGTCTGGATGGGACCCGAAAATCAGTCTCAAGCCAAAGACCCTTCAGAGTTGTCAGCCTTAAGCTGGTTATTGTCCTAAAAAAGGCGATCAACCTAAAGCCGAAAACCAGTCTCCACAATTAGGCTGGTCCTGACTGGAATCTCAGTAATGTCTGCACAGTCAAGAGCCAGAAGACAGGGTCAGCTCGAGACTTGAAAGTTTGTATCACCTTTCGCTATATAAGGTCTGAAAAAATCAATTTCTTTTTAAAATATTAGGGATGGGAAAAGAAAATGAAGGAGGAGGGGAAATAGACACAGTGATGTATGTGTTCTTCACATGCATCATACAATTGGAAAGAGGATTGAAATAGAAAAGAGTTTGATTACAGATCAAATGGATCCGACTGGCGCCAGATCGGAGTTCTGGCTGCGAAGTATAGTTCTAAAGTTATGAGATTGCGGAGCTCTTTATTCGAGCTGACGTCCTCTGGTGGGCAGCATCCAAGATCTGGCGATCGTGGTCAGAGGAGGATATGTTGCACATGCCTAAACATCTCAGAGTTTGAAAAAATCCATTTCTAAAAAATGTAGGGCAATATGTACAAAATGCAGGGATTGCGATTTCCTAATTGCAATTCTTACGGAACAAAATTGTACACCTTTTAAATAGCGATTCCTAGTGGGTCGCAAATCAACATATCTCATGAATATTAATGAGGTAGGTTGCAGTTTGCTTACCATTAGGAATTGCAGCCATCAAAGGGATGGTGGCCTGCTGGGGTCAGCAGACCACCATGTGTATGATTGCTTTTTAATGAAGCAATTTTTTTTTTCTTTTGTAATGCAGCCCATTTTCCTTAAAGGAAAATGGGATGTGTTTAAAAAAATAGAATGAAACGATTACATTTCATTTTTTTTTTTAAGAGTAAGCAGTGATCTGTGGGGCCACTGTCTGCTCCTAAAAAATATTTGTTTGGGCATTCAGAAAAGGGAAGGGGTCTCAGGTGGACCCCTTCCCATTTCTGAATGGGTTACCACCTCCTTTGAGGTGCCAGTAAAAAAGTAATGTTTTGCAACCATAATTCAGTCCTAAAACATTCATACATACCACTGTGATTCTGTATTTGGAAGGGACACCCTAAACACTCCCCTTCCAAATACGAATCCCAAACACAAATTGCTATTCAGTAGTGTGTTACCGAATTGCAATTTGTGCTTTGTACATTTGAAAAAGGATTTTTGCGATTGGAACCGCACCGCAATAAAGCTTTGTACATATGGCACATACTTTGGAAGTGGTTATTCAAGGAACATTTGGACATTTCCCGGATTTTGATGGGTCACCAATTACACCATGAGCATCCTCATCCCCTTGTGGTAATGGAGCTACAAAGGGAACAAATACAGGTCCATAATAAGTCACGTAAGAGTCTACACTTCCTCTCCGTGATCCATCTGAGCCAGATCAGGATCATCAGTACAATGCGTCGCATGACGCAGATCAGGGGGTAAGGGAGGAGACAGATGTCTGTAATAATTACCAGAAGGGATCCCCCTATTAAGAGGGGTTAGATTCAGAGGCCATAAAACCATACCCCCCGAAACCCCCCTAAGTTTGTGATTTGTGCATATATTGCAGATGTACAGAGAGGACCATGTCATTGTGAAATGGTAATTCAAATTGAGGAGTAAGAGAATTTTCTCATTGAGGCACTGACCAGAATGGAGCAAACCAAACAATACCTACGTATACACAAGATTGAGCTTAAGCTTGGTAATTTTAAATACCTCGTAACAACAAATGTGGGGTCTCCGCCACAAGTGCGGACGCCCTTTGTGAATCAGGCCCTATATAGATAGATACATAGATAGATACATGCATACATACAATGACATATGGTACCTGTGAGCATGGTGGTGCACGTAGCCTGCCAAGGGTGTCCATGGGGAGGGGCCATGCTCCTGTGTATTGTCAAAACTCAGGCTGTTATTAGTCAGCCCAACCTGTTTCAGTAGGCAAGAGGTAGAGGAACAAGTTAAACCCACTTTAGAAGTCACAATACATTATGCACGCATGAGAACATTCCTAGATGCCATTGGATAACAGCCTGCTGTCACTACACTATGCTATGTTCAGAGTTTCAATCTACCAACTAAGATGTGTAGAAAACTCTGACAGCCTCCAGTTCAGTAAACCAAAGCAGGGATATCAGTAGGGGCACTGCAGCAGAATTGACCCTGTATTTGTAGGCCACAAGAAAAGCATCCAGTCTGAGGCCAGAGACCCTCGTTTTATGGTGACAAAGCTTTCATCCAGCAGCCACAGTAGCAGTGGTAGTAGACCTCACAGTACGAACGCAATCCCTCACACTATTACCTCTGGGTAGGCTGTAAAAAGATTAGTGTTGGAAGTTACTGTAGCAACAACCCTATCTTTATAATTTACAACAGATTAGCGGGCTGGGTTCACCAGGTAGCAACCAGGCCTGTTGTATCCACCTCAGGTCACATTTGTATTTATGACTCTGTATAGAATGAAAAACTGGGCGTTTACAGAACTATCTGGATACTTAATAGTTCTGTAGATTGTTCACTTGGCTTTCAAGAATTATGAAGATTGCTATCCCTGACCTAACAAATACAAAATAAATTCACCCAGTGATGTGGATCCTCATCAGTGCTTGTGCAAAATCTTGCCTGGTAATGTCCTCTCACAGAGCTAGCAAAGCATTTTTGTGGAACGAAGTCTAGCAGGACATCTGTTTAGCAGAGATTTCCTAAGTGCACTAATAGATACAGGTGAGTGAGTATAAATCCACAAGTTAAATGGGGGTTGAGTCCAAATAGTGGGACATTCAGGTGATGGCAAGCGCTCATTTCCCTTACGGCCCCTTGTATTGCCCCCATCTTCTGTGGTCATTCAAGCTTTCTTGGTGCCATAGATTGTGTCTGTTCCATTTTTTTTTTGTTTGTTTTTTCTTCGCCGACTTCCGTTTGATGACTGCTTTTACAGTTGACTTTTTTTTTTGTTACTCCAACTTTCTGAAGATCTAGCTGAAGTTTCCTAATTTCCATTCACAGTAGTTCCACTGTGGTTAATAGATCTTCTTATGATGGAGGATGAATTCTTCTGGGGTCACGTTGAAATTGTTGATTTTTCCACTGGAAACAAAGACCTTCTGACGATTTATTTATTTATTTTTGGGTGTTCTGAACAATTGGCTTAGCTGCAGGCAGATGAGCATTAAATTACCTGCAGATGTACGAAACTGATCAAAGGGCATGGTCCTTCAAGACTGAAAAAGAGACTGAGCTGGGGTGGGCAAAAGGGATGAGTGGCTCAGGGGCAAGTGCCTGTTGCAAAGTATTGATCCACTGCAATTCTTAATTCAACTCCCGGGGTCTTTGATCAGCAGTGACTGAATTCACATCTCGCAATAAATTGTATAGTTGAGAGGGAGTTCTACTCCTTTTGCTCCTTTCGACAGCTGGTTTGCTCATTGAGGGCGCAATAAGCTTCTCATAAAGATATATTTGCCTACTAGTTTCTTTTCCGTAATGACTGTAATAGAGGCATTTGTTGTGACTTTTTTCTTGGTAGTTTCCCGTATGTCCCTCTTCTAGTGAAAACCCTTTTCGCTGCAATCAAGGTTTGTATCTGCTTTTGTGAAAATATTTTATAGATCTACTTCTACCCACGGTTATAAGGGGATTTCGATAGGAGTACTGGCCTTAAATTTGAACAGTTGTTCAACAGCAATACAAATAATTTATATTGTGCAGAGGAAACTCCCTTGAGCCAGGGTGGTGATTTCATACAAACTAAGTAGAAAAAAGATGCAATTATTACATTCAGTGCTTTGATTTTACAGTGCTCATAAAAAGGTACAATAATTACAATCAGTGCATTGAATTTACAATTCTCCTATGCATGTTTCTCTTTGATCGTTTTGCTTAACTTTTCTTTGCATTGCTACAAGTGTAGTATGGTGGTGGCAAGTAGAAACAGAGTAAAAGCTCCTCCCCACTGCATACCAAAAATCTTCCAAGGATCTCCTAGAAGCCACCAGGGCATTAGCCCTGCAGCTTGAGTTAGCAGGTAACAGGCATCAGCTAAGAGGTATGAAGTAGGCACTGAACCAGTATAAGTGGTCACTGGCAGGGATGTCTACGAACCTAGCAAGTCCAACTGATGCAGTCTGTCCCTCATAGCGTGCCTTACTCCCATCTCCCTCCTGACTCCCCAATCAACACCATGGTGACAGAAGATGTATTGGAGAAACACAAATGCTAGCAACACAGAGGTTTTTTACCTAGTCTCTCAGCTGACATGCAAGGAGATGGAGCAAGCTTTGCAAGCGTGCCTTCCTCAAAGAGCTTGCCATGAAATTTCCTAGGCCTTATGATCTTTCATAATCGAGGGGCCTCTCTCATTTTTGATAGACTAATGATCTTTTCTACTGATTTACTACTCCTGTTGACATCGTGGTCATATTGGCAATATCAAACACCAGCTATAAACTGAGAAGCCTTTGCTTGGGTATACTCGCCAATTGGAAAAAGTTAATTAGTGCAGGCCCAAATCTCCTTTTTTTGACTCATTATTCAACAAAAACGGCAAAGACTATAGAAACTGTACATGCACTGACCAATATCAAGAGATATATTCCAGAAGGATAAGGTTATTCAGAAAATAGTGCAAGTGTTTTGTTTAAGCTTTCTGGAATCTTGATATATATGTGGATACAGGGCCAGTTCTATAAGCAGTAGTTCAAGCGTGGCTTTGCCTAGGGCACAGTTCAGACCACTACTTGTAATTTAGGTTTAATCAGTGCCTGTTGGCATATAATGTTAGTTAAGCCTTTGTCAAGGGTTTTGGTCTCCATCATGCAAGAGTGAACAATATGTTTAAGGAACAGTACTGGTCCACATTCCAACAGACCTGATGCTTTCACTGAAATTCTCACTTGCATAATAAACAACATCTGCCTTGCAGCTCCAATAAACCAGATCTACAAGATTAGTTGTGCAGTCAGCCTCAGTCCACACAATGTCATGAGACAATTTGCAGCCTAAAGCAACAGTTAAGCGGTGACATTAGGTTTATTTTAAAATATAACTGTCAAAATATGAAGTGTATGCACTGGTTTTTATAAACAAGTCACCTAGTCTGTCCTGAGGTGTGTTGACAGAAATTGTAATTCTTCTTTTGTTGTTTCGCAGGAAGTAGATGAATGTGGAGTTGATAAATTCACAGTGTTGTTACCATCGGGCACGCCATTGCCAGCACGACGACAGCATACATTACATGCGCCTGGAAGTACATCCTCTGTTTGTCTGGAGTTGTATGAGTCCATAGGAAAAACATCACTAACCGAAGAGTATAAATTTGCACAGGTGAGCCTAAATCTCCCCATTAGATGGGTTTCTATTTTGTTGTTTGCAATCGTGCTAACTTCTGAAAATACCACCAGAGCCTTACAAAGAGCAAGTTGAGGGTGGCTTTAATAATGGTTTTCCCATACGCTGTGCCCATCATATGTTTTTTAAGCAGCATCAAATGTGTAAAGGTGGCTATAGTAATTCATGGAAGCAGAAGATACTAGTATCAGAACATAATTTTCAAATCCAAGCATTCAGTTGGAAAAGCATTTCATATATCCAGCAGTTTACCTGAAGCTACTGTTAGACAAATAATATAGGTAGGGTCCTGAATCACCATAAAAAGCTGCTGCTGATAGTTTATCAAAATGCATTATGTGATGCTAGTAAGGAAGTGGAGTTTGCAGTGTTCATTGGTATATTAGCAAACAAACTGGTTAAGCTCACAAGGTCAAACTTCACACCAAGAAATATTTTGTTAAAATATGTTTGTGGGAAAGTTGTCAGTTGTATTGTGTAAATTAGTTCTTAAAATTACATGGGTATGCTTTTTTCATTTGTTTCGGTCACAGGTCATTCTGAGGGAATTAGAGAAAAAAGATGGCAAACATGATATAACAACTGTTCTCACCATGAAAAGGTAAACGTATCTCAAGTATAACCATATACTGTGAATTCTTAGTGCAATTCTGCTTTTTTTAAACGCAGATGTGTATTGTAAATTCCTTAGATCATAAGTGTTTCCTGATCTAAAATCCAAAGACCAACCCTGTCATTTCATGAAACTTAATCAAAATTGCTTGATTTTTATATTAGAGCAATTGTAATACACGTCCTAGATGAACAATGAAATTGCCTGTCCTGTTATTTCATTTGGCTAAATCTTGTTAAGTCAATCCAAGTAATGAGTTTTCTCCATGTGTAATCTGAGAGTGCCATTAATTGTATATTCTCAGCTTTCCTAAATCTGTGCCTCCATCCAAAACCATGCTAGCCATTCTCAAAATTACTAGTGGTTCATGTATACTGTTTTACCCTATACTCCTAAAGTACTCCATTGTTTTATAGATGGCATATTGCTATACTTTTTATAAAAGAAAATACATGAAACTCCTAATCAAATTTTACAGTTGCTAATAGTCATATTGCTATCTATATATTGAAAGTTACTTTCCTTCCGCTTCCTAAATGTGTGCTAAATCAATCAGGGAATTGTAAGCGCGCTACTCGCCCGTGAGGGTCTCAAGGCGCTGAGGGGGGGGTCCGCAGATCTGTTTAGCCGAAGAGCCAGGTCTTGAGGGTCTTCCTGAAGGTGTTCAGGGAGGGGGCGCATCTGATGTCTGCAGGGCTCGTTCCAGGTCTTGGCTGCAATGTGAGAGAAGGATCTTCCGCCTGCTCTGGCTCTGTGGATGCGCGGGGTTTCGGCCAGTGCGAGGTTGGAAGATCAGAGGTTTCTTTTGCGTGCGTGGAAGTTGATTCTGTCGTTGAGGTATTTGGGTCCGTTGTTGTGTAGGCATTTGTAGGCGTGAGTGAGGATTTTGAAAGTGACTCTTTTCTCCACGGGGAGCCAGTGGAGACTTCGTAGGTGTTGTCTGATGTGTTCGTGTCGGGGGATGCCGAGGACGAGTCTGGCAGCGGTGTTCTGTATTGTCTGGAGTTTGCGGAGTAGGGACTTGTTGATGCCGGCGTAGAGTGCGTTTCCATAGTCCAGTCTGCTGGTGATGAGTGCGTGGGTGACTGTCTTCCTTGACTGAGGGGGGATCCACTTGAAGGTCTTGCGAAGGATGCGGAGGGTGTTGAAGCAGCTGGAGGTGACGGCGTTGACCTGTCGGTTCATGGTGAGTGATGAGTCGAGTACGATGCAGAGGTTCTTGGCGTGGTCTGAGGGCGTAGGTGGGCTTCCGAGGGCGGTCGGCCACCAGGTGCTGTCCCATGCAGAAGGGGTGGTACCGAGGACGAGGACTTCTGTCTTCTCGGCGTTGACCTTCAGGCAGCTGTTGGTCATCCAGACTGCGACGTCTTGCATTCCTTTCTGGAAGTTGAGTTTGGCAGTGGTGGGGTCTTTGGTGAGGGAGAGGATGAGCTGGGTGTCGTCGGCGTAGGATGCAATGTTGAGGCCGTGTTGTCGGACGATGGCTGCGAGGGGGGCCATGTAGATGTTGAAAAGGGTGGGGCTCAGTGATGAACCCTGTGGGACTCTGCAGGTGATTTTCGTGGGGTCGGAGAGGAAGGGTGGGAGTCTGATCCTTTGGCTTCTTCCGGTGAGGAATGATCGGATCCAGTCCAGGGCTGTTCCTTGTATGCCTGCGTCGTGTAGTCTGGCGACTAGTGTGCGGTGGGAGACGGTGTCGAAGGCCGCTGATAGGTCGAGTAGGATGAGGGCTGCGGAGTGGCCTTGGTCCAGGAGGGTGCGGATGTAGTCTGTGGCGGCGAGTAGGGCGGTCTCTGTGCTGAATATATATAAATATCTTAATGTTAAACCTACTCACTGAATACAAAATCTCCTGCATAGCAAAATAATCAGTCATCCGGTCATGGCTAGGATTAGGCCCCAAAAACGTACAAACCACACCACTAATAGAGTGGACTGCATTACATGTCCAAAGAAAAAACCTAATAAGTGGGAATTGGACAGAGGTAAAATAATAGAGTGGGAAGACGTTTTTTTTTTTTTGCACCCCATATCCCCTAACCTACTGTTGGAGAAAGCAAGCATGGTAGAGAGCTCCACATAATTACAGTCTTATCGCCACCTTTTTGTTTCCCTCTGTTTATTAGAGTAAATAAACAATACAGAACATAACTCTTTTGTGACATCTCTTCCTGCATGTTCATTATAACAGAGGACATATTGGTTCTGAAGGGCTGTAATATACAGTCCCTTATGCATTTTCAAACTTGTCTGCTTTTAATATACTTTTTTACTCTCTACTCCTACTTTGTTGGTCCCACTATCCAAGCACACCTGTGGTTGAAATTGGTTGACAGGGGTATGTAGGGTGACTAGGTGCATGGAGAATTGGTGAGATCTAGAGTAAACCCATCCCAAATCTAGCCTACGTTCACAGCTTCATTTAAAAGTGATTAGTAAACCCACCTCAAACATAGAACAAATACATTTAACCTATTAATTACAATAGATTGATCCATAAAAGATGTATACTAATAGAAAAGTAGAAGGGGACATTATTGAAATGGTAAAGATACAAATACCTAATTTAGCATTGTTGTTTGCTTCTTCCCTGCTATTAGTAACATGTAAAAGAACTTAACCCACCAGATTGAAAGAGCGTGCAGGAGGGAAGAAAATATGCCTAGTAATCAATTACAAAAGAAATTGGTTAAAATCTACAGAAAAAAACCTGACATACATGATGAATTACCCAACAGCCATATAGCTAAGAAAAATTATGCTCATTGGTCAATAGTAGTAGTGACAACTTCATCTGATACCCCCAGGAAAAATACATTTCTGATGGATACTTCTAACTCAGATTCCTCACCTTAGAATACTCCCCAGCTGATCTGACTGGATTTGGGAAAACCTTTATGTAGCAATGCTGCTGTGCGCCGCTGGGCGGCACAATGCAGCTCCATCTAGACCCCGTACAGCCCCGGAAGAGAAGAAGCAAAATGGAGCATATAATGGCCACCCCGGTTCGCAGATGTCAGTTCCATTCTTTATATGTCTTCCAACTCAGACCCAGAGCTTCCCTCCCAATTTTGTCAGCTTCTGACGCTTCCTGAAAAACAATCAAAATCCAGTGTGCTAGCGAACAATATCCTCTCCTAAGACTGCAGGTTCGTCCCAACCATGCTGCGCCTTTAGAAAACCGATGTCAGTCACTGAGGTATCTCTCTGGTGCTCGGGTTCAGGACTCGACTCAGTTGTGCAACAGCTGTGGCCTTGTGCACCTGAAGGCATGCTGGGACTGAGAAGCAAAGCTGTACAGTGGCGAACACAAGAAGGAGACATGGGACTCGCGTATGTCCCTCTCCAAATCAAGGAGACCGACTTGCTTCCGAGGCCAATCCCATGAGGTGTCAACATTGCAGTCGAACTCCTCCGGTAAGTCACCATCAAAGTCCAAAAGCAAGCACAAAAAAGTGAAGCAGGACTCAACTCCAGTCTGCCTCTATATCCAAACAGAAGGCACAAGGGCCTCACAATGTTAGTCTGTCTCCTTCCAGATCTCCAATTGATCATGGTGCATGTTGGAACTGGCACTTTCTAGTTGGCTGAGGCAGTGCCCTAGCCAGGCAGAACCTACCACTCCCATCAGGGCTAGGTGATTACACTCACTGTATAACCTGCGCTCACCCTTGGGTAGCTTGGCACTGCGCAGTCAGGCTTATCACAGAGGCAATGTGTGAAGCATTGGCACAGCACACTCACACAATAAATACACTGAGCGTCACAAAAGAGACTTCACCGTGGTGTATGTAAATAAAGTTTGTATTCAACACACATTAATTAACACAACATGAACATTATGTTTTTCTGAGCATAAATCACATTTGGAAATATTACTAGCAGTACTAGGCCCAACCTTGTTAAAATGACATGAGTAGTATGCACACTAGGGAATGATCCTACATTACCCTTACAGCACCATTATGTGGTGCGAAACATTGTCAGTACTAGGCCCACCCTGGCAATTATTACACAGTTATAGGGTGCACCCCAAATCACAGCAATATAAGAAATGTGTGCACACAGATAATTGCAACACTTTTAAACAGCACCGTGGTCCAAGACCGCACGGGTAAAAACCAGTGTCAAACGTAGTATTCTTTTGGCATGGAATCAAGGTGTAAAGCAACACCGCTGTGTGGTGTAATTCATAAAAGGAGGTCCTCATGCAATCACTCCAACACACTCACTCAGCACCGCTACGCAGTGCAACAGATATCAGGCAGGTTTGTATGGAGCGCACACAGCACCGTAATGCGATGCAACTGATATCCGGCAGGCCGGTTGATAACACAAATGCGGACCCCGTGGCGAAAGCCCTCCTCCACCGTTCAGCTAACCTGACTACTCTATGCCCACGGGTTGGAGATAAAAATCCCTCCCCCTGATACTAGGCCGATTGCGGACGGAGTCGCACTCAGTCAGGGTCCCAGGGAAAAAGGTGGGTATATGTAGCAGAGCTAATTAGGCAGCAGTCGACAAATAAGGGTTTGGCCACCACTCGGGAAGCTCACCCACGGTATGCGAACCAGAAGTGGGGTGAGGGCGATAGTCGTTCAATCAAAGGGTTCCACAATTGGCCTTACGGCACCAGCCCAGTTCTGCGAAGCACAATGGTGAGGTCACGCAGTCTCTTGACCCGCTTCCATTCGCTCTCGGAAGCGTAGCTCAGCCCAGTCAATTCCGGGCAATACTACCTGGCAACACAAAGTCACCGGGCCGGGTGAGGGGAGGGCAGTTGATCTGCAGCGCTGAGGGCACAAAAGAAACAATCGATGAATGGGGGTGAAGCAGGGGAGCCTCTCGGAAGAAGGCACCCTGTCAGACACGCATCGATCAAAGTAGCACCCAGGCAATCCACACACAATGGAATTTGAATCCGCTCCTCCACACCTCCCTGGAAATGTCTAGTGCGCGTTGATACGAGTCGCATCAGACAGTTCCAGTCACATACAATGAAGAGTCGCAAGCTCAGTACATCTCTGGAAACGGGGCACAGCGTCTAGTGCACGTTGTTCCGAGTCGCACCAGACCGTTCCGGTCACACACAATGAAGAGTTGCAAATTCCGTACATCCCTGGAAATGAGACGCAGGTTTAGCAGTGCCGCACGAGGTAGAATGAGGCACTACTACTGGTATGCCCTCTGTTCGAGGGTTGCAACCTGTGAATCGGACACCGCACGCAATGAACATGCTATCAGCGTGTCGCACGAGAGAGATGCGGCATGATTGAAGCGGGCCACACTGGATCCTGCAACCGGTGAATCCGCTCACCACCAACAAGATGCCTATGCGTGTTGAGGCCCCCATGATGTAGCCTCCGCACAAGGCAATCCTCTCTCCAGGCACAATACTTACTCACGCCACGCTACCAGTTGGGATCCAGCAGACGATGTGGGCACTTTAGAGGGCACCGCTCTCCAGGTGTCAGATGTAGACGGTGTGCATTCCTCGCGGGAGGTCTTTGATGTCCCTGAGACATCCATAAGAGAACAGGGGGCAAGACAACATACCCTTGGAGAGCACACTTCAGGGTGCCACACAGCAACAGGTAGTCCGCACAGGTCAACCACTATTCAGGAAGTTGCACGGTACCTTGCAATGGTAGTAATCCTCCTTGTGCACAACAGATTCCTCTGGCAGTGTGCACCACTCAGTTACAGGAGGTCCAGTCCCACGTCCCTACAAGTGTATCTCTGCCCAGCTGAAGTTTGGCACCAGTAGTTATACTGAAATGTGCAATTGAAGTTGGGGAAGGTTCAGAGGGCTCCCTTTGAACCACACATGTCTCCCCTAAATTTCAGTCCTGTCTGCCATGAGACTATGGAATGCAAATCTTAATCTTTAGTGGGACCATGATCTGTCTGGCTTCCCAGAGGCCAAGTGTCAAAGCCTCTCCCTCCAGTCTATCCAGCAAGAAACCTCAAATGGCAGAGGTCTTTCGTTCAAATTGCATGCCCAATGTTCATAGCTGTCGCTGGGGAATGCACTGATGTGCTTCCCCAGCCTCCAGTGTGGACTGGAATCAAACTAAAAGGCAGACAAAGAGTTTTAGAGCAGAGAAATGCCCACTTTCTAGAAGTGGCATTTCTAAGCTATTAATGACAAATCCCCCTTTACCACAGGAGAGGGTTTGTATTCGTAAATCCAATGATTGGAGACATTGAGGCTTCTCCACTGCAAGCCACTATTGCAGCTGTAAGAAATTTCAACCCTTCCCCATGTTAATCTATAGGAAGAGCAAACCTCATAGTTAATGAAAACACACATGGGTATTCTTCACTACCTGGGCAGGGAACACACGTGTACCTGCCCTGCCTTTCACCTACCACTTGCTTCACACCTCAAGACTTACCCAGGGGTTCTCTAGTGGTAGTGAAACCTCAGGAGTTGCCAGAGATTTAGAAAGGCCAACCTGAGCATAAGTGCATGTGCACACACACAGGCCTGTAATGGCAGGCTTGAGACATGTTTAAAAACATCATAGATGAAAGTGCACACACACAGGCCTGCAATGGCAGGCTTGAGACCTGTTTAAAACATCAGGTAAGCACCACTTCCTAACATGCGTAGGAAGCGCGCACGCACTTTCATACTGCATTTACAGTGGGAAAGTGCCCAGAGCCCTAAGGCCACTAAAAGAGAATCAGCAACCCCTGTGTTATCCCATGGGAAGAGCCGACCTCCTAGGTAGGGAAAACCCACAAGGTTGTTCTTCACTAACTGGGCATGGAACATTCATGTGTACCTGCCCTGCCTTTAGCCTACCTCTTGGTCTGCCCCTCAGGGCTTACCCCAGGGGTGCTCTAGTGGTAGTGGAAGGCCCACTCAGAATTTGGCTAATGAGTTAGAAATGCCAACCTGAGCAGCCTGCAATGGCAGGCTTGAAACATGTTTGGAAGGCTATTCTGGTGGGTGGCACAATCAGTGCTGCGTCCCACTATTAGCCAGGGCAGTGCCTGCCCTGGGTATGTGGCGTACCTTTTTACAGGGCAATCACAGGTATAGCACCTAAACCAATAAAGTAAGCACCACTTCCTAGCATGTGTAGGAAGGCCACACATGCTATCTCTCTGCATTACAGTGGCAAAGTGCCCAGAGTCCTAAGGCCACGAAAAGAGAATCAGAAAAAAACAGGAGGAAAAAAAACAAAAGGTTTTAGGGAAATCCCCTAAGAAGGACCATGTCAAACAGTGCATCTCAAATTTCCCGGGCCATTGGCGATGGTGCAGCAAACGTATTACTTTAGGAGGCCGAGCTGCAGATATTAGGCATTCTTCCTGCACCCTCTGTCGTGCCTTCTGGCCCCACTACTGTTCTGTCCCATGTCGACACTGATACCACCAGATGAGAGGACGTACCATCAGAGGCTCATTATCTGTTTGACACGATTATGACCAAAGCTTTCTACCACCTCGATGATGATGATGGGGGGGAGGGGGGGGCGGGGGTTTGATCTACCCCCTCATTGCGATAACAATGTGTACGTGATACCAGTGAGCGTAATACATCCCCTGACACAGGGTTAGACTCGTCATTTGGGCCACCAACAGACAAGAGTGCATCATTTGTAGTGATAATTCAACAAGCAGCTGATGTATTGGATCTGCAACTGCCTTCTATTAGGGGAAAACTATTATCCTAACAGAAATCTTACACCCTGGGCCAGCCACATTAGAGTCCTTGCTACTTTTCAATGAGGCCCTCACGGACACCTTAATGAGCAGCTGGTCAACGCCCTTTTTTGCCCATTGGTGAATAGGCTTGTGGCCATATGTCACAGACCGGTGCCTGTCGATCATGATTTCTTTCACTAACCTTTGGTTTCCAAAAGAAATATCAAGAGAGTTCCAGACCCGAAAATTGGAGAGGGTTTCTACTCTCTTTATTTCCTTGGGCTGAATTTGGAAGTATCCATTAGAAGAACAAGTTACTTGCCTTTGTTAATTCTCTTTCTGGTGTATACTCTATCTTACCACAGATTCTTCACTATCCTCCCACCTGCCCATTCTGCAGAGTGTCCTCTTTTTAACATCTATATATGGTTCCAAGTAAAGAATCTGCACACTGGTACTACCACTTGGGTATCTGAGGGTGCAGAAAGAGGCAAGTAAGAAACTGACATCTTTTGCCGGGCTGACGTTAAGAGGTGTACAGGAGCACTGCTAGAGAAAAGTTTTCCATATCCAGTCTGGCGCCTAGGGAATATTCAGTGGTGAGGAATCTGCAGTAAGATTGAGTGGCCACCAGAAAGAGTGTTACAGACAGTAGGTAACTTGTTCTTCCCTGTATAGATTGCACTCATTGTAATACTGTAGTATATTCAAGTGTAATAAAGCATCCTTGCACAGAAAATTTGAGTCCATTAAAATGCTTCACTGCTTGCCATACAAAGAACTGTGTGAGCTTTTATGTGTCGGACAAACCAAAAGGGTGGCAAATTCATTTATAGCTAGACATTGCGTTCAACATGGTTGCAACCTTTTTCAAATGGGCTTTGAAATATTTGAAACCACTGACGGATGAAAAAAGATATGAAATAATTGTTAGGTGTGTGAAGCATGGTGGATGCAAACGTTGGACTTTATATGTTTATTTATTTGTGATTGATGAAGTTTACTAAAGCCCAAAAGGGCGTCCTGGCGCTAAGAGAATGAGGAAAAGGAAGCTAGCAGCAGATCCAAAATCAATGTTAATTAATGTCTCTAGGTCTGAGTAAAAAGCCATGTTTTAAGTTTTTAGTAAAAGAAGCTATTATCTGATGTGTTTTTTAGGGCAATAGGCAGACTGTTCAGAGCGTAGTAGCGAGATAGGAGAAGGATGTGCCGCCCTATCTGACTTTGGAGATGGAAGGAATTATCAGCAGCTTTTAGGTGGCAGACTAGATCAGGCAAAAAGAATGGTAAACCATCTTCTAGATATAATATCCTGCGTTGTGGACAGCCTGATGGGTTTGACAAGTGAGATTTGAATTGGCAGTGCTTTTTAACAGGCAACCACTGTAGGTCATACAAATGTGCCCTGGTAAAAATGGAAGGAGCAACATTAAGAATCAGTCTCGCTGCTGCGTCCTGCACCTCTTGTAATCTGTTGGAAAGGTAGTCTGGGAGGCCTAGGTAAACTGCATTCCCATAATCAAGCCGCAAGGTGATCAGAGAATGCAAAAATGTCTTTCTGGCAGATGACGGAAGTATGGGACGTACCTTCCGAACCATGGGAAGTATGTTAAAGCAAGAGCTAGAAACTCAATTGATTTGTTTGGAAAAGGAGAGGTCTCTGTTGGACAGAATGTCCAGATTTATTTGCTTGAGTTGCTGGAGATGGGGGTTCAGCAAACTCTGATAGCCACCTTGAGAGGGACCAGTTGATAGAAGGTTTTCAAAACACAAGAATCTTGGTTTTGTCACTGTTAAGTTTAAGGCATTTTTCCTTCATCCAAGCAGCAATGGCCGATCTACAGGAACAGAATTTAAGCTGGGTTTGTCTAGAGTTATTAGAGATTGCTGATGTGCATGTTGTCTGCATACAAAATGAGATCAAAGCTGAACAATCGTACTAAGTCAGCAAGAGGAGCTACATATATTTCAAATAATGCAGAGCTCTGTGGAACTCCTCAAGTCGGAGGAACAGGTGAGGTGGGACAAGAGTGAACTAGAATCGAATGCAATCTATTCGTCAGGTAGGATCCCAGCCAGCGCAGTGCATCCCTGCTGAACCCAAACTGGAATAGTTGTTGACTACGTATGCCGTGTGAGACTGTATAGGTAGTAGCTGACTGATCAAGTAAAATAAGTGTTTGGTGTTCCCATTGTCTAAAATCAATCTAAGATCATCAGTTACCACTGGGAGAGCAGTTTCTGTGCTGTGAAATGGGCAAAAAACCTGATTGTGTGGTTTCAAGTAGCTCCTTTGTCTCCAAAAACAACAAGATCTGAGAATTTAGAGCTTTTTCTACAATTTTCTCTGGACTGGGAAGACACAAAATAGGTCTGTAATTACTCAGTACATCTGGATCTGCATTGGCTTTTTAAGAAGAGGTATTTCAAGTGCTTGTTTCCAGGTATCTGGAACCACCGATGTCTGAAAGGAAATATTGCCTAGCCCTACTAGGATGAGGATATTATATCCTGTACCATCGCCAGAAAATGCAGGATTCAATTTGCCTAGCAAAATAGTTAGCTCAAACCAACTTTCCCTGGTAGGACTTGATAGCGAATCTGTAGATGCTTTTGATTCGGTGTCTTAAGTCTGTCTCCAAGTCTGTAAGAGCATTTTAGAGGTGCAGTTTGGCGCTTTTTTTAAGCTCTAAGGAGTACCAGAGAAATTGAAACAATGGGTCTTAAATTGCCCTAGAAGGGCAATGGAAGCCAGGGAATTTGTGAGCCAGTTTGAGAAATCTGAGTTAGATACATTGATATCCAACGGCCGAACAGCAAGCAAATGAGCACAGGAGAAACTACTTTCATTAAAATTAGATCAAGCTCTAGATGTTGGTCTAGAATTAGTGACCCCGTTAGGTTCCTCTATTCTGGGAATAGTGATGGAAAAAAGGATCTCATAGTGATCTGTCCATAATAGAGGTAACGGAGACAAAGTGTGTACCCGGGATAATTAGTGAATTTGAGGTCCAGCAAATAACCCACCTTATGCTTGAGAAGATTAGATAAAAGAGAGAGCCTTAGAGCGTTAACAGCTTTAAGGAAGGTGAGGCCTCAGTGTTGCCATCTTCCAGATGGAGATTAAGCTTGCCTACAGTATAAAGCTAACCAAATGAACTGTCCTGTGAACCAGCTGGTACATGAGTAAGGAAGTGATGTTTGATTTTGGGTCTGGCAGCCGATAAAGTAATGCACCTGAAATAGACGATGTTGGGAGAAGTTGAGTGTAAATTGTAGAATCTCTGCTGGAAAGTTAAGTGGGGATCCCTAAAGGTATATTTAAATTAAGGTAAAAGATAATAGCTAGGCCACTACCTTGCTTATCTTAAATGAATTTGAGTAGTATTAAATGAATTTGTGTAGACAGATCAGAAAAATCATGAATATAAAACAACAGATAATTATTTTTGACATAAGGAATGAATAAGAGGTATGTAATTCTTTTCCCAGGTAATATTGTGTGAGCAATATATAACCTTTTGTGTTCCGTAAACAAGGGAGAGGAGTTGGCCTAACGGCTAGGGCGGTCGACCTCGAATCTGGGGAACTGGGTTCGAGTCTCGGAAATGACGCTGAACATCCTGTGATTCTGGGCAAATCACTTAATCTCCCGGTGCCTAACAAAAATGAATGTTTCCTCATGTAACGCAACTGGTGCTATGTAAAGCGCTCTGATACCCGATACCTTCGGGTCAAGTTCGCGCTATATAAAACTCTGAGGAAAACAAGCATTGGCATAGCCAATAGGTCTCGCCTTTGGGACCTTATAAGTGTTTAGCCATGCAACAGTTGCATAACTAAATACTTATAAGGTCCCAAAAGCGAGACCTATTGGCTACACCATTTGCTTGTTACTTTGCTATAATCACGGCACCGGTGCTTTACTTTTAACATTAAAAGTAAAGCGCTTTAACATTAAAAGTAAAGCGCGGGTGCCGTGATTATAGCAAAAGTAAAGAAATAGATTATTTTTCTATTTCTTTACTTTTGCTACAATCGCGGCACCCGCGCTTTACTTTTAATGTTAAAAGTAAAGCGCCGGTGCCGCGATTGTGATACCAAAGGGAATGATGGACGGAGCGTTAGAGCAAATCAAACACTCACCCCCAGTCAACTGATCTGGGTTTAATCCATCATCATTCTTTAGCTCACTCCACCACCCGAGTTCAGACATGGCTATATGCAAATCAGTCTGACCCTGTGCCTCATGGGAACAGTCCAGCCCGAACTGCCAAGCCATGTCTTCCCTGGACCGGAAACAAGCATCCTGGGACCGGTTTCGGGTTCAAAACCCTCATCAGCCAGGCTATCTTGAATCCAGTGGCAAAGTGAGCAAGGGACCCACGTCTGGGCATACCCTGCCAACTTAGGGCGAACAAAGCGATACCAGAGGGGATGATGGACGGAGCGTTAGAGCAAATCAAACACTCACCCCCAGTCAAATGATCTGGGTTTAATCCATCATCATTCTTTAGCTCACTCCACCACCCCAGTTCAGACATGGCCATATGCAAATCAGTCTGACCCTGTGCCTCATGGGAACAGTCCAGCCCGAACTGCCAAGCCATGTCTTCCCTGGACCGGAAACAAGCATCCTGGGACCGGTTTCGGGTTCAAAACCCTCATCAGCCAGGCTATCTTGCATCCAGTGGCAAAGTGAGCAAGGGACCCACGTCTGGGCATACCCTGCCAACTTAGGGCGAACAAAGCGATACCAAAGGGGATGATGGACGGAGAGTTAGAGCAAATCAAACACTCACCCCCAGTCAAATGATCTGGGTTTAATCCATCATCATTCTTTAGCTCACTCCACCACCCCAGTTCAGACATGGCCATATGCAAATCAGTCTGACCCTGTGCCTCATCAGATCAGTTGACTGGGGGTGAGTGTTTGATTTGCTCTAACGCTCCGTCCATCATCCCCTTTGGTATCGCTTTGTTCGCCCTAAGTTGGCAGGGTATGCCCAGACGTGGGTCCCTTGCTCACTTTGCCACTGGATTCAAGATAGCCTGGCTGATGAGGGTTTTGAACCCGAAACCGGTCCCAGGATGCTTGTTTCCGGTCCAGGGAAGACATGGCTTGGCAGTTCGGGCTGGACTGTTCCCATGAGGCACAGGGTCAGACTGATTTGCATATGGCCATGTCTGAACTGGGGTGGTGGAGTGAGCTAAAGAATGATGATGGATTAAACCCAGATCAATTGACTGGGGGTGAGTGTTTGATTTGCTCTAACGCTCCGTCCATCATCCCCTTTGGTATCGCTTGGTGCCGCGATTGTAGCAAAAATAAAGAAATAGATTATTTTTCTATTTCTTTACTTTTGCTATAATCGCGGCACCCGCGCTTAAAGTAAAGCGCGGGTGCCGCGATTGTAGCAAAAGTAAAGAAATAGAAAAATAATCTATTTCTTACTTTGCATAATTGCGGCACCCGCGCTTTACTTTTAACGTTAAAAGTAAAGCGCGGGTGCCGCGATTATAGCAAAAGTAAACAAATAGAAACAAGCATTGGCACGGCCGCAAAGCCGTGAAAGTGATCGCGATCACGATGCACTTAATGACCCGTGACGGAGGAAATACAGATGGCGGCTGCGCGCGTGCACGCTCACGTGAACGCAAGCTGGTCGCCAGTCAAAGCCACTGCTGTTTGCACTTCCAAAACCCGCTTACTAAAACTCTCGGCGAGTGCAGCGCTAAGCGCTGGCTCAGGCGAGACCTAAAAAAGTGATTATGTCTGGTGAAATTACAAGTGATTAAGGGGCTCATATACCTAAGACAGGAAGTGACCGGTTTGCTGCACAAAAAAGCTATAGAAAATGTACCAATAACAGAAAAAAGATTGGGAATGTACTTGGTCTACTTCTGAGTCCCAAAAGCAGACATGTCCTTAGGGCCTATCTTGGAATTCATGGCCCTCAACAGGTACATCAAGACACAAACATTAAAGATGACAACAATATGATGTCATCCCACTCCTCAAAAAGGGGTAATTATATGAAAACAATAGACCTACACGTGCCAATGAACAAGAGGCACAAAAAATTCTTAAGATTTATAGTAGACAAGGTACACTACCTATTCAGGGTTTTGCCATTCGGGATTAAATCTGCACCCAGACTAATCCCAAAATGCTTGACCGCCACAGCAACTCACTTAAGAAGAAGGGGAATTCACGTCTACCTTTACCTATATGACATACTGATAGAAGCAAAGTCACACCACCTTTGCATAGACAATACAGACAGGGTCATGGGCTTTTTCATCAACTAGGAAGAATCATCCACAGCACCAACCTGCGTGGGCCAGACTAGACTCAAGACAGAAATTAACCTTCCCTGTGGAGAAGAGAATCGAAGCAAAAGCAAAACAAGTTTGCCTCTACCTGAAGGGGTAAGCTCTGACAATGAGGATGGTGGGAAACTCATGAGTTTGAATACATGGATCTGACAACATCATGCTAAACCAAATGCCACATTCCATATGAGACCGATCCAGGAGTGACTATAGAGATACTAGTCACAGGCAACAGGGAGTTGTGAGGATCTACTGGTAGTAACAGAAAGAATACACAAGGAGATACAGTGGTGGAACATCAGTAACATCACAATAGACAGACCATTCAAAAAACAACTCACTGTTACCATAGCAACAGATCCGTCCCACGAGGTCGGGCGCACACATAGACAAACGGAATGGCTGAGGCCTGTGGAGTCCAGAGGACGTCTCAAAACACATAAATATTCTGGAACTCAAGACGGTTTTTCTAGCGGTCAAGGCATTCCAATCACAGATCAAGGACAAGGTGGTGTAAGCTTAAACGGACAACACCATCCCCAAGTTCTTCCTCAGCAAACGGGGGGGACAAGATCACATGCGATGTCCAGCCTAACACATGGGACAGATATGGTCATGGGTGATAGAAAGGAACATAAATACAGGCAATCCAGCACAGAAGCAGACAGACTAAGCAGGCAAAACAAAGAAGCCTGCAATTGGGAACTTAACTCAAACACACTACACGGAAATTTCAAAAGGTGGGGAGCACCACAAGTAGACCTGTTTGTAACAAAAGAAAACACAAAATGCCAAAAGTTCACGTCCAGGTACTGAAACTGCATACACTTTTCCAGCTATCCCCCTGCTCCCAATGGTAATACAGAGGTACAGTCAACCATGACTCTCATCCTCATTGCACCACAATGAGCCATACAAACATGGTCCACCAATTGTTGGAAGCTGGCTATTTATGTAGTGTACCAGTGTAGGGGTATACCATGCAAATAGTCCAGAGGACCCTTATTGGCTTATAGGGCTAAAATTAATAACCCCAAATGCTCTATTTGTGGTAGTGTGGTCGAGCAGCTTAAGCGTATCAGAGGGGTATTGTTAAGCATTTGTTGTACACACAGAGTCAATAAATGAGACACATGTGCAGGAAAAAACTCAAGACTAATTTAGAAAAATAATACAGAATTTTATATAATTTTAGACACCAAGATCTTCGGAATCAGGTAAGTACTTTCGCAGATATAGATTTTTGTAGAAATAGAAAATACAGTCGAATAACTGTTTTGAGGTATGAGCCTCGAACACAGTAATGTTATCCTATAGGAGAAACATACACTTCATACATGTACTTGCAATCGGTTTTGCAGGATACCTTTTAGGACTTAAGGTGCTTAGGGGCCAAGGTCCAAGAAACCACCAGCAGTTCGGGTTTCCCTGCCCTGGGGTGTTCAGGTGCAGAAGTGCTGGTCGCATTAGTCGCATCGAGCATTACATGGTAAAGTCAATGGGAAGGTACCTGCAAAAAGACAGGCTGGAAGCAAGTCCAGCAGAACCCAAAGGGGGGCTCAGGTCTTGAGGGTCTGTGGACCACAGGGGCATAGTCGGTTCACATGAGTCCCGGGCTTGGGGGGCTCAGGTAAAAAGGTGTTTTGTCCGTTGGGTCGGCAACCTGGAGAGGGAGAGAAAACAGGACAGACGGGCCACTCTCTGTGAAGTCCTTGTGGATTCTGAAATCTCTTGACGGCAGGTCATTGTTGTTCATAAGGTAAAAACCTGTACCTTTATTTAGAAAGTAATTCTTTTACATCAAAACTTTGAGTAATACGCATCCTATACTCAGGAAAACAATCACGTGTACAAGCTTTCAAAGTCCGTAGTCCGAGCTGTGTTCGGTGTGAAGTTGCATCCAGCAGTTCAGGTACCCAATGTCCAAACAGTGTCACAACAATCTCTGCCTGACGAGTTGCTCTCTCAGTGGACCCAATGGACTGCAAGACGAAGTACCCGGTCGATGTAGTTGGTGTCTGCAGATGCAGGGGGATGACTCCTCCACCCCAAGGGAGATGCTGCTTGGTTGTTGAAGGTAGGAACAGTCCTCCAAGGGTATGGGGAGGCTGTTCAGCTTCTGGACAAGTCTGTCTTTGTGATTGCCGCAGTGCAAGCAGCCAGGCTGGGTTAGGCGACAGTTTCGGTGCAGGACCTCTGTTCTCATGACCTCAGCTCTTTTGTCCTCCCTTCTTGTCCCAGTAGTTGAATTTGAGTTCCTGGTGTCAAGGGGACCCCTAAATACTGAATGTAGGGGTGTTTAGGATAGTTTAGGATGGTAGCCAATGGGCTACTTACCCCTGGAGTGACTACACCCCCTAGAGAACTACTTCCTGGGGAGAGTGGGCATACACCCGACCCAGAGCTCCTAGTTTCACCAAATCCAAGATGGTGAAACCCTTCTTTCGTTGTTCACTTCAGGTAGCCCACCTTAGGGGTGTGACTAGCCTGTAAGTGAACACGCCTTCTGACTAACTTATTTTCCCACCTGTTCTGGTGCCAAATTGGCCTCAGGGCAGGAGGTGGCGTTCCCCAGGTCTGGGGGGGAAGCCGTTGACGCATATCAAGGGCGGCAGAAGCTTTGAAGCCTCTAGCCTTGACATGCTAATTCACTAGCCATCCTGCTGGAGGAGTGGTGATCACCTTCCGCCAGAGCAGGCATTGTTTCTGAGCTCTGACAGCATGGGCTCTAACCTAAGGGGGTCAAAAACTCATCTGTGGTTGCAGGCTGGGTGATACTAGTCAGCCAGCACACTAGAGGACAAATAGAGTTTCAGGGGGCACCACAAAGATTCCCTCTGGGTGCATCTCCTAATAAATCTAGTACTGGCATCAGTACAGATTTATTAAGACGAGGGGTTTGATGCCAAATACCCTTGGTTTCAGTGCAGCCATCATGTAACTGGGTAACTCGAAATGGCCTGTGGCCATAACATGTCCTTAAGATGGCTGCCTGATCACTTGCAATATCTAGGAATAGAACTAAACGTCACAGGGGTCCATCTGCTCATGCAGATGTGCCCTCACATGTAATATACTGCACCCTGCCTTAGGGCTCTAGGGCCTGCTGTAGGGGTGACTTACATACAGTATATGCAGAGTACATGGGCATGGCACACAGGGAGTGTGCCATGTTGTGTTTTCAAAATGGTTTACACCATTTCACGCATCCTGCAATGGCAGGCTGCATGTCGTTTTTGTGGGGGTCACTTCAGGTGGCATAATACATGCTGCAGCCGATAGGGACCCTCTTCAGTACCCATGCCCTGGGTACCAAGGGTACCATTTACTAGGGACTTACAGGGGTTCTAAAGTCCTTGCCAATTGGGTTACAATTAGACATTTATATTGTTTTAAGGGAAAGAGCACTGGCACTGGGGTCCTGGTTAGCAGGGACCCAGTGCACTTTCAGTCGAAAATCTTCAGAACTAGGGCAAAAAGTGGGGGTGACCATGGCAAAAAGGGGCACTTTCCTACAGCAATCTAGTGGAGCTGGAACAGGGAAATATCCCATTACCAACGTGCCAGCCATCCTGACCATGCAGGGGAGCAAAGAGCTTCACCCGGAGCCTAAATTACTCAGTTTAGAAGCATGGCTCCTGAGGATATAGCATTCGGACATCTCCAACTGCCAAAAAGATCCATGCACATTATCAAAGGAGCAAGGAGACCCACAACACAGAAGTGTTATTCCAAAAAGTGGAGCAGATTTCGAAAATGGTGCGCTAAAGCAAATGACCCACAAGTTTCAACAAAGGACGCCACAGTCATAAGATTTCTTGCGTACCTAGTAGACGAAGGGCTCTTTTACAAACCATTGTTGCATACACAAAGGGTGCAAAAGGAAGGATTTCTTTCCAGAGACCAGCAATCAAAAAAGTTTCTGGATGGAGCAAAAAGACTAGCACCATCCAAATCGGCACCCACTCCCACATGGAACCTCAACCTGCTACTTATGCATCTTATGAAGTCGCCCTTTGAACCCATGCACAGGGCTGCAATTCCTCACCCTGAAGACTGCCTTCCGGGTACCCACAACATCTCAGAGTGAGCGAGCTGCAGGTACTAACACTACAGGAATCATACATTCAAATTCACAAGGACAGGATAGTAATGATAACTAATCCCAGATTCCTGCCTTCGGTGGTATCGCATTTCCATGTCAACCAAGCAATACAATTGCCGGGTTTCTTCCAGCATCAAAAGTCACAAGCAGAACTGGACGTCAGAATGGTGGTGATGCATTATGTGCAGGAAACAAAGGCAATGAGGAAGACCTAACAATTCATCTCATTCACCCCAGCATCCAAGGGCACACCAGTGCCAAAGTCAACTATTGCAGGATGAATAGTCCAAACAATACAAAGATGTTACAAAGCGGTAGATTCAATGAAGATGGAGGGAACCCTTGCCTTCATTGTTTTTTTTATTTTTATAAGCATTTTATTAAAGGCATACAATGCTCGAAACAAAGAAACATACAGGCTTCAAAATGAATAAATCGTCCTTACATTACATTGCGAAGTGTCCGCTTTACCATCAATCATACCTGTCCATCCTATACATCAATGCACAGCTATACAGTGGGATGTGCTTGGAGATAAGCAACTAAGTGCATCCAATAGTCTCTGGGTTTGGAACCTGCAGGCAGCTCTTCCTCATATGTTTTTAGGGTATCTTTACAATAAGCCATATCCTTAATCCATTGTTTGACCCGTGAGATGCCCCTGCTACCCCAGCACAACGAAATTCTACGCTTAGCCAGGAGCAATGCTATCATGCAAAATTTACGTTTGGTGGCTCGCACATTATTGACTAGACCCAGCAGACATGTTCGAATCGAACAGTCAATAGGGACTCCCAATATCGCACTCAGAAGCTGCGCTACCTCAGTCCAGTAGGCTCTAATTGTAAAACAGTGCCATGCAAGATGAATAAAATTGGCATTATCTGCACCACACCGTTGGCATCGTGCATCTGGACGGAGGCCGTATTTGTGCAGTTGAGCAGGAGTGTGTTATGTTTGGTGCAGATATTTATAATGAAGCATGCGTAGATTGCCATTCGGTGTGAGCATGCTAGTTATGGTGCAGCAGACAGCCCACTCCTCCTCTGTGAGGTGGGTATCCAGCGTGTTGTTCCATCGCATCAATGCTTTGTGTGTATTGCCATCGATGTCACCCTGAAGTTGTGCATATAGTCGTGTCACCATATGGGTATTGTGCGGTGCGGTGATAATCATTTGCAGGGTATTTAGTTGCGCCGGCTCGTTGGGGTATGTGGGATAGTTTCTTAATAGCACCCTGCAATCTATGGTAGGTAAACTGAAAAAGTAATGTCGGATTGCTAATGTACAGTAGTTCTTTAGGTTCTATAAAGGTGCCGTTAGCATACAAGTCTCCCATTTTGACTATACCAACTTTTCGTAATAAGTCTGTTCCTACTTTTTCTTGGGTGACCGATAATTCTGGGTGAAATTGTAAGGGCAATGCCGGTGCATAAAGTGGCAGTTTATTTGCCAGTTTCCCCATCTTCTGCCAAGCTGCATTAGTAGTATCAATGGTGTTGATTGCGTGTGGGTATATTCGAGCACGTCGATGTGGTAGAATAGTACTCAGTGGAATGGGATGCGCATCACCATCTTCAATTGCTATATGGGGTAGATAAGGGGTGGGATGATACCAATAATGCGCATATTGCGCTTGAGCGCATAAATAATAGAGGAGGAAATCTGGGACCTTAAAACCTCCTTTGATGTACGGTAGTGTTAGGGCACGTAACTCTATGCGCGCTTGTTTACCCGCCCATATGAGGCGATTTACCATAGCATTCAATCGTTGGAATACAGCCTTAGGTGGGGTGATGGGGATGTTATTAAAGAGGTAGAGGAGCTTAGGCAGAACAACCATCTTGACAATGGCCAACCGGTCTGCCAATGATAAGGGCAGTTGTATCCAGCGCTCCACCTTTACTTCAAGCTTACTAATTGCTGTCCCATAGTTTGCGCGAATAACCGTTTCAGGGTCACGATGGTACCACACGCCAAGATATTTAACTGGGTCTGTTTGCCATTCGAGTGGGAACTCTGCTGGGTGTGGGTGAGTGGCATCTGTTAACGGGATGATAATGGATTTAGCCCAATTAATTTGGAGGCCAGAGTGATGACCGAATTTAATATATTCTCTTAATAGCGGGGAGAGGTTTGCAGCCGGGTTTTTTACATAGAGCACCATATCATCTGCATATAGTGAAATATTGAGTGGTCTTTGTGGGAATTGCAGCGCTGCATAATTGTGACCTTGTCGTATTTTGCACGCCAGGGGTTCCAGGGCAATTGCAAAAAGTAAGGGGGATAGGGGGCAGCCCTGACGTGTGCCGCGTGCGATTTGGATAGCATCGGATACGTATTTATTGACTCTTATCCGCGCTGTAGGCTTCGTATATAATATCTGAATCAATATTAAGAATATTGGTGGGAAACCCATTTTTTGCAATATGGTGTGGAGATATGTCCATTCGATCGAATCGAATGCTTTTGCTGCATCCAAAAGGACTGCAGCTGCTTGAAGGTCCGGGGCTAGATAGTGCAAACAGCGTTCGGGTGTTGTGGGCGGTGGATCGACCGGCTATAAAACCCGATTGATCTGGAAGAACGATATTAGTCATTAGTGGTTGCAGGCGCTTCGCTAGAAGCTTGGCTAAAATTTTCGTGTCGGTGTTCAGTAAGGATAATGGCCTGTACGATTCACACTTCTCAGGGTCTTTATTGGGTTTCAGTAGGGCGATGAGCATGGCTTGTCTCATTGTGGGGAGTAGAATCTGATTGCTATGGGCGTCCCAATACATCGCCACAAGGTGCGGTGCAAGTAGTTCGATATACGCTTTATAAAATTCGCTGGTAAAGCCATCCGGGCCCGGTGCCTTACCATTGGGAAGTGATTTGACCACCTCAGTGACTTCTTCTACCGTTACTGGTTGTGTGAGATACTCCCTCTGTGCATCCGACAGCCAGGCTACCGCCACGTCTTCCAGATACGACATAACCTCAGGCTTTGTGGCAGTATCACGTGATGCATACAGAGCGCCATATGTGTCCATAAATGCCCGTAATATGCCCTGTGTATCGTAATGGTGTGCGCCACTATCATCTTTTATTGAAAGGACCATCTGTGTCTTATGTCCTGTACAGATTTTATTTGCCAATACTCGGCCCGGCCTGCCCCCCTCACCATAGGTGCGTGCAGTGTGACGTTTTGAGATATATTTGAGTTCATCTTCCGCAAAGTCTTGGTATTCTGACATAATCTTCCTAATATCACTGAGGATGGTCATGTCATGTGTCTGTTCGTATTCCCGTTCTAAGGCGCCCAGTTGAAGCTCCCGTTTGGCGAGTTGGGCTCGAATGTCTTTTAGAATGCCAGCGTTGGTACTAATACAGACTCCTCGTATGGTAGCTTTAAATGCCTCCCATAATAAACTGGGATCGTCTGTGGATGCCTGATTGAATGTAAAGTAGTCAGTAATAGCTTGTTCAATTGTGTCAGTGTGTGAAGGATCCAGTAATGCTTTGGCATTGAAACGCCATACATATGGTGGAGGTATGTAATGGGGAAGTTCGATAGTCAACAGCACTGGTTTGTGGTCCGAAAGGGTTTTGGGCAATTGTCGGATATGTCGTGTCCAAGATGCGACCTCCTCCGACCCTAGCCAGTAATCGATACGTGACCAGCTGTTGTGAATCGTGGAACTATGCGTGGCCTCCCTGTGGTGAGGATATCGCGTCCTCCAAATATCTACCAACTTAGATTCGGTCATAATGTCCTGCACCACAGTCACCGCTCGTTTATGTGGTTCTCTGGAAGAGTCCGATCTGTCCAAGTGTTCATTTAGTGAGAGGTTGAGGTCCCCACCCCATAGTAATGTCATTACAGGTAAGTCGTCCAGTTTGCGCCATAGTGCTTTATAAAAATCTGGGTCGTCCACATTTGGTCCATACGTATTGATTAAGCCTATGCGATGCCCTCTAATGTGTCCAGTAACAATAATATATCGGCCCAAATCGTCTGCCATGGTATGATCTATGTGGAAATGCGTCCCCTTCATCACTAATATCATCACGCCCCTCGAGTAAGATGAGTATGAGGAAGTCAGAACCGTTTCCGCCCACTTGCTCCCTATAGTGCACCTACTGGAGGGGGCCAGATGAGACTCCTGCAGGAGGGCTATATCGACGTGCAGCCTGTCTAGATAGGCAAAGATCTGGCGTATCTTTTTCGGGTTATTAAGCCCCCTAACATTCCATGATAGTAAATTAACATGCGATGGTTGCAATCTATCTATAGTCGTTGTTGTGAATTATACTTGTGGTGTGGTCTTGTCTACTGCACATGTCGTGCGTGTCTGTGTTAGCTATCAATAGCATGGTAATAGCTGAATGGTTATGAAAGACTCGAGAGGTTGCAGTGTAGTGCAGATGCGGTAGCCTGTAAAACAAAGAACATTCCCCTCCCTCCCACCCCCCTCCCACTTTGGCATCCCAAATACACCAAAGACATGCCCATTTCAACAATGTCAACATAACTAGAAACTGTGTTGGGGAGCTCCCTCTTGGGGGGATCCGCCAAGTACACGCATCAACAACCACCAACGGTGGATGTGGTCGGGTATTGCGTAATCAGTTCGGGTGCATATTTTGACATAAGTATTGTGCCCAGTGAACTAGAGACATCGTTCGTCATGCTTTCTTCAGTCACATTAGGTAGCGTTCATCTAATGACCCACATACACCCTATATCACAGATTTGTATTTGCCAGTTTAGACTGTAGGGGGATTCGGAGGCTAAAGCTCGATTAAGTCTAGCTAGATCGCCCACCCCGAAAAATGTGAGTTGCTAGGGCTGCCCAGTCTTATAGATACCTTACAACCATCGACCCGGGCGATATTCTAATAGTAATACCCAGCAAGAGGCCATGTGCTATAGGTCTGTGGGTCAGTGATAAAGTATAGAGCTGAGTATGTCTGTAAGTCTATTTGTAGTGCCACACAGTAGGGTTATCCTCGTGGATGTGCGCTTTACCTCTTACCGCCAATGATGGTCAGCTCCTACCTAGTACCGACCGATGACCAGGCCGGTGTGTGTCTCTGCTGGCGGGCAGCGATTTCAATAAGGTTCACCGCTCTCCCAGTATCCAGTCGTACAGCATGTGTCCGCCAGAGTGGCTGTATAAGCGTGCCCCAGTTGGGATAAGCGACACGATGTCCGGAGTCTGCACAGCGTGGTCGATTGGGTCTGTTCGTCTGCTGTGCCGTCCGCGTCCGCAACGTGGCAGCCGGTGGACATCTCTCAAGGACGGCCTCATAGCCGTGTGCATCCTAATCGGAGTCCTGGTCCGCTTCTCTGCGACTCTGCGCCCTTCGTGTGGTGACCAACTTCTTTATGAATTCCTGCGCGGCTTTCGGTGATTGCAGTATTGACACTCGCCCGTCGTATGTCACTCGCAGTCTGGCTGGGTACAACATCGCATATTCGATGCCCAGCTCCCGTAATTTCTTTTTTGCAGGGTTGAAGTCTCTGCGCGCCGCCTGAACCGCCATTGTGAAGTCCAGATAGAATGCTAGGTGATTGCCCAGGTAGCTGACTTGTTGTTTTTCCCGAGCCATCCTCAAAATTGCGTCACGGTCCCTGTAGTTGAGGACCCGGGCGATTATGGGTCGTGGGGGGCGCCCGGTGGAGGTTTGGGCGCCAATGATCGATGTGCTCGCTCAATGATCAGCACCGTGAAGAAACTGTTGGTTCCAAAGACATCCCGTAGCATGGTTTCCACGTATGTTTCCATCCGTCCCGTGTTTGTGCTTTCAGGAATTCCTGCAATGCGGACATTATTACGGCGTGATCTCGCCTCTAAATATTCGGCCTTGTTTTTTATGACCTCCAGGATCTTCTCCATTTCTGTACATTTACGCGTTGTACTGTGAGACTCGTCCTCCACCGCCGTTATGCGGTCCTCCGCTGCGTCAAGACGTTCACCCTGTTTATCCAATTTGGCGGAGATATTGTCCACTCTTTGGGTGAGTGAGTCTAGTTTCCCGTTAATAGCCTGGAGGCTTTGTTGTATAGCTTGGAGGGCGGTTTCCATGACTTTGCTTGTAGCCTGCTCCGTGTCTAATTCAGTGTCCGAATGTGCAGTTGCACCTTTAGGATGGCGCTTAGTATCGAAGGATAGTTTCGGTTGCTGTTTATCTAGTTTACCCATTATAACAGTAGAGTAGGTAGATTATTTGGCGTCAGTGTTCTGTGTACACGTACTCTATGCAGCCGGATATCGGGTATGGCGGTCGGTGGCTTTGTCGTGATGTTGTGGCGCGGAGGCAAAACCAGCAACCGCAGCGGACTCCGCGAGCTGTCCCGTGCACCCCAGCGCACCGATGGGCTGCAAACCTGTAGCGCAGTTGTTTAGGCCTCCGGGATTTACAGTATTAGCGTGTAGGGCTGACTGTACGAGGACGCGCCGCAGGTGATGCCGGTCTAGTGGTTGGTCAGGATTTACTGTTCGCTCTGCAGTGCCCCTCGAGTCGTCCAGTCCTGCCAGTCGTCCCTCCCAGCACACGCGTGCCAACACGGACCCCCTCAAGGACACCCGCTGAGGCCACCAATGTCGTTGCGTGATTCTGCACGGGGGACCCCGCAGGCAGCCCACGGGCACAGGGGGTGCCGGGCAGCTCCCGATGCAGATACGACCAACCTGCAGCGCAGTCTGCACCCGACAGCCACTCCGGGACAGGCGCGAACTCCCAGTGCACACGCGCCAGCAGCGGCCGGCTCTGCCCCGCCAGGGCGCAGCGGCACCCCAGACGAAGAAACGCACAGCTACAGCGCAGGGCGAGCCAGGCGGCAGCAGAGGAGCCTCAGAGTGGAAAACCCCCGGCTTGGCGCCAGTGATGTGCTCCGCACCGCAGGTACGTGGGTGACTTGATGCGCTGCGACAGCTGGGCACCTCGCGGGGTGCCTCCCATGGGACTCCGCACACTTGCCTGATCAGTCGCGGTGTATGCCTCGGACTAGGCCGTCCGCCCCCATCGATCACCACAGCGGCGCATGAGAGGCCCATCCGCGGCCCGGGTCCGCCATCTTGTGTGAGTCCAAACCGCGTCGTTACCTGCATGGAGCGGTTGCTTCCCTGGTGACTGAGGGCTCTCAATCAGCAGCAGCCTTGGGTGTTAAATGGTCACCATCGCAGTGTGGGTTGTCCCCGGTGGCACATTAATCAGGTATGCAGCGTGGGTGCTCCCACCCGCTCCGTTGGTGATCAGCGCACATCGCCGCCATCTTAGGGTCGCTGGTCAGATTCACCGCGTCTCGCTGTCACAATCGGTTTTTATGTCATGCAGGTCTCAATTGTTGGATTTGACCTCTCCCAGTTGCTGTGTAGGCATTCCGACGTACTGGGCAGTGTTTTTATATAGCCATAGCGCCCGTAAGAGTGAGTTTTAGCCGGATATTGTCCCCGACCTGCGGAGCAGCCTCAAGAAGCAGCCATCACGCAGCGCGCCCTCTAGCGCCCCCCCAACCCTTGCCTTCATTGTTAATGTGTCAATCGATGACATCTTCATGGCTGCCACATGGTCCTCTGCACACACACATTTACTAAACACTACTGTGTCGCCATCCAAGGAAGAACAGGTAGGACAAAAAGTACTTAAACACGTATTTGCAAACAAAAACCTGTACTCTACCCAACCTCCCACAGGACAAGGGAACACCTCTACAAAATTTATACATAGCATGTGAATCCAGAAAATTCACGTTGTAAAACAAAATGGTTACCTACCTGTTGGATTCTTTTTGCAGCTGAAGACTTTCTAGATTCACATGTGAATCTGCCACCTCTGCCAGAAAAAGAGTGCGTAAATTTGCAGCAGCTAGGAGTAGTCAATTAACAAAGGAAGCTACAGACATAAGAACGCCAGATATGAGTCTGAAGAGGTGACCACACAGTGTAGCTTCCTGGACATACATCTGACATCTTTGAGGAGGGAGATGGTTGATGACGACGCCCGTTGCCAAAAAAAAAGGGGGGGGGGGAGGGGGAGAGAGAAAACAGAGACCATTTCTTACCCAACCACTGGTGGTATAATCAAAAGCATGTGAATTCAGAAAGTCTTCAAGCAGCAAAACTACTCCTATGGGTAAGTAACAATTTTGTTAACTACTAGAAAGAGAAACAGCAAGGTAATAAATGTTAATAAATTAAATTGGACCGACCCCCTGAAGTACATGAATGTAACATTATCTACAACCTGCCATGATGATATTGACTAGTTACTGGAGGCCCAAAACCAGATATATTAAAGTTGGTTTCGGGTATGGTTGGCACAGCACTAATTTAGGAAGAGACAAAACGAGAATCAAGCAATAAAAGTTACCTGATACTATGTTTCAGGCTCGTATTGTAACCAATGATGTCAAAGTAAAGGGTGCACCTTATAATTATTGTAAAAACTAACATTTGTTATTTAAAAAAAAAAAAAAAGAACAACAAGAATAAATATCAATTCACGAACGTGAAAATGTGATTTTGAATGATTTGTGGTGTGACACCGGGAGAGGAGAAAAAGCATACTTTCTCCAATTAATTCACGTAGTTAACAGCATGAATAAAAGATCTGATAGAGACTTCTTGACGCAGATTCCTTACCTTTGAATTTCCCCAGGTGCCAGACTGGATCTGGAAAAAAGTTCTTGAGCAGTACCTCTGAGCGCCGGTAGGTGGCGTGGATCGGCTCTGCGTGCGTGAGCGGCGTCATTCGCGCTGGATGGGACATCGTGGAACCTATATAGGTGCCACCTAAGCATGCTGAGGTCAGCTCTCTTCTGTCCGCACCGGCCACCGCTGATGCGGAGAAAAGCTACCCCTCTGTCATTTTTTGACCTATACCTTGCCTGCCTGAGGTGTCTGGAGCACGACCCAAAGTGGTGCTCAGATTGCCGCGCCATGAATCCTAATGCTTTGAGGAAGTGGTCCCTAAAACTCATGGCTGCCCGACATGCGACTGTCCGCAAATTATGGTCCCCAGTCGAGAGGAAGTCCTGGGAGCGGTTGCAGAGCCCGAAGTAGTCATCGGCCCATTCAAAGTCCACAGGGCACTTGGGTAAGGTGAGGCACAAGAAGAAGAAGTCGAAGCGGCCTTTGACTTCTCCTTGGCCGACGATACGAGGGAGCATCAGCATTTGAGGCCTGGTTTCTCGGAGCCTGGGCCGACTCCACGCCTCCCCGATTTTACGGGAGCCGGAGTGACTCCTGCACAACTTAAAGAATTCTATGAGGCCATTTTTGGGTGAACCGCCCACTCTAGCGTGCCTTCAGGCCCCGGGGGTCAGAGGGAACCCCATCTGGTTCCACGCCGGCAGCTCCAGCCCCAGAGGACCCCCAGGGATCCATTCCTGGATCCGGACCGATGCCGGTCGTACCATCTCAACCTTCCCCGGCGCAGTCCCGATGGCAGTGCAGTCTCCATTGTCATCCCCGACTCCATCACAGAGTCAGAGGGGCGTTGATCGAAGCCGCATCTGACGGTGGCAAGAAATGTTCTTCCTAGATCAGAGCGTGAGCCCTATTCCATTGGGTTAGGCTTCTGGGAGGGGTCGCTGGACCCTGCAGAATACCAGCCCTATGAAAAAGAACCAAATATGGACTGGTGTGAGGAACTGGGTGAAGTCAGTGGACTGGATACTTCTCCAGATACTGGTCTGCCTTCTCCCCCTACCATGGCTACAGAGGAGTGAGACCTATATGCAATGGTGGTGCGGAGGGCGGCTGTGGTCCTTGTTCTTCAATTGCCCTCAGTGGCAGTCAAGACTAACATCTTGACAGAGCTGTTGCAACCTGGAGTTTCCTCGTCCGAACCCCTACTCCCATTCAATGACGCCCTCACTGATGTCCTGTTGGGGACTTGGTCCAAGCCCAGCACAGGGGCTCCTGTGAATAGGGCAATCGCCCACTGCCACTGCTTCACTCCAGGGGATCCAAACTTCCTCACCCAACACCCTACCCCGTAGAGCTTGGTGGTCTCCTCAACATCACAGGGCGCATTCCCTACCGCTCCCCTGGATATTGAATCCAAAAGGCTGGACTCTTTTGGGGGAGATGTTTCTTCCACCAGCCCTGCTTTGCGGTCTGTGGGCACGGAGAGTCTGGTATCCTGAGCTACTGAGCATGGCCATCGATCCTCCGATCAGGCTGTCCCTTTGGGAGGATCTTCTGTCGCAGCAGCAGGGGAGGGTTCTCCACCCAGATGTGTCCACTGTCCGCCTTCTTGCGTAGAGAGCGGCTGCAACATGGCTGGAACAGCAGGGTATATCCCTGATAGTTCAACACCTGGAGGGCTGTCTGAACAGCAGAGCAGAAAAACTCAGCCGTCGATGCCTAGCGGATCACGAATGGTGTCTCCACTCGGAGGTGGGGCAAGGTCTGCTTCAGCAGTGGGGAGATCCTTGGTTAGATCAGTTCGCCTCTACTGAGAACTTTCAATGTCAGCAGTTTTGCATTTTGGAGTTTTCCAAGGCGGCTGTCGCTCAGAGACGCTTTTCATCTTGAGTGGAGCTCAGGCCTCCTGTACACCTTTCAGCCCATACCACTCCTGCCCAGAGTTCTAAAGAAGATCAGGAATGACTGTCATCTTTGTGGCTCTGGACTGGACATGGAGAGTCTGGTATCCTGAGCTACTGAGCATGGCCAGCGATCCTCCGATCAGGCTGTCCCTTTGGGAGGATCTTCTGTCGCAGCAGCAGGGGAGGGTTCTCCACCCAAATGTGTCCACTGTCCGCCTTCTTGCGTGGAGATTGAGTGGTGACAGTTGACAGCTTTCGGACTTCCTCCCAAAATCTGTGATGTCATCCAAGCAGCCAGGCAAACGTATTGTTCCCCTCTCTATCCCTCTTTCTGAAGTCTTGCTTTTCATTCTGTCCCTTGCCCAGCTTTTTGCGACTGCCTGACCAACCCTCATCATTTAAGTTCCCTATTGCACATAGGTTCCTGAAGGGTCTTGTTCATTTCTTCCCTCCTTCACCATTTATCATGCCTCAGTGGGACCTTAATTGGGTTCTGACATTTTTAATGTGTGCTCATTTCGAGTCTCTCCACAATTGTCCCCTCAGGCTTCTCACATTAAAGACAGCCTTCCTTGTGGCAATTATTCCTGCCCACAGAGTGAGTGATCAGTAGGCCTTATCATCTAAGCTGCCTTACCTTTCTGTCTATCCTGACAAATAGGTGCTTCGTAGAAGGGCCTCCTTTCTGCCGAAAGTGGTCACCCCATTTCATGTAGGCCAATCAATCACCTGCCTACCTTTTACTCTCCTCCATATCCCTCTAAAGAAGAGGAGCGACTCCTCCATCTGTAACCAAAAAGAGCGTTGTCAGTCTATCTTGACCGCACATGAAAGTTCCGGGTGGACGACCAACTCTTCGTGGAGTATGTTGGTGCGAAGAAAGGTCAGGCGGTGCAGAAGTGAACCATCCCTAGATGGGTCGTGCTCTGCATCAGAATCTGCTACGCACTACCCAAGAAGCAGCCTCCTGAAGGCTTGCAAGCTCATTCCACCAGAGCTAAAGCTACGACCACTGCATTAGCACACAGAGTTCTGGTCCTGGACATCTGCCATGCAACAACGTAGGCATCTCTGCCCACATTTACCAAAGATTACTGTCTGGAAAGTCAGGTCCGTAGAGATGGGCACTTTGCCCGTTCAGTCCTGCAGGACATCCTTGTTTGAAATTGGTCTGCAGACCCACCTCCAGGGAGGTGTTGCTTGAGTATCTATTCAAAGGTAAGGAATTAGCGGCTAGAAGCCTCTATCAGATGAACAAGTTACTTACCTTCGGTAACGCCTTATCAGGTAGAGATTATGTCTAGCCGCAGATTCCTTACCCACCCATCCTCCCCAATCTGCGAACGGATTTCTAGGGACAGGGCTGACCCCATTCAGGGCCCTAGTTTTTCACACCAGTGGTCAGTGCACTACATGGCTCTGCGCCTCTTGCGTGAAAAGCTATGAAAAGAAACTGACGTCAGCGAGCCTAGGTGGCACCTATATATGTACCGCAACATCACATCCGGCGCCAACGACGCAGGCGGAGTCAATCAACGCCACTTACTGGCACGGAGGGGTACTGCTCACGAAAAATCTTCCGGATCCAGTCTGACGGCTGGAGAAATTTAAAGGTAAGGAATCTGCAGCTAGATATAGTCTCTACCAGATAAGGGGTTACCGAAGGTAAGTAACTTGCTAGTGATGCTGGGGTCTGCATCATGAGCTATTTTAAAACTAATATTGAAAACTATTCGAATGAAGATAGTGAGCGGTCTCTTATTAAATATTTATTAACCCGCCAAAACTGCATTGTTTAACAGAGACGATTTTTTTACTTAAGCTTGCAACTCCTAATTGACATTACTCTGCTCACCTTTAAAACTTTTTTTTATTTCTTTTTGCAGAGATGGATCATTGCATGTGACGTGTACTGATGAAGGCACAGGAAAATGTGAAATGATTACAATTGAGGTGGCATTGTAACATCAAATAGGAGCCATGAGTAACGGCCCTCATTTTTCTGCCATGGACTCTTTAATACCCGAGACAGCAACTGCTTCCTCAAGTAATGCTTGGACTTGTCACCTTAAACTGAAGCATTGAAATACTTTTTAAGCCTGCAGATAGCATATGATCCTGATAATGGAGCACAAGGAATGTGGCACTCTTATGTAATGCACTTTGTTCATCACAGAACATTGTATTCAATATTGCAAGTATTGATTTCCTTTAAAAGATGCATGGATGTTTTCCGAAATAAGGAGAAAATTGTGGTTTTTGGCATACACTGCAAACTCAGTCCTCTAAAAATAATAAATTCTGTCACTCCAGGATAAAGAGGTGGCTTCATAGATTAATTGTAATTAATGGATGAAATTGACTAAGAGTGGTTTGGGTGATGTGTGTGGGGTAGGGAGGCATGGAGGTGGGTGTGTGTATTTTGCATTTCGTGATTTCTCTAAATTTCCTAGAATGCCCATATATGAACCATAAATGAAGTAATTTATTTGTAAGTGTAATGTGTGTTTGTGAACTGAACCGTCTGCTCCTTGATTAGTAGCAGTAAAAGCATGAGTAGTTTGAAAAATGAATTTTTCTGAATTACTTGATTATTGTGGTCACGGCGAGTGGGACTGAAATCCATAGCATGTGGCATTTTTGGAGGTTTTTGTTGGATGACTGCTAAAAGCGTAGCATGTTATTTTATGGCTCTGATGTTTTGCTGCAGTCTTGCCAATGTATTTCTGGGTAAGGCAGAGAGTGTTGAAATTGAAGGCTAACAGGGCTGAGGTACAATGAGATGGCATATCTGTTCTCAAAAGAAATATGTGCCAGAAGCTGATAGTAGCACAATAATTTAAAAAAATATATTTTATATATATATTCTAATTGTGTTTTAGATTTTTATTTTTTTGTAACTATTTCCATGGTGCTTTCACATTGCTCCCTTGTTCTGATAGAGACTTTTAGCTGCAGATTCCGTAACTTTTGAATATTTCCCAGGCATCAGACTGGATCCGGAAACTTTTCAGCAGCTTCGACACGTTACCAGATGGCACTGTGCAGCTGTGCATTGACACCGTTCCACTGCGGAAATGACGTGCTGAACCCATACAGGTGCCACCCCTGCACGCTGATGTCAGTTCCTTTATTTCCGCGCCTCCAGGCGCGGATCCAAAGCTTCCTTCGTGTCTCTCAGACATTTACCTAAATATCCTCAGTGTGCAAGGAATGTGACCCCCAAACATATTTTTAGCCCTGTCGGGACTATCGGTAAACAAATGTCTGTGACGGATCCCCACTGGCTTTGCCTGGGGTGTCTGGGGTCGCGCCACAACTCCAAGGCCTGCAGCGACTGTGCACTGATGAAACTGAACGCCATCAGGGACTGCTAGGCGAAGCTTTACATTTCCAAGCATAAAAACACTCCTTGCCAGGACCGCTCCAGATCATGGTCCGTGTTGAAAGTTCAATACCGTTGCCAAAGTTGACGTAGCCGTTCAAGAGGCCAGTTTTCGCCACTGTCCGAATTGTCTGCTAAGTCCAACAAAAAAGAAAGCATAAGAAAGAAATCATACCGGGATCCCGCACCCTTGTGCCACTCTCATTCGCCTGAACAGCCGTGGGGATGGGCTACACCTTTCGAGCTTGCTCCCGAAGTCATCATACTTCGGAGCCAGTCCTGCAGCTGGTTCGGGTACAACCAGAGTTTCTGGGGCCTACAGCCACGCCACATCAGATCAAAGAGTTCTGCGCAGCTATGCTCAGACTCTTTGGATCCCACCTGACTCTCTCTTCCAGCCCCAGGGAGCTGAGAGGCACTCTATCGGGAGTACCTCCGGTTTTGCCCTCAGTGCCAGTTGGACCCTCCAAGCCCGTTTTGCCTCTGACTCCATTTCTGACCTTACTTCCGGCATTATGACGTATGCTGGCACTAGGTACTTCGCTGACTTCATCAGCACTGGAGGGCATGCCCTTTGACGGGACTCGCCTGTTTGGGGACGCGGGGTGATTCTGCTCTAGAAAGCTTTAAGGAGAGCAGGGCTACTGCCCGCTCTGGGCCTGTAGGCCCCACCTCACCAATCGCACCAGTTCCTTTCATGGCTTGGGTAGAGGTGTCTCGCACCGCGCTAGCCTGTCCACGAGGATCCCAGCAGTTTCATGGTAGAGGCTGTGATGCCTACTGCCCCTGCAGTCAAGGTCATAGGGCCACTCAGTCTACTCCTCCCCCTGCAGCTCCATCTGCCAAACCTCTTTAGCATCCCCTTGGAGCACAGCCACCTATAGGGAGGCAGGATCCACCGTTTCTTCCTCAGTTTTGCAGTCAATAACATCGGACAGGTGGGTCCTACAGATCTTTCGCAGGGGATCCACCTTACCCTTCCTCTCTTCCCCACTTTACCTTCCACCATCCCCTCAGTGACCGACAAAGGACCATCTTTACCAGTGGCGGCTGGTGACATTTGAAAGTGGTGAGCCGTAAAACAATTGTCATACTTCACTGCTGCGAGCGAGCGTAGCGAGCGAGCCTGAACAACCTTCGGGGGGGTCCCCCCTCCCGAGAAAATTTTGAAAAAAGAGTGGGCAAATGGTGCATTTTCAAGCAAACCAGAAGGTGTGAAGAACAGCTCAGTCAATCCTTCTGTTTAGAGTTGTGGGAGTTAAGAAACCTTATAGAAGTTTGACACATAATGAGAATGCTCTGGGAACATGGAACTAAAATTAACAACAATTTACTGGTACTGCAGTAGCACAACTATTCTTAATCATACTGTATAGAACCACAAGCTAACCTGTACAATACCATGATTGACAGGGTGATGAATTTACTTGGACACTAGCGCTTAGAGAATGTAGCTCATCATTTTATCATACAATGACAATTGCTTCCTTTCCAGCATAGGGTTCTGGTGATATTCACGATTGCTTAATGGCTTATCGTGATATCACTACACACCGGACAACAGCATCGCCGACTCGATGCTTACTGTCAGCATGTCTTATGTAACACCTCTGGTCAATTCCGACTTTTTAACCAATGTAACTTGCATGCTGGATTTGGGAACCCATACTAGGGGTTAAAAATAAAGCTACAAATCCCAAACGGCAACATACTTTTGACTGAAAAGCCAGAATAACAAATGTCGTCACATGTCATTTCCTACAGGCACGTGGCAGCGCTGCGAAAAGCAACATAAAATTCAGTTTGTGATGGTCTACCTTTTTTCAAGTGTTAAACAACTGAATGAGCAAGAGGGTGGACATGGCCTTTCGCGTGCAGATTAGACAAAGAGCCATTCCTACCGAAAAACTCCACCAAACTGTCTGCAAGAATGACACTGAGTAATGAAGGAAGCAGGAAGATGCCGGGGGAGTCTCTTCACTTCAAAGTTGTGTGTCGCCCTGTGCACTCCAGCCACAGGAGTCCAGCTCACTTCCAAGTGGAGGCCTGAGGAGTTGTATTGGCTTTTCCTAAGCAACAAAGAATCTAAGCAGGGTCACTTAAATTGTCCATTTTGTCAGCCATCCAAGATGAATTCCTATATGCAGTGAAACAAGTACACACATACAGGCCCAACATACACCCTGCTCTCTGCATGCAGCTTCACATGCACTCCACAGACTATGAACACTCTGCCCCACGTGTCCGTACAGCCAGTGAGAGGCACCTCGTGCCACAAGCATGCGGCAGACACAGACTCATGTAGTTATCAATGTCCAGCTCTACAGCGTATTTAACTCACATAAAAGGTCAACTCAGGAAGCGTCCTTTCGAATACCGACACAAAACGCCTTTAACAAATGAGTTAGTTAGTATGAACTTGTCATCAGAAAAATCCTCGCCATCTTTTCCAGTCAGAGCTGTACACTAAAAGAAACCAGATTACAAGAATCCGTGACTCATGATCGCTCGGGCCCAGGAACGGACATGAGTACATCAGGGAAGGTAATCAAAAACCAGGCATGGATTCATGCGTTTCTTTTTCAACAGATCATACAGATATTAAAAAGTGAGACATGTTTGCCTGCTATATAGTTATTTCTACATCTGCACATGTATATGAAAATGACAATTTAGAAAAATACTTGCATTCCATTTTCTCCCTTAGGGGTTTGCAGTTTTAAGAGCATAAGTTTTAAGAGCCATCAGAAAGTCCCATTCTCAATAAATTAAATTAACGTTGTCTCTTTTTCTGATATCATTATTTTTTAAACATGGTAGTGGCATACGATTGTGCAGTCCTTTCACTGCTAAAGCATTCCATCGTTTTTACCCCCACATTTCAATTGTCATTACACTGAATATGAATAGTGATATGACATGAGCCTATTTCCTGAACTGCACTTCCACATAATATTAGAAAATGCCCTGTATGCTCATATCACACTATCTTACGTGAAAGTAGGCCTGTACTGTGGGGACAGTATGCTTGTGTTTTTCCCCCCAGCGGCTGGTCTAGGGTTGTTGGGATGGTTGATTCGAGTGGGTGTCTGTCCCGGAGTGAAATAAGAGTGCATATCTCAATTAAAACAATGACTGATGAGGAACAGAACTACAAGAGAGCGTTTTTTTTTCACAGCACTTGCTTGTAACGATAACGAATACAAAACACAGAATCCCGACCCAGGCACTGAGAATTCTGAAGCAAACCTGAATAAACCGGACATGCGACAGGGGAACCAAACCCTCTCATAAAAAGACACTGATCTCAAAATTTCCCAATAGTCTTTACAAATAAGGGGATTAAATTAACAAAACACATGCTAAAATCTGAAATGAAGGTCCGAAGCCGCTGTTACACCGCACAGATCCCAAGAACACACGTTCATCCTTGCAGACACGGGAAAGAATACAAGTGAAGCAGCCATGGATGAACTACGTGCATACCTCCCACAGACAGCAGACACAAAAAGAAACGGAGCGGCGAGGACACAGCTGACAGGAAAAGACACAGCATGTAGGGATGGCAGCAATGTAAGGCCCAGCTTCGTGTCACGGGGGAACCGAAAGACCCACACATAAGGGGTATTTGGAGATTCATCCAAGTGAGGCACAGAAGAGGCAGGAGACGAAGGCGCAAAATTAGCTAATTTGCATAATCTGTGAATATTTAGTACTGTATAGAATGGAGAGGGGATATTTACAGGTAACTATTATATCCTATAGCCTTGAAAAGACCCAGTGGGAAGCAGGACCACTCAATCCCCCTAATGAGTAATATACACACACAGTGGGTAAATAGAAGAGGGCGAAAACAGCCACAACCAGCACCCTGTGGAGTATGTAAACTATGTCAGGCAAGCCCTAAAGAGCCCCTCGCTTTGCAGCAAAGATTACCTGTGGAGGTGCCGCGTGCACAGGTCTGATGCTGGAAATCTCTACCCTACGTTCTTTCTCACGCTATAGAAAACTAACGAAAAAGCAAATAAATAAATAAACCCATGTACTTGGCTGCTAAGTGCTCTGCAGGTGTCATGTCTCGCGAGGTGAGGCCAGTGTGGCACAGGGCCCACTGCACGCGCCAGCTCGAGTCCGCCTCAGAGGTATTGATGACGTCCCCAACTAGCCCGGGCTCGGTGGACTTTTCTGGTTCAGGGGAGGAAGAGAACTGAAACATTAACAGCTGGCCATATGATCATCTCTCTAACTCAGCAAAGGGTGGCCGCGGTTTGTCAGGGTGGAGTGGGGGCATAAGAAGGTTTCATCTACAGACTCTGGCTCCCAGGGGGCTGGTAACGAGACGCTGTGCATCACGTCTCATTTACCTTGCTTTCCCTATGCCCACTCTGCCTTCGATGGAAAAAAAAAAGGTTTCAGGCCAAACCCATAAAGTGCTCTTTCTAGTAATGCTGGCGTTAGGATGTTTGCATTAGCACTCACTTTTTACACACAGCGTTGGCGATTTCTTTTCACTTACACCAACTTCCTTCATTTCTTCCAACCGACTGAAAATAAATAAATGTTTTAAAAGCATGGGCGCCGCCGGAAGCCTTCTCACTCTAACCATTACTGCCCAAGTTACCAGCAGCTCCCCTGGTCCCGCCCACCTGCCCCTCACTGTGTGTGGACTGGAAAAAGAGGAATGCCGACATATCTCCGGTTTACAGGAGGTGACCAGAGGTGGTCTTGTCACAAAGACAGCTTGTTGACGAGCAGCAAAAGAGCCAGGATGTTCTTCTCTCAAAGCACGTCAGCCAACTTACACTCACGAGCCCAAACAAGGCAGGATGTTTCATGTGTACATAGCATTGTCTTTTAATATCTATAAGTACAAATGTGTGAAGCATAATCCAGCAGGAAGTAATACCACCCAAAGGCCTAACAATCTTGCATTCCACAAAACAAGACAGGAAATTAAACACATCTGGACTGTAATATCGCAACCAAAGAGGAAAAAAACAAATAATATGTGAATAGAAAAAGCTACAACGACAAATAATATGTGAATAGACAAAGCTACAAAGAATTGCAACTCAAATAATGAGAAAATAAGAGGGAAAAAGTGAGATGTAAGTTAAGATTCCGAGTTCTTTTCAGTGATGAAGGGGAACCAGTGTGTATTGTAAGCAGTCGCGGCTCGCGGGGGTGGGGTGTCGCAGGGGGGGGGGGGAGTGTCGCGGGGGGGTGAGTGCCGGGGTGGGGGGGAGTTTTAAAATAAAATAAAAATCCTACCTGAGCAGGTCCGCGCCGCCTCGGGTCCGTTGGCGCCTACAGGAACGGAACAGCCGCATCACTGCTGGCAAGTGGGTGGCAACCCCTCTCAGCCAATCCTGGCGCTGCCAGCAGCGCCAGGATTGACTTAGGGCACGGTTACTCTCCGCCCGCCTGGCCATTAGTAGACCGAGGTTTGAGCCTTTGCTCAACCCTCGCTCTCCTAATGGGCATGCGCCAGCCTGTGCAGCCACTAGTGTGCATGACTGGGCACGGCGGAAAAGATCGCCGACCTTCCCCACTCATGCGCACTTGTGCATTGTGCTGCTGCATGCCCCTGGTGACGGTCTGACTGACAATGCCTGTCAGTCAACATGACGCCGGACCGCCCACCCCCTTCAGACTCTGAAGGGGGTGGGCGGTCCGACGTCATGCTGACATGATTGTCAGTTCTCCTCGGCGTCTCTGAACTTAAGTAAACTGATAGTTTACTTAAGTTCAGAGACGCCGAGGGAGCTGCGGGCGGGGGGCAACGCCCAATGGACGCACCGCCGCTGATCTTTACATTTTGCAGCTGGAAGTGCAAGCCCTTTTGGCCAAAGTGGCTGTCGAGAGGATGCCAGTGCCAGAAGTGGGACATGGTTGTTATTCCTGCAACTTTCTGGTGCCCAAGAAAGGTGGAGGCCTGCGGCCTATTTTAGAACTGCACCCTTTCAACGCCTTCCTCTGGAAGGAGAAATTCAAAATGCTCACCCTTGCCCAGGTCTTATATGCCCTCAACTCTAGAGACTAGATGGTGGCGTTGGAGCTGCAGGCCCCTATTTCCACATACCCATCCTGCCAGCCCACCGGCGTGGGACAGGAGCATTTTCAGTTTGCGGTGCTTCCATTTGGTCTCTCCAGTGCCACTCGGGTGTTCACGAAAATGATGGTGGTGGTGGCAGCAGACCTTTTGAGGTCAGGGATACCAGTGTGCCCCTACCTCGACTACTGGCTGTTGAAGGTGGGCTCGCCCCAGGCTGTTGACCACCACCTCCAGACTACGGCAAAACTCCTTATCCTTGGAGTTCACTATCAACGTGACGAAGTCACACCTGACTCCTTCTCAGACTCTCTCTTTCATCTCAGCCATTCTGGACATGGTTTGGGTTTGTGCCTTTCCCTCGGGAGAGAGTCTAGGGCATTCAAGCTAGAATCCCGATCTTTCAGCTTCTGTCCTGGATCTCAGTCAGGTTGACTCTGAGGCTACTTGGGCTGATGGCCTCCGGCCTCCTGCATCCTGCTGGTCCAGCATGCCTGGTAGCATATGTAGGCTATGCTGTGGAATCTTAAGTCGCAAAGGGCTCAACATCAAGAGGACCTCTCCGACCATGTTCAGATTTCATAGGAGACTGCACCAAACCTGCAGTGGTGGTTGCTGGACCCCGATTGGGTCAGTGGCAGAGCTCTCTCTCTTTCCCACCTAGGGCTAACAGTGGTGAGCGATGCATCACTTCTGGGTTGGTAAAGCCATCTGGGAGAGGTGGAGATCAGAGGAGCTGAGGGCTCTCCGCTTGGCACTGAAAGACTTTCTTCCATGCAGCAAGGGGCTGAGGTGATCTCGGACAACACCACTGCCATATGGTATTGCAACAAACAGGAAGCAGTGGATTCTCGGACACGGTGTTAGGAGGCGTTGCGCCTGTGGAAATGGTTGGACCACCATGGAATTTTCTTGGTGGTGAACCAGCTGGTGGGCAATTTGAACACCAGGGCGGACGAATTCCGGTGTCTAGCAGATCACAAGTGGCAATTACAACCAGAGGGGGCACATGGCCTCTTCCACAAATGGGTAGAACCTTGGCTGGATCTATTGGCCACAGCCAAGAATGCGCAATGTCAATGCTTCTGCAGGTTGGAGTTTTCAGGTTATCTCTCGCTTGGAGATGTGTTCCGCCTTGAGTAGAACTCTGGGCTCCTGTATGCATTTCCGCCAATACCATTCATGCCCCGATTTCTCAAGAAGATCAGGACCGACTGGGCCCAAGTCCTCTCAGTAGCTCCGGACTAGGCACGGAGGGTATGGTATCCAGAACTCCTGGGCTTGAGCATGTGTCCCCTATTCAGGCTGCCCCTCCAGGGGACCTGCTGCCGCAGCAATAAGGCAGGGTTCTGCACCCGGGCTTTCACAATCTCTACCTTCTTGCTTGGAGATTAAGCAGCGACAGCTGAAAATATCCTGAAGACCTAATCTTATGTGAGCTACCATTTGCTTTGGTTTCCATGCTCTTTAAATGTAAAATCAATAAAGTGGTTTTGAAGGGAAAAAAAAAAGCAGAGACAGCTGAACACCTTCAACCTTCCTCCAGAGGTGGTTGATGTCATCTTGCCAGCCAGGCGTCGCCTCAACAAAAACGGTATACACCTGTCGTTCGAACAAATTTGTGGTTTCATGCAGCAAACTACAGATTGACCCCTCCAGGCCAAGTCATCTGACATTTTGGTGTTTGTTTTGGCTCCTGCCCAGTAAGGCTATACTTTGGGCACACCTGAGAGTTATCTTTCGGCCTTCTTACGGTTGCCAGATAACCCTCCTTGTTAAAGTCACCAGTTGTGATGCAACTTTTGAAAGGGCTACAACATATTTTTCCCCATGCTCTGTTTGTAATGCCCCAATGGGTCCTTAATCTGGTCCTCAATTACTTGATGTGCACTCCATTTGAGCCACTTCACAGCATTCTCTTGCGGCTTCTTACTATTAAGACACTGTTCCTTGTCACTATCACCTCAGCACGGCGTGCGAGTGGGCTTGATGCTCTTTGTGTTAATCCATTTTACACTAACTCCTCCATGGCCGGAACCAAGCCCAGCTTCGAAAGGAGGAGGGTTATGCATGTGGCTAGCTACCCCACCATGTAAAAAATCCTAGCTACAGAAATGGTAACCAAAAGACATCCCAGCCTTGGGGAGAGAGGAATCTCCTTCACGGAGAGCTATGACGCATAGTGGTGAAAGCCTGAGATCCCTGGAAGCCAAAATTATGATCCACCTGCATTCGACCAAGATCATCACCATGGAACATGAGGACCATGCATGAGAGGGACAAGACAACCCAAGTGGCAGCGGAGATGAAAAATACAAGCTTGCCCCTTGGCAACAGTGAGACCAGATGGACATGGTCCGGACAGAAAATGCTTGCTCTAGGAGGAATGCTGCTGTATTCTGGGAACGAGGAAGAGAACGCCCTAGAAACTCAGGGAGTAGCACTGATGCCAACGCCAGCAGCCAACAGAGCTCTGATTGGATGGGAAGCCCATAGTCCCAGAATCCTCACAGCGACCTTCCGCACAAAGAAAGAGGATCAACATGAATGTTATCCAGTGCTATGCACCTACAAATGACAGAAAAGAGGAGGAAAAAGAACTGAGAAATGCCTTGAGAGAGACATCCCCATACTGATGGGGGACCTCGATGCCAAGATTAGAAGTGATAGCACTGGGTACGGAGAAGTTGTCGGCAACCATGGCGTCGGCCACAAGGACGAGAATGATGAAAGCCTCTCAGATCTCTGTGCCCTGAACAGTCTGGTGATAGGCAGTAGTGTATTCCTACACAAGAGTATACGCAAAGCAACATGGGTGTCACCAGACTATTCAACAGGGAATCAGATTAACCATGTCTGCATTGCCAAGAAGTTCCGGTGGTCCCTGCAGGATGTGAGAGTGATGAGAGGAGCAGATGTGGTGTCAGTCCACTACCTCGTCCTGACCAGCCAAAAGCTAAAACTGAAGAAGGCAGTAATGGAATCAACAGACCAATGCCAGCGATATAACACCACCCTCCTCAAAGATACACAGAAACGGAGTGAATACTGAGTCACCCTTGGTAACAAGTTTCAAGTCCTGCAAGAACTAGAAGACGAAAAAAAAACAGTGACATCAACCTGCCAAGAGGTACTCGGTCCCAAGAAACACCAGCATAAAGAATGGATCTCCACGTAGACTCTCTGCAAAATCCAAGTGAGAAAGGAAAAGCTGCAGTCAACACCAGCCGAACAAGCGCAGAAAAAGTGAAAGCTCAAGGCGAATACACCAAAAGCAACTGGGAAGCAAAGAGAAGCTTAAGAGCAGACAAGCAAAGACTCATTGATGGTCTTGCCACAAAAGCCTAGGAAGCAGGAAGTCATGGAAATTTGAAAGAACTCTATGACATAAAAAGGAAACTCTCCGGCAGATACAGCAAGCCAGAAAGACCTGTTGACGACAAAACTGTGAAGACAATCATGGATAACGAAGGCCAACAATGAAGATGGGTGGAGCACTTTGAAGAACTGCTGAACCAGTCCGTGCTGCAGTCTCCTACAGACATACAGCCAGCTGACAGGGACTTGCCAATCGACTGCAGCAGACCAACCATGGAAGAAATGCGACAAGCCATCGAACATCTGAGAAATGGAAAGGCAGTTGGACCTGACAACATTCCTGCAGAGGCACTGAAAGCAGACATTGAAAAATCAGTAGACATGCTCTACCCCATATATGGAAGGATCTGGGAAGAGGAACAGGTGCCATCAGGCCATAAGAAGGGATATCTGATCACGATCCCCAAGAAAGGTGACCTGAGTAACTGCACAAACTACAGAGGGATAACTCTACTATCAATCCCAAGCAAAGTGTTCAACAGAGTCATCCCGAACAGAATGAAGGAGCAAATCGACGCTCCGTTGTGAGATCAGCATGCTGGGTTCCGCAAAGATAGATCCTGCACAGACCAAACTGCAACGATGCACATCATCTTTGAGCAGTCGATGGAATGAAACTCCCACCTGTATGTCAACTTCATTGACTAGGAGAAGGCATTCAACATTGTGGACAGAGAGACCCTTTGGAAAGTCCTCTGCCACTATGGTGTGCCAGATAAACTTGTATAAATCATCAGGAACTCTTACAAGGGAATGACCTGCAAGATAGTCCATGGAGGACAGCTTACGGATCCTTCAAAGTGAGGACCGGAGTCCGCCAGGGTTGTTTGCTCTCGCCTTTTCTCTTCCTGCCGGCCATAGACTGCAAGGAGAAGAAATGGTATCCAGTGGAAACCTTGGACACAACTCAACGACCCAGACTTTGCAGACGACTTGGCCCTACTCTCCCATACCCATCTGCAGATGCAAGAGAAAACTGGCAAAGTGGCAGCCACATCAGCACAACTTGGCCTAAACATCCACAGGGGAAAAAACAAGATCCTGAAGGCTAACACGGCCAGCAAAACTGCAGTTACTCTTGCAGGCAATGCACTGGAAGAGGTTGCGGCCTTCACCTACCTGGGCAGTGTCAGACAAACAGGGCGGCACAGATGCCAACGTCAAGGCAAGAATCTGCAAAGCAAGGGATGCTTCATTCAGCTAAAGAAGTTCTGGCACTCCAAGGACCTAACACTGCAAACCAAGATCGGGATTTTTAACACCAACGTAAAATCTGTCCTTCTGTATGGAGCAGAAACTTGGAGGATAACAGGGACCACCACCAACAAAGTTCAGACCTTCATCAATACCTGTCTGGGGAAAATCCTCCAAATCCGCTGGCCCAACACCATCAGCAACAACGACCTATGGCAGCAGACTTTCCTACTCCCTGTTCATGAAGAAATCATAAAAAGATGCTGGAGCTGGATAGGTCACACCCTCTGCAAGCCTGCATCAAACGCCACCAGGCAAGCCCTCACCTGGAACCCTCAAGGGAAAAGAAAAAGAGGAATGCCAAGAAACACCTGGCATTGAGGCCTTGAGACTGGCTGTAAGGAGATGGGTTACACCTGGAGTCTGATTGAAAGAAAAGCCCAGGACAGAGATGGGTGGAGAGTACTGGTTGATGGCCTATACCCCAGGAGGGGTAGTAGGCATAAGTAAGGAGTGAGGTGGAATATAGAACCAGCTTGTTTGGTTCTGCGGGCACAAGCATAATTTCTACCAAGCTATCACCCTGCTGGGGTTCTATGTTCCACCTTCAAGGAGAGGAGAGGCTCCATCGCTTATATTGCAAAAGAACACTTAGCTTCTACATAGATCGCAACAAAGAACACCGGGTGGACAATCAGCTCTTTGTGGTGTTCTATGGTGTGAAAAAATGCAGAGCTGTTCAGAAGAGCATCATCTCCCACTGGATCGTGCTCTGCATTAAGATCTGCTATTCCTTGGCTAAAAAGCACCCTCTGGGCTACATGCTTATTCTACCAGGACCAAAGCTGCTACCGCTGGGTTAGCACGCGTAGTCCCTATCCTAGACATATGCCAGGCATCTACATGGGTGTCCCTTCATACACAGTCCAGTTCGCAGAGAGGGGCATTTTGCCTACTCAATCCTGCAGGACTTTCTGGTTTGAGTCCGTTCACGGACCGGTCTCCAAAGTGCTACTGCTTTGGTATCTATTCAAAAGATGAAGAACCTGCAGCTAGAAGTCTCTATCAAAACATCAAGTTAGTTACCTTTGGTAACGCTCTTTCTGGTGGAGACTCTGCCTAGCCACAGATCACTCACTGACCCTCCCATCCTCCCCATTTTGTGATGGGATCTTATTATTGAATAGAGTCCAAAGTTTAGGAATCTGCACACTGGTCATAACCAATTTGCTCTTGGGGCTCTGAGTCTGGGGGCGCAGACCACCTTGAAAGCAACTGCCGTCAGCGCATAGGGGTGGCTCCTATTTAGACTCTGCACGTCATTTCCAGAGCGTAAAGGCGTCAGTGACGAGGTACTGCTGAAAGGTTTCCGGATCCAGTCTGACACCTGGGGAGTATTAAAAATGTGAGGATTCCGTGGCTAGTTAGTCTCTACCAAAAAGAGCTTCCAAAGGTAAATAAGTTCATCTGGCTGTCTCATATAAATTGCTAAAAGCACAGGTTCGCTTCACGGTCATCTGTGATGTAGTCTTAAATTGCTTTTCAATCGGATATAAATATTCTGGGTTTTTTAAGTAAGTATTCTGTTTCTTTGTCCGACTTTAATCTGTAGAACTGAATTTATTGTAAATTAACGCATTTCATGCTCTAAATGATTTATTCAAGAGTAGTGGCTTCAGATAATTCAATCATACATAACCAAAGCATCCTTTGAAAACCTGAAGCAAAAACACAAAAGAAATATCAACAGTAACTGCATTCCATCCTCTTCTTTGTCTGAATCATTAGGTGTCTATCAACTAGTCGTCAGATACTTGTTCTAATCGCCTGGAAGCACTAGTTGATTTAAACAGTAACTAAGACCAAGTTGCCCCTCTGTATTAAATTCATAAACATTGACCACATTCCCCCCCCAATTGTCTGGTACTGGAACACCTTTACAGCAGAAAGAAAAACTCTCCAAATAAAGCAAAAGCACGCCTATTTAAAGAACATTCGCTGTCCAGTGTTTTTATCTTTGAATGCAAATGTATAAGAAAAATGGAAACAATACATTAAAATAGGTCTAAAACACTTAGATCAGCACTGCTGACTAGAACCCTTTTTTTTGGTCCTTTAAAAAAACAGAAACATTAAAATAGAAATGTTCCCATTGGCATTCTGCCTTCCAGAGAGAAAAAATATGCACTATTGAATTAAAGCTTCCCGTGGATCTTCACGGTCGCAGCTTGTAGCATAGTAACCACAATGACACTTAGTCCATCAGTTCTTTTGTCATCTCTGTGAGAAAGACTCCTGAACACAACACTTCCTCTCTTCCTCCGTATTTTTTTCACATGGTTTTTCTGAATGGCTTCACTGTTGATGCCTTTTATCCTTTTAATGGTCATTGTCTTGGTAGGTATTAATTTTTTGAGAGGTAAGTGTTGGAAAATAACTGTTTTTGCTCGTCTTTTTCCATCAGTGGGGATCTTATTTTCCTGAGGGGGATAGTTTCAAAGCGGAACTTGATGGTGAGCATGAGTATTTTTCCTCAAATATAAGCATGCTGAAGGAAAATATTTTTAAGGTCTGACGGAGGTCCTCCATGTCAAGACTGTGTCATTTACGTTGGGAGGGTGACATTGATGTTGAAGTGGGTGTCCTTCGAGATGTCTTCCACCACAGGATATTTTTATTTAAAGCCACAGACCAGGGCATGTAGACGCAAAGCAAGAGGTTGTAGAAGATGGAGCCATTTGTAGGGTACCAATGGCTCAAAGGCCATAACTTTACTATGTGGCATTGTCTGCCACTCTGCTTTATAATAGAATGCCAGAGTCTGATCCTAGTAGTAGTCACAATATTGCCTATGTGGTATGTAAGACCATATGACACTCCACATAATTGTTCCATGAAATCCTTGCAGCCAGATCAGCCATTCCAGCAGAAGACCAAAGCCATATCGCAGGAGCATTTTCCCTCTGATGACTGTGAAGTCAGAGGCAAAGTTACCATTTGAGTCAACTAATCAGTCAACCACATATCCTAGATTCTTTTGTATTGCATTCTCTCTGCCAAAGGTGCTTCAGTATTCAAAGTCTCCCCTCCTGATGACTACACCGGAAGAGAGTGACCCTTCTAAAGGGTAGCATATCCACATGAAAATAGCTCCTTTTCATCAGATGACTACCGCACAAATAGACACCCTACCATTAAGGCACTCTGCCGAAGTGTTAAAATGGTATATCCGTCAGTTACAGAAGAGTCTCCACCACAGCAAATGTAGAAAGAAGGTTTATTCAAAGACCAAGCTCCAGGAGAACCATCCCAGCCATCTGTTCAGGCTGTCTCCTGTACAAATCAAAACATAACATTCTTCCCTAGAACATTAACTTACCAGCATGGTTCCACTGGAATGTGATATACATGCATTCCACCTCAAGGCCCACGTTACCACACACCTCCCTCTCATATAAACAATAACCACCCCGTCCACCCTAAACTCAATAAAATGTCACAGAACTAATTTATGTTGAGACTATGTAACATTTGAAGCAAATAGAACAAACTACAAACAAGCTTTAATTTAATGTACGTACAATATTTTCGAATATAAAGTTCCAATGCTAAGAAGCTTGACACTTGATACCCCTAATAATACAGCAACCCAAATAACTTCTTCAACAATTTCCCTTATAATCTTCTGAATATTTGGTTGCCTTCACATTTCTTTGACTCTTTCTCACTTCTGAAATTTGAATGATTTTCCATCCCAACCTTCCCATTATTTTCTCTCCTTAATGTCATTTCTTCATTGCGCCTCACCACAGCTACTCTATTCAGATTCCACACTCTTGAGTCTGCAGTCTTAACTGCATTTTTTAATAATTGCACCACACATATTCGACTGGAAAACTTTATACTACCACCGGCTTTCTGATTTTTACCCAATCTTCACTCTTGTGACCTTCACTCCTCTCCTTTCATCAAACCATCTCTTCCTCTCCTCCATTTTCCTCACTTCTCTCTCTGTAGCGCCTAGACGCCTTAGGGTATTTGTACGCGCTATATAAATAATCCATTCATTCATTCATTCTCTCTCACCGATTCTCACATCTCCCACTGTTATCCTCACATTTAACGTTCACCCAAGAGTGACATCACACTGTTCGGCTTCCTTCCTCTGAACATTTCAAAAGGATATTTTCCAGTAACTGAATGCAGATTTAAGCGATAAATTTCAGCTTTTCTATGCATTTGTCCTCTCCACTCCGCTGCCATTGGCCATCCGAATAGTTTCTTTCAACACTCTGTTAAAGCGTTCCACCATACCATTGGCCTCTGGGTGAAGCACACTTCTTGTGTTTAATACTGTTCTCCATTAGGAATTCCTCCATTTCCCTTGACAATTGGACTCCATTATCTGTAAGCAATACACTGGGAATTCCCTCTCTACCTATGAGGTTCTTCAGGAATGCAACCACGTCTTGTTATCACCCCATGGGTAAGTCACTCCCGGCCCTCTCGAAAACATGTCCATAAGCACAATGACATACATAGCTCCTGCTTTCGAGTTTATCGGCCCTAAGATGTCAAGATCAACTCCTTCCCATGGACCACTGGGCAACTTCCTGCTGACCATAGGTTGAACTCTAGGCTTCAGTATCTTATCACTTTTCATACATTGCACTCAATCCCTCACCAACCTTTCCGTTTCCATGTCCATTACCGACTATGTCCTCACCATCCACCATACTGTGATTTGCAATTTTTCCTCCAGTGCACATTCCTGCTACTATGTGCAATCTCAATGTTGAGATGGTTTCTCCTCCTCTTCTCTTTTCTTCAAACGATGAATTTTCATCGTCGCCAGTGTATATTCCTCAGATACAGAAGAGTCACCACCAGAGCAAATGCAGAAAGAAGGATTATTCAAACAGGCTCCAGGAGAACCATCTCAGCCATGTTCTCAGGCTGTCTCCTGTTACAAATGATAACATAACATTCCTGCATAGAACATTACCTTCCCAGCATGGGTCCACTGGAATGTGACATACACACATTCCACCTCGAGTCCCACGTTACCACACGAAGCCTGTCAGTCCATAAAGTTAGAAAGTTTTTGATAGCTATAAACCACTTATCCAGCTTCCTGCGTTAAAAAGGTCATATATAAATATGAGCCTGTGGCTTGAAGGTCTTACAGTTAGGTTGTTTTAAAGCCATTTACGGCAGGTAATCCACAAGGATATGGGAACAGCTATAAAGACCATAGGAACCAAGTGGACCCTTGCTAGCAGGTGAAGACAGTTTCCTGGAACGCTGAGAACATTTCTAGTCAATTATGACTTTTCTAGAGAGACCACCCCGTCCAGTACCACCCAATACATTTTGTCCTTGTCTCTTCAGTGTCTAATCAGGTACTCTAAAGTGTTCATCCAATTTCTGCTATGGTAAGTTGTCAGAAGTACTAACTATCTGAGCCTACGATATCCGATTACAGGATTGTATAATGTGGAACATTTTGCAAGAGACTTTGATTTTTTTATTAAACTATTTTTATTAATTTTAATAGGAAACATGCACAGGTCATCACTGAAATCCACTTCTCAATCATGTCACACATTGCATCAAACCATGTGTTTTTGTAGGCACATTATGAAGTAGGTCAAATATGTGTGAGGCCATTCTAAACATGTTAAAGCAGTTACTTGTATACTGAAAATGTCTGTGAATAGTCACACCAGTTGCTCCATATTTTGGCATGTTTTTGGGACATCCATGGGCTTTGTGTACAGACTCCTCAGTTGTAGCACAGAAGTACATCCCTCTTTTCCATTCCCTCTTTGAGGGAACCACCTCCGATCACCAATGTCTAGCAATGTGTATCTGGCTATTAATATGCCCATTCAGACAATGGTTCTCACTAGGTGCGCCCCACCACAGATGCCGTAGTATTGGCAACTTCTAGCCAGAATTGGGATGTAATAAATGATGTGAAAATATGTGGGCCAACAGTTTTTCCAGAGTGTTCAGTAGGGGTCTGAGATTTTGCCCAGGGGTATAGTAAAATCTATGAAGATATTCAAACTTAATCAACCTGAGGCGGGAAGAGAATGCTAAGGTTCTTGCCGCCATTTCGGCTATTGTAGCTCGAATATGAATTTACCTTGGCAAAACAGGAACAGTTGGTTTAATCAAACACTTCGGCTGGGAGCACAGTTACAGAAGCATGTCTCTCAAAAGTACAATCAATCTGAACAAGGTTTTATACATTTCTTTGGGTATCGTAAAGTGCTTCTGTCAATCCTTTTTTGGTAAAAGAATGCAGGCCTGGTCTTTGGAGTCCTAAATAAGGCCCCTGAAAACAAATGCAGGTGGGCCTCCACCTTGCGTGGTCACAATAGGGGCCAGTGGGTAACGTCCAACGCATATCGATGTTGCATCACCATGAGGCGAATGGCTCTCAGTTCTTCCTTGATTGAATTAAGGACGAGCTGTTCATCATCTTGAGCATCTCCTACCTGGTTATTTGCAACCAGCGGGCGTAAGGTGAAGAAGGGTATGGGGCCTCCCACTGATACCTGTGCATCAGAGAACAGTCTAAATTCTTTGCGAATGTCCTTGTACTGAGCCCAACCAAAATAATCAGCAGTTCTATTTTCACAAGCCTGATCAAACACAGACATCTTTTTCCGTAACGGGTACAAATACGACAGTTCTTCTCCGGTAATTACCGGGTTGGGGTGTGCATGGTGACAAGGGAGCAGAGGCCACGCCATCCAGGGATGAGCTGAGTGTAGGCAAATTCGCCACACTACCAAAAGGTATCCATCAGCGTGGAGGTGCCCCATTGCATGTCCGGAATGTGCAGGACTGTGCCACAGTTTTCATTCGTGCTCAATGGAATTGTTCCTTTACCTCTGAAACACAAGGAATACAGTGTAAGTTTCCGTACAATTAAGGGTTGCCCCTTTTCTTCTAGCCACGTATAGCCACCCACCGTGGTATACCAGATTTCCTGACATGGGGTATCTAAGCTGTTCTTCAACCCTCCCTTACGAGACTCCGTTTCATTCATGTCATCAAAATGGATGGCCCTACACTGGAATTCCATGTCTGGGGTTCATTTGTTATTAAAGAAGACTGCCCCAGAAATGCTAAGGGCCACCCTGGGACCGCAGATGGAAGCAGGGGCGGACGTGTTCGTGCACTGGTTCGGTGATTTTGCTACCTCTAAGACTCTTTTCTCTGGAAAGTCCCCTATAGTGCCCCTTCTGCTCATCCTATCTAGCTCAGTTTGAATATTGCTAGGCTCGGTGAGAAGGTACAGTGTTGTAGGATTGGTCTTGTATCGGGTCAGATTCACTACTACTCTGTGGGGTTCTACCTTGTTGGGTTGTATTTTGGCTCTAATCCTACATAGGTATAGGTGGAGAAGGCATTTTGCTTTTTCGGGGGCCACCTCTTGGGACAAGTAAAGCCTGTCTGCGCCTACTACATGTGATATCAGCGAACAGGTGTAACATAACTTAGCTGATGTCTTGGAGAGCCCACTGCGGTCATGTGCTGATACGAGGTGTTGTGTAAGAGGGCACTGTGTAGTGCATGTGGGATGCTAGTGTTGGGTTTGGTGTAATTATAAGTGATATGGGAGAGGTTCCTATGCAAGGGCGGTGATAGCTTCGGAGTGGACTCCATTCGACTAGGCAGTTCTTTGATGATGAATAGATGCGGCAACACCCATAGTAAACAGAGGGTACATAGAAGTGCAACAATACATAACTTATTGAACATTGCAGGTCGGAGGATGAATGCAAGGGAGGTGTTCGTAGTCCTCTGATGATTGGGGCTTATTGGTTTAAAAGGTTTGAAGCAAAAAAAGCTCACGGTACAGTTTTTAGTTTCTCAGTTTGTACACTGTAGATCTTGTTGGGGTGTTGATGTGGCCGCTGAAAAGGTGGTGCAGTTGGATGTTCGATTGGCGACCTGTTGAATAAGAGCTACGTTCATTGGTTAGTTCAGAAAACAGTGCATGTGCCATCGTCAATCACTTTCCTTATGGGTTCCTGTGCTTCCCTTTGAGGGTGAATTCGCTAAACTCCATTCATGCAATTTTAGTGAGACACCAGAAGGTGGTCCCAGTCGTGGTATCCATTTTTGATGGGTTACGTTAGAGTGGGAGCGCATTAGTGTTTTATCAGTTGTTCTGTTCCCTTCTTTCCATACCTTGCTGGGAGTTGGACTGGTGAAGGGTTTTTACAGGGTGATCTCATGAATATTAGGATGGCATTAATTTTAGCTAGGGTTATATGGGCGTCGCCAGCCCTTCTTTCCTAGTGTGTATGTGCATGGGGGTCCCATCGCTGCGGGTGGTTTCTTTTGACCTACACGTGCGCGGGACAATGTGTAATGAGGGGGCACGTCGCTTGTTTGAGCACTGTTGGTGGTTGCAACATGCCCGGAGTTCACATGTGTAACCCTCTAATCCCTGGCATGCGGCGTGCACCATGACACTCTCTCACTGCGCCAGGTGTCTGGACCACGCCCTTTTTCTGGAGACTTCTTTTTGGGCTAGTTTGGACTTCTTTTTGTTGGTATGTTGGGCGCTTCCCTAGGTCTCATGTGATCTGCTATCTCATTTATCATGAAAAGAATGGTGGTCGGAAAAACTGTTCCGTGGCCTCAGTGTACCCCTGCTTATGTCGTTTTGTGGGGTCCGAGGTTGGCTTACTGATTTCTCCAGATGATGTATGTAAAGCCTGGTGTTCTGGCTGATTGCTAGGCCTGATACGGGCGTGAGCACATTTTGATGGATTTTGCGGACCCCTATCTTTCAGGCACCCCCCCTCTCCCTCGGACCACGTCTCTTTCTGGGTATCTGGACCTGCGGTTCCCAGCTGTGGCTAAAGGCTTCTAACCAGCGGCATGCTTCTGTCCTTATTTTGGAGGGGCATAACCTGACAATCAATTTTGGATGATTGGAAAATTTGAGGAAAAGGAAGGAAAGACATTGCTGTATAGAGAATCGGGGGTTTTTAAGATCAGGGACTCTTCTTATTCGCCTAATGGAGGTGATAGACTGGGACAGTTGATTATCCAGGCGGACCTCTCCCTCCCAACTGACTTGACGCCATGCGATGCTTAGCACCCTGTCGGATCTTGTGTGGTGGAGGTTACGGGACCTTCACTGTCCCAAGCGTATGGGAACCCTGGCTTCCGGCACTGCAGGACAGCTTTGTTTTGGAACTTAAAGGGGACCGCCATTTGGCTGGAGGTGTCAGGACTGAGTGTTCCTACCCTAAGTTGAGCCGAATTTTCCCCTATTCTAGAGTTAAGCAGGGGACTTCATTCAGGAAATCTACATTCAAGTGGAGCCAACTAGTTGCGAAGCGGTTTCTGCTGTCTTCTGCGGTATTCCAAGATGGCGGGCGCTTAAGGAATTGAAGTTAGCATTCTAGTGTTCTCTCCTGTTCGAGGTGCGTTACGGTTATTGTGCTCGCGCACCAGGTGCGCTTCGCACTTCAACCGTCTTTCTGAAGTGAAGGCAGCGATCTGAGTCAGCGCTTCGTATCTTGACAGGAAATTTCCGCGAGGATATTTTCGCTCGCATTCTTGTGTCAGCCTGTCTCAACTTCGAGTCCTGGAGGTCTGTAATGCTGCATTCATCTACCGAAGTCTTCGTTGGAACCAACAGGTATTTCTTGGGGCGTTGAGAGTTTCCTCGCTTCTGGGGAGATTCTCGGAGCCCGTGTTTGTCTTTGACAAATAACTTCTATTTGGACTAGTGAGAAACTCAGCTTACTGGGGCAAGATGTCAGAGTCTCGCTTCGGTTCTCTTCATCTCGTCTCGAGCACTTGGAAGAGAGGAATTGTTAGTTTGCTCTTGGAACTTTGAATACCTTTGAAAAGAATTAAATATACTAACTTGAAGTGCGCTGTCACGAACCTTTTCTTACTGCTGTTCGACAACAATTGCTAGTGACTAATCCGCAAGAACTAATGTGCGCAGTGACAGCCCCCCCCTACTACTGCTGCGCAACTAATTCTATTCACCTACTAACTGTGCCAGACTCATTGTAACGTTACATAGTAACTATAAATTATCTACTGGCGGTCGCCAGTAGATAGTTATAGTTAGGACCTATTTTCCATAGGAAATTCACAACATTCTATTTGAAATAACTTTGGCGCCGGTTGACGAATCTTCGCATAATTCTCAAAACTCGTGGGGCGCTCCGGTCTGCTCCTATCCTGAAAGTTTCAGGGTGATTCGGGAAGCGGGGGCCGAGAAAAAAGAGGGGTCCCAAAACGTGTTTTCCCCATGCAATTTTCCATAGGAACCTTTAGTCGCAGCTACAGCCCGAACTGCTGAACGGAATTACACCAAATTTGGCAAAAAGGTAGCCCTTGGTTCAGTGTCGTGCCTTTTGGTTATATGGTGTAAATCCGTTCAGTAGTTCCTGAGAAAATCAAAAGTAAAACCACATATATATCTATATGCCGCGGAGGGTCCGCGCACCCTGAGCGCACCCTCCCGATCACGAGCTTTATGCTAATTGGCTGTCAACACTCCAAACCAGGAAGTGTTGGCAGCCATCTTGTTCCTCGGTAGAACCGAGGCACAGAGACAAGTGCGCAAAACGCAAAAAGGGGGCAGGGTAGAAACACCCTGACCCCCTAGGCCTGCTTAGGGGGTCCCACAAGGCCCAGGGCCCCAAAAAAAAATGTTTTTTAAAAAACAAATCGGCGGCAGGGTGCGCGGATCCCGCCGTAAAAAAAAAACGAAGCGCGGGCTCCCGCGCTTCGTTGTTATTTGGCCCCCGGGTGGGCCAAGTCCCAGGGGCATGCAGAACTAATAAAAATAAGGAGTGGGGGGGCCTCTAAGGCCCCCCCAAACCCCGGGGACCGCCACCCCCGGGGCTTTCAAATAAAAATGGTGCGGGAGGGCACCCGGCCCTCCCGCAGCCCCGGGGACCGCCACCCCACGGGGTTTCTTTTTTTTTTTTTAATGAAAATTACCTGTGTTGGGGGGCTCGAGCCCCCCCACACACCCCGGGGATCGCCACCTCCCCGGGGCACTAAGAATTTAAATGTGGGGGTCCGTTTCGGAGCCCCGGGGACCACCACCTCCCTGGGGCTTTGAACATGTTGGGAGGGGGGCCGCGCGGCCCCCCTCCTGGAGCCTGTGATGGCCCTGGGGACCACCACCCCCCAGGGCCGGCTCCTGCAGTGTCCCGGGGTGCCCACCCCGGGACACTGTAGTTTGCTATGGCAGGGCGGGAGCCTCGCGGCTCCCGTCCTGTCATAGCAAACTTGCTTTGAATTTTGGAAGAGAGAGCAGGAAACCTGCTCTCTCTTCCAAAATTCAAAACAAATTGCTTTTCCACACGGGGAGCTGCATCTTAGCAGCTCCCCATGTGGAAAAGCAATGCCGGCTCCCGAGGGACGCGTGGAGCCGGCGGGACCGTGGGGGGATTGGGGACCCCCCCACGGTCCCCAACGGAGAGGGCCAGCCCCGGGGGCTGGGGTCCCCGGGGCTACAAGTAGCCCGGGAGGGGGGCCACGCGGCCCCCTTCCCCAAAATTAAAAAAAAAACAAAGGCCGGCCCTGGGGGATGGGGTCCCCGGGGCCATAAGTGGCCTGAGGGGGGCAACGCAGCCCCCCTCCAAAACAATCAAAAAAAAAAAAAAGCCCATGCCCCGGGGGATGGGGTCCCCGGGGCCGATTAAGGCCTCGGGAGGGGCGCCACGCGGCCCCCTTCCAAAGTTTTTTTTATTAAAAAAAAAAAATAGGGGGCAGGCCCTGGGGGTTGGGGTCCCCAGGGCCAAAAAATTAGAAAAAGAAGAGGGGCCACAGAGCCCCCCTTCTTAAAAACAAAAAAACAAAAAAGACCGTAATCGCGCCGGAGGCCACGCCCCCTTCTTGCAGCACTCTGCAAATGCGCCCCCTGGCGCGTTTGCAGATGGGGCACGAATTCCCCTTGAATACTGGGGGTCCCTGGAGGCCAACCAGCCCACCAGGAACCTCCAGTATGCGCCAGGGGGCTGCGTTGCAGAGAGGTGTTCTGAGGCCACGCCCCTTTTTACACCTCTCTGCAACGCAGCTCTGTGGCGCTTAATGGAGGTAGCTGGTGGGCTAGTTGCACCCCAGGGAGCCTCAGGATTCAAGGGGAGTTAATCCCCCGACTTAAAACGCGCCACTGGGCGTGTTTGCACAGTGGTGAAGGGAGGGGGCGGGGCCTGAGGTGACATGTGTGCAAACATGCCCTGTGGCGTGTTTTAAGTTGGGGATTAAGTCCCCTTGAATCCTGAGGGTCCCTGGGGTCCAACTAGCCCACCAGGTACCTCCAGTAAGCGCCACAGAGCTGCGTTGCAGAGAGGTGTAAAAGGGGCGTGGCCTCAGACCACCTCTCTGCAACGCAGGCCTGTGGCGCTTACTGGAAGTACCTGGTGGGCTAGTTGGGCCCCAAGGACCCTCAGGATTCAAGGTGACCTAATCCCGCAACTTAAAACGCGCCACGGGGCGCGTTTGCACAGTGGTGAAGGGAGGGGGCGGGCCCTGAGGTGACATGTGTGCAAACACGCCCTGTGGCGTGTTTTAAGTTGGGGGATTAAGTCCCCTTGAATCCTGAGGGTCCCTGGGGTCCAACTAGCCCACCAGGTACCTTCAGTAAGCACAACAGAGTTGCGTTGCAGAGAGGTGAAAAAAGGTGCGTGGCCTCGGAACGCCTCTCTGCAACTCAGCTCTGTGGTCCTAACTGTAGGTACCTGGTGGGCTAGTTGGGCCCCAGGGACCCTCAGGATTCAAGGGGACTTAATCCCCGAACTTAAAACGCACCACGGGGCGCGTTTGCACACATGTCACCTCAGGCCCCCCTCTCCCTTCACCACTGTGCAAACGCGGCCTGTAGCGCGTTTTAAGAGGTAGTTTTAATCCCCCTGCCCTATTATGTACTAGGGACTTACAGAGGAGGTCAAGCTAATCACAGGGGTACCCCAACGCATAGTGTTCCCTAGTGTATGTAGGTGTTTTCACTGTATTCTAAGTGTCTTTTAGCATAGCACTGGCTCTGGTTAGTCAGAGTCAGTTACCACCAGTACCCGTCTGAAAAAGTTGTGGGCACAGGATGATTTTGCAACAAGGCCTCTTTCTGCTCCTCTGTTGGTTCTTTCTGCACATCTTTTGCTTCTTCGTGCACTTTTCTTCGTCTTTGTGGACTTCTGTTGCTTCTTTCTGCATTTCTTTTGCTTCTTTCTGTGCGTTTTTCTTCTTTCTTCACATGTCCTACCTCTGTAGGCATAGTTAGAAAGTAGCATTTAAAAAACCTTTGAAATTCACTTAAAAAACCATAGGTTTCAGGCACGTTATAGTTAGAAATTAGCATTTAAAAAACCTTTGAAATTCACTGAAAAAACCATAGGTTTCAGACACGTTATAGTTAGAAATTAGCATTTAAAAAACCTTTGAAATTCACTGAAAAAACCATAGGTTTTAGGGACAGTTATAGTTAGTTGGACATTGCACTCGTACAAAACCCGTGAAATTCCCCCGTTATAGTTAGTTCAGCTAACTATAACTCGCGCCCCCGCAATGCACTGCTGATGACGTCACATATTACATCACTCATGACATGGTCAGTGACATCACTGATGACATCTCAAATGACATCACTGATGACATCATCCATGTGATAATTTCATGCATCTTCTCACACCCTAATATAACCTTTGATACACCCACTCTAAATTACAGACTGCCATTCTCAAAACCATACACACTCCAATACCAATAACTACATACCCACTCACTGATTCTCAGGTCTACACACACACATCTACTCACTCACCCGTACAGTCACTCATACTTACAGTCACAGGACTATCATATACACTCATTCACCTATATAAACACTCACACACCGCCACTCATCCATAGAGGTACTCGCACACCTAGTCAGTCATGCAAAAAATTAATCACACACCCATTTACTCACCTATACAGTTATACACACATCAACTCACTTACTCATACAAATACTAGCACATTCTTACGCTCTTATACAATAACTGATACAAGCACACACGCATCCATACAGCCACTCTCACAATCACACACTCTCACTTATAGCCTTTTAAATACTCTAACACACATATATACTGCCTTTTACATATGTAGTTACTCGCACATGTACCACTGAGATATACATTCACTCACTAACACACCCATACACACACTCACCCACCCACCCAAGCAGTCCATCACAGATGCACTCTTCAAATCATGCACCCAGTGAATCACCCACTCACACATCTATGTACAGAGTCACACACACCCCACCCACACACTCAGGCACCCATACAGATACTCAGAGAACCAATCAATAACCCATATAGACACTCATGTAGCTATTCGCAAATCCATGCATCCACTTACACACCAACAGACAGACGGATACAGATATTCACCCGGTTTAGTCACTAACCCATGCATTCAGTAAGATACGTTTAATCCCTCACTTATAGAGTTAGTCACGCACCTACTAAATCATCCATTCAGACACTAATACACCCACTCATTCTTCAATACGCCTTTGCCTATATATATTAAACATATTTAAACTTTACAGAAACACACAGTCACTGGATGATGTCATCAGTGATGTCACTGACCATGTCATGAGTGATGTAATATGTGACGTCATCAGCAGTGCATTGCGGGGGCGCGAGTTATAGTTAGCTGAACTAACTATAACGGGGAATTTCACGGGTTTTGTACGAGTGCAATGTCCAACTAACTATAACTGTCCCTAAAACCTATGGTTTTTTCAGTGAATTTCAAAGGTTTTTTTAAATGCTAATTTCTAACTATAACGTGTCTGAAACCTATGGTTTTTTCAGTGAATTTATATATATATTTGTACTTACCACCTTTAACCTTGGCAACTAGTCTTCAAGTCTGGCCGCATCATCAATGTGAGAGAAGAACAAGACTGTTTAAATTGCAAAGCATAAATATATATTAAAGCACTTATTTCAGGACATTGTTTCAACCCACAATAGGAGAGAAGCTATTCCACTGTGTAATTCAGGTATTGAATAATAGAGGGAATTAAGTAGTTTCAAGAAGGTATTTACTGCAGGGAGGGCCAGTATACGGAGTAAGTTTGTGCTTTGTGGTTTCAGGTGCAGGGAAGCCCCGTCCTGGGATATTCCGCAAGACGAGGCACCACAGTGGCAGTCTCTCTTCTCTTCCCATTCCCCTTTCCCCCTCTTTACTGTGGGCAGATTTATATCTAGCTCGCAGTGGCGTTGGGGAGTTGGGAAAAGTTCATCAGCTACAGTGAAGTTCAGCTCATCTGCTCCTGTGGAAGTCCAAGCTCTGGTACGTGGTTCTGACAGGAGGCTTCTGGTGTTTTGGGGCGCTGTTGGGGCTACAAGGAACTTTGGTGTTGGACTGGATGTCACGATCCGGCTGCCGGTTATCACTGACTGCATGACACGGGTGTGTTGGGCATCGTGAACGCACTCTTATCGAAACTACAACTCCCGTTAGGCAACGCGAGTCACGTTTCACGTGACACCGACGCGACGCCAGTTACGGTAGAAAAGGCGGTGAAAGGAATCACTTGCCGCCGATAATTCTGGATGATCGTAGCAGACTTCAATCGGACAGCGGACTTTTGGGCGGTAAGAGTGCGCAAGCACAAGCTATCATACCGTCAGCTGGTGAAAGGAGGCAGAGGACTTTCTACACCTCCCTCGAACCTCCACTGTCGTGTCTCCTCTGTTGGCTGGGACCAGTTCATTGGTTTTGTGCAGAGGAGTCTCTAGGCTTTTTCAGAGCCCGCTTCATTTGGTAAGGCAAAAACCCCCCTGTTGGAGAGACAACTTATTCACAGGTCTCATGCGGGGAGGTTAAGAACGCCTTGTCCTTATGTGGGCAATATTGGTCGCAGAAAGTTTATACCTCAACTCAGACTGTATACGTGGTTGAGATATTGTCGAGCCGGTTATATGTTGTAACCAGGATCGTTCTTCTACATGCTGGTGTTATTGTGCAACGAACAAACACGAGCATATCACCAACTGGATAAGGGCAAGACTGTTGTGGTTACTTATTCCAGTTGCACCCCTTCACCTTTTTCCTGTTTTTTGTTCTCCTTATATTTTATATAGGAGAGAGTTACCAGAGAGGGTGTGCCTTCATTACAGGCACGACAAAACAGGCCTCACTTCATGTGTCATTTTGGTAGGTGTAGTAGGGGGAGAATCATGCACGTATAGTACAGTGTTAGGAATTCTCTAGTTCTGGTCAACACCTGTTCTTTTTGTCTTTTGTTAGTTTCATGTTGTGTTCCTTTCACCACCTTCAACTCTCTTCTATAATCCTACTACACCTTCTTTATTTACAGGTGGGTGTGGTAGACGTTGTGAATCAAGTCAGTTATTGTCGCTTATTTGTGAGCCATAATAAGTGTTGCGCAGTGCTCATTTTGCGCTCTTGTATCCTTTTCAGATCTCCTTCCCTGCAGTCCCTACCCTTTCCTTCCCCCGCTCGATTGCCTCAATAGTCTGTGTGTTATTCTATGCCAGACTTGGGGCTGTCCAGAGGTGGGCCCCTTTGAGCATCAACACGATTCCGAGGATCCAGAACGGAGCCTGACAGAATTATCGGCCCACGTATTTCTATATCCTCCCGATTGTGTTGAGAGTAGGAATGGCCACCCTGGATGACGTAATGGCGGCTTTAGTTCTGGTGCAGGCTGAGCTTGCCGCCTCCCGCCAGGAAACAGCTGCTTTACAAAATAGGGTAGACCAATTGCAGCGAAACCCGTTCAACGCTGGGGTAACACAGCATCCAACATCAGTAATAGTGGAGATGCCTGCCCAGGTACCGCTGGCCCCCCAGAGAGGTATCATGGGGACATAAAGAAAGTGCAGGTGTTTATGACCCAAGTGCTACTCCACTTCACCTGTAAGCCAAAGTTGTTTGCGACGAACCAGGCGCGTGTGGCTTTCCTAATTTCTTATCTGGGTGGTGAGGCAGCGCAGTGGGCAGTCCCCATAGTAAGGAGAGAAGACCCCCTGCTTTACGATTGGGACGAATTTAAGAAAGAGTTCGAGAAGACGTTTGACCGCCGAGCAGATACCTTTTCCGCGGATAGAGACCTGCTGGAACTCAAACAGGGCTCAATGGACTTGGTTAGTTATTTAAACAACTTTCGAAGACTAGTAGCGGAAACGGATTGGCCAGAAACCAAACAGTCCGTCATGTTCTATCAAGGCCTCACCGAAGAGCTGAAAGATGTTCTCGCCCAAATTGAACCCCAGCCTAACACGTGTGCTGCTCTCATCGAATTGACACTGCGATTGGACCACAGACTAAAGGAGCGGAAAGGGGAGCATAAACGGAGGGAGAGATACACCCCACTGAGTGATAGGTCTCTCTCTACCGAAACGACAGTCGCAAGACCCGAACCCATGGAGATCGGGACGGTGAGGGCCTCGCTGACGCTCAGCGAGAGGGACCACCGTCGCAAACAAGGCTTGTGCCTGTATTGTGGGAAGAAGGGGCATTTCCTTAGAGAGTGTCCCGTCAAGCCAAAGTACGGCAGATCACGAACCGGGCAGTTGGCCACAGTGATTGCTGAAAAAAGGGAGGAAAACCCCAGCGCTTGAGAGCTCAAGAAGGGAAACCCTCAAGCGGAATTGCTATCCCTTCAGTGAACCTCTCTGCCTTCATGGAAGCAGAGCATTTCTTTATTTTTATGGACATAGAAATACAACGAGAGAAGAAATCGATCAGAGCCATGGTGGATTCAGGGGCCACGGGATGTTTTATGGACAGGGAAGAGGCATTGAGGTTAGGGGTGCAATTTATCCGCAAAGCCACCCCGGAACAGGTATATGCCGTTGATGGTAAACAGCTGGAGTCAGGACCAATCAGTCACAGTACCCGGGAATACGAACTCACCTATGGAGGGTATCACCAAGAATGGCTGTCATTCAATATCATCCAGGCTCCGCAGTACGGGGTGATACTTGGGCTTCCCTGGTTACAAAAACACGAGCCCACCATAAATTGGGCCAACAAAACTATGCAACTACACTCCACCTATTGTCAGGACCACTGCAGTTTGCAGCTACCACGACCTTCAAAGGTATTGACCACCAGACATCTCATCGCGACAGCAGCGGAAAAGAACGTGGTCTTGCCGATCTGTTACCAAGCATACAAGGAAGTATTCAGCGATACCAAGGTGGAAGAACTCCCCCCACACAGGGACTATGATTGTCGCATTGACCTAGTTCCTGGGGCTGTAGTTCCTTGCGGACGGATATACGCCCTTACCCTACCAGAAACTCTGTATCTACGAACGTACCTAGACAAACATCTGGAAATGGGATTCATTCGTCCTTCTAGGTCTCCAGCGGCCTCTCCCCTCTTTTTTATTCCAAAGGCTAATGGGGATTTGAGGTGCTGTATCGACTTTAGGGCGTTAAACGCCATCACAGTAAAAAACCGATATCCACTTCCATTAATCCCTGTTCTTTTGGAACAGGTGAGAGCAGCAGGAATCTATACGAAACTGGATCTTAGAGGGGCTTATCATCTGGTGCGGATGCGCAAAGGTGATGAATGGAAGACCGCCTTTAAAACGCGGTATGGGCTATTTGAATATCTTGTTATGCCCTTTGGACTCTGCAATGCCCCGGCGGCGTTTCAATTCTTCCTCAACGAGGTTCTGAGGGAATATCTGGATCGTTTCGTGGTCGTCTATATCGATGACATCCTTATATATTCAGCAACCGAAGAAGAACATGTCATCCATGTGAGTCGCGTGCTGCAAGCATTGCGCAAACACCGGCTGTTTTGTAAACTCACGAAATGTGAGTTTCACGTAACCACAGTTGAATTCCTAGGGGTTATGCTCACCCCTTACGGTCAAGTCATGGCAGAGAGGAAGGTCAAAGCCATAGTGGAATGGCCACGTCCACAGAACGTCAAGGATATCCAGAGTCTGTTGGGGTTTGCAAACTTTTACAGAAGGTTTATCCGGCAGTTCTCGGACATGGTAACACCTCTGTCTAATCTGACAAAGAAGAAAACACCTTTTCTTTGGACTGAAGAGACCCAGAAGGCGTTTGATCTCCTGAAAGAAGCTTTTACAACCGCTCCGGTCCTCACCCATGCCAATCCGAAACTGCCTTTTATCATCGAGGCCGACGCGTCCGAAGTAGCGGTGGGAGCCGTGCTATCACAACGACACGAGACGACGGGTTACCTCCACCCCGTTGCATTTATGTCCCGGAAACTAAACTCTGCAGAGCTGAATTACACGATAGCAGAAAAAGAACTCCTGGCGATCAGGGACGCGTTTCTGGAGTGGAGACACTGGATAATGGGGGCTATACATCAGGTGACGGTCTACACAGACCACCGCAATCTTCAATTTATGCGAGCTACTCGACATCTCACTCCACGTCAACTCCGTTGGATGCTGTTTTTGCGGAATATCATTTCATTGTGACCTTCCGACCCGGCATCAACAACAAGAAGGCCGACGCCCTGACGAGACAGGAAAACCATACACAACAGTCTATTCCCCCAGAAAGAGCCATCATTGAACCTAGCAGAGTGGTATGCGTCGTTCAAACGGACGACTTTCTGCAGAAAACTAGACAAGGGATACGGACCTTTGCGTGGAAGAGATGGCTTAAGTACCATCCTGATTGGCGGATGCGACAAGGTCTCCCCATGAAGGGCCAACAGATGCTAATCCCTACCCGAACACTACGGAAAACCGCGTTTGTTTGGTGTCATGATCTCCCATGTGCAGGACATATGGGAGGTGAAAAGACTTTGGAAAAGGTGTTGAGACAGTTCTGGTGGCCTACAGTCCGCCCAGACGTCTTAACATGGGCAAGAGAATGTACCACATGTGCACAAAATAAAACAGATCACAGACAAACTGAGGGATTACTCCAGACGATGCCCACACCCGAGAAGCCGTGGGAAAGGTTCTCAGTGGACTTTATAGTGGGGCTACCCAAGGATCAGGGAAAAACAGCTATTGTAGTTGTCATAGACTATTTGACCAAGATGGGCCACTTCATCGCATGCAAGCAAGCACCAACAGCGAGCCAACTGGCTCAACTGCTGCTAACTCACGTGATCCGACTCCATGGCCTTCCCCAAGTCATAGTGTCTGATAGGGGAGCTCAATTTACTGCGCGCTTTTGGAAAACCTGGTGTTCCAAACTACAAATCTCCTCTTCCCTGTCCACAAGTTTTCACCCCCAAACAGACGGCCAGACAGAGAGGTTAAACCAAACTCTCAAGCAATACCTCAGGTGCTACGTCAACACTAGTACTGATGCTTGGGTGGACTGGCTGTGGGTGGCCGAGATAGCCTACAATAGCGCTCAACACTCATCAACACAACACACACCGTTCTTTTGTACCTATGGTTTTCATCCTCGGTTCACTCCATTACTCCTTCCCAACACCTGCACTAAGCTCCCTGATTTGCGCATTAGGCTAATACATATGCGTAGGACCCTGCTAGAGGCACGTCGCAATTTGCTGAGAGCTAAGGAACGTTACAAAAAGCAGGCCGATAAACATCGTAGACCTGGTCGGGTGTATAAGAGCGGGGAATGGGTGTGGCTATCGACCAAACATATTAGGTTTAGAAAACGCAGTGTGTTTAATCCCAAGTTTATAGGCCCCTATCGAGTGATTAAACATATAAATCCGGTAGCGGTTAAGTTGCGGTTGCCAACCCAATTCAAGATGCATCCGGTCTTCCATGTATCCCTCCTGAAACCTTCTCACCGTCCAGTACGCAAAAACCCCTCACCCATATGGGTTCATCAAGAGCAAGAATACGAGGTCAGGGGAATTGTGGATGCCAAGAGGGTGCGTGGCAGACTTTGGTACCTGGTGTCGTGGAAGGGGTATGGTCCGGAGGAGGACTCCTGGGAACCAGCCTCAGGTGTGCATGCGCCCAGACTGACAGCTAGGTTTCATAAACTGCATCCAGACAAGCCATCTAGCAGTCAGTGATCCCCGGGAGGGGAATGTTCTGTCACGATCCGGCTGCCGGTTATCACTGACTGCATGACACGGGTGTGTTGGGCATCGTGAACGCACTCTTATCGAAACTACAACTCCCGTTAGGCAACGCGAGTCACGTTTCACGTGACACCGACGCGACGCCAGTTACGGTAGAAAAGGCGGTGAAAGGAATCACTCGCCGCCGATAATTCTGGATGATCGTAGCAGACTTCAATCGGACAGCGGACTTTTGGGCGGTAAGAGTGCGCAAGCACAAGCTATCATACCGTCAGCTGGTGAAAGGAGGCAGAGGAGTTTCTACACCTCCCTCGAACCTCCACTGTCGTGTCTCCTCTGTTGGCTGGGACCAGTTCATTGGTTTCGTGCAGAGGAGTCTCTAGGCTTTTTCAGAGCCCGCTTCATTTGGTAAGGCAAAAACCCCCTGTTGGAGAGACAACTTATTCACAGGTCTCATGCGGGGAGGTTAAGAACGCCTTGTCCTTATGTGGGCAATATTGGTCGCAGAAAGTTTATACCTCAACTCAGACTGTATACGTGGTTGAGATATTGTTGAGCCGGTTATATGTTGTAACCAGGATCGTTCTTCTACATGCTGGTGTTATTGTGCAACGAACAAACACGAGCATATCACCAACTGGATAAGGGCAAGACTGTTGTGGTTACTTATTCCAGTTGCACCCCTTCACCTTTTTTCCTGTTTTTTGTTCTCCTTATATTTTATATAGGAGAGAGTTACCAGAGAGGGTGTGCCTTCATTACAGGCACGACAAAACAGGCCTCACTTCATGTGTCATTTTGGTAGGTGTAGTAGGGGGAGAATCATGCACGTATAGTACAGTGTTAGGAATTCTCTAGTTCTGGTCAACACCTGTTCTTTTTGTCTTTTGTTAGTTTCATGTTGTGTTCCTGTCACCACCTTCAACTCTCTTCTATAATCCTACTACACCTTCTTTATTTACAGGTGGGTGTGGTAGACGTTGTGAATCAAGTCAGTTATTGTCGCTTATTTGTGAGCCATAATAAGTGTTGCGCTGTGCTCATTTTGCGCTCTTGTATCCTTTTCAGATCTCCTTCCCTGCAGTCCCTACCCTTTCCTTCCCCCGCTCGATTGCCTCAATAGTCTGTGTGTTATTCTATGCCAGACTTGGGGCTGTCCAGAGGTGGGCCCCCTTTGAGCATCAACACGATTCCGAGGATCCAGAACGGAGCCTGACACTGGATGCCCAAGAATGGGGACCTTTTGACCTAGTTATTGGAACCCGTCCCAATTGTACTTGGCTACGGGGACCTGGGTGCCTGCTATTAAGGACTTGTCGGGGAGCCACCCTGCCCCCCTCGTCAGACTGCCTTCTCTCTGGGGTGTGGCCAGCCAGCCCCGCCCTGGGGGATCAGCAGCAGAGTGGGGCCTAGGCTCCCGCAGAGGTCCTAAATGGTGAATTCTAGTGCGGATACCTGATCAACAAAAGTACATACAGCAGCCCTGAACTCCTGAACGCAAGTAAAGGCTTGAATTCCTAATATTGTCTGATTGGTCTTTCTTTTTGTTTTTTGGTATAGCGGACTTTGGGGTGTGGGTGAAATGAGCGGTGTACATTGGGGATTTTTAACTTACTGCATGTTTGGGTTCTGCACTTGTGTGAAGGCATTACCTTCCCAGACCTTTACCCCTCCCTGCCACGGTTATGGCCCCGTTCCCTGTTGGGCTGGGTTTCCTGTCTTCTGTTGCTGTTGCCATACGTTTGTCCAACTACCTGATCCCTGTTGCGCTGGCTGATTGACCTCCCTGTGGCTGAGTGTAGGGTGCATTCGTGTCTCCCTGGGCTCGGTTTGATGGATGGAGATTTTGTGGAGAATGGCCCTTGCTCATCGACCTTTGTTCATGGTATGCTTTTAGCCGGCATCTGTCTGCCATGTGGCCTATTCTGTGACAATAGTAACATTCCCTAAGGTCTGGTTGCTGCCAACCACCCTGGCCTCTGCTGTTATAGTTATGTTGAAATCCTCTGGGGTTTTGTGGTGGAGCCCCTTTCATGACTGGTGCCATTTCAACGCTTACGGCCAACGCGGCCCCCTCGAGGGCATTCTTTAGCAGTGTCTCTCTGGGCTTGCTCCTGTTTTTCCCTATCCTTCTTTTTGTAATAGTGCCATATGTGGGCCTGTATCTCCCGCCAAGGTTTGGTATCTAACCCCACTATGCCGTCCAAACCGCTTTTGTATCTCAGTGGGTAGTTCCTTTTTGGGATATTGTAAAAGAATGCGACTTGCTGGCCCGTATCAGTCCATGGTTGTCCTGACTCTTGTCCCCATCGTTCCCTCATCCTATCCAGAAAATCGGTTATGCTTTCCCCAAGTTTCATAGTCTCCGCCATTAACCCTCCTACATCAGGGCGGTCCATATTTGGTGCCTGTAAGAATTGAATGTGGCCCAATCATGGTCGGTGATTGCTGGGATGCGAGCTCGGACGATCACTGTGTTAGTCTGCTCTCCGATAAGTCTACTTAGAAGACTTTTGACATCGCCTATCGCTAAGTTTATTCCCGCAGTAGTGTTCTCGAAAAATGAGATCCATTTCCCCATTCCATCCAGCAATGGCAGCACTTTGGTCCTCAGCCCTTCTTTATCCATCTGAGACCGCAGAACATAGATGGTCCCTGACGTGCCCTTCTTTATTAGCGGGTACATTTTGGCTTTGGATGGCTCTACTGGTTTCTCCCTGACGTAGCGCTCCCATTTTCTTGGGCAATTCTGCATGCAGGGGAAGTTCCACTTGGGCTCTCCCCCTCCGTGCTGATGCAGTTTTCCGCTACGGTAATATTCCAGGTTCAAAGGATCCATCCTCTGGCAAAGGTCTACCATACTGGTCCTTTCCCTCGGTGCAGCGAGCTAGCAGAATGGCTGCACGAAGATCTCACCTTCCTCTTGAGCCACTATCTTTCATGGGGTCAGTCTATCGGTCTCGCGCGTCCGGGAGGAGCAGCGTACATCTTCATTTTTGCTCCCCTCGTGTGCATGCAAGGGTGCCATCTTGTAGCTTCTGTGCTTTGGTTGGTTCTGTACCGGGCTACCTTGGTCTCCTATTTCCTGGTCAGCCCCTCGTCTGCGTTGATATTTTGGTGATGCTCGGATCCCAGACAAAAGCCTTTCATCCAGCTCTACCTCCGATTCCTCTTCGATCGGTGCCCTGTTCCTATCCCCGCCCTCATTAGGTGGAGGGCGTGCTGCTCTGCTTACTCGCTGTGCTTCCATGGTGCGAACGAGCTCTCGCTCTCTCCTTAGTTTGTGCCTTTTCTCCAAATCCCATCTAGGTTGACTCCTTCGCTTTGAGCTATACACTGTTTTTCTTGGTTAAAATTTGCCCTCAAATTTGCTTTCTGTTGTTTCTTCAGCTACCTTTGCAAACCCTGTAGATCCACCCTCATCATTGGATCCCGGAGGACTGGGACCCCTTTCCTCACCCCCGCTGGTTGTACTACTGTCCAGAACCGCTATGAACCTCCCTGTCACTCGAGTGTGCTTGCCTGAGCCGGTGTGAGTGTGTGTTCTTCGCCCTGCTGGGGTTCAATGGGCTGAACGGGACGCACAGGGGGTCGAACTCTGGGGAGCCTGCGCACTGGACTGGGATGGTGCTGGGATTTCCTGGGCCTGTTAGGCTCTCATGCCTGGACCTAACAGTTAGTTTTTCGGTAGGGGACCGTTCGATTCCCGCACCTGGCGAGTTGGTATATCCTAATGCGGGGAGAGCAGGCATCGGGGAGAGCACCTCCATACCTGCATATGGTGGGGAAGGTGTGGAAGCCTTGTTTGTTGTTAGTGAGATAGGATTATCGATCTGGGCCTCCTCGAAGATGGCCCACAGCTGTAGTTTTGCCTCTCTCCAGTCCTTCTGTCTTGCGTATTTGGTCCGTTTGTGTGTACTTATGTGTTTGATTGCGTTAGTGTCGAAAGTTCCCTCCTTTAGCGAGGGAAACGCATGTGCCTTAGTGTGTGTGCCATTTGTGGCAAAACTTGTTACGTTTTTTTAGCCTGTATGGGGAACTGATTTCCAGGTGTTTTAGTGATGATTCCATGATGACTTGGGTACTTTTTAGAGGTAAGATACGCCCTAATTTATCTTTTTTAGGGAATCCTTTAGTTTTGCTCTAATCATGGGAAAAATATATACAGGGGTTTACTGGTTCTAACTACTTACTATGAGCTCAGTGCTATTTACAGATGCATCAACATGAATATTTCACAAACACAAAGCAAGACCTCTGACCTCCTTCCTGGTCACAGTAACTGTCATCCCCTTGTGCAGCTCCGCCGTTAAGACACTGCCCTTAGCGTCTTCTGGTGTCCCGTTCGAGGTCCTCCTCCACCCGCAGGCTCCTGCCTGCGCCTCATCCCTGGTGGTCTAGAGGAAGAGCCTGCTCTTCTGCTAGTCCGCTCTGTGGGTGTCAGCCTCTTCTGTCTTTTTCTGTTGTGCCTTTCTTTTTTGCCTTTCTCTTCTGCCTTTTTCTCTGTCTTTTTAATTCTTAGCCTTTTTCTCTCTTTTTGCCTCCCTTCCCGGTTTTTTTCCAGCCGCTGCTGCCCTTGCGGCCTTTCCACCCCCGCATGTTCCCGCTCTCGCCTCCCAGCTGCTCACCCTCCTCCTGACCCCTACTTAATGGCAGCTGCTGCATGGCCGCGCAGCAGATGTGCGCAGCAGGCGCACCACTGGCGCGCCAAAGGCAAGCCCATCTGCACTCGACCGCGACCCGCACCAGGGACCCTGGTCCCCCGACCTCCCCACCACTACGACCCCAGCACTCTCCATGCACTCTACCCGGGAAGCAACAACAACTGCCAGCTCTCAACGCCAAGCAACACCCACGGCCCGATCTCCTGCAGACACTGCCGCCGCACCTTCACCCACACTGCCTCCCCCAACCCACCGGACGCCACCCCACACAAGCCCCTGAGCTGCATCCTCCTCAACGTACGCTCCATGCACAGATACACGTAGAAATTTGGGACCTCCTCAACACTCACTCGCCCGACATCGTCTTCCTCACAGAGACCTGTACCAATGCCAGCTCCGCCCCAGACATCGCAACCGCCATCCCCGAGGGATACAAGATACTGAGGAAAGACCGACTCAACCGCCCAGGAGGAGGCCTCGCCATCGTCCACAAAAGCTCCCTCCGACTAACAGCCACCAACTCGGACGACGCCTCGCCCCTCATGGACCCCGCTCCCCTTTCACAAACTTGAAATAAGCAAACAGGATGTCTGGGGGGGTTATTTTGATTAGAGTTGTGATAAACCTTAGACCATTAATTCCCAAGTTTTCAAGCTTTATTTCGCTTATTTTTGATATTTCAACAAAGACATTCATAAATCAATAGAGCATGTCTTTTCAAAGAAACACCACATTAGTAAATCGAACAATTCAAAAACGTTTGAAATAGAACTATATACAACATTTACATAGTGCAAAAAACTTTTTGTGAGAAAAAATAATAATATATGGAACGTTTTTGCAAACAAATAACAACAACAAATCAATAATCACAAGAAAAACATCAATAGCTCATGTGTGCCAGCCTGAAATTAAACCAGTCCTACATTCATATTAACACCAGACGGACAGTTACTCATTTTCGCAACACATGTTTCCTGTCCTGCCTGTGAGAGGATGGGGATACCTAACCTACTGGTGGGTGTTGTCAGAAACTGCTGAGTGAAATATTATTTAACATTCCTCATGACACACCCCATCAACAGTCCCCCATACTCAAAGCCAACGCGTTTCGAATCCCTAACAAATCCGGGATTCTCTTCAGGACCTGGACTTGGTATTTTGGCTCTGCAAAATTAAAAGAAATATTGGTTAGAATGGGGGTTTTTGTGTTTAGTCAGGAAAATGGCGCTCAGGCAATTGCGTGTGCTATCAATGGACCTTTGGTAGTGCGGTGCTGCCAGGTCAGGGGAATAACCCGATAACCCCTGGGGAATCTGTGGATCATGGGATCCACAATTTATAAAGTAAGCGTAGTCCTGGGCACACGCGGTGAGGGTATTGGTAATGTAATATGCAGTTTAGATGCGTTAATCAAATGCAATGGTCAACATCAGTATTTGTCCAAAAATAGATATTATTTATTTCAACAACAACTGTGTTGAATATAGTAAACCAGCCTAGTAAACCAGCCGACACGTGTTTCGTCACCGGGAACGGTCCCGTGACTCATCAGGGCTGGGAAGGATACAAAAAATAAAATAAGTAATAAGTGAGGAAAAACAATGATAAAACAAAGGGTACCTAGTCTGTGACAGACATGTTATCTGATTGGAGAGGGATCACCCGAAGTGACTGCTGTAAACATAAACAGCTTAATGTGACCAGTATGGTTTTTGGTGACACTCGTGAAGGTGCCGCTGCCCATGGATCAGGGCTCTTGGTGAAGATGCGGGAAAACATTTTAACATATAGTGACAGGTGTGATTGTGCCGCTCTCATGTGTAACAGAAAACATGAGGAAAAGCGCGGGAAAACTGATACATAGTGTAAGTGAACAGTGTTAGAATTGGCGTAGAGTAGTAAAATAGAGCAAGAAGTGAAGAAAGGATATGTAAGGATAAAGAAGGCCTGGAATGAAAGAGAAAGGGTAGAAGAAGCGGGTAAACAAATAAACCTGAACTATGGAACTACTAGAAGAGTACTGGAGGGAGGAGGGGAGGGGACACAAGAGGTAGGTGGTAAATAAGGTGCAGAGGTCGTGACATAGGAAACGAGGGAAAGGGAAAGCAAAAGTACGCGGGTGAACTACAAACCCGAATTCAGGAGCTACTGGATGAATACTAAAGATGGACAAGGAGGAAACGCAAGAGGAGGGTGGAAAGCAAAGGTCGTGGCACAGGTAACGTGGGAAAAGGAAACCAAAGAGAATGCTTACCCGAGGACCGGATAAATGTACGGCAACCCGTGGGGGTTAAGCCGAAATCGATAGTGTTAAGAAGGTGGCGCAAAAGAGGCGCTCCGTTGGCATCAAGGATGCAGCAAGGAGGGAAACCGCTGGGGAAGAAAAGTAGGAATGAGTGTGACGAGATAAGGTGAAAGGGAACTGCCAGGATGGCTAAAACCATGGGCGGGGTGGGAGAGTCTTACCGGGTGGTGATCTCCCTGAGCTGACGAACGAGACTGTGCTGGGGCGGGTACGCCACGGCAATCGTGAAAGGCAGAAATCAAGGGTAACAAAGGAGGCTGTCCAGTGTTCGGCTAGGTAGGTAGGGCACCTGCAAAACTAACTCAGCTGCACTGTTACCTTAAAATCGAAAAAAGCCATAATTGATGCGGACGCTTTTAAACAGCAGCTGCTCCCAAATCGTGTCTGTTTCCTATAAAAGGGAAACATAATTTCGGTAAGATTCTGAATGAATGTGTGCAAATCCAAAAATGTGGTCTACGCTGTGACATGTCCGTGTAAAAAGATATATATTGGAAAAACATCCCAAGAAGTGTGAAATCGTATTGTGCAACATCGTTCACGATTGAAAAATAAGATCCTCACTGCCCCAATGGTTGAACATTTTACAACTCTAAACCACAGATTTGATGATTTTACATGGACTGTATTATCATTGATAATTCAGAACAACCAAAGAGGCGGCGATCCGGAAGTATTACTGGCACAGAGGGAGGCATTCTTAATTATGAAATTCAACACGGCACTGATCGGCCTCAACGAGTTGTCTGAAGTCACAAAACTCTAAAAGGCAACAGTCTGAACACACATGGACTTCATGTCCCACAATGCCCGGAGGCGCCTGACCTCTTAGTTCCCCTTCCAGGTTGTATTAAAGAAACCAGTGTTGCAATGTCCTCATTGCTGCCGATTTGGAAGCAGAGTATCATGTTGGATTGATATTTCCCGCAGTATAGAGAAAGAATTACAGGCAAGTGACACGCTGCCACTGGGGGAAGAATAATTGCACACATTCATTCAGAATCTTACCGAAATTATGTTTCCCTTTTATAGGAAACAGATACGATTTGGGAGCAGCTGCTGTTTAAAAGCGTCCGCATCAATTATGGCTTTTTTCGATTTTAAGGTAACAGTGCAGCTGAGTTAGTTTTGCATTGTCACGCAGCACCATGCGCGCACTGAATTCTTTTCTCATAGAGCGCTCACAGTCATTCCATTCATTGTTTGCAGGTAATGGACTGACACCACTGAGTTGTCCCACACGTCACATACATTTGAAGATAGGATCTCTTCCCTTTGGTCCTCTGTTGCACGAAGAGCTGTCCCATTCAGTACATTTAATTGCTAATGCCTTAATGTTTAACCCTTTGTAGCTTCGATCACAATATAAGATTTGAAGCAACGTTTCTGGACATCAGTTCCTGTGGAACAACTCCACACCACAATTAAGGTACCTAAAATATTCCCTGTCCGTAAAGTAATGGTGGTACACGGGGGTGTCAGAATGAAAACCAACAATATTTCTTTTAATTTTGCAGAGCCAAAATACCAAGTCCAAGTCCTGAAGAGAATCCCGGATTTGTTAGGGATTCGAAACGCGTTGGCTTTGAGTATGGGGGACTGTTGATGGGGTGTGTCATGAGGAATGTTAAATAATATTTCCCTCAGCAGCTTCTGACAACACCCACCAGTAGGTTAGGTATCCCCATCCTCTCACAGGCAGGACAGGAAACATGTGTTGCGAAAATGAGTAACTGTCCGTCTGGTGTTAATATGAATGTAGGACTGGTTTAATTTCAGGCTGGCACACATGAGCTATTGATGTTTTTCTTGTGATTATTGATTTGTTATTATTACTTGTTTGCAAAAACGTTCCATATATTATTTTTTCTCACAAATTTTTTTTTGCACTATGTAAATGTTGTATATAGTTCTATTTCAAACGTTTTTGAATTGTGCGATTTACTAATGTGGTGTTTCTTTGAAAAGACATGCTCTATTGATTTATGAATGTCTTTGTTGAAATATCAAAAATAAGCGAAATAAAGCTTGAAAACTTTGGAATTAATGGTCTAAGGTTTATCACAACTCTAATCAAAATAACCCCCCCAGACATCCTGTTTGCTTATTTCAATATTGAGGTGGTCCAGTCTGGGGAGTTATGGACCCAAGCCTTGCTCGATCACCCCTTTCACAAACGGCATCGCAGATTACATCGCTCCTCACGCCCTCTCCTCCACGGACTACATACTGCTTGGAGATCTGAACTTCTACCTAGACAACCTCAGTGATCCCAACACCACCGCCCTCCTGGAGAACCTCACCAACATTGGACTGAAGCAACTTATCTCCACCCACACACACAGGGCAGGACACACTCTAGACCCCATCTTCGCCGGAGGAAACAACATTTGCTTCAGCCACACCACCAAGCCGCTCTGGACAGACCACCACTGCATCCATTTCTCCCTCTCGAGACCCACCGCACACAAGCGCACGCCACGCCTCCCACGCAGAAACTGGAACAAACTCTCCAAAGAACACCTCACCTCTGCCCTCAGCTGCACTCCTCCCCCCTACTATGACAGATGCCAACACAGCAACAAGCAACCTCCACCATTGATTCGCCAACTGCGTCAACACTCTCGCCCCCCTCCAGAACTCCACCAGACGACACAACACAAAAGCCGCCTGGTTCACCACGGACCTCCGAGAATCCAAGCGCTCTTGCCGACGACTGGAGAAAACGTGGAGAAACAGCAAAACCCCGGAAGCACGCTCCGCCTACAAGGCCGCCACCATGGCACACCACCAACTCATCAAATCAACAAAGAGAAACTTCATCCAAAACGAATCCTCTCCAACTCCCACAACTCCAAGGAATTCTTCGCCATCATACAAGAATTCACCAGACCAAACAGCGAGACTACCTACGTCCCGCCCTCCCAAGACCTCTGCAACAAACTCAGCTCCTTCTTCCACCGCAAGATCAAGACGCTCTATGACAACTTCGACGACCAAGACCACGGCACTGCCCCAACACCCCTCCCTCCCCAGCGACACCATCCAGCAGACCCTCCTCACCTGGACCCCTCTCACCACAGAAGACACCGCTAAGACTATGAAAAGAATCCACTCCGGAGCACCTAGTGACCCCTGCCCGCCGCACATGTTCCACAGGGCCGCCACCACCATCGCACCCGAACTACACTGAACTATCAACTGCTACCTCGAGACCGCCACATTCCCTGATGACTGGAAACGTGCCCAAGTCAAACACCTCCTCAAGAAGCCCTCCGCAGACCCAACAGATCTCAAGAACTTCAGGCCCATCTCACTACTCCCTTTCGCCGCCAAAATCATCGAGAAAGTAGTCAACACCCAGCTAGCTCACTTCATAGAAACCAACAACATCCTAGACACCTCTCAATCCAGATTCCGCAGCAACCACAGCACCGAGACCGCCCTCATAGCCACCACCGACGACATCCGCGCCCTCCTCGACCAATGCCCCACAGCAGCCCTCATCCTCCTGGACCTTTCAGCAGCCTTCCACCGCACACTAGCCGCCAGACTCCACGACGCCGGCATCCAGGGAACAGCCTTAGACTGGATTTGATCTTTCTTCTCAGGCAGAACACAAAGAATAAGACTCCTGCCCTTCCTCTCTGAACCTACAGAGATCAGATGGGGAGTACCCCAAGGATCCTTCCTCAGCCCAACGCTCTTCAACATCTACATGGCCCCCCTCGCACCCATCGTCAGAAAACACAGACTCAACATAGTCTCATATGCCGACGACACCCAACTCATCCTCTCCCTCACCAAGGAACCCGACATCACCAGGCGCAGTTTCCAAGAAGGGATGAAAGACATCGCAACCTGGATGAGCAGCAGCTGCATGAAGCTCAACTCACAGAAAACAGAAGTCCTCATTCTTGGCTCCTCTCCCTCCACATGGGACAACACCTGGTGTCCCCTGCCCTTGGAAACCCACCCACCCCAACGGACTACGCTCGCAACCTCGGCATCATACTCGACTCTTCACTCACCATGAACCACCAGATCAACGCTGTGTCCTCCATTTGCTTCAACATCCTCCACATTTTTTGCAAGACGTTCAAATGGATCCCCCCCGACACCAGAAAGAGCGTCACCCACACACTAATCACAAGTAGACTGGACTATCGAAACGCCCTCTACGCTGAAATCAACAAAAAACTCCTCCGCAAACTCCAGACCGTCCGGAACGCTGCAGCCAGACTTATCCTTGACATCCCGCGACATGACCACATCACCCAACACCTCCGAGACCTCCACTGGCTCCCCGTCGAAAAAAGAATAACCTTCATACTGCTCACACAAGCCTACAAAGCCCTCCATAACACCTGACCCTAATACCTCAATGAACGAATCTCCTTCTATGCCCCCCCAAGAGAAACCTCTGCTCTGCCGACCTAGCCCAAGTCACGGTCCCCCGCATCCACAGGGCCAGAGAGGGTGGCAGATCCTTCTCCTACCTCGCAGCCAAGACCTGGAACGAACTCCCCCTCCGCATCAGACGAAGCCCGACACTGCACCAATTCAGAACGGACCTCAAGACCTGGCTCTTCGAATGACCTACAGAGCTGCTCGTACCTCCCACCCCCCAGCGCTTTGAGACCCTCACGGGTGAGTAGCATGCTTCAAAAACCCTGATTGGTTTATTGACAAATAACAATGCATATGAAGGGTCACAACCTAGAAGAAAGTGTCATTGTTAAGCAAGCGATCTGAAATTTGGCATAAAATAACTAATCTTTGCTTTATCAAGTACCAATTGTGAGAAATAGCAGCATCTTCATATACCACATTGATTCATCAACAATATACAATCCCTAGGACAAAACACAGTTGCATTAATTACCAGCACCACAACCTCAAATATACCTTGCATCAACTTCAATACTCATGATAGATAAAAAACTGACAGAGAAAAAATTATGACTTTATCAAAAATACATCAGCCCGCTCCTAGCGCATGCTATCCTGTGACCAGGGGAAACCCTGCGCGGTACACAGGACTAAGTGAGCTTGATAGTCTGTCAATATCAGCTCCGGGACAAACAAAAGTGACAATTCTTTTTCAATTGCGAGGCCACACATCCCCCAATTGGGATATGCCTATCATGCCCATGCACGAAACCCAGCTAATTGTGCAATATGAGCCAACTACATTCTCTTTCAAAGCGGGGTGGTCTCTGTTAGGATGCCATGCCACTTATTATGTTTCAGTGCACCGTGCCAAAAGATTATCAGGATCTTGGTCACAGCAGGTAGAAGAGGGAGGAACTATTTTGTTATTTAATGAAAGAGTCTTGGAGATCAATAGATCTCACTGTTTCAGAGAATTGGCTGTGTGACTGTTTATTCATATCCTTACTCAGGTTAGGATTCACACAAATGTTCCTTTATCCTATCCTTGAAGGACACTGCCACCTGATAAGATGCCTTCATAGCATACTTTTATTTTCCAGCCAAACTGCCATTTCCAATCTCTCTTGGCAAGATTGGAGGCCAAACTGGAAAGCATTTTCCTTTCTTGGGGTCTATTAGAGTTACTGACATACATCACAAGAAGGTCAGCCCATCACCACAAGTTTGCAATAGTCTTGGAACTTTTACCACCCATTTGTCTCTATAATACAGGGAATGATTTGTAGAGCATATGTGAACATCCTGATGCAGCCCACTTTTAAGTGGCAACAGTCATTTAGGACACATTTGAGGGTCTCTTCCGAAGAGGTGGAAAGTGCATTACAAAGCAATGTACTCGTGTCACTTTCTCATCTTTGATACAATCTAAAGAAAGCCTTCAGATGCACATTGTAATGGACGCTTGCAAGAAAATCTAAACTAACTTATAACAGTCTCTGAAAAGGCGAATACCCACAATGTCCTGCTAGGTATATCCGCTTTCTACATAAAGTGACTTGAGTTGACAGTGACAGCTGCTCTCTCCTTATGGGTTTCATGTAGAATGAGGAGGAAATATCATTTTGCAGGATTTTTATCCTATTTGGTTTTTCCTTCAGTTTTATTCTTGATTAATAGCCACGTTTCTCACATCATACCTAATCGACCTGTTTCCCCTTTTTGTAGAATGAGTATTTTGATGCCTAGTTTATGATAGGAAGGATGTGTTTTTGGCAGCCTGTGGTGTCCAAAATCTACTTTTGCGGTTTTTTGTAAGGCCACTGTAAGTGAACTTGAGTAACAGTGTTTCATTGTTTCTCCGTCCTTGGTGGTTTCAGGTCTTCAATCAATATTTAAATCTTACTACGTCAAGAGAGCTGAGAAAGGTTCTTAGATAAAAGTATAATTTTCCATTTTGTGGATAAAAGTCAGCTTCTTATTCTTCCTGGCATCCTCTGGGTTATTCGAAGGATTCATAGTACTTTATCAAGGGGAATCCGTTTGTGTTTCTCTTACACTAAAACCAAAATCAGTGGAGTACTTCTTTTAGGGCTCATCCATCTCCCCTTTTACCAAGTGGCCAAACTCAAGCAGACTGTCATCCATTATTTTGCAGCATTGTGGTATTTTATTCACATGCTGTTTATTAGCTACCTTCTTTTAGAATGTTTTTTCTAAAAAAAAAAAGTACGTTTAATTTTGGACATCAACCCTAGGCATAGTTTGTGTGACTCGTGATGATGTCGACCACACGCCCACAATGTTTCATGAGGTGACAACAATCTTTCGATTATTTTTCCTCTCTCTTGGGGCTTCCAAATATGGTATAGGACAGTGATGAAGAGGGCAAATATGTAAGCCCCCTCCCAAAAAATAGGGCTTTTAATTTTAAATAATGAATTCCGAAGGCAATTTTTGCCAGTAAAACCAGAAAACCAGCTGAATAAAACTGAGAGAGAGAGAGCATATTTAGAAAAGGCATGGACCCTGGCCTTAATGCTTATTAATGCTTGGGCACTCAGCAGTGGCTGAGGACATTGAGGTTGATTACACAACAGGTTTGTCATTAATACTTGTTACTCCCTCGGGGGCATTAATGCTTATAACTCTACCTTTCACTGTTCATGTTCTTTGCCACTGGTCCAATGATGCTTATTACTGCCTAGGCTCATTGAGGTTCATCAGTTCCTGGGGCCACTGATATTTATTACCAAATTGAGCAATTAAAGTTCAGTAGTACATTATTGCAATAAGGTTCATTCCTTACTGGGGGCAACCATCTTTATTAAGATCCAGGTCCATTGACACTTGGTGTTTGCTTTTCACTCAGTCATTTTTTTTTTTTTTAAACAGATTTTATTTGTCGAAATAGCACATATAATGCAGACCTCTGAATCCCAGAGATAGCTGCCGCATGTAAGATACAAATTTTAAAATTGACCATTTTACATAGTTAAGGACAGGAGAATATGAAAGGCAATACAAATAAAATAAAATCCTGCAAACAACCAACTCCCCCACCTCCCTCCCCACCCCCCAGCGCACCGTCTCCCTATTCCGGAACAACATATTACTAACCCAGGCTGCCATCAATCTACACCAGAGCTCAACATCCACAATACCATTGTCTACTGGGGAATCACGGGCCACACATGAGAGTGCAGGAGACGGGGGAGGCCAGCCGGCTACTCTGGGCCTCGACCCCGGTCCCCCCGCGGCGGCTCCAGCTCCAGGCCACGATAATCCGCCCAACGCCTCCAGATCTTATAGTGCTTCCTAGGGCACCCTCTAGCCTCAAAGATGGGGAGCTCGAGGCCCATACTAAAGTCGAGACCATTTTTCCAAATCGAGACTGAGGGGGCAACCACCGCCTTCCAGGCTCTAGCTATATCTCTCTTCGCTAAAGTAAAGCCCAGGAGCATGAGATGTCGCTTATAGATGTTGCCCCCGATCCCTTCCATCACATGAAGGAGAACTAGTTTTGGTCAGTGAGGAAGCTCCCAACCCAGAACCTCAGAGAGACAGGCCAGTACCCCCCTCCAGAAGCGTGTTAGCGCTGTACAGTGCCATACAGTATGTATCAGGGTCCCCTCTTCATGCCCACAGCGGAGACACCCCGGGGAAGCCACCAAACCCGCCCTCCAGAGCCTAACCCTGGTAAAATAAACCCGGTGGAGGTATTTAAATTGGATAAGCCGCAGGCGCACTGCAATGGCCGCCCCACGTGGGGAAGCCAAAGCTTCTGTCCAGTCCTCTTCTTCCATCTGACCCACATCTCCCTCCCAGGCCTTCCTCAGACGCTGCAAAGAGGGGGAACAGTGCGTAACCAGAGACTGATAGATTTTGGAGATCTTGTGGTCTAGGAGATCCCCCATAAACACCTCAGCTTCCACCGGACTGAACTCCGGCAGTGAATCCAGACCCTCCAAGCTGGGAGCAATGGCATGCCGAAACTGTAAATATTTAAAAAAACTGAGTCTTTGGCATCTGAAAAGTCGTCTGGATGTCGTGAAAGGATTTCAACACCGTGCCACGCATAACGTCCCCCAGAGTAGATATCCCAATGTTATCCCAATCGCGAAACCCGGAGAGACTCAGTAACTGCGGAAAACGGCCGTTGTGCCATAATGGGGTCAGTCTATTCCACCAGCCCATCTTTCGCAATGCCTGCCGCCAAATCTGAAACACAATCCGCGTGGCCGACGGAAGGAGGTGCCTCAATGGAGCAGAGTAAAGAATAGTGTGTAGAGAGTGGTCCCCCATACAGCGCCGCTCCACAGCGTACGCTGGGTCTGCCCTGTCTCCATACCACCACTCGTTTAAGACAAGGAGGTGCGATGCAACATAATAGGACCAGATATCGGAGGTTGCCAGCCCCCCGCCATACGTAGACAGAAAGCACGTCCGGACCGCCACCCTTACCGCTCCACCCTCCCAGAGGAACTGACCCAGAACTGAATTCACCTGCCGGAACCACCGCGGGGGAACCGGATAGGGATGATTTTGTAGTTGATACAATAATCGCGGGAGTGACACCATCTTAAAAATGGCTGACCGGCCGTAGATGGACAGGGGCATATGGGACCAGGTCTTAATGTCCTCGCGCACCCGCTCCCATACAGGTGCAAGATTCCGCTCCCAAGCCGTGGCGGGAGAATCGGACAAGTATACCCCCAAGTATTTCATGCCCCCTTGTACTACTTGCACAGACGACTCCCAAGAACCAAGCTCGCCCCGACCTCCCAACACCCACAGAGTGGACTTCCGAGAGTTCATATATAAACCGGACGTTTCCCCGAAGATCTGCATGATACGCAGCAACCGAGGGCCCGTTCGTTCCAGGTTGGTAAGAAAGAACAAACATTGTCAGCATAAAGGGCGATGCGATCGGACAGTCCATGCGCCCATTCAAACCCGGACACCTGAGCGTCCATCCGCAGCCAAGGGTTCCATTGCTAAGGCGAAAAGATATGGGGATAGTGGACACCCCTGTCTGGTGCCCCGCCCAATAGAGAATGCAAAAGAGACGAAGCCCGCCACTCGCACCGAGGCCGTCAAGTCGGTATATAACAGGGTAAGATAGGACAAGAAACGCGGTCCGAAATTCAGCCGCCGCAGGAGCGCAAATAAATAAACCCAACTCAAGGAATCGAATGCCCTGTCCATATCCGCTAATAGGAGCGCAGCTCGCTCCCCCAGGCCCTGGATCGTCGAGACTGCCACATGCGCCCGTCTAATATTGTGGCGGGTTGCCCGCTGGGGCATAAACCCAGCTTGGTCCGGGTGTACCAGCATGGCTATATGGGGGCGGAGGCGGTTCGCCAAAGCTTTAGCTAGTATCTTGGCCTCTACGTTCAGGAGGGAGATAGGGCGATACGAGGCGTGATGTTCCGGTGGTCTGCCGGGCTTATGGAAAACCACTATCTCCACATGGCGCCAATCGCTGGGCAGACACCCCCGGTCCCTAGCCTCCTCGACCACCCTACGGTAGTGGGGTCCCAACTGCAAAAAATATTTTTTTTTTAATTCGCATGGAAAGCCATTAGGGCCTGGGGCCTTGCCAGAATTAAGATCTCCCAGGGCCGCCCCCAGTTCTTCTTCAGTGAGTGGGCCTTCCAATTCCTCCCTAACCGTATCCGAGAGTGCCTTTGGCGGGAGATCGTCCAAAAAGCGATCAATGACTTCCGCTGGGAGGCATTCCGCAGGGGCATATAAGTGAGCATAATACTCTGCAAAACTGCTCGCGATAGCCGACGCGCCCAACACAGGGAGCCCATCCAACCCCACCACACCCGGGAGGGCCTGGGGGCGAAGCGAACCCTGACACAATCGGTGCAGCATTTTACCAGATTTGTCTCCCCATTGGTATATCCTGCTACGAGTGGCCAGCCAGGCCTGTCGAGCCTCATCTAAGAGGATATGAGAATATTCCTGCTGCGCTAGTAGTAGCCGATGACGAGCCAACCGTCCGCCCTCTTCCCTGCCGCGCGCCTCCAACTCAAGAATAGTAGCTTCCGCTCGCACCAGGGCCTCTTTACGCTGTCTTCGGGCCGCGGCGCAAAAGGAGATGTCCACCCCCCGAATGGTGGGCTTCAAGGCCTTCCAAAGAGTCCCAGCCCCCGAGAACGAGCCCAGGTTAGTGGCAAAATATTGATCAAGGGCATCTTCCATTCGTTCCCTATAGTCCTCCTTTTGAAGGTTCCAGACTGAAAGGCGCCATCGGAATGGCCCACAGGCTCCCCCCGCTCGTATAGTAAGTGCCACTGGATAGTGGTCAGATAGTCCGCGTGGGAGTATTTCGGCTGCTACCACTCTGCCGTCAAAGACCCGCGGAATGAACAGATAATCAAGGCGGGAGAAGGAACCATGAACTGCCGAAAGATGCGTATAGCCCTGTGCATTGCCATGCATCCTGCGCCAGGGGTCTACCCAATCGAGACTCGTCACTAAGGAGTACTGTTTAGTGGGATGGCGGGCCTCAGATAGACCCCCGGACCTCCATCTATCAACGGCTACATCCATCACGTCATTCCAGTCCACTCCCACCACCGCAAGGCCTTCAGGTATATCCTGCCACAGGGTCAGAATCTTTTCGGCTAACCCCCAGGAGAGAGGCGGGGGGCATAGACGCTCCCCAGCACCAAAATCTCACCCCCTACCGTGCCCTGCACAAACAAGTACCTGCCCTGAATATCTCCCCAAGTTTTAATGTGTGTGTATGTGACCCTATGGTGGATTAAAATAGCAACCCCCCTGGAACCTCTCACAAACCCGGAATGAAAGATCTGTGTAAATCCGAAGCGCTGGAAGCATACTGCCTTAATCCCCATGAGGTGGGTCTCCTGCAACAATAAGACATCTGCGCGAGCTCGTTTGGCTGACTTCAGAATAGCCCCCCGTTTGATCTTGTCTAGCGCCCCTCTAACATTCCAGCTAAGAACCCTCACAAGACCAGGGGCCTCTCGTGTACTAACAGACATTCCTACTCCGTGCAGATCCTATACAGTACCATGGCAGCAACAAGGATCTTCCATAAGACGTAACAGAGCCCAGAATACAAGTAGACAGTGCAGCTACCCCACAAACACCCCCCCCAAAAACACAACCCAACAACTCTCTCCCCCCACACCCCCCCTCACCCTGTACCTCCAGAACAGTGAAGTACCTGTCGCGGCAGGCAGAGCAGGCTGACCCCAACAGGAGGTCCCAACCCTCACCCACCAATGGATCCCCAAGTCACAGCCCATTGTCTAGTGGCCTCCTCTCCTTCTGTGGAGCCCCACGGAGAGACTGGCCAACATACGCGCCCCTTCGGCCCATATAGAATACTCAAGTTCGATAAGTTGCATGGTCATCCTGGTGTCAGTCCGCTGAAACACGTGGCCGAGACACGGACCCCTCTCGGGCCGCGGGACCTGCAGATTGTGAGCGGCGCCTGGATTTGGAGCGTCTGCCCCCCCTTCCCCTTGGCCCGTGTTGATTCCGGGTAGGCCCACCCGAAGAGGAGTCGGACTCTCTGCCCGGGGGAGAGTGAGGATGTAGCCGCACAGTTTCATCCGTCCAGTGGAACACCTCCTCCGGTGTGTCAAAGAAGTGGGTGCGGGACCGGTATACTACCCGCAGCCTGGCCGGATAAAGTAGAGCATAAGGGAGCTTGAGTTCACGGAGGCGGGCCTTGGCGGCTAGGAACGACTGCCGTCACTGCTGCACCAGCTTAGTGTAGTCCAGAAAGATTAAGATGCGTGAGTTATTAAACAGCAATGGTTCCTTAGCCCGGGCCTGTTTCAGGATGGTGTCCCTGTCGTGGTAATTGAGGAGCTTGGTGATGACAGGCCGCGGACGGGCACCCGGGGGGGGCCTCTGCATTAGAGCCCTGTGCACACGTTCCACCACAAAGCATGTCGAGAGTTCCCCAGCAGGGAGCCAACCCTCTACTCAGTCCGTAAGAAATCGCTCCATATTCCCCTTCTCACAGTCCTCCGGAAAACCAACAAAGCGCAGGTTGATGCGTCGCGCCCTCCCCTCCGCGTCTTCCACTCTTAAGGCTAGGCCCCGTTGGGTGGCCTCGAGGGACGATACTTTCTGCTGTAGTGTGGCGACCACATCTTCCACGCCCGAGATTCTGGTCTCCGTCTCTGTAATGCGGGCTACCGCATTCCTCAGGTCCTGGCCGACCGCCCCGATCTTGGCTTCAAAGGCGTCTCTAGATTGCGTAATGGCGGCCATGAGGGCCGCATTATCTGGTATAACATTTTGAGACCACCCGGGCAACGCCGCCGGAGCCCCCTGGCCCGTGAATTTATCCATGGTACTCTGTTTGGTAGAGCCTCCGCCGTGCTTGTCTCTGGTCATAGTGGCCCAGTCACTGCCTCCGACCCCGGCCGGAGAACCCCCAGGAGGTGAATGTGTAGCTGTTGAGATGGAGATGGAGGTCGGGGTCCCACTCCTGGTACCGTCCAGGTGGAAGCAGGCCGCCCCCCAAATCGCCTTTCGTCTGGCCGGCCCTGCCAATTTCCCCAGAGGCACCCCCGAATCGTGATACCCCCCCCCCCTGCGGCCCAACCGCTGCCGATCCCCTGGTGGTGCTATCCCCGAAGAGGTCGCAAATGGGGGGGAGGGAAGCGCCGGGACCCCAACGAGAAATCAAGGGTGCTGACCCCAGCGACGCTCCCCACCGCGACCCGGCCTGGTCGCCGATGTCCCTACCTCGCCTCACTGGTCGTGCCAAAGTCTGGAGGATTGCCCCAGCCCCAAGTCCTCGCGCTGTCCGGCCGGCAGCCGGCCGATGCGACTAGGTAGTCTGTGGGGCCTGGGAAGGAGCACAGTGGGCCACTCCGACCTGGCCGCCACCGCCGCCAATCACCTCACCTCCGCCCGCGACCCTCCGGGGACACCAAAGACCGGCTCCGGGGGCAGTCTTCAGCGGGCAACGTTGACGGGACAGCCCAGGGACTCGATCGAGCGCCGAAGAGGCAGGATATATTTAGGATCTGTGTGAGGCTGGACGGAGCGCGCTCAGCTCACGTCCGCCATGCTGGCCCACCAAGCCACGCCCCCTCACTCAGTCATTTTTAAAACCATTTGGGAATAATTGACTGAGAAAGTTTGTGAGGCGTTGAATGAGTCACTCACTCTGTCCTTGTAAGACATGAATTTGAAATTTAACCCAGACCTGTGGGGAATGGAGTACAACTGCAAACGTATCAGCCAAATGTGGTGCACATCGGTCATGTCTTTTTACATAGCAGAAATTCGATGAAGGAAATTCTACAATCGCTGGATCTAAGTTTACCAACTGTTCATGGTATGGCAGCCTTTTTATCGTTAAATGCTTTTTTTTCTCGTTTAGTGAATTTTCGTCCAGCCTTAGATTAGATATAAGGCATGTGCAAATATTATATACGTAATCTTTTTGTGGCAATCTCCACTCAAAAAAACGGAAAATCAATTGAGTGCATAAAATAAGTGTGAAAGCACAATAGATACTACTTTTGACCCTGCTCCACCCCTACCGGCTGCTTCCTCCCTATGTATGTGAACACAGGAAGGGAGGGGAACAGGGAAAGTAAAAAGCAGCATAGCGGGGATGTTGGTGCTGTAGTGTGCATACGTGAGCGGGCCTCTCTCTAACAATAAACACTGGTCGGGAAGAGAGTAATAAGAAAGGGCCTTCACTCCCAAATACGTGGCCAGGACGTTACATATACACTGTAGCTTGGGAACACTCCATGGACTTGCCGAGCATCCATGGCGGTTCTAGTTGAACATGCCACTAACATGGTAAATCGCAGGGGGTTGTTTTTGACTAAGAGACGTGGAGGGGTGTATTTATTTATTTATGCATTTTTATTTAGCACGGACATTACACAAAGATGTTAGAGCGCTTTACAAAAGAACAGGTTTCATTACAAGCGGTATAGTTTTCCAAACCGGTTGCTACTTACGGTTTTTACAAGCCACAAAGTGTTGAGTATAAAGATAGGGATAGAGGTTAGTATAAATCATTATAAAGGAATGGACTTACAAAGGGTACGTTATCATGTGTCACGGGTAGGGAGGTTGACTTAGGTGATAACTGGTCAAAATGTCTATTTAGGAAAAGGGCCTTCAGCTCCGTTTTGAAGGCAATGAGGTGGTGGACCGTAGTTGCTGCGGTAGGGATTTCCATATTCTGTTTGCGCTACCAGAGAACGATTTTGCCTTTTTGAAGGTTGGGGTCTCTACTAAAATAGCTTTAGCATTTCTCAATAGTCTGGTGCTTCCTGATATCTTTCAATTTGTTCACTGTGAGTGGAAGTATGTAAGGCCTTGCGGGTGATAGAGGCAGTCTTATATATCGCCCTTGCTTCAATGGGGAAGGGTTGATGAGGTCATTCGCATCCAGGACCGGCTTTAACACTGGTGGCGCCCTGTACGACAATGTTTGTTGGCGCCCCCCCCAATGGCCACCTCTGCCACAGATTCTCTCAATAGCACCCTTTAACAGTGCCCCTCAAGTCTCCATAACCATTGTCTCTCAGCATCATTTAGTTCTATAGCACCACTGATACCAGTGTAAGGTGTTTGTGCAATTTGTATGTGAAGTAAAGTGCTCTGAGACAATCATATGTGTATTAATCAGTGTATAGGAAATGTACATCAGACAGGACTACAGGGTGTAGTGGAGGAGTGACGTCATTGATACTGGTAGGCAATATAGTTTAAGAGTCCTTATTCTGGAAAAACACAAATTCAGAATTTAAAACGTAACACCATTTTTAGGGGTTCTCTTTAATAATAAGAATTGTTTTCTACCCAAATAAACCCTTTTAGTAAGATTAGAATAATGAAAGACTGCAAAAAAACATATAGCTCTAACATATACCTTGCAGTTTGCATGCAGCTCTTTGATGACAATTAATAGCTCAATGTTCTATATTAGGATTTTGACTTACAAACTACAAATAACAAAAAGAGCTCTTTTACAGAAGCAGTAACCCACTGACCTATTTACATTATATGCACTTTGTGATCTGCATGGTACACGTTCTTAGCAGCAGGCATTTTAACCCTCTGTGCTGCCTTTCCATGAGTCAAAACTTCCACTAGACAAACCTCCGGTCTCTTTCCAGGAACAGGATTTATCAGTTATCTTGAAGTTTTAATTAATGCCTGAAAATTGCTGGAGGCCAGGAACGCAGCAGCTGGTGCTTTTAAATTGTTACTATACTTGCAAAAATGACGCCCCCACCCCAAGTCAGCGCCCGGTGTGGTGGCATCGATCGCACCGCCCTAGAGCCGGCCCTGTTCGCATCTGCAGAGGGTTTTTTTAAGACGTGAAGTGATTTCACCAGTTTTGATAGAGTCAGTGAATGATCCTTGGCTAAGAGAGAGATTCACCAGTTTTGTCCAATAAGGTAGCATGTGTGTGAAAAGATCTTTGGAAATGTTACTTGGAATAGGGGCCACAAAGTGATTTATGTGTTTAGTTTTGATGATATTTTTAAGTAAAGCTTCTTCCCCGAATATGTCAGAGGTTTGCTAAGGGTTGTAAGACAGAGGCACGCATGGGTAAACCACGTGTGCCTCTACCACTCAGCCCGATCCACAAATGCGCCTTAACCATGCATTCCTTTACCATGCAATTTTGTTGCGAAGGCATGAATGGTAAAGGGGATGCATGGTTAAGATCCCCACTACCCTGACCTTCCCTGCCCTAAGCCCTAAAATTTTAACCCCCTACCTCGCCCCTTCGCCCTGAGGCCTAAAACCAGCCCTGCCCTTAAAACTACCCCTTTCCCTCCCCATGCCCTAAAGCCTAAACCCTGCCCCCTACAATAAACTACCCTGACCTCCGTCCTGATCCCTAAAACTTACCCCGCGCTGTCCATAAAACTACTCTAACCCCTTCCACTGCCTTGAGGCCTAAAACCCTGCCCCCAATTAAAAAAACTACTGTATTCCCCCCCCCCGCCCTGAGCCATCAAACTGCCCCACTCCTGAAAACTCACCCCAAACCCAGCCCTTATAACTACCCCGACCCTCTCCCCCTACCCTGAGCCCTAAAAACCTGCCCCCTTCCCAAAAGTACCCTGACACACCCCCTGCCCTGAGCCTTAAAAGCGACCCTACCCCCACAACCCGGCCACAGCCCCACTTACCTGTCCATGTCCGGAGCTTCCTGTTTCAACGCTTCCCCTTCTTCTCCCTGCCCATCCTGAACACTAGACGGCTATCTGCCTTAACCACGCATATTCGTGGTTAAAGCAAACGCGTTGTTCAGGCAGGCGTGGTTGCGCTTGCATTTTTCCTGCACAAGTGGCTCTGCCCGCATTGATTCGGCCGTTCCTCTTTGCCAGGTAATATTGGCTTTGCAGGCCAAGGTGGAGGTAGGGCATACATCTTGGCATAGGAGCAATTTCACTTTGAATCAAAAAATTGTACAAGCTCTTCTGCTTTCTTGGAGGGATTGTAAAATTTGATGGAAGAGGGCATTTAGGTCCCACCCGCACACTTGTGGGTTTTTTTTTTGCTTCACTGCAGCACCTAAACACTACCCTAATGCCATCACCCCCTCCCAGCCTTGCCCCATTACAGCCCCTGGGATTGCCGAATAGCGAGGGAAGTGATTTCTTTGCAATCCTTCGTCTTGCCAAGGTCGGGTTACATGCTAAAATTATACAAGCAATGGAAATCTCAGTAGGTCTTGCGTCACTTACCGACTTTCTGTCAAAGTTGTTACCTGCCACAGCTTAGAAACACCTGTTGCGTGGACGAGATCCTCCAGATACAATATGGAATTGTGGTTGCAAGTGGTAGTTACAATTTAATATGGAATCCACCTCCACCCTCAGTAAAAGATAACAATAATAAGGCTGCAGATATCTCCTTGCATGCCAAGAAGACCCTGGTGCCATTGTATCAGTTGCACTAAGGATAGCTATGTACCTTAGTTGTAGCTTCAGTAGCGCCGTTGACTTGCCCTCATGTCACGACGTGGATCACTTTCGCCCATGCCAGCTTTTTAGCCATGATCACCAAACTTGCTGGTACTTGTATGACGATGTTGATAATTGGAAACCAAAATGTAAGCACAGACGTGCTTACTGTGTGGGCTGAAAAAAACAGGAATGGCTGGAGGTCGCCCTCATGACGTAGAGTGCATGAGGAGCTGTAGATGTCCTCGGGAATGGTCGGCTTACGGCTGGCCGCCATTTTGTCAAGCTGAAGTGAACCACCGACAGAAACTCTCCCTGCATCCAATAGGTGTCCCGCCTTGTCTGGGGCAGGACATCTGGCAGAGGGAAAAGTAAATGGTGGAAGCAACACGGGTTGAGGGGACTGTCAGACTGGAACAGAGGCACACGAGACACAGCCTGCAGCACTTCTCACCCCCACCTCACCCACAGGAAGCATGCAAATGAGAGCGACAATTAGGCCAACTAGTAGCAAGCAATGAACGGCAATTAAGGATGAGCACACGGTTAGAAAACAGAAGGTTTAGAAGAGAGGCACGATACCCAAAAAAGCAAAGAACCCCACCACATGCTCCAAATGCTGATAGGTGTTACCAACACAACTTACCTACGACCAGGGGTACTTAATAACAACTATTGAATTGCCAAAGTGCAAGGGTATGTGCTTCCCCTCCTTGCCCATGGGTAAGCGGGAATGAAAAAAAAAAAAACAAACATGGCAAAGCCAATGGATTTTGCCTATAAGACCTATTAGCTTCATTCAGATTTTTAGCCATATTGAACAGCATCACAGCTGCGTTGCACCAGGGTTAAAAAAAAAAGAAAAAGACCTAATGACACGACTATGCGTTATTGTGTAGGCACACGCATTTAAGGCGCATGCATACACTTACAAATGACACTGTTTTGTTTTTGTATTTACCGATCCAAGATGGATTGTGGGGCTCAAATTGCTCTTTTAAAAAATAAATAAATAATGGTTGACCAGGTTGTAGGAGCGGGCTAGGGGTGAAGAAGCACAGCGGGTGGGGAGAAGCAACAAGTGGGAGAGAACATGAGCAAAGGAAAGCAACGTGGAATTTGGGGTGGGCAGAAGCACCTGGTGAAAGACAGCAACGTGGAGTGTGAGGAGCAGAAGCACAAGGGCAAGAGAGCAACACAAATGCAGGCGGTGGGAGAGAAGCACAGGCTCCATCATCAGCGGTCTACAACATGTACTATTTTTATATAGGATTCCTAATAATACAATTCATGTGGTGGTATTAAGAACATGGGCGTTCAAAATAACAGTATATGGTCTCCCTTACTGATGGGTCCAAAGCCAACTAGGAAAGATAGATTTTTTAAATTCTATTTTCCTTTAAAAAAAAAAAAAAAAAACACATGCAACACTGTGTGCATTGATGAAAACAAAACAATGTGCATTTATACAATTATTGTGTTAAATGCAGAATAGCAACACCCAGCATTTTCAATTGTCCAGCAATAAATGAAAGTAACGGAGCTACCCAAATACTGAAGTGTTGTATATAGTGGAAAGCACATTTCGTGACCTCAAAGGAGTGCTTGCTCACAGTATGTTAAATAGAAAACTAAATTCAACTATAAATCACTGCAAAGTATCAATGTGCTCAGGTGCTTTCTTTGGTGTTTCAGGAACAAATGTCATTAATAGTGTCAAGAACTTTAAAAGCAGACAGAAGAAGAAACAAAACATTTGCACACTTTATGTATTTTACTGTCTGTTCAAGCCTCTAGATATTTCGCCAATGGGCCAGGGATTATTTGTTGGCATGCTATAAACACAACACCATGCTCTCCTGATGGGTTAAATTACCTACAAATCTTAGCAGTGTAAAAACAAACCAGCAGCTTCCGGATCCCAGTGGAAAACATGCTTTGGCAGCTAGTGAAGCATTCTCTCTGAAAAGCGATCTGTAAACAAAACACACTTTACTGCATAAAAAGGTCTTACAAAACCGAGGCAAAAACCAGAACAGCTTCTGATAAAAGTGACTGCAGAATCCACAAAGAGACTCCGCAACCACCAAGACAGAGAAGAACAAAGAGATCATGACCGAAACTACGCCCCTGGAAAGAAGTCAACGGAGACTGTTCTACTTGACATCACAGCTCCAATGAGAGGGCCAACTGCAGCGAGGGCTGCTCCACTGCTGACATAGACATCAGAGAACACCCTTCAAGAACATCAGTCCTAGCAACTAACTGATGTCTATATATCCTTTTGGTAAAAACACCTGTCTGGCAGATCATGGGGGAGTGGCTGGGTGCGGTGAGCTTGCAGGGCCAATGGTACATGCAATGATCAAACACTAACTGTACATAGAATCAGCTGGGTCGTTTGTGTAAAGAGCTATGTCTACTCATTTCCAAGGCTTGAAATTCCGCAAGGGCCACACACCTGATCCAGCGATCTGGGACTAATACATTTCTTACAGACAAGGCCCATTTTCATTACCCACCAAGTCCCTTCACGCTGGGTTCAGTGTATTACCATATGTACCAAACTTACCAATCACCAATTTGTATCTTCATTCTAGTATACCAATTATGGCGATGCGATCTTTTATAGTTGACGGGGTTTGGCAAACTAATACTTAGTTCAAAATAATACTCATAATCTAAACATATACACCACTAAATAAAGACAGACTCATATGTATATTTATAATGTTTATCTAAATAATGTGAAATAATGCTCATCAGTACCAACATACAGCACAAATCATAGATCGTCAAAGAGCAAACAACATTAGAAGAGAAAATGACAAATTCATATCAATGACAATGCATAAAGGAGTGGAAAGGCATAGAGACAAAAGATTCAGAGACAAAATACATTTGCAAATGATTATGCAAATTCAGATTTCAGTCTATACTAACCCAAATAGAAAATAAATCTACTCTCTGGCCATGAGAGCAGCAAGGCCCCTCAAGAAGATTTGAAGAGGCAAAGACTAAGTCAGAAATCGGATGACAGGAACAGAACAGCAAACCGACGACAGCGACGATCTCCCAAACAGTCTGATCACCTCAATCATCAGAACGCGCAACCTAAACTCCTCCCACCAGGCACCTCAATTATACCCTAAAACCCCAAATGTCCAACCCACACTTGTATCTAACGAAGGGTTATTCTACATTTGATTGGTTAAGGAAGGGGGTGTATTGTCACACCACTCTCTGCATGTCCATCACTCTAAATGACCCATTGTTTTATTTATTTATGACAACAACTTCCACCCCAGGAAATATGATTCCATCCATTATCAAATGTTCTCTTCTTTCATTCGAATCATGTAGCAAACTTTGTACTGCTCGTGCCTCTCCAGAGGAAACGCTTCCTTTGCTCGAAGAATCAAATCTTATTTTTCATGCAAAGTTCTTGGCAGACACTCAGGTTTTTCTGAAGGACAAGCTCTCTGTCCACCTTCCCTTCACTTTTCCGAATTAATTTCATGCATTTTCCTTTTACTCCTTTTAACCCTATATCTTCATGCAGAGCAGAAAAATCATGCTTTTATGGAAAACAAACACAGGCATTATTATTCACTTGTAATGCTTTTTCACTACGCACCAACCCAATTGCTGCATCAATCCTTGCGCGAACCGTATTAAAATTATTTTCCTAGCAAACGTTAATAACATGCACTAAAGCAGCATTAATCTTTTATTTTTATTTTGTCCAAAGCAGTTTTGCGGCCGAGTTCAGTACTTTAGTACGCGCTTGCGCAGTAGCATTCTTCCTCATGTTAAACGCTTTTCCGCATAAGTTTTCACCGCACACTGTTAGTAAATGTTACTGAGGGTTCAATCCGAGCAGGTTTTATTTAACGAAAACCCTGCTCCATCAATCCCCCCTTTGATGGCGTTTTTGAGCCATCACCAAAATACCCACCAATACAAATTATCACTTAAAAGGCTGTTGTTCTCTCTCGTTTCACCATTATCCCATCTAAATCTTTCATAACTTCATAGTAATTTCCTTTCATATCCTCTAATTCTATCTCATCCCTCTTTCTCTTTCTTGCCCGTCTTTTATTTTCAGATGAATCTCTCTTGCATTTACAACACTTATAGATCAGATAGATCATTAGTACCACTGTAGCCACTGCAATGATAGGTGTTAATATTCTCCCTAATATACTATTTCCAAAGGTAGAAAACCAATTACCTACAGAGTAAAAACTCTTACCAACTCTTACCAATTCAGCCAAATCTTGATGAAGATTTGTAATGTTCTTAATATACCCCTCAAGACTCTTACTCTTGTCAGGGATATAAGTGCAACATTGTTGTATTTTCAACATATTGCAGACTCCACCCTCTTTAGCCAATAATACATCAAGGGTAAGTCGATTTTGTAAAACCATAGACCTAATCGCAACCATCTCAGTATCAATCATTAAAAACCCACCAGCAGTGTCTGTTGATAAACGATCAACCACTGTGGACAATTTTCTAATTTTATGCGAATTTAGAATAACTCCAACTGAAGGTATCAATGCTCCAAAAATATCTCCCATTATTTCTGAAAAACTCGCTCCTCTCTTATTACGTATTAGTCCATTCTTTACTTCATTGATTCTATTATTCTCATCTAAATGATAGATTTTTGATAATACTATGCCCAAATAACAACATCCATACCAATGTGCAGGCAACCTATAATAGGCATTCTTACCACACACATAATATATTCCTGGAAAAACAGGATCAGTTCCTCCTTTTAGTCCCCATCCTCCCGTTATTAGAAAGGTATGATCACACTCACTAGAACCAATGAAATAATTGCTATATTCAGGCTTTTGTTTAAGGAAACAAAGCTTCCCTCTATGATACCAGTCTAGAGTCATGGCAGCGTAAGTCTCGCCTTTCTTATAATCTCCTTCTCTGAAAGCCCATGGAGGTACTTGAGACTTTTGCTCAGCTGCTTTTCTCTAAAAATCTTGTCTTCTATCTTCCACCATGTTAATGAATTCTATTTCTTCAAATCGTAAACTACAAGTGAGGTTGTGTCTATGTGCATATACTGTATCTATTGTCTGTGTAGTATGAAAAAACTCTCCCTTATATTCTGCATTTCTAGCACTATATATTCTATTCATGTTCTTTCTAATAGGAATTTCTGAAAATACTAAATCCATGTTAGAATAAAAGTATTGCAAACTTCCCTTCTCATAAAACAGACTAGTTAGTACACTGCAAGACACACCATACGTTAAAGGTAGGTGATGGTAAGTCACCCCTCTGAGACAGACGATGGTAATTGCATGCACACGTAACAATCTCTCGCATCCATTGTATCAACATATTCATACAATAACTTTGTAAAGACATTTAACGAAAAGTCATTAATCGAGTTATCATGATGATAGATGCTGTCATCTTTCATCTTCTCTAGATTAGTATGTGAGTCTTCTTTAAGACTTTTAGTATCTATTTTCCCACTCATCACTCCATTAGTATTATTTTTGTGATTAGTTACCATTAAGACAGGCACAACAACAATTAGTGTTAACCACACCAACATTAGTAGTAAAATACTAAATAAGCAAGCATTAACACATCTATGTTTAAAACTACGATTTTGATGTTCAGTCTCTGCTGTATTTGCCATTTTCTAGAGAAAAAAAAAATCTATAAAAATCTATCCAAAGTAGTAAAAATCTATCCAAAGTAGTGTATCCTTACACTTTATGCCTTTCTTCTTTACCCCCTCTTTTTATTTTTTTTATTTTTTTATATCTTCTTCTTCAGATCTCTGTTCTGATTTTCTGAAATCCTTTTAATGAATTCTCATATTTCTTGCACCTTTGTTTACACAGTTCTTTAAGGTGGTTCAAAACCGTTTCCTTCACTTTGCTCTGTACCAACGTTTTCTTTGCTCTGATCTGTGTTTTCAACTTCTTCCAACACTACATATGTCCATTCTGGAGCTGTGTATTTCTTGTTCGGAACTCTTACTCTTTTCGATTTACGAACTGATTCTTCTTCAGACTCACTTTGCTCAGTCTGATCTGGAACTTCAATTAATGTGTCTGGTAATTTTTGTTTCAGAGTGTATTTCAATCTTTTCACTCCTTTTGGCCACACATCACCTTTTCTTGCTTTCTTTACTTGAACTGCTTCTTCTGCATCAGTGTCAAGTTCGCAAGTTCTCTTATTCAGTCCTTTTCTCTGTTGCACTTGCTCTTGGTTTTCACTCAACACTTCTCCATTGTCTCCTTCAACAGCAGTCTTATGAGACCCAGTAGCTGGCGCCCACTTTATTTGACTTTTTCCCTGTTCAATCACGTGTTCAACACCTTCAGAATCTGTAGCTTCAGACTCTGTGCCTTCACGCTCTACAGCTTCTGGCTCTTCACGTCTCTCCACCAGTTGCTGTTCTTCTTCTTGTCTTTGAAGTGTACTTGGGACTCTTCTTGTATGACTTGCATGAATCCAATTCGGCAAGCCACCACACTTCACTGCTGTCGTTATCACCAGTATTACCTGGTAAGGGCCATGCCACCTAGGTTCCAGACACGACTTTCTTACATGTTTCTTCACCATGATCCACTCACCTATACTTACATCATGTGCTTGCTCCTGCTGTGTTGTGGTTGCAATTTCTCCAACCTGATGAGACACGGAACGCACCACATCAGCCAATCCTTTGCAATAATCAAGCACTAGATCATCAGTAATATTCATCAGTTGATTTGCTGGTACAATCGGCAGTCTCATTGCTCTCCCCATTATAACTTCATGAGGTGATAATCCAGTCTTTCTATCAGGAATGCTTCTCAGACTCATCAATACCAGGGGTAAAGCATCTGGTCATTTCAGTGTTGTGGATGCACATACCTTTGACAATCTGGATTTGATAGTGCCATTGATGTGCTCAACCACGCCTGAGGCTTCTGGTCGATAGGCACAATGCAGCTTTTGCTCAATTTGTAATGCTGCACAAATCATCCGAATTATTTCATTATTGAAATGTGTACCTCTATCTGTTTCTAAAGAGACTGGAAATCCAAATCTAGGAATGATCTCTCTCAAAAGCAATTTAGCAACTGTTAGACTATCATTTCTTCTTGTTGGATATGCTTCCACCCAACGAGAAGACAAACAAACCACAACCAACACATATTTCAGTCCATTACAAGGGGGAAGCTCAATAAAATCTGCCTGTAACCCATTAAAAGGTCCTGCCGCTTTTCCAATGTGCCCCCAACTAACAACAGTCTTTCTACCTGGATTTTGCTGCTGGCAGACTGCACACCTCTGGCATAGACTCTCTGCAATGACTCTAAACTTTGGATTGTACCATGTCTGTTTGAAGAGTAAAAATCATTGCATCTCTTCCCACATGAGTTATTCCATGGTACATTCTTGCCATCTGTGAAAGTAAACAGTCTGGCATTACTGGTCTTTCATCCACATACACCCATATTTCATCTTCAGGTCTCTTAATACATACTGATTTTATCCTTCTTTTTCCTCCTCACTGACTTCTTCCTGCAACTGTCTAACTTCATCCCATGTTTCAATAGTAGAGAACATCAAGTGACAATTTGTATTCTTTTTCTCCGTTCCTTTATTAATTGAAACTGAATTTTGTGCACAGAAACGAGCAACTTGGTCTGCGTATCTGTTCTCACTGGTCACATAATCATTTCCTGATTTATGTGCCGGACATTTGACCACTGCAATCTCTTTGGGCAATTGTAGTGCATTCAACAAATCTTTCACTTCTTTACTATTCTTAATTGGGGATCCTGACGAAGTCAGAAAACCACGTTCCATCCACAATTGACCAAAATCATGCACCACCCCAAAACCATATTAACTATCCGTAAATATGGTTATTCTCAATTTTTTGCCAATTATTCACGCCCTGGTCAAAGCGACCAACTCAGATATTTGGGCTGAATTTATCCCTTTTAGACAAGATGCTTCAAGAACCATGGCCACTGCACATACAGCATATGAAGCACGCAAAACACCTCTCTGATCTCTCAGACAAGAACCATCTACAAACATCACACAATCTGATTCTGACAATGGTACATCTCTTATGTCAGGCCTTGGTTTTGTACACAACTCTGTCACATCCAAACAATCATGTTCTGCTTCATCTTTTACTTCTTCACAACTCGAACTTGGCAACAAAGTTGCTGGATTCAGTGTCGTACAACTTGTCACTATCACATTTTCAGCACCCAAAATCACTCTCTCATATCTAGTCAATCGACTACTCGTCATGTATTGTGTCCTCGTTCGTGTCAGCAAAATCTCAACAGAATGTGGTACATACACTCTCACTGGATGTCCCATCACAATCGATTCACTCTGCTCTAGACTCACACAAGTAGCAGCCACTGCTTTCAAACAACCTGGCAACGCTGCAGCCACTGAGTCCAAAGTAGCAGAGAAATACGCCACTGGGGACGTGCCATTCCATGTGTCTGTGTCAGGACTGAAAGTGCACACCCATCTCTCTCACAACAGAATAATGCAAATTCTTTGCTGTAATCTGGCATACCCAATGCAGGTGCACAATAAAGACTATCACGCAATTCAACAAAAGCCTTCATGCTTTCCTCATCCAGTTGGATTGGATCAACTACATCTTTGTGAGTCAATCTCTGTAAGGGCTTGGCAATCAGTGAAAAACCACTAATCCACTGTCGGCAGTATCCAACCATGCCCAGAAACATTCGAATTTCCTTCTGTGTTCTAGGAGGACCCATTTGCAAGATCACTGCAATTCGATCTTGTGATACTTTCCTGACTCCTTTTTCAATTTTGTGTCCCAAATATTGAACTTCTTTTTGACAAAATTGTAATTTTGCTGGTGACACTTTACGCCCACCTACTGCCAAATGGTTCAGTAGAGCAATTGTATCTGTCACACATGCTTCTCGTGTCTTCGATGCCACCAATAGGTCATCGATATACTGCACCAACACTGAGTCTTCTGGCATAACCAATGACTCCAGACATTTTTTCAGAATCTGATTAAAATTCGAAGGACTCTCTGTATACCCGTGAGGAACTCGGCACCATGCCAAAACACGGTCTCCGAACCGGAAAGCAAAAGAATATTGGCTATCCGGATGCAGGGGTATCGAGAAAAACGCTTGGCACAAATCAATCACTGTGAACCATTCTGCGTCACAGGGAATTTGGTAAAGAATTACTGCTGGATTTGGTACTATCGGACAACAAGGCACCACAATCTTATTAATCTTTCTCAAGTCTTGCAAAATCCTCAATTTGCCACTCGGTTTCTTGATTCCCATAATAGGTGAATTACAAGGACTCCCTAGTATCTCTATCAAAATACCCTGCTCAATCATTTGCTCAATCACAGGAGTAACTCCCTCAATAGTCTCAGGACTCATTTTATACTGTGGTGTTTTAGGAAATTCTGCACCCTGTTTAACCATAATTTGAATAGGATCAACACCCTTCATCAATCCGATGTCTTTCCCTGAGAAATCCCATACATCAGCAGTCACTCCGTCTCTCAATTCAACAGGCAAATCTTTCGCTGTAAATAAAGGATACAAATCATTCCCTTCTGTCCCTTGCTTTGCTAACATCACCTTGAAAGCAACATCCTCATCCGGCGTTTGAAAAGCAATACCATCTGGTGTACAATAGATGGTGCAGTTCGTTTTACACAATAAGTCCCTACCTAAAAGGTTTACCGGACTTGAGTCACACACTACAAACCGATGCAAATCTCTGAACTTTCCAATATGAACTTCCATTGGTTTGGTCACTGGAGTCTTAATATGCTTATTTGAGACTCCTACGACTTGGATAGTTTCTCCCGAGAGGGGTAGGTTTGGAATTTCTGCTGCTCTTACAGTAGAACGGGTAGCACCAGTGTCCACAACGAATGTAATATCATTACCTTCCACTTTCCCATCCACAAAAGGATCTATCTGAAGTACCACTAGAGATGCACCAAGCACGCACTCTTCCTCTCCCCTCAGGCACCGTCATTGAGACAAATCCGAATCACTCTCCTGCAATCAATATTGTGAAACCATTTGCACATTTTGTTTCTTACCAACTTGTTCACCCACATGAAAACCAGCATCCGCACTGTATCTCTGTACCTGAGCATTCACATTATTTGGCATAGGAGCTTGAGGCACCTGTACCTGTTGTACCTGTTGTAACTGTGGTGTAACTACCTGTTGCTGCTGTAGTTGTTGTTGATTCACAACCACTTCATTCTGCATCTGTGGATTGAAATTTTGAACCATTCCATTATTTCCTAACAAAGACTTACACTCGTTCTTCCAATGTCCCAACTTGCCGCAACCATGACACAGATATTTCTTTTTCATTTCCTCTTTATTACTTTTACCTCTACCTTTACCTGGTAATTGTACTTGAACACCACCATTTGGAACAATATTCATTGGTACCTGACTATTCTGAAACCTGTTTGAGAACCATCATTAAAATTCCCATTTTTCTGCTGTGCCACTTTCACCTGTGCCCACATCATTTTTTCTTTCAATTTCTTATGTCTCGATTCAATATTATCACTGCAATACTTTGCATACCTCAGAATTTCGTCCACTGACTTATTCTGCCAACAAATCAAATGTTGCTGAATCATATTACTAATCTCTGGTTTTAATCCAAACACAAACTAATAGACAAAATGACCCATATCTTTATCAGTTATACTCTCAAAACCACTATACTGTTTAAACACTTGTAAAAGTCTTTCGTAATAAGCATGTACTGATTCTTTCGACTCCTGTGTTGTCCTATCAATCTTAACCCAATCTGTTTCTTTTGGGGAAATCTTACTCTTCAAGTAAGTAATCACTTGATTATATTTCTTCATCACTTCTTCTGATGGGGCTCCTGTTTTAATATCTCTAGGATATTCTTCTTTTGGCCAATCAACTGCAATCTTACACTCAGTCCATAAATCAGCTGGAACTACAATATCAAACAAACCATCCAAATCTTTCCACAAGACCTTTGAGACTTTTACAAATCTCTCTACCTGTTTGTACCATTCTACAGGCTTTTCTCTCAATCTGGGAAATTCATTCGTAAAAGACAATATATCCTGTCTTGACCAAGGAATGTGAACATATCCACCACCCGGAACTTCTCTCATTGGATATATTATTTCAGCAGACTCTTTCTCTCTTAACGGAAGTAAAGGAGATGCAGTCACACCCTTACTTGCAAGTATCTCTTCTTTCTTTTTCGTCCATCTACCTTTCCATCGTTCTACATCACCCCACCTTTTCAAAGTATTTATCAACTCCTTTATTTGCAATCATTTACCAGATGCATTCAAACTCTCCAAATCCTTGAAACTAAAATCCAATCTATATGTCTTTTGCAAAACTTTTGATTTTTCAATATCCACTCCATATTCTTGTGCAGCTTCTGCCAATTTCTCATGTAATCTTTTCGCTTTCAATGTAATATTTTTACACAAGAATAACAACTCCTCATCCTGATATTTACTCAATCTCTCAGGACTAATCATACCATCAATCATTTCTTCTAAATCTACTCTCAACCTACTTACATCTATACTCAGTTTGGACTTATGAGATGCCATCCCTCTTATCCATTCATCCAACTCCTCTGGCGAAGGTCCCACTGAACCCGAACCACCTGATATCGAAGTTGTTTCTTGCACATTCAACAATAATTTTCTAGGATCTATCTGTACACTCCTTTTTGGTGTTTCAGTCTCATTTCCATTTACTGGAAGATCAATCAAAGACGTACTCATCTCATTTAATTCCGATCCATTAGTACTCCTAGCACCCTTCACCGGAACCGTCAATGCATGCACTCTCGAAATATTTTGACCCTCACTGTACAACGGAACTATGGGACCAATTGTCACTGGAACTGACAACGCTTCTGCATTTAAACTCATCTGATTAATTTTCTGAGTCAACTCTTCTTTTGCTCTATTAAGCATTTCAATCTCTTTTTCATGTAAAACTTGTGTAACCTGTGAAGACTTTGTAGCCAAAGGAACTTGTGAAGTTTGTGAAATCTGTGGAACTTGTGGAACTTCTATCTCAATTAATGGTGCACTCGGAGTAATCCCATCCGGACTCTCCTGATATGGTGGAGATCTTTTCAATAACATCTCTTCTAATAATTCGTCATCAATTTCATTCGGATCCATATCTTATTGTGAATTTTCTACATTAATCTTTTTCTCTTTACACTTTACACCAGTCTGATTCTCAGCAACGATTACTGGGTATAATCCATCTATGCTCACTTCTCTCCTCCATCTCTTCATTTGAGCATCCCACTTAGTCTCTGAATACCATCTCATTGTATTCCTGTATTTCATTCCATTCCTATCTCTCTCCCTTCTGTACGCCTCATGTTCCCATTCTTCAAGGGCCTCATACTGCATAGGTCTAGGATTCGGTTTCAACAAATTCATTCGTCTTCTCAAACTCTCCAAAATTCTCACATTAAAAGTACCATGCTCTGGGAATGCTAAAACTCCATCATCCTCTGTATACCTCACCCAGTTCTCCAACCATGTACACGTATGATGCCCACGCTCTAACATCATAAAGAAAGCAGGCGATCTTGGAGGAGGTATTGGAATTCCCTCTCTAGTAACTATCGGCTTATCCTTTTTAAAGAAATCCTGAATCGCTTTTATCAACTTCATTTTTCAACTCTCTCTTTTCGTTAGATATTTCAGAAATCAAGGAAATCCTTCCGTATTTCTGCTCACTCTATTGGCTCGCACTCGTCCAATACCAGCACGACTCACACCAACCAACCAATCACAGCACAATACGCACCCGCTTTTCTGACCAATGCCAGCGCGGCTTTTTGTGACGTCAGTATAACTCCTACGACTGACCCTCCCTTCACAAAATAATACGGCAATGTTCTACAAAGTTTTTCTAAATAAATTCTTATTTGAAACGACACAAAACGCTGCTACTTTGTCTGCTCCACTAATAAAGAGATAGTTCTATTACTCAAAGATATTCTTTTAACTTCCAGTAAAATAACGACCAGCGCTACTCTACTCTCAAGTGAAAGAGGTCTTGGTACTCCTTTGGGGATACTTGCCAAAGTTTCGGAAGAGGACTTTTAGAAAAGAGGTCTTGGTACTCCTTCGGGGCATAAGGCCAAAGTTTCGGAAGCAGACTTTCACTATTTTCATATAATCTTCTTACAACAGAATAGGTCCCTTACCATAACATCAACAGCATTTCACTGTTCGATATTACCACAACAGACAAAGTACTTCCAGTGTGATATTTCTCCACACTATGACTACCACAAGGGCTTAAATAAACATCCCGGGATCTTAGGCAACTCCGTACCCGTATTTCCAGACAACATAGAACAAAGACACTAACTTTTCATATTAGAAATCAATAATTAATGTGCCAAATTAATCAATACTAACCATCCTCTGCTACCAAAACTGATCCAGCGATCTGGGACTAATACATTTCTTACAGACAAGGCCCATTTTCATTACCCACCAAGTCCCTTCACGCTGGGTTCAGTGTATTACCATATGTACCAAACTTACCAATCACCAATTTGTATCTTCATTCTAGTATAGCAATTATGGCGATGCGATCTTTTATAGTTGACAAGGTTTGGCAAACTAATACTTAGTTCAAAATAATACTCATAATCTAAATATATACACCACTAAATAAAGACAGACTCATATGTATATTTATAATGTTTATCTAAATAATGTGAAATAATGCTCATCAGTACCAACATACAGCACAAATCATAGATCGTCACAGAGCAAACAACTTTAGAGGAGAAAATGACAATTTCATATCAATGACAATGCATAAAGGAGTGGAAAGGCGTAGAGACAAAAGATTCAGAGACAAAATACATTTGCAAATGATTATGCAAATTCAGATTTCAGTCTATACTAGCCCAAATAGAAAAGAAATCTACTCTCTGGCTATGAGAGCAGTAAGGCCTCTCAAGAAGATTTGAAGAGGCAAAGCCTAAGTCAGGAATCAGTAGACAGGAACAGAACAGCAAACCGATGACAGCGACGAGCTCCCAAACAGTCTGATCACCTCAATCATCAGAACGCTCAACCTAAACTCCTCCCACCAGGCACCTCAATTATACCCTAAAACCCCAAATGTCCAACCTACACTTTTATATAACGAAGGGTTATTCTACATTTGATTGGTTAAGGAAGGGGGTGTATTGTCACACCACTCTCGGCATGTTCATCACTCTAAATGACCCATTGTTTTATTTATTTATGACAACAACTTCCACCCCAGGAAATATGATTCAATCCATGATCAAATGTTCTCTTCTTTCATTGGAATCATGTAGAAACTTTTTACTGCTCGTGCCTCTCTAGAGGAAACGCTTCCTTCGCTCGAAGAATCAAATCTTATTTTTCATGCAAAGTTCTTGGCAGGGGGGGCGTGGTTACGGCGCGAAGCGGAATGGCTGCCTCTTGAGGGAGCTCCGCACGCCGGACCTGAAAATTGACAAATACCATCCTCCACGACCGCCCGAGATGCCGAAACGACAACTGCAGTAGGGCCGCACACTGCGGGATGAGATCGGGAGTCCTTTTGGCCCCACCGAGGCGGTGGCACCGGCAGCATCGGCAGAGTTTGGTCGAGCCCGCTCGCCGGGAAAATGGCGCCTGCTCGAGTCCCCGGGGCCGGGAGACTCCACCGCTGACTGGGACGGGACGCCGCACACACATCGGAGGGTCCATCGCGGTGAACACTACGCGGTGACCCAGGAGACGACGTCCAGCGTGGGAGGCGAGACCGTCGCACTGGAGCGGCGGCTGGGACGCCGTGAGCTGTGGCGCCTTGATACCTGGAGCCCTGAGAACGGTGCGGAGTGAGCGGCGCCTGGCTGGATCCTGCTGAGGGCCGCACCTCGATTGCGGTGAGTGAGGCGAGAGCTGCGCTCTGGCCGGATTGTGGCTTGACCTGCGGGGTGTTCCCGGTGCCCCTGCTGCCCTGCATGGTGGTGCTCGGGGGGGCCTAGGCGGGCAGCCTACATCGGGCATGGAGGCGCGGGGTTGCTTCTACTTGCTTGGGCGGGGATCGCGTGGGCTCGCCTCCAGTGGCGCGGAGACATCGGCGGCGCTGCCTTGGTGCTGGCTCAGGTCTGCCAGTGCGGGCTGGGCTACCTGGGGCGTCGTGGGTGATTTCCGGGCCGCGGGGTGGGGGGCCCCGCGTACTCCTCTGCGCCAGTGTGACATCTAGGGCGGCCTAGCGGTGACGGAGGCGCTGCAGTGGTGATTCCTGGCGACGGACCGGTGCTGTTGCGGAGAGCGGCCTTTCCTTGGTGGTACTGTTCACGCCGGCCCAGTGTATCAAGTTGGGCCCTTGGGGCGAGTGGGCGCGGCCCCGGTGGCCTGGGGGGATTTGGCCTTGTTGGAGCGGAGCGCAACGCATACCGTGCTGCTTCATGGTAGCTGGCGCTATGGGAAAGACTGACCCTAAGCAGCCGAAGCTCCAGTTTGACAACAAGCGCAGTACACGAGCGAGCGAAGCCATGGGGGACCACCCTGGGTCGCAGGGGGCCACTGGATCCGTGGAAGAGCCGGCGGATGACACCCGGACCATCCTACTTGAATTGCGGACCGGGATGAAATCTATTGACAGTAAAATAGATGCGATGGCAGCTGGCCTTGATGTAGTTAAAAAGAAAGTGGAGAAACACGAGCACAGACTAGATGTCCTTGAAAACAGGCTATCAGACACGCACGATTCGCAGGCGGAATCTCGGACTCAAATTTTGCACATGGAAAAGATCTTGGAGGTTATCAAAGCCAAAAATGAAGATTTGGAGGCGCGCTCGAGGCGCAATAACCTCCGTATACTAGGCCTGTCGGAATCCACTCCCATTGCCAGAATGGAACCATTCATCGATGGTCTGCTGCGAGACCTGTTCGGGCCCGTGCTATCCACGGTCATGATTGTGGAGAGAGCACACCGATCGCTCGGCCCTAGACCTAAACCGGGGGCGCCGGCCCGCCCGATTATCGCCCGCCTGTTAAACTATGCAGACAGAGACGCTATCCTGAGGGATGCCAGAGTCAAGGCCCCTATAACCTACAAGGGGGATACTCTGTCCTTTTTCCTGGATTATACACCAACGGTGCAGGCGGCGCGGAGGGAATTTGTGCCGGTCAAGAAGCTGCTGCAGACGGCAGCGGTGCCCTACGCCATGCTGTACCCGGCCAAACTCAAAATCACTCATGAGGGCCAGGCGCATTTTTTCACAGATTCACGCTCTGCTTTAAAGTTCTCCAAACACATTTGTAAGACGGGACACCGACAACGCGAGGTGGAGGGCCCTTCCGCCACCCCGACGCTGGATGATACAGACTAGTGATTCCTCTCGAGTGTTGATGGCATGTACTGCGACAGCTCAGAACTCAAGGAACTGGAGGCATTTGTCGGACTGCCTCTGCATAGAGGGGGGGATCCGCACCATGATTGAATCCCGCCTATTGTTACTATATATGTTTATGTAGTTGTATGCCACTGTTCAGGTATACCGCCGTGGTCGGTGACCACGTCCTTAGATCAGGGCACATGGGTGTGTCATATAATTGAAGTCCGGCACGTCTCACTAAGGTGGGACTGTTTGCTGCCGTTTCCGCTTCCCCAGTGGGTGATCCCCGTTTGTTGAGTAAATATGTGTGCGGGGATTAATGTGTGGGAGGGAGGGTGGCATCGTTCTCGACCTATTAGGGAGGTTGGAGTGGGTGGGGGTAGGGGGGTACGCAGTTGGGGATATGTGTCTTATTATTTTTGCCTAAGTTATGCCCTGATGTTGGTTGAAGTGAGAGCTGATGATTGCGGTGTGCTGATTGCGGGTGCTGCAGGCCCTGCCCTTCTGCGGTTGGTTGCGCAGTGTACCTGGTTGACTATAGACTCACAGTTTGACTATGGGTGAGCGCTACTGGTTGTTGACCTGGAATATACGGGGCCTCAACTCTCCCAGGAAAACACGACAGGTTCTGGCCTATTTGACCCGACATGATGTCCACGTTGCCTTACTACAGGAGACACACCTCACTAATCACTCGGCGCACAGTGTGGCAGGGCGATGGGCGGGGTTTAGGTTGGCGTCCTTCTCCTCCTATGCCAGAGGCACGATAATACTGGTCAAACGGGGAGTGCCTTTCGTAGTTGCCCGGACTCATACTGATGACGGGGGACGATGCGCGATGGTGCAGGGGACGCTGGGGGGATCACTAGTCACTATCATTAATATGTACGGACCTATTGCTGACGACCCTGAGTGCTTTCTGCAGATGTACGCTAAATTGAGGACCTGGCCCGAGGCGAGTATTTTGTGGGGGGGCGATTTGAATACTTACCTGAATCCTGAGATGGATAAGTCCAATCCGCTATCGCACCGAACTCCCAGGGTGGCCCGGTGTGTGCGGAGCGCGGTGACAGAATTTGGTTTAAGTGATATCTGGAGGGTGCGCAATGTCACAGTGCGGGAGGGAACACATGTGACACCTTTGCACAACACATGGTCGCGCCTTGATTATTGGTTACTGGGGGGGGACGCGACTGACTGGGTACTGGGGATTGAGCATCTGCCACGGACTCTATCGGACCACAACCCAGTTCAGCTAGACCTACAGATCCCGACGGCAATGCGCCGCCCCTTTACGTGGCGGTTCCGCTCGGAGGCACTACTGGACCCGGTATATGAGGCCACGGTACGAAAAGCAATTGAAGAATATTTTGAACTTAACAAGGGCACTGTGGACACCGTCTCCACGCTGTGGGAAGCCTTTAAGGCCACGATCAGGGGGGTGTGCATTAGCACTGCGGCGGGCATATTGCGGGATATTCGGGAGCGGCTGGGGCGGACGGAGGCTGCCCTTCGGGTGCTAGAACGTGATTACGAGGCGACCCCTTCGGCTGAAACCCTGGCTCGTATACATGAGTTAATTCTCGAGTATGATACTCTGGCTGACACAGAGGTGCGGTACCTCGCATGCAGACACACAGCGCGCAGATATGGAGAGGGCGGGAGGCCTGGTCATGTACTCGCTAGCAAGATCAGGAATAGTATGGAACAGCCTCCGATCGATAAGATCACGGACTCCAACGGGGGGAGCACTATCACCCCCTTGCCATCACCAAGCAATTCTGCGACTTTTATGCTGAGCTGTACGAGTCCAAGGGGGAGGCGTCCGCAGCTGAACTCGAGGGGTACTTGGCGGACGTGGCATGTGCCTGGCTCTCAGACACGCAAAGGGATTATCTTACTTTACCCGTCACTGTCGAGGAGGTTAAGACCGCTATACTAGCCCTTTCTAATGGCAAGGCACCGGGGCCCGACGGCCTCACGGCCGAATTTTACAAAGCCTATGCTGACTTGTTAGCTCCATATCTATTGGAGATGTACGCTGAGGCCCATGAGTCAGGATCGCTCCCCCCTTCGCTGAGGCAGGCGTTAATTATTACACTACTGAAAAAGGACAAACCCCCTGATCAATGTGACTCCTATCGTCCATTGTCACTGATAAATATTGATGCTAAGGTACTGTCCAAGATTTTAGCGGTCCGATTGCAGCCACTTATGCAGTGTCTGGTGCTACCTGACCAATCGGGTTTTATACCTGATAGATCGACCTCACACAACCTCCGGACAATTTTCTCCATGTTCCACATCCTTGAGCCTAGCATGTCGGCTGCGGCGGTCATGCTGGACGCGGCCAAAGCTTTTGATTCGGTTGAGTGGAATTACATGTTTTTTATATTACGGCGCATGGGCTTTCCACCTCTATTTTTACAATGGATAGCGGTGTTATATACGGATCCCTCCGCAAGGGTGCGCGTTGGGGGGTTGACATCCGACTCGTTTGCTATCCGGCGGGGCACTCGACAGGGCTGTCCGTTGTCCCCGTTGCTTTTTGCTCTGGTGCTTGAACCCCTGGCGTGTGTCATGAGGCAGCGTCATAGGGAGACGGCGCTGAATTTCAATCACCGTCCGGTCGCCATCTCGCTCTATGCGGACGACATGGTGCTTTTTGTCCGAGAGCCAGCTAGGTACCTAGCACAGTTGCTGAGGGAATATGTGCACTTTGGTCGCCTATCGGGCCTCCTAGTGAACTGGGATAAGTCCATTATCATCCCACTAACGGAGTCCACGACACAGCCTGCTATGGAGTTTCCCTTGATGTGGTCAGCGGACCCCATGAGATACCTAGGGGTTTGGATCCACCGAGACCCGGACAGGGTGGTGCGTGAGAATTATGGGAGGGCGCAGGTCAAGTTGGAACAGCAGGTGGATGTGTGGGTGGGCCTGCCGCTCTCCTTGGCGGACCGTATCGCACTCATTAAGATGGTGGTCCTGCCGCAGTATCTGTACTTATTCACTAACATCCCTATTCTCCTGTCGAAAAGATTTTTTACTACGCTCCGGGGTACGCTGCTCCGGCTGGTCTGGGGGGGCAAGAGTGCTCGTGTGCGATGGTCGGTGCTCACCAGCGATTATGGTAAGGGTGGTTTTGGGGCGCCAGATTTCTATATCTATTATCTTTGTGCACAAGCTCAATACGCATTTTATTGGGTGCGACCTCACGCCTACACACCGCATGTTGCGGTGGAGGAAGGAGATGCCTCTCCAATACCACTACATAGCGTGTTCACACATAGGGCGCGAGGGATCCCAAAAACGGAGATAAACACAGTGAGCACGACTGTAGCTGCCTGGCAGGAGGTGGGGCGACTCGCGCTCAAGTTGCCGCTGTACGCTCCGGCTCTGCGTATAACACACCATGCAGCGCTGTCGGTCACTCATGAAGCCCCATCGATGCGACTGCTTGGGGAGGCGGGCTTCCTTTGTCACAACAGACGACTTGCAATATATAAGCAATCAAACACTGTCGTTTAGTTTCGCTATGCACAGACTCAGACATGCGGTCAGGGCTCACTATGATACCTATCCCCTGGAGCCTCTCACGCTGATGTCCCTACAGTACGTGCTCACTACTCCCACTAACAAAAAACTGCTATCCCGCCTATATAGGATGGTACGGGAAGAATGCCCGAGTCCGCCTGATAGGAGTCGGGAGCGATGGAGTGCCTGTCTGCCTGAGCCCATATCTGAGAAAGACTGGACGTACGTCTGTGAATTGACGGGTACTCTTGTTATGAATGGAAACCTACGCATTATACATTTTAAATATTTACACCAAGTGTACCACACCCCTGCCCGCCTTCTGCGGTTTGGATTGAGAGAGTCTGATGCATGTGTGCGATGTGGTCAGGGGAACGCTGACTTTTTACATCTGGCTTGGGGATGTGGGAGGGTGACCGAATTCTGGGAGGAAGTGGTGCGCGCAGTGAAGAATATGGCTGCGAATTACATTGCACTCCGCTGGTCTGTCTTTTATGCTGTGGGCCCCATGTTCGGGGCGTGATTGGTAGATTCATGAGGCTGGCCCTGCTCATGGCCGCACGGCGAGTGGCAATCACATGGGGAGGGCGGCGAGTGCCGAAAGTCGACCATTGGATACAGGACTTGGTCTATTGTAAGGACAACCTAGAGACATACGCGGAGGGTCTGCCTACCATCTCCAGGCCGAAGGATATCTGGGGACCATTGAGGCTCTACCTATTGTCCAAAGCAGCTGAGGCTGAGTAGCCTGTGTTGAACTAGGTACTTTTGGGAGGGCGGGGTGCGATTGGCAGAGGGGCTGCGAGTAAATAGGAGAGCAACCGCTTTGTGGCTCTGATATGCATTAGGATGTTTGTGAGGGTGAACGGGGGCATTTAGTTGTTTTTTCTTTCTGTTTTTATCTTTTATTTTACGACTTAAGGCACGTAGGTTTCGATGATGTTGAAGGAGGGATTTGTATGATTATGCATAAGTTGTATTTTTTGTGTATCGTCTTCTTTTTGGTTATTTTGATTGTATTGTATTGTGGTGTCCTTTGGTTTCGCAATTTTTGAAAACAATAAAAAAAAATAAAAAAAAGTTCTTGGCAGGCACTCAGGTTTTTCTGAAGGACAAACTCTCTGTCCACCTTCCCTTCACTTTTCCGAATTAGTTTCATGCATTTTCCTTTAACTCCTTTTAACCCTATATCTTCATGCAGAGCAGAAAAATCATGCTTCTATGGAAAACAAACACAGGCATTATTATTCACTTGTAATGCTTTTTCACTACGCACCAACCCAATTGCTGCATCTATCCATGCGCGACCCGTATTAAAATTATTTTCCTAGCAAACGTTAATAACATGCACTAAAGCATTGGTGAAGCTTGCATGAGCGGGCAAGCAAGCTCGAGTACAGTGGCGGACGCTCACGCTACCTTATCACATGGGGGGACTGGGAGCACCCGACTTAGAACTATATTACAGGGTGGCACAGGGGGCGCAGGCACATAGCTGGATGCATGGGGCCGATAATGTACCATATATCAAGCTGGAGAGGCTGTTTGCCGACCTCACACCCGCTACCAGCGGTCATTTTTGAAACAGTGGACCGCAGGACCGGCATTTTAGATTCCCTCAACTCAACAAGGCATGCATGGCACTGCATATTGCAGCAAACGTCGGGGGCACTACTGTACTCTCCGGACACGCCGGTGGAATGGGCGGTTTGGCTGGCACCATGCAGGGATAGAGGGTGCTAGGCAGGCGCTACGGGCGTTGGGTATCCACAAGATAGGAGATCTCTTCTCGGACGGAGTGGCAAAACAATGGAAAGCAGTTGCAGGTGCAGCGGTAGCAGCTACACCACTTCAGGGTTTTCAATACCACAGAGTGTATAGCGCCCTGAGACAGCAATTAGGGGACGACATGGATGAACCGCCGGAGATCAGGGAATTATCGTATCTCATTAAGACAAAGTCTCCGCGTAGGATAGTGTCCAACCTATATAAGATAGCTATGTCCCAGAGAGCCAACCAATACACTAAAGCAAGATTAGCCTGGCAAAGAGACTTGGGTGTGGCTATTGATGACGACATGTGGGCATATTGCTGTAACAACACGAAGCGCATCTCACTACATGGCAAACACAGACTGATCCATTTTAAATACATAAATAGAGTGTATTACACACCGGAGAGACTATATAGGTACGGCCTGCGAGCAGATGCTGCATGCGAAAGATGCCGTGCCCCTGAGGCGGACTTTGTGCATCTAGCGTGGGATTGCCCTGGCGTCTTCGAGTTTTGGGGGAACATATTCCGAGAGATAAGCACTATACTGGAGTTGGAGATCCCCCCAGACCCGACGGTAGCGCTACTGGGCTGTTCCAGGGGCTGCCGAAAGCTGCTCGCAGATTGGTAGATATGGGACTGTTGATGGCGAAGCGGAGAGTTGCGATGTGCTGGATGCGGGGACCTTTACCCACGACTCAGCAATGGTCGCGAGATGTACTTTACTGTTGCACACAATCAGAAACGTATAGCGACCTGCTACCACCGCGGAGTAGACCTAAGAATTTTTGGGGACTATACACCAAGTATCTGAAGGGTGGGAACGGGGGAGCGATAACAGAAGCAGAGCCAGGCGCAGAGACGGAAGCTAGTACATTGGCGTGATGAGAAGTGAACGAGAGCCCAGTGAGATAGGGAGGACTGCGGGGGTGGAATGGGCTGCTATGATCAGAGACTGCTGTGTGATCAGAGTTGACAGTCTGCGCGGGCGGGGGTTATAGAGCAACATGGGAAAACACACGTAGAAAGTAGTTGCAGTGTTGGCTCCCCACAGCCGGGCCAGGACACAAGCTTAGATGCCCAGGCGTGAAAGACTGATGTGACACCTCACGGGTTGTTGTTTTTGGTTTTAGTTTTGGTTTTTTATTTTTTTTTGTTTGGAATAAATAGGTATAGGTGTATAAAAAAAAAAGTGTTTCGGAATTGTAAATAACAGATTTGACACATGGCAGAAAGGCCCCATCATCAGAGCAATAAGATAAGCAATAGCAAAGCGCTGACCGGCCTCCGGGATGTGGGAAGCGCTGAGCAGAACAGTAAAGTTATGTATAAGCACAGCCGGCCGTGAGGTTGTAGGCGCACTGCTAAGTATGTCAAAGAAGAATTTGCATATGAATAAATAATTTAAAAAAAAAAAAAAAAAAAAAAAAATCCATCCTCCAAAATTCAAAGTACATTGTTTTTCAAAAATACATTTAGCAACTTTTTAAAGGCTGCTCATAGCCTATGTAGCAATACATTACGAGTTTCATATATACCCCTTACATTCATGAAAAGGGAGCGCCTAATGGAATTAAAGCTTGTCTTCTTCTTTGCCTGTCACATTCTTAAAGAATACCAATGTAGTGTAAGCTTCTTGTTACAGACTATAGACTGTGGATCTAACTTGTCTGAATGCTTGTCTTTCTTTGATTTTGATCCACAGTGGTTGAAGGGATATTATTTTTGAATTCAAATGAATTTTTAATACTATAGATTTCTAACTTTTTTTATTATCTATTTGGAGCAATTATTAACTTTTGACATGTAAATTTTGTTGTCATATAATACATTTGTAATTACTGTGACTAACTCTTTATACCCTAATTTATAAAGTCTCAGAAAAGGTAAAAAAAAAAAAACATGCACTAAAGCAGCATTAATCTTTTATTTTTATTTTGTCCAAAGCAGTTTTGTGGCCTAGTTCAGTACTTTAATACGCGCTTGCGCAGTAGCATTCTTCCTCATGTTAAACGATTTTCCGCATAAGTTTTCACCGCACACTGTTAGTAAATGGTACTGAGGAATCAATCCGAGCAGGTTTTATTTCACGAAAACCCTGCTCCATCACACCCTGTAGACTATATACACAAAAGTTGTGGATAGGTGACGGATACTTCAAGTTTAGAAGTGTAGAGAGGGAGGGAATTGGGATATTGTTTAATTTAGTCAGTTTGAGTTTTCATACACACTTCACACCACGGCACACAGGCCATCTCTCCCCACTTTTAAAACACTGCAAGGCCTCATGACAGGCTCCTGAGACTCATTCTGAATACTTTTGTGGAATGTTAACAGATTGAACAACAAAAGTAAGAGGGGAGCAGTCTTTAAATATCTCAAAAGACACACACCACCCGTTATACTACTACAGGAGACTCACCTAATGGCCAGTAGGTGCCCCATCCTATGCCGTGGTGGCTATACTAGAATATATCACACTAGCTACACCAACATCTCCAGAGGGCCGGCTATTCTCCTACACAAGTAATTCCCACTGGAAGTCACAAAAACACATCATGATGACCGTGGCAGATTTACAGTACTAGAAGGAAGCATGGGAGACGGACATTGGACCATCATGTCAGTGTACGCCCCCACCCTGGTAGAGGACACATTCCGGGCACTGACATGCGTACTGCTATAATCCCTGACAGGGCGCACAGTAGTGGGAAGAGATTTCAACGCCGAATGAACCCCACCCTCGACACAAATAGCACGCAGCCTCTCATATCCACCATCTTAAGTGCTTGGGCCTGTTCCATATCCCTTACAGATGTATGGTGCGTATTTCATACCGCCATTAAAGAAAATACGTTTAACTCCCACTCACAAAGCTTCTCCTCCAAAATCGAATATCTCTTCCAACCCTTCATAAACGCCACTACGGTAGTGCAGGCACAAATCCTACCCCACACACTGACTGTCCATGCTCCTCTAATGAGAACAATAAAGTTGCCTCCGGTTCGATGATCTGGACTGTGGCGCAAGGTGGGTTTCAGGGCACCTCCTTTGATGACTTTCTTAAGCAACAGATCACTGATTATGTTGAACTCATAAGGGCTTAGTGAACTCCCAGACAGTAATATGGGAAGCACTTAAGGCAGTCTTGCGAGGACAGGTATTATCTTTTCAAACAGCGGCAAAAAAATGGAAATGGGCAGAGTCTGGCCGCTGAACAAGATGGCTGCCTGACTCAGAGGCTCCGCTGAGCTGGGAGGCCTCGGGGGATCCAGCAATGGCATACAGCGCCCACAGCTGATAATGGAGCAGAGAGGGCCCCCAGAACCACTGGTGCCTTGACTGGGGGCCTTGCTGTGTCTTGTGCAGCGGAGCGGGCGCCTAGAGAGCAACATCGGCCAGTGGCTTCAGGGGAAGAGGCGGCATGGGGCCTGGGGGGAGCACCGCGGTCAGACCACGACAGACAGGAGTGACACTGGGTTGCGGACAGGCGTGACTTGCCCCCATCCGAGGAACGTGCCCTGAGCTCCGAAATAGGCCCTGCTGCTTGAATGGGCAAGGTGCACAGTGACAGCCGCGCCACCCGCTGAAGCCTTGCAATTTTGAACATTGGAGGACTCGTGGTGAGGGAACTGTGGAAGCTCTGGGCCAAACTGGGGGGTCGCTCCGCCTCCCCTTGCTCCCCATGTGGGAGATTCACTTCAAGCCATCGCTCACCTCCAGCCGATTGCCGGGCGCCCTGGCCAGGTGAGAGACCATTTTGCACCATTGCCTTGGACGACTGGTAGGCCACACATAGGGGAGGCTCGCTTTGTCAGGGACACCACCCAGTGGTCATTGGCTGAGCCTCGGACCTGTAAGAGGACCACCCCCTAACTGCTGCGGTCCTCCTTGTCTCCTCCCCTGAACCCCCTATTTCTACGACAGCCCTCTGGGGCTGGAGGGGCGGTTAGTGGGACCCTCCCAGACACAGACCACTTCATTGGGGGGGGCTACTGAGAGAGTGGTGGAGGCCACCAAGCCTCCACTTGTACTCTCTTGCACTTCCCTGCTCACCCTCTAGGCAGGAGCACTTCACCGACCATCAGGGTCCCGCTCATGCTCCCAGAGGGACCGCACAGCCACCAGCCCACCGCCCAGAGTGCAATGGCTTCCAGGAAGCTGTCACAGCAGTTACTTTTCATTGTGGTTGTCTCCCAGGCCAAAGCCACATCTGCCCCCTCCACATGCCTCTCCAAACCTACAATAGACCTGATCCCTTTGGTATCGCTTAAGGAAATCACGGCAGTGGGACACAGACTGGAGGTCATAGACGTGAAAATGACAGACCTCGAGGTCCATCCATGCGGACATTGCTGGCTTCCATGACAAGGTAGAGGTGTTGCAGCAACGCCTGACAGCAGTGGAATCAAGGCACGGCCATATTCCGGACAGAGATTCTGAAATATGGCACCTGTGATAATGTCTGCTTCTTTGACGTCCCAGAAAAGGCGAAGTGACTGATGTCATGGCTTCATCTGAGATCTCCTTCCCAACCAACTGGGGATTGCCTCCCCCCCCATTAGAGATCCAGAGGGCCCACAAAATCCGACTGCAAAAACTGACGACGCCAGACAGGGTGCAGCCCATCATAGCATGTTTCCTTTTTTTTTTTTTGATCTCAGAGAGGTATTACAAAAATAATTACATTAACTGATATACACTGTACAAAAAAAACGTTTTGTCCTTTTCAGCATGCTTCATTTCCTAAAAGAAAATCAAGAAAATCAGGTACTAGTAGTATTTACATAAACAACAAATTCATTGTGAAACAACTCCTGGTATTTTTAATCTACCCCGAGCAGCCAATTTGACATTGGGAGCCAAAGTTTCTTCCCCCATTTATTAGCCAGATACCCCTTGCATTCATAGAGTGCTTGTTCCATTTTATAAATTGCAACTAGGCGAGCCAACCATTCTTGGAACCGAGGGGGCTCCAAGTCTTTCCATCTAGTTGCAACTATTAATCTTGCTACCGTCACTGAAATAAATACGAAACCAATCTGACCTCGGTCCAAGCCTATACTATTGTCATAGCCCATCATCATAAGCGAGGGGGTTAGCTCAATCCTCCTTCCTAGTAGTTTTTCCCAACATTTTTCCATTTCCTTTTTTAATGGTTCTAATTTGGAGCAGCCGTAAAACATATGTATTGCCTCTGCTGGGCCGATCCCGCACCTGGGACACTTATCGTCCTCCGTTTTTCCCCAAATAAATAGTTTGGCAGGTGTAAAATATATATTAAAAATCGTCTTGAAGTGTTGAGACTTTAGATTAGCTGATAGCAACGTTCTTTTGGCCAGCTCGAGTGACATATCTACATCTATATCCTCATTCTCTAATCTGCTGGCCCATTTCCTGTCTGTTCTTTCCATATCATCAGGGGCTTCATCCATCATAATACTATATACGTGTTTGATTATACAAATCGACCCCCCAGCGTCTCAAACAATGGAATCTGTGCCATCGAAATAGCCTGTCTCTGTTTACCAAAAAATCCCTTGATTTGGAGATATTTAAAATAGTGTCTATCAGGGATTCCATACTCTCTCTGCAACTCAGAAAACAGATGTAGTTGCCCACTTACGTAGATATCTCCCAATATCCTCAGACCTAACTGTTCCCATTGTTTCCCAATTGTATCATAAAAGGCCAGGGGAAAGAAGGACGATCGCCAAATAGGTGTATACCTTGTAAATCTTTCAATACTCAGGTGGTTTTTAATTTTCCCCCATGTTTTCCAGGCATTCCTAATAATTTTAAATCGCACCTTTTTAAAGTAGCTAGGCTCTAGCTAGTAGCTAGGCTCTAGCCCCTTCCCCAAGTGCCAGCTCATAGATTGTTGGCAAGTCCTCGGTTCCCGCGCTTCTCTCTCTATTATCCCTTTCAAAAAGCAGTATATTCATAAATTGCAGTAGCGCTGCCCAGTGATAAAAAGTAAGATTAGGAGCGGCCCACCCACCCTGTGTTTGTGGTAACGTCAAGAGTTTCAGGGATCTCCTAATCTTACCATATTGCCAAATAAAGTTGCTAAATATGGCATCTAGTGTTTTGATAATGAAGCCTTCAGTTTCCACTGGAAGTGCCATAAATAGATATAATATCTTGGGGAGCAGAACCATCTTAAGGACATTAATCCTCCCTATGATGGTCAAATGCAATGAATTTATCCGTCTGAGATCCGCGGCTATTTTGCTGATCACTGGGTCAAAGTTGATTTTTGTAATTTGATCTATTTCTGGGGTAATCTTGACCCCAAGATAGATGGCCGTAGAGACTCGCCTATCATCCTGAAAATTAATATTATCAGTGCATATTATTTGGGTCTTAGTTTTATTCAACAGATATCCCGAGTCCTGTCCAAACGTGATAGCCATAGCCTCAATTTCCTTTATTGCCTTATCCGGATTTAATGTTAATACCGCAATATCGTCTGCGTAGGCTAACACTTTGGTTTCGGACCCCCGTGTTACAACCGGAATAATGGCTTGATTCTCCATAATCTGTTGGATAAAAGGGTCAATGTATAAGGCAAATAGGATTGGGGAGCAGGGACACCCCTGCCTTGTCCCCCTTCCTACTCTTATGCTCTCGGATTCCCTGCCCATCAATTGGAGTTTTGCATAAGGTGCCCTATACATTGCTTGGATTGCTGTAACAACCCTTGGGCCAAACCCCTTAGCAGCTAGAACCCCCCATAGGTATTCCCATGCCACCCGATCAAACGCCTTTTCCGCATCCAGGAGGATCATAGCCAGATTTCCATTGGTTTCCTTACCAATATCAAACAAAGCTACAGTCCGCCTTGTATGATCTGTTGTGTCCCTACCAGGAATAAAGCCATGTTGCCAAGGGGAAACAAGGCTGGCTATGACCCCCCTAAGGCGGCCTGCTAGTATTTTGGAATAGACTTTTGCGTCTGCATTAATCAACGAGATGGGTCTATAAGAGGTAGGCATGTTGGGTGGTTTATCTTTTTTGGGGAAAATAATAATATTAGTGCCTCTCCAAGATTCCGGCGGGCACCCAGAGTATTGCACCCCCAAAAATAAATTCAGCAATATAGGAGCTAGTTCTGTTTGAAAAACTTTATAAAATTCCAACGGGATCTTATCCGGGCCTACTGCCTTTCCTGAAGCTAGTTGCTGTATCGCAGTTTGCACTTCCTCCAATATTAATTCTGTCTCCAGCTTATCGCTTTCGTCTCTGTCCAGTTTCCTACCCTCTAGATACTGTAACCCCCCTTGTAGGCTTTCCAGAAGGCCCTGCTCCTCCTTGGTGTAGAGATCCTGACAAAAATTTATGAAACACGGTAACTATATCCGCTGGGTCTGTGTATATGTTCCCCCCGTTTATTATTGAGGGTATTTGACTTTAACTACTTTTTGTCTTGTCCTTAAAGCAAGAAATCTCCTTACTGTTTTCCCAAACTCATACCTCTCCATCCTGTGGACCTGATATTCTGCTGCTGCTTTCTGAGAGAAGTATGCACCTATCTCTGCCTTGATTATTGTAATATCCAACTGTGTAGTAGCCACATCCTCCCCCCGCAGTGTTTTAACCAAGTGTTCTCTTTCTAAGTCCCGCAGCTTAGCTCGCAGCTGCTTACTCTTCAGCTCCTGCTGTTCCCTTTTGTACGACACTAAGCTGACCATTTCCCCCCTCAGCCCTGCCTTAAACGCATCCCATACCATATTGCGTGATGCACTATATCTATTTATATTTAAAAAATCTGTTATCCACTTTTTAAAATGCCCAACAAAGTCCGCGTCAACCAACAATTTCCGATCAAGTGACCATTGACGCTGCTGTGGATGTATTAACTGAGCCTTTACCTCTAGAATCATAGGGTTATGATCCGACATTAGTTTCGGCAATATTTCTATCCCTACTCCATCTAAAATCTGATTTGATACAAAAAAAATAGTCCAGCCGGACATATTTTTTATGAGGACATGAGAAATAAGTGTACCCGGGATCCGGAGAACACTTAGAATCCCATACATCCGTTAATCCATGGCTTATCATAAGAGATGTCAGAGCTCTGTATACTCTGGGTTTCCGTCCTTGATATCTACTTGTCCCAGAACTTCCCACTCCTAGATGAATATTAAAATCACCGCACAATATCAGCGGGGTGGGCCAAGTTGCAAGTTCTAGTTCCAGATCTTCTAATACTTTTGGCTCATCTTGATTCAAGCCATAAACCGTACATATCGTTATTCCCAGCTCTAACTCTACTAGGGCCCACCTTCCTCTAGTATCGACCAATCTCCGTTTAGCCAATCCTATTCTATTTTTAGCTAAGATGGCCACCCCTCTATTGTTCGCACTTTGAGATGAGCATGCCAATAAAGAATACCCCTTTGCCATAATTAGTCCCCGTTTGTCCCATGATATGTGCGTCTCCTGGAGACAGACAATATCCGTGGCGATAGACTTTATCATCTCCATAACCCTATGCCTCTTATTCCTATCCACTAAGCCCCCAACATTAACAGAGCAAATCGTAATTTTACCCATTTGTTAAAGAATATCCATTCTTGATTTTACCACCGAACCTCTGCTCCCACCCATAATAGGGGTGATTTATTTCAATTTGTATCGCTATTCTTGATCGTTTACCTTCCTGCTTCGCTATCCTTTTTGTTTCCTCACTGAGATTTTTACCCCACTTTTCTCCCCCCGTGCCCCTTCCCACAAGAAGCACTCCTGCTCCCACCCTGTGCCCCCCTCACCCCGGCCCACCCTGCCTCCCCTGTCACCCCCCACTTGTGCCCCCTCACCCTCCGCCCCTCTTTGGGAAGGAACCAGACCACACATTGGTCTGTTGAGCGATGAGGAGCGAATTGCCAACACCGTGAAAACATTTTTTTTCCAATACATTTTAAATTTTAATAGCCCTATAGAAGGATATCAACCCCTTGTACTAAAAGCGAAAGCAGAGGATACAAAAAAAAAAAGAAGACAAAAAGACAGAAAAATAAGAAATACTGCAATACTGGGGTCCCATCCTAAACCTCCCCTTCCTTCCCCTTAGACTGCTTTAGCCCTGAACCATGAGAATGCTCTAGGTTTAGCCCTGTCAAATATTTATTGGCCTTGATCTCTGATGTAAAGAATTTCGTTGTGCCATGCCAGACCACTTTAAGGGATGCCGGATTGTTGAGGAAAACATTGGCGCCCTTGTCTTGGAAGGGTTTGATTAACTGATGAAGTCGCCACCTTTTCTCGACGGTGGCATGGCAAAAGTCCGGTCTCAAAAAGAATGACACATCCCCCATATTCCTCCGGGCCCCAGGTCTAGCTTTTTCGAATACCGCCTGCCTCAAGAGAAAGTTCCCAAAAAAGACTAGAACAGCCCTTGGTTTGGTCCCCTCCCTGACCGGGTGTCTCAAGGTAAACGGTGTCCTGTGTACTCGTTGTATTTCTTGCTGCCATTGCCAGTCTGAAAGCTCTGGGAATGCTTGCTGAAAGAGATCTAAAATGTAGCTTCTGATAGCAGCTCCTTCCTTCCCTTCTGGGATTCCCAGAACCCTCAGGTTATTCCGCCATTGTCTATTTTCATAGTCCTCCAGTTTCCATTGGATATCTGTGATCTGCTTCTCTTGTTCCTTGGAATGCATAAGCTTATCAGGTACCTCGGTCTCTACATTGCTGATTCGGGTTTCAAGTTCTGTCATACGCTCCCCTATGGTGTTGCAGGTTTTAGTCAGTTTTCTTACGGCGCCCTGTACCTTCCTTGCCGCATTCTGAGCTTTGCGTGCATCCATCCGTGTTTCCTCTCGATGTTGCAAAATCGTTTGCAGGACAGTCTCTAATGTCGGAGGATGTGAACCAAGAGTATCATGCGGCGTTATTGTTTGGCCAGTACTCAGAGCGTCAGTTAAAGCGTAATCCCATTTCAAACTAGCAGCCTTCTGCGTATGATGCCCCGCTCTCTTTCCCCCAGTCCGACGTGCTGTTGCAAAGAGAGAGTCCCCGGCTGTATCTAGGTCACTATCGTTATCGCTTGAGGCTATAGAGGATCCTGAACCATCAGTCGACCACTCTGGACCGTCAGAGAGGGAAAAAAAACAGTCGCTAGGGTCTAGCTCTGCCTCAGGATTTGTATATATAATACCTTCCTCCCAAACTTGAGTTAGCTCAATGGCATCCCTTTGGTGTATTATTTTAAGAGCTGTGGGCCCTATGTCAGATGAATGTCCCTTTAGTACCCCCCCTTCAGTAAGCTGTTGTCCCTCAATTGTATTATCCTGATTCAGAGACTTTACAGCATGTCCTGGACCCTCCTGCTTGGACATATCCAATGATTTAGCAGTATTTTGCATCAGTGTTCCCCCCTCCTTTAAAGTACTTACACTCTCTGCCACCCAATGTAGCTCTTCCGCTGCGCTGGTACATTGCGTGATATCCTCAGTGCTCTCAGGTCGACTCCCCTGTATCCGTTCTTCCCTGGGACCCAGAGCCTCTAATTCTGCCTCTGCAGGAGCAGCCTGTCTTCCACTTGGAGCACGTAACAGCTCCAGCACTGTAGAGCTGGGGAGGATTCGTCCTGAGGAGGCCCCGCCTCTTCTCAACTCAGCCGCCGTCTCACTCCCTGAAACCGGCTTCACTGGCAACGGTGTCCGTTTGGGTCCATGTTTTGCTTTACCGGCCAATTCTGCGGTTGTCGGGGGTGCAACCAGTTCCCCCTTTGTGGCGGTCTTAGGAGCCATCAGCTCGAACGCCTTGTTTCGGCAGCGCCGACAGTCCGCACAGGCATGCAGTTTAAGTTTAAGTTTAGGGGATTTGTAAAGCGCATGGCTACCCTTGGGCATGCCAGCGCTGAGGTGAGACAGGACAAGCAGGTGTTAGCGCATGAGTTTAGGGAAAAAGCCATGTTTTGAGTCTTTTTTTAAAGGACGCTTCGTTTTCTATTAGTCGAACCAGCCTCAGTAGCCGCTCGAGAGCAATGCAACACTCTGATACCAGCGCGGCCCCCGGGCAGCCTCCCAGCCCTGACAGAGATTCGGTGACAGCGCTTGTGATCTCGCTATCCAGGGACATTTGGTCTCTCCAATCTTCCCGCCGGTAGATCATTTAATCCTTCTCCGCTCTTTCCATTTTTCACGGTGTTCCTGGCAGTCCGCTACAACGGCCTCAGGCGGCCGCCATCTTGCTTCCCCTTTCACTGTGTCTCCTCCCATCATAGCATGTTTCTTCTGCCACAAGCAGGTGCGACAAATACAGTGGCTAGAACCCACAGGCCGTATGACTACGATGGCCACAAAATCCACATCTCTGCAGACTTTTCCAGAGAGATGAATGACAAGCGGAAGGCCTTTTTGTCACTCAGACCTCAGTTGCACAAATGGGACATTAAATATGTCTCTTTGACCCAGCGCGCATGTGGATTACGATGGATAGCAAATCTAAAAACATTCATGATGCGGAAGACCTACAGTCTTTCTCGGAAGGCATACAGGACCAGAACATAATGTCTCAAACACGGCTGTGCTGACCACGAATATGTCCACCCCTGGGACTGAAGGCCCGCTTCATCGGTGTGGCATACGTCAGGACAGACCAACCTGATCACAGATCAGAAAAGATAAAGCAATCAGAGCAGTGGTGGAGCTAACACAGATTAAAGGCTGCAACAAATCCCGCTAACCATTGAAGATCGGACCGGCGGTGGATTGATGCACACAGGAATGTGGTTTCTTAGTATTGTCGACAGATGAGTATCACCTGTCTGTCTCATGTTTTACTGTTTGCTGCTTAATGTTTAATGATTGATGTTGTTCTCAAGGTTGCTCACTCAGGGTGTAACACTCTACCCAGCCTCACTGTTTTCATGTAGTGACCTTCCGCACTAGCGGTCCAGCCGTGGCCTGCTGTGCTTTCTCCATGGACAGGCACGTATCATCTGTCCGCTCCAGGCTCCTTGCTCGGGCCTTATCACACACGGGCCTCTGTGCTGCAGTACCACTGTGCTGCGGGAGCCCCTCCTCCTTAACAGGGCCAGTGACAGCTGCTACCTGGCATGGCATTCACCCCCCTTTCTTGCGCTCCTCAGGACTGCGTGGCACCTGTATCAGGCAGCCGATGCCGATCGCCCCAATAACTGCTGTGATCAATACACTTTTTCCCCCCCGCTCATTGCCTTCACTTAACATTCTCATCCCTTACCTGTGGGCGGGTCCTTACGGCATGCGTTGCTGTTACCTCAGCCCGCCACCATGGATTTCTGCGGACCGGCACTGTTGCCCCCTCTCCCCGGCGCCTCTGTGCCTCTCCCAGATTGAGCGACCCTCACAAACGTTACCCTACTCACCATAGGCTACATATTGTGGACACATGCTTGTTACCTCCCCCCCATTGCGGGCCTCCTGGGTTTTGCAGACCCACAGACTAAAGTTACTGCCTGGTTCCGGGCATTGGCCTATTCGGGTAGCCTTTGCTCTCACCCTTTTTCCTCTCTCCTCCTTCCCAGTCACTACTTGCGCCGGACAGCTCATTGCGCTCATCAAGACAGAACAACTGTTTTCCTAGCCCAACCTCTGCTGCTTTTTGGTACGCCGCATTGATATGTCGCCGCAGAGGTCTCTGAACATTTTATCGTGGAATGTGAATGGCCTCACACACTTCATAAAACACAAGAAGGTGCTCGCATACCTTAACTTCAAACATGCAGATGATGCCTTGCTTCAAGAAACCCACCTTACAATCACTGAGGCAAAGAAACTCCGACGTGACTGGGTGGGCAGGGTTATCCACAGCAGCCGTCAAACATCACCAGATGGAGGGGCTGTGGCACCCTGGAAATGCGGAGTAGCTATTCTACTACACAAATCTCTCCCATTCACAGTGCTTAAGATATGGACTGCGAATGTGTGACAGAATGCTATTTGTGGGTACAATCTATGCACCAACTAGGCCGAAATGCCCATTCCTCCTACAGCTTAACTGTCTGCTGATGAAGATGGAGGCTACCCTCCTGCTCATAGGAGTGACTGGAACCTAGCACGGGTCGCAGCACTAGATCGCACCAGCCCATTTGATGTGGTCAACAACACAGACTGGGCCCTCCGGGGTGACATTACCTCAGAGCACAGCCTTCTGGGCGCTTGCTGGCTCCTCCACCCTGCAGATAGAGAGATCACCTACATGTCGCCGGTGCATAGCACCCAATCGAGATTGGATTATATCAGCCTCCCAGCCAATGGTCACCATGATGAGCAATACTCTCATACTTGAGGGCGCACTCTTGGATCACTCACTGATCCACTTCTCGGCGGTACTGGGGCTTGCAATGCCGCTTTCACAAACTCTGGCATCTCAACTGTCGTGTAGTTCCTATAAAAACTTATACAGGATCTGCGCGTTCAGACAACATATACTACCTTTTGCTCAGTCACTCGTACTCACTTAGTCTGTCTCCGAGAGATACACAGAATAAACAGTCTGGGCGTTTTCAATAAATATTTATTGAACAGTTGTTATTCTGGTATAAAATAGATGAGCTGCAACAACCATCAGACCGTAACAGATATAAATGATTAGAAGCGCTATGAAAGTAAAAGGATGATAGAGTTCTACCATCTTGCGAGAATCATGAATACATACGAGTAAATAAAATACATGACAATAAAAGTGCGTACTCCTACGATGTCTCCCTAACTAAATGTACCTAAGTGTACCTAGCATGTGTGTAGGTGTTAAGCCAAGAATCCCTCTAGGATAAAGTCAACCCCATTACCTGAATTGAGAGACTGTGGGACCCCGTCTTGGTCTCGGGTTGGACACCCCGCGAGGGATGTTAGACCACTGCGAGCTGGAGTGTCTGCGTGCAGAGAGCTCAGCGTCTCACGTCAGTGTGTCGGCAGGGAAGTCCTGGTCTCCTCTGGCTATCTTAGCAAGATGTGATGTATATATACCCATAGGTCTCCCCGGGGGTTCTACCTCGCTGTATTACTTTGTCGGACTTAGGATGACGTCGAGAATGAACTTTGTACATAGATATTATACAGGAGATGTTAGCCCTGCTGTGCTTCCAAGAATCCTCATGCATAATGTATGAGGTTTTTACCAGGGAAAATCCAGCGTTCTGAATGCAGTGTCGTATCTAGGTAAAAGGTCAGTCTTTAAGAACTGTTATGTATGTAATGTAGGGAAGAATATAGGTGAAGGGTTACGAAGTTACCTGAGCCTATATTAGGGTACCTATATGGAATATAACACCCACTCCTCACTCGACTGGACGACATAATTCAAATCCTAAACGTGCTACTAGGCTGACAAGGCACTTGTACACAAATAACTATAGTAAAACAATAGTAATCATGCTAATAAAATGTTTTAAAAATTCTAAAAATCTTTAAAAGATGAAAAAAAGAAATTATCACTCAAGCCATAGCTCTAATATGTCCGTATGTATAGTTCGAACTACTACAAGCGTCTGAAAGCCATGCATGTCCACAAAAAGTGACAATTTGTTATTGAGTTCCAAATTTAGTTTGTTTTAAAAAACCGAATTTCTTCCAGCACACAATGAGCCAATTGTTTATGTGTCCTGGCTGGTAGACGCAACATTACTGTTGCCTGCCTTCGCAGACGATGATCCCTGTAACACCTCACAGAGTACGTCAATTGAACACAGATGATCTTCCGTACTGCCTGCAGCCGATGCTGGGGCAGCCTGTGCACCGTCCAAGGCCTGGGAGGAGCCGGTATCCATTCCGACAGGAGCCGTGACTGCCTGTGGAGGCTCTAGGAATGCTGCCATCAACATCGGAATACGCTGGGGACACTGCAGAACATGGGCCGCTATCGGGTCCAGTAAAGCATCAACGTCCGGTTGTGCACATGATGGGAGTGTCAGACAGAGATCCAACACGCATTCTTCTCCGCAAAACAGGCATCGGAGGACAGGTAAGATGCAGTCCATCCAGACTGGTCTAAATGACAAGAACCAAGATGCACTTAGTTCTCTCAGGCGAGGTGTGCCCAGATGTTGTACCATGGGATCACTGTATTTTCGCTCTAGGAGACTGTTTCCATTTCCTTGCTGACTGGGACGTCCATTGCGTAGCAGAAATGACAATCAGGATACCTGCTATTAGAAACAGGATTAGCGGAAGTCCTCCAAAAATGCATCCGAACATGGAGTGTATAAAGTTTGGTATAACTCTGAGAACCGTCTGAAAGGTGCTGAACAGTCCTGAACCTATGTTCCTAAATAGGTGGACTATACCCGTCGTATCAGACATGTTAAAGATACGATTTACCATTTCTGCGAAAGGGAAGGGGCAGTTCGTACGTATGAGTGCCTGTATCTCGGCTGAAGCCCTTGCAATCTGGAGATCAAAAGTCTCTCGAGCGGAGGTTAAGGGCACGGTCTTCTGTAGAAGCATGGCTTTCATTCTGCTCAGAGTATTAAACCGTATTAAAGAAACATTTAGCGAAGGCCATAACGGCGCCTCCCTGACTGTATGTGTTGGTGGAAACAATACTTGCATACAGCAAGTAACCCTGGAGCTCACGGTTACCAGATATGCGATGCCCGGAAGCATCCCACAACAACCTTGATCGTTCAGCATCAAGTAACTCCCATTCGAAAGTAGCCTGAACACTGGAGTAATCACGGCTGCCGGGGCACCCCTCAAGTGACAGGATAAGTTAGCTACTGAACCATTACAGGCCCCCATGCAGCATTATATCCTGGCATATGAGAGATCCACTCAAAGCGTTCTCACAGTTTATACCACTTAGAAACACTTCTAGATCCCCACTCCTGCATCTAAATCTGTACGGTAATTCCCAAGATTCCTTGATGAATTCCCTACCCATTTCTTCATATCTGCCTGCCTGCTGTTGTTCTAGGCAATACTGGAATTGGAAAGTTGTGACCGGTAGAGTTACATGGCCATGGATTAACCATTCTGTGGACGATGATTCTGCCACTGTAAAAGCTAATCTGTCCAGTTTTCCAATACGCAGCATTGTATATTTTGCTCCCCTTTGTGCCATTTTTGTCTGTTTCTCTGTCAGATTGTATGCGGAAAACAGAGACGTACTGTTGATAAAACGCCAGAGCACATAGCCTGCGCGCAAAGATTGCAGCGTCCAGCTTAATAACATAATAGAACGCAATTGTGATTGCCCGTGCTGTAGTATGGACAGATCTTGTTCTAGTACATCAATAGCAGAAGATACAATGTTGCCCAGTGAATATATCCTGGAAGTTAACGTAGTCTTACCATTGTCAACTACGGCTAAAGCTTTCTCTAAGTTAATCCTATCTATTTCTCGTAACCTCTCTGCAGCTTCCTGTTGGGAGATTTTCCAGATTTCATTATAGACAGCATATAAGAAACGTTTTTGACGTGGCTTTCTGGGACCCAATAAAAAATCCCGTAGGTCCACATCTTCTGTCAGTAAGGATAAGTGTTGTTTCACCTGTGTGAGTGTTCAGGTTCTTAGTCAATCGAGGCATAACTTCCCAACACTGTATGACGTCACTACCCCTGGATGTTCTCTTTGTACATAGCGTGGGTCTGGCCGGTGGATACTAAACCCTTCGGTTGTACCTTTGAATCTTTCCTGACATCTATTAGTGTCTGTGGGCCAAACCAACCATCCCTTCCAATTGGGGTCTGACCTATTGTATTGCATGATGTCCTCTAGCGTAATCCCTTGCCGTGATGTATTGTTACCCTCGGTGTGTGATGGTGTTGGCAACCGAGGTGAGTTCAAATCCTTGTTCTTGGCTATTCCAAGACAGGTAGTTTGTCGCACAGTTTCATTCAAAAACATGATTTGCTGAGGAATGAGGCATGCTCGAAATAGCGCTTCTGTTCCCTGGACCTGCCAGTCTCTAGTACCCCTGACAGATTTTAAGTCTATAGCGTCCTTCCATAAGTCGAAACCTTGTTCAGACAAATGGGTAGTAAAAGAAGCAGAGTAAATCTGTTTGGTGTTTGTCAACATATTTTTCTGCGCTGGTGTCGGTGCAACCTTATAATAATATGAGGCTGGGTCTGACGTGTTAAACCCTGTAAAATATGGAAATTTCTGTACAAATGTTCTTGAACTGCTTTTCGGCGGTGTTGGGCAATGTTCCCATTGGTGGTAGGTGAAAACATTTCTCGTATTAGCAGTTTTATGCAGAAAATGATGACCATAATGTTGATAGCAATACATTGTTTCAAAATCTGATGTGTCTTCCAACATTTCACTATTAGAAAGTCAGCAGATTTTTCTAAATCAGACAACATATTATTAACAGTTTCATAATCCCAATCATCGGAGAATGTACTGGAGGTAATGATATCATTTAAGGATATTTTAAATAAATGTGGTATTTTTAAAAGTTCAGTCGGACCAAATATATCGCAATCAACCTTGTCCCACACTATACCATCAGGTATAGGAACTGCCGTAATGTTCACTGATGACAAGTGTCTTTGTTCACGATGTGATGAAAGGTGAGGTTTCAGAATCAGATTCACTTTTGATGCTGCAGAGCTTTGTCTAAGATAAGTTCCATTAATAAGCATGCTAAAAACAGTTAATAAGCCTATCCAGAAAAGAAAGAAAAGTATCCCGGTGATTACCCAAAGTTCTATCCAAGGTGACACCAGGTATGTCTGTTTAAGAAAGATGAAAAAGTCTTTGATTTGCTGGTGACTAGTTTTTTGGGCTGGCATCGTTTCAGGTTCACTTGGATCCAATGAAAACGTATCGAAGTCGATGAAATAGCCAGATGCTGTTCGATCTATTTTTGGTAGTTCCGCGGGTTTCGTTGAACTTATAGATGGCTCTTGTTGAGGCATGTTGATGTAGACATCAGTGTTTGGTCGAATAGAAATTTGTCTTTCATTTTGATTTTGAATTTGAGTTTGAACTTCATTTTCAAGAGGAACGAGTTCCATGGCATTATTGCATAGTCCATCATTCCGTGCTGGGGACTCTTCGAACGTGATGAGTCTTTCTGTTTGAACTTCCTGTATAGTAGCGAGAGGAGGGCGTCGGCTACTCAGGAGCCCACGAGGCCTACTATTCAGTATCGGCCACATAGTGTGGTTTTATCAGGTCAATGGAGACGAATCGTTTCTCCTTTTTACCGGCAAGAGGTGGCAGAAGTACAGTTCTTGTTCCTTCAACTGCCAGGACAGGTACAGGCTTTCTGTATGATGGCCCAAATTCCTTTTTGTCCGCAATTTTCTCTCTGACCAGATCCCCAACTTTAGGGACCCAGACAGGTCTTTGCGTGACTGACTTGACTTCCCCAGTGACGGTCCGCTTTACCTGGACATTGCTTTGTAGTGCCCTGGATTCATTCAGATCCTGTATAACAGCCAAACGTTTATGGATGTCAAAAGGTTTTCCATCCGCAACTGTGCCTTCACACTCAAGATCAGGTACCCACATTCTTGTCCCAAATAGGACCTCATAAGGAGTGACACCCCCTAGAGAACTTCTTGGCATGTTGTTCAATGCTCTTTGTACTCCATATAAATGTTTGACCCAACTACCACCCGAACCTAATACTCTAGCTGTTAAAGATTACGCATGCGGCACTGTATTGCTGTTTACTTCCAATGGCCGGCTAAGCAGATCCGTCAGTGTAAATTATATATTCATACTGATCTAGAGGCATTATTTCATTCGGGAGAGGATATTCTTGTTCGTATTGCAGGAATGCTTGTGTTTTTAGACTTGGGTCGTACCTGTATTCTACGTCTGTTGCAGTGAGAGAATTAGCCCATTGTATCCATCTCGGATGTAAGGCTTTAGCGTTAGGGACGCTTGCCTTTGTCGCAGACTCTAAGGCTGGTACTGGAGTTACGACAATTATTCCTTTCCCCTGAGCTAGTGCTCTTTCTCTCACTACTGCAGTCTGTACAGCTGTCAGAATTTTTTCTGTTGATGCGAAACGCATCTCAGCGTTTGTGTACAAATGTGATTTATATGCTATTGGTATTGTTTCACCTTCATTGTATGTTAGGTAGGTGTACCCTGATTGACCCGCAACTATACGGATCACTAGGTTGTGGATATTCACGCGTGTTTTTAAGTGTTTTGAAGCTATCATGTCAGCTTGTAGGGAACGAAGGATATCGGTGTGTTCCTGTGTCCATTGCCTAACTGAAAAGTCAGGTTTTATTAAATCGTAGAAAGGTTTAACCCTTTCTGCGTAATCCAAAATGTATGTTCTGCCAAAGTTCAGGAATCCCAGTATTGATTGTAAATTTTTCAATGATTTTGGAGGTTGGAGCAGCGCGTACTTTTCTAAAAAGTTAGCTGCTAAGCTTTTCCCTTCACTTGAGAGCTCATATCTCAGAAATAGGACATTAAGGTGGGCTATCTTTGATTTTTCAAAGTTGAATTTGTAGCCCTCAGAGGCGAATCCCAATTTTATGGTATTCACTCTGGTCAAGTGTTCCTCCAGGTCATCATCCGTTAGATAAATATCATCCACGTAGGACAATGCCTCTTCATCCAGATTTTGAAGTAATTCAGTTACTCTGGCTGAGAACAACCCCGGGCTGTTCTTATACCCCTGGGGGAGTCGACAAAATTGCCGCTGAGAGCCTAACGCAGAGAATGCTGTTAAATACCTGCTTTCAGGCGCTATATTTTGGCAGAGGAATCCATTTGAGATGTCTAGTGTGGTTTTGTATTTTTTCCGCACAATGTTATTCATTAATGCGGCACTGTGTGCATTTTGTACTGCAAAAGTTTTTGTGCAAGTGTTTAAATGTCTGTAATCCAAAACTAGACAATATGAGTTTTCAGGTTTCGTGACCAGAAACAAAGGATTATTCATTTGAGAGGTGCAAGTTTCAATCACTCCTTGATATTCAAGTTGATCTAAGATCTCCCTGACCTGTTTGTTAGCTTCTTGCTTTATTGGATACTGCCTCTGTGGAGTCGGAGTATTCTTTAATGGAATTAAGTGGTGGGTTGAATCCTCATCCCATCCAACATGGTTTCGATATAATGCCGGAGCTAGGGCTACCGCCCACTCCCGTGAATATGTGTATTTTAGGTATTTGGGAACAGGGTCGGAAAAGGCTCGTAAAATTACTGTTTCTCCCCTAGGGCAATCCATGACGAATGCTGGCGGCCAATCTTGTTCAGCTAAAAGGATGTCATAACCAAACGTCAGGTTCTCCCAAAAGAGACCTTTCACTTTCCTGGGCTTGTCCCCTTCCATCTGGAGTGTTATCTCATATAACTTATGTGGGACGCTTACCCTAGTATCAGGTGTTTCTACCATGATATAATCATTCAAGTCCGCTGTCACCAGAAATTCCAACAGGTTCTGGCGAGCTATTGTTACTTCTGCCGCACTGTCTAGTATCGTCAGAGCCCATTCCCCGTTCAGTAGTTGAGTCCTCAGAATTCTGGGCATGTCTGATCTTTAGACCTGCAACCTTCTTCTTTTTGCACTGAGGTTTTGGTTTGGATTTGTCTTCTTTTTTGGAAGTATAGTCTTGAGCGTGCTGCTAGTCTCTGGACTTTGTACGCTCTTCTTGTCTGTCTGACTGTCCTTCCCTCTCGGAGTTTTTCGTTGAACCCTGAAAGGAACGAGAGGAACGTGTATCAGTATCCTGATACCTGTCAGGTTTTCTAATATTGTCCCTATTCCTAAGGTTGTACCTCCTTTCGGAGGGCTCCTGTGGAGGAGACCTACCTCTGGATTGAGATCTATCTTCTTTATTCTTTTGTTTTTTGTTATTGTCCCACTTCTTCTTAGAAGAAACAGGTGCTTGCTTGAAGGTGTCCTTTTCTGGGGTTTTACTGCTTTTCCTCCCAAACTGTCTCTGCCTAATTCTGCATATGCAGTCTCAATTATTTTGGGTGATTCATGTTCCTGTTGTAAAGGACTGAACTCCCTTAGGCGTTGACGGATTGCCACTGATGCTGCTTCCCCCTTAATATTTGCTAATATCATAGCCGATACCTGGGCAAAATTACCAAGTAATTTCATCCCTAAGTTTAGAGCAGGTTCTGCTCCATACTCATTCTGTATTTGTCTTAATACGTCTGGTATTACTGCTAATGACGGGATACCATGTGTCCTGGTATATATGGCAGCGAAAACTGTACCCCAAGAGGTACAATCCTCTATCTGTGGTGTTATCCCCATGGGCAAGCAGATTGTTAGCATTCTGTGTTTTTCATAAGGGCTGGTATTTGGGAATACTGCTTCTAGCTGTGTTATTTTCTGAGCTATCCACAATGGCATTTGTTCAAGTTTTGCGGGCATTTTACCCATTACTGCATGTAAGGTTTGTGGTGTGATTTTAGTTGCTGTATTTTGAACTGTATTTGTGTTTGTTGTAGCCGTAGGTGGCTGGACCGTAAGTGTCCTCATGACAAACTGTGTCATGTTTCTGTGAAGTTTTATCAATTCTTTGTGAAGTGTAAGTAAGTCTCCTCCTGGCATTGTTTCAATGTCAGGATGTGGTGTGTAGGCCGCTAATACTGGCCACGTCGCTCCTTCTCTTCCGAGCGGACCGAGTCTTACTTTATTTCTTGTATGGGGGAGGGCGCCTTTAAACCAGTATAAATGTTCCAGGTAAGTTAGTGGAACTTCAATGTCCTCATAGGGACAATATTCGTCCGGTATTCCACTTTCTGTGTAGAAATTAAATGTTTTTGTTCTTGCATTTGCAACCGGGAATGTAACCCATGAATAGAATACCTCTGTTCTATACGATTCGTGTGCCTCTAGCATGAAAGCTACCGGTCCACCCCTGGATGTTAGACCGAGTGCACCTAGTTTTATGGTGATGGCATTCCTAATATTTTCTGCAATGTGAATTGCATCTGCATCTTCCTCATCTGCTGAGAGATTTAGTACTTGCACAACTCTATCCCCTTCCTCAGTCATTGTTTTTAAAAAAAGGATGAGCTTTTCAAGGGAACTAAGATAAGGTGTTTTGCACAATTTTAGGAACAATGTGTCCTTCAAGCTTGATTAACCAACAGCCACTAAATAGGATTTTCCCTACTCAGCTGTGGCGGAGTTTGTACCTACCCACTCCAGACGTCTCTGGGGAATTGTGAGTAGGGGTCTCTGAGACTTAGCACGACTGAACTACTCAGATTTTACTGTTAAATAAGTACCCAACCAACGTTGGCGGCGCCATGTCGTGTAGTTCCTATAAAAACTTATACAGGATCTGCGCGTTCGGACAACATACACTGTAGGACTGGTGTCAGACTGATTCTAAACACCCCCACCGGATATGTTGGCCTTCTGTATCAGCTAGCTCACATTGCCACTAGAATCTCCTCTTACCAAGGAGAGAATAGTTCTTGGCAATCATCGAACATGGCAACCCTGATCCCTCAGGACCGTGGAAACAATATACTACCTTTCGCTCAGTCACTCGTGCTCACTTAGTCTGTCTCCGAGAGATACACAGAATAAACAGTCTGGGTGTTTTCAATAAGTATTTATTGAACAGTTGTTATTCTGGTGTAAAATAGATGAGCTGCAACAACTGTCAGACAGTAACAGATATAAATGATTAGAAGCACTATGAAAGTAAAAGGATGATAGAGTTCTACCATCTTGCGAGAATCATGAATACATACGAGTATATAAAATACATGACAATAAAAGTGCGTACTCCTACGATGTCTCCCTAACTAGATGTACCTAAGTGTACCAAGCATGTGTGTAGGTGTTAAGCCAAGAATCCCTCTAGGATAAAGTCAACCCCATTACCTGAATTGAGAGACTGTGGGACCCCGTCTTGGTCTCGGGTTGGACACCCCGCAAGGGATGTTAGACCACTGCGAGCTGGAGTGTCTGCGTGCAGAGAGCTCAGCGTCTTGCGTCAGTGTGTCGGCCGGGAAGTCCTGGTCTCCTCTGGCTATCTTAGCAAGATGTGATGTATATATACCCATAGGTCTCCCCAGGGGTTCTACCTCGCTGTATTACTTCGTCGGACTTAGGATGAAGTCGAGAATTAACTTTGTACATAGATATTATACAGGAGATGTTAGCCCTGCTGTGCTTCCAAGAATCCTCATGCATAATGTATGAGGTTTTTGCCATGGAAAATCCTGCGTTCTGAATGCAGTGTCGTATCTAGGTAAAAGGTCTGTCTTTAAGAACCGTTATGTATGTAATGTAGGGAAGAATATAGGTGAAGGGTTACGATGTTACCTGAGCCTATATTAGGGTACCTATATGGAATATAACACAACCTCTGCCATTATAAGCAGCCCCAAGGCAAACAACAGCTTAAATCTCTTGTTACCACATACCTGGAGCATAACAAAGGGTTGGTGGCCCTGGCAAAAAACGCTATGGGCTTAAGCAAAGGCGACCATTAAGGGGCAGTTAATGAGAGACGTCGCCATAACTAATAAACAGAGGGCAGAGCAGCATAATGACTTAGAGAGTGCCATCACGTACCTAACAGCCCACCCCTCTGTTACCACCCGGTGCCTTTTGGAGAAAGCACGTATGGATTTCAATGCGCTTTTCACTTCTAAGGCAGAATAAGCGCTACAAAAATGGAAAAGTTGCCATTACGAGCAGATGAAGAAAGCAGGTAGGCTGCTGGCGGTGAAATTGCAGCAGAGGGAAGCAGGGATGGCTATACTGGTCATTAAAACTGATTTCAGCTGCATTATCAGTCACCTGCAGGAAATTGCTAATGTGTTCGCTAATTAGTACCGGGACCTCTACACTCCTGAAGTTGTTCCGGATCCTAGACAGTTAAATGCCTTCTTTGCCAAAATACGCCTACCCAGCCTGACCGCGACAGGGAGGGACCTGCTCCAAATCACCAAGGAGGAGATAGCACAGGCCATCTCCAACCTTTCGTATCACAAGGCCCCAGGGTAGGGCCGCTTTCTGGCTGAGTTCTACAAATGGACAACGGCTGAGGTGGTGGATTCTCTATGACCTCTTCAGAGATGTGGAACAAATGGGGACCCGTGGCCCTCTCTCCAATAAGGCCCTTATCACAGTCCTCCCCAAGCCTGGGAAGGACGCCCTTCTCTGTAGCAGTTACAGGCATATTTCCCTTCTCAATGGTGATATTAATATTCTAGCCGGGATTCTGGCAGCCTGCCTGAAAGGGGTCATCCCCTCCCTGGTCCATCTCACCCAAGTGGGATTTGTCCCACAACCACCTATGTACATAGGCTCACGCCCTTTGGCTGGCCAAAGATTTACTGGAGGAATTCCTATCCCTTTCGCTCGATGCTGAGAAGGCTACCTCTTTGCAACACTCCTCAAATTTGACCTTGGTGAGGATTTCAATTCCAAAGGTCCACTGGCTTTACAATTCCACCTCAGCACAGGCCAATTGTGGAGGTTTTCTTTTGGAATCCTTTCCAGTCCATGGAGGGAAGCAACAGGGATGCCCGTTGTTGCCCTTACACTTCCTCCTGACCATGGAACCCATGGCAGGAGCTCTACGCCAATTGGAACAGATAGTGGGAATCCCCACCCCAGGAGGCCCGTCGACACTCTATCTCTATGTGGGCGATATTCTGCTCACGCTCTCTGCCCTTAAAACTTCTATTCCGGCACTCCTGGATGCCATTTCTGCCTTCGCAGCTCTATCAGGGTACAAGATAAATTGGGGAAAGAGTGAGGCCCTACTGCTCTCGCGGATCACAACTAAGGCAGCCATAGACAGCTACCCCATTTCAGTGGAAGCCCTCAGGCCTTAAGTATCTGGGATTCTACATAAAACAGGGATTAGATAGCATGGTGGAGGAAAACTTAGAGCCGCTCTTGGAGAGGACAAGGCTTGATTACGATAAGTAGTCACAGCTCAACCTCTTGTTATGGGGAAGGAAACAGGCGTTAAAAATGGTGACACTCCAGAGGTTCACCTATGTGCTGTGAATTCTCCCACTGCTAATACCCCTCAAGACACTGTGTTTGTGGACAAAGGAATTAAGACTTTCATCTGGGGGAAGTCGAGACACCGACTGGCCATAGGTAAACTCATAGCTCACAGGTCATGCCGTGGTCTAGGACTTCCCTCAGTTGAACACTATTGCATGGTCCTGCACCTGCCGCTATTAGCCTATATGCAACCCCTTACTGAAGCCTCTCCCCCACCCCCTGTACAAACATGACGCAACAGTCCCTGGGCCGGAAACCCCCATGACCCAGGCCATGATCAGGGCATGTTGTGTAAAGGAGACAAGGGACACCCTACTCACACGGAACCAGGGTACATAGTATATAAGCAGAAACAGTGGTTCCTGTGGACAAATGTAATCAATTAGCAATACTGGTATGCACAATGGCAATAGGCAGGGGTAAAGTGGATGTCCGAGAGAGATATAAGACCATATACCACGGGATACTTGTAAGTTCAAAAAGTTTATATACATAAATCATCACAATTATTTGCAAAAAGGTGCATAGTGTCCCCAGTGAACATGGAACCTACATAACAATTAGTGACATTCTGTGACATAAAGAAATGGTTTCCAAAGTTACAAAGTCGACCATCACAATGGTATAAAATGATCACAGCCTTCTAATATAATAATAGAGACTGGTAAATGGTTCGCTTTTGGTTTTTTCGACGACGTTTCGACCCTGTCAACAATAAGGTGTCTCTTCAGGACCTAGCAATGCAGGGACACCTGAGAAAAGGAATTCGCTGTCAAAGTGACAATAGTGCACCACAAGGAAGTGAAAGCCCTTGTCATTCTACAATTGGGGACGGACTCGTGCGGATCTCTTTGCCTGTTTCACCGCGTAGCAGACGCACGCAGTCTTGTTTCTTCATTCTTGGATGAGTCATCCTTACAAATAACACCGAAACAACTTCATTCTACACGGACTGTCGTGTAATTTCATGACTACAGATGCAGCAATTAATTTCAAGCACACGGACTGTTGTGTAATTTCATGACTACAGTTGCAGTAATCATGTTCAAGCACGCCCTAAGACTGTCAGTCCTTCCCCTCACTGGGTGCCCTGCTGGGTCCCATGTGAGTACCCTTCCATTACTTTCACTTCCTTGTGGTGCACTATTGTCACTTTGACAGCGAATTCCTTTTCTCAGGTGTCCCTGCATTGCTAGGTCCTGAAAGAGACCCCTTATTGTTGACGGGGTCGAAACCTCGTCGACAAAACCAAAAGCGAACCATTTACCAGTCTCTATTATTATATTAGAAGGCTGTGATCATTTTATACCATTGTGATGGTCGACTTTGTAACTTTGGAAACCATTTCTTAATGTCACTAATTGTTATGTAGGTTCCATGTTCACTGGGGACACTATGCACCTTTTTTGCAAATAATTGTGATGATTTATGTATATAAACTTTTTGAACTTACAAGTATCCCGTGGTATATGGTCTTATAGCTCTCTCGGACATCCACTTTACCCCAGCCTATTGCCATTGTGCATACCAGTATTGCTTATTGATTACATTTGTCCACAGGAACCACTGTTTCTGCTTATATATGATCAGGACATGAGCACATGCACTCGGGCTCCAATTTATGGACGCTAGTCTCCACAATAAGTTGCCGATATGGTGCAATTCCAGCATTCGCATGTGCAGGAAAATGCTCAATTGGAGTCTCTCGCATGAGGTGGGGATCCTTGCCCTGAACCACGTAATAGCCCAGGGGGCACTCAAACCCTTTGAGATACTCCGTGAGGAATTCCACAGGTGGACAGATTGCTAACTAGATGCAGGATCGACTCCATGTGAGATATGCGGTAGAGGACTGGGACGAACTGCTGGACAATTTGAACCGAGGAGCGAGGGAGGCTAGAACAAAATTCTGCCGCTTCAAAATGCTACAGGGATGGCATTGGACGCTAACAAAACTTCAAGTAGCAGGAATGCTGCATCACTCCAATTGCTGGCACAGTGGCCAAACACACTGTGATATTACGCATATACTGCATTACTGCCCTTTCATCCGCACCCTATGGAATGAAGTCGGATTAACATTAAGCGGGACGATAGCGAGCTCCACCCCACTGCTGCGCCCCCTGATAATGCTCCATAACACGGCAGACACACCCTCCCTATCCCCCATGAACGCAGGCTGCTCCATACGGCACTGAAGGCGACATAGCTGTGCATTCTCCGCCACTGGCGTTCCCCACACCCATATGAAGAATGGCTCATTCAAATGAATAAAACAGCCTCCTTTGAGAAAATCATCTATAACCTGCAAGATAAGGCTGAAATGTTCCTCCTCATATGGTCGCCCTGCCTGCACGGCGACCGGTGATCGTTGATTGGCACACCGAAGGCGGTCCCAGTTACACTATCCCTATCCCCCCCCCAGCTTCCCCCTCCCAGCCCCCCCACCCTCATGCCACAAGTGTCTACGCTGCAGCCTAGACGGACGAATGGGAGGTCGACCCCCGGGCCTTACCACCCACCAAGTGCAACTTTCCCCATCCCGCTCTCCCTCCTACCTTCTTTTACTTTTTTTCTCCAAGCTTTCCCTCCCCTTGGCCAAGTTTTTCTCCGTGCTTATTCCTATTGATCATTATCTCTTGTCACCTGGAAACTAGGTGTCTGGTCAAGCGAACATGTGCTGTAACATGTGGCACATTATTTGTACTTATTTTGTGTCTCCAGGATATTATTGTAAGGTGACAGCTGTAATATTGTATCCCTTTTCAAAATGAATTCATAAACACAATAAAAATCCCAGAAATGTGAATTGATAGAGCTCGAAGAAGGAATAAGCCACGCTGAGGGGGAAGGTGCTGGGCCCAGTGAAGAATACTTACAGCACAAGATAGAAATGATGTAGCTGTCATTCTGGCAAAAACTGCTGTACTCGGCATCCCTCTCTCAATACAATATAAGATATACGAGATGGGGTACAAGGCAGGGAAATTACTGTATTGGCTCTCAAACCGAGATCTAGAGCTCCGCATGTCCCTAGCAGGGCTCCACCAATGGGCAGTAGGCTAACAGACCCCGTACTGATAGCTCGAGAATTCAATAGGGACCCACTCGAGCTATTTAAGCAATACACTTCACACTTGATGCTGCTGCTGATGGGAATGTAAACCAAGGCTCTAGCTTCCGGCAACCTACCACATGACTTCTGCTGAGCCATTATTTTAGTGCTTCTGAAACCTGGGAAACTGGCTATCCACTGTACGTCTTACAAGCCTATCCTTCTCATTAACCTAGAGACAGCTCCTCGCAAAAATAATGGCAAATAGATTACTGAAGGCAATCAAAACAGTGGTACACCCAGATCAAAATGGGTTTATGCCAGTACATGGCACGCGACACTGCTTAACGCGACTTCATACAGCAATGGCTCTGTCGGCCGAGTCGAGGGACCACAGGGCCCTGGTGTCCATAGACTTTGACAAAGCGTTCGACTTGGTAGGATGGGACTTTATGTTCCGAGTGCTAGAATGCATCAACTTTGGCCCTCGCTTTAGACGATATATGGCGATACTTTACTCCTAACCGTGAGCGAAGGTTAAGGTGAATGGAGAACGGTCTTCCACGGTCGCTATTGAGTGAGGAATGAGACAGTGATGCCCCCTCTCATCCCTTCTTTTCACCCTGATCACAGAATCGCTGGCTGATAGGATCAGACGGGATGCTCAACTAAGCAGCTACAGCTGGCCTGGGGGAACAGAGGACAGGATCTTGCCTAAGCGGACAATGTCCTAGTCTACATTAGTGACCCCGAGACCTCTCTACTCCATCTGATGTAAATGCCTCGAATATATGCGGATGCATCAAGCCTTACAGTAAACTGGTCCAAGTACACATACATCCCTTTAACCGGAGTACAGGATGACATATGTACATCCAGCAAGTGCAACCTCCAATGGGCAGACCAGCACTTTAAATATTTTGGTATGCATATAACCCTCACCAGACAGACAGCATGGGAAATGAACGTCGTTCCCCTAATCTCCTGCTGAAATGAGACTTGGACACGTGGGAAAGCCTGCCTCTAAATGTAGCAGGCAGAGGGGTGCTTTTTTAAATGATTTTCCTTCCTCAACTGCTACACACCCTACAAAGCGATTCCTATGATATACTTTCTGCATTCTTCCAAACCTTGCAAACGGTGATAGTGAAATTCTTATGGAAGAGGGGTCAACCGCGATTCGCGTTTCACAAATGTGTGCTGGGACCATATGATGGAGGCCTCGGAATCACAGATGTAAACTGTACTACTTGGCTAGCCATATTATTTCGATCAATGATTGGCTTTTTGCATATCGCGCAGATCCAGTAATTGCAGTAGAAACTTTGGGTCCTTGAACAACATATGTTTTATCTCATCTATGGTTCCTCCAAACATGCTAACCTTCCCCCGGCGACCCTGACGCCATTTGCCTGCTGGCGCCAGGCATTGAGGTGGATAAACTGGGAATTGGCTGAAACACATGGAAACTCTAAAAGGCTTTTGAACCTGGGACATTCAATAGACAAAATAGGCAAGGACACGTGTAAAATGCACAGGTCACAATTTTACCGTTACCTACGAATTAGACATGCACTTCAGCAACTCAGAGGAAGCCTGCAGGCCCTCCTAGATCACAATCCCATAGAGGCACACATGTCAATGCCTCCCCTGGGGAGAAAAGGGCTCTCGAAGATTTACCGAACACTAGTAAATAATACCCCAGACCTCATGATACCATTGAGAGGGAGATGGGAATGTGATGTAGAAGCCTTAGAGGAGGAGGACTAAGTAGATGTAAACATGGCCCCCAGAGTACTAGCTGCCTCCATGAGACTGGAGTTGATGCAACTCAAATACCTACTATGCGATATACTGTACTATAGCCCCTCTCAACTGAACAAAATGAAACACGACCGGGGACCCACATTGCCTAAGGTGTAAAGTAGACATGGGAAACGTTTTCCACACAGCATGGAAATGCCCAGTGATACAAAGGTATCGGCTCAAAGTATGCAATTTTCAGTAGTGGGGAGGCTGGTGATACCAGAGCCTAAAATGAAGTTACTGGGTCTGAAAGATGAATGGGGGGGGGGGGGATGAAGGAGTAAGTGCACCAGACTCCTCGAGGGTACGGGCCTCCTTCTTGCTAAAAGAGACATAGCCCGATACTGAAGGACAGAGCGGGCCACCCTCTGTGACTGCCTGGACTAATGGTATGGACTACTGCACCGAAGCTGAGCATGTGTCTACAAGTCAAGAGGTTGCCACGAAAAACATAATAAGGTTTGGGGTGCTTGGATTGCCTATTCCACAAACTTCGATATATATGGCTGTATGGTGACTAATGCCTTTTATATATCTTTAATACAGTGGGGGCAAGAGATGGTCTGTGTCAAGCATACTATGACTAGTTTGAAATTTGTGAACGCTAAATATGTTGAAACCTTAATAAAGAGAGTTGGAAAAAAAGTACCCAGAACGATGCATAGTTCTGTTTACATATATTGACATCTTAAGAAAGCACAAATAACATTTGGCGGGCTTATATAGGTGCGATAGTACACGGAGTACAGCTCGAACTGTATTCAGATCTGCTTCCACCTACGTCTAGAATTAAAGCTATCTGATCCCCTCGAAAATCTATTTCTTCACCGCCCCCCCCAAACCCGGCAAATGATACAGTTGAGGCTAAAACACGTTGTATATTGTACCTTTGCCCCTCTAGAAATGAACCACGCATACCTTTCTTTGTCTTCACAATGTCTGTTATGCAATGTTTTCTGTTATAATTGTCTGTGGTGTACGATCTTTTTTCTTTAATGCCCTGACTGCTCTGAGATGGTACTTTGTTCGAATCATGATGTAGCAAGCATTGGACCCACACCATATCTAGTGGCACCCCAAGCAGAAGCAGGAATGTCATTTTACTAGGCCTTTCTATTGTTCTCATATTGTTGGTGTTGGATATGTACTTTCAACTTAAACTCAATAAAAAAAAAAAAAAAAAGGGGATCTAAACCCATGTATTGCAGGTTGCATACAACTCCTTCAGGCTGGTCCGTAGCTCACTGTGCTATAGTAGAAGGACTGGGTCTTATGAACTGCAAAGAACAAAAGTATCTCTGTGTCAGAAACCATTAACCCACTTAACTATCCACATAAAATACAAATCTGTGATCTGCATGTTAAATGACATACTTTGCATCAGGGACATTAACCCTTTATGGTAAGGTAAGTCAAAACTGTCACTAGACTAAATCAGATCTCTCCAGTAAGTGCATTAACCAACAAAGTTATATTTTCATTATTATTATCCCTTGAACATTGCTGAGCACAGAAAGATATCTGCAACAGATGCCTTCCCCATGTAAGCTATGTTAAACTGCTGCCTCTATATGACCATTTAAGTAGGCTAGAAGAGATTTACTGTCACGTTTCTCCTTATTGCCAATTTCTTTGGCACAGTTTATAAAATATAATTCAAATGCCAAAGCAGCCTTTGAACTTTCCTTAATTCCAGTTTGTGAGAAGCTACTGCCTCCTCTAACAAATCAATTAAGATATTGACCTTTTCTTGTGTAACCGAACTTCCATGCGTACTGAATCAAATTCAATAACCAAAAATAGTCACTGTAGTTAGCGGTCCTTTCGTTTTTTCCAGGCACTCTCAGCTTCTCCGTTGCCTTTTGAAAATCCCGAAGTGCTATTTGGTATTTCCGATATAAGGCTGCTTCCCCTAATGACCTGTAAAAACGCAAAATACACAATGAAAAAATCCACCTTTAGGGATTTTCTATACATACCTTTTTTCGGAACAGCACACTTTTTTGTTATTTTATATAGTGTTTGAGGGACATGCACTGGACTGGTTTAATCCCTCATGCCCCCTTGTTCTAGTTTGACAGTCAATTTATAAAATTTTGCTTGTAGAGTCATGACAGCGGGCAGAGCTTTTTGCAGGAGACTTGGTTTTTCAGTTTCAGGTGCGGTTCTACTGCATCATAGGGTGCACATCAAAGCACGTATGAGAGAAGGTTTGAGGATCTGGATTACCTTTTTAAAAGACTTTAATGGAGTTACAATGTGGTCGTTGGAGGATGATTGCCTTTGGCAAGTGCAATTTGTTTCAGATGCTACAGGTGCCCATGGCTTTGGCCTTCTTTTGGGACGGATGTTGGGCTACTGTGTCCTGGCCTCACCAGTGGCTTCAACAGAAGAGAAGCATTGCTTTCTTGGAATTCTTTCCCTTGATAACGGCCATGGTTTTGTGGAGAGAATTTTTGGAAATCAGGAAGGTGGTGTTTAATGTTGATAATCAAACAGTGGTCGTTTTGGTAAATTCACAAAAAGCAAAAGATGAGAGTGTCCTCAGGCTTTTATGAGTTTTTCTGTTAAGCTGCTTAAAGTTCAATATTCTTTCTAAGGTGAGATATGTGCCTGGTGTAGATAACATCGCGGATGCCTTATCTCGTTCACAGTGGTAGAGGATCCGTGGGCTAGCTCCAGGAGCTGACCCAGAAAAGTCCAGGCTGCTGCTGGACATTTGGCAACTGGGGAGCTAACAGTGCTTGATCTTATCAGGGCTCGAAAAATCATAAAAAATGCACTAGACCTGCAGGTCTAGTAACCTACAAAATCTCCTCGACCTAACTGAAATGCACTTGACCTCTGACTCTGAAAGCTGAGCAAATGTGACAAGTTAACAGGATTTAAAAGCATTTTTATTGCTCATTTACTTTGTGAGCAATAAAGATGCCTTTAAATCTTGCTATCTTGTCACATTTCCTCTGCTTTCAGAGGCAGAGGTCAAGTGTCAGTTTGTCTTCCCTCTCGCCAGAAAGGGCGAGTAGGACCTAAAAATAGCTCGTCCTGAATTAATCTGACTCGCAAATGCGAGCGGTCGAGTGAATTTTTCGAGCCCTGCTTATTGATAAGTCAGTAGCTGTTTTAATCAAAAAAGCACGCAAGCAGGCCTGGCAAGAATTACTAATGCTAGGTTCAGGAGCATGCAGGAGGGGGTTGAATCCAGTTGAATTGAATTCCCTTTAAGATAATCAGATGCTGTACACTTCATAATGAGCCAGATTGATATGGGTCTTTCATCTTTCGCTATTTCGGATAAACCGCCAGCCGTACCCTTTTATGATAAGTGTTTTTGGGGGATATGATCTGATGGAGACAGAGGTATATAGAAGGATTTTGGCAGAGTGGGCTAGAGAAGGGGATGCCGGATGTGAAAGGCATAGACCAATTTTGGGTAATTTGCTTGTGGACATTGTTCGAAAATTGTCTTGTTTTTACTTTCCTTCTTGGGAAGTGGCATTGTTTTCTTTGTGTATGGTTTGGTTGTTTCATGGAGCTTTTCGTATCTCAGAGTTGTTGGTTTAAAAAAAAAAAGGTGGGTTGTTAAGGAAACATGTTGTGGCTTTGTCTGAGGAGGTGTGAGTATGGTTATCTCACAGCAAGACTGACCAGTGGGGGAGGGGGTCAGGAGGTTGTGATGTCCAGAACACTTCCTAGAGCATGTTGTCCCATTTTCAGGTGTTTTTAATTTGTTCAGTTGTCAGGGGAGCTATCTAATACCGTTTTTGGTTTTTGTACATGAGGTTGGTTCTAGCTTGACCTCTTACCAGGTTTTACGTGCGTTACACCATGTTTTGTGGGATTTGGGTTTGTGTGCTCCTGAGTGTGAAACACAGTCATTTAGAATTGGGGCTGCAACCGAACCCAAGCGATTGGGCTTCTCTGAGCTCAGTAGCTGGCGGTCAAGTAGTTATATGAATCAGAAGAGAGGGACTTGGAGTGCTTCAAGGTCCAGCATACATGCTCCAAACAACTAATAAAATTCCAAATTGGTATGCAGTTCCTAATTACCTAAACAGGTCAGATAAGTTCCACAGGGTATGCTGGGAGCATCACTCTGTAAGAACAAATGCTCTCACACACCTGGATAGGTGTCATGCTTCATCATTGGGCTTTTGCTCTAGGTCGGGCCGGTGCTGCAATGCCCAATGGGCACGCTCAATGGGGGCTCTTTGTCGGAGATCTTTTCAAAAGCCGTTTGGTGGAGTGCAGGTGTGTGGGTATAAGTGTAGATTGGTGTTTTAAGTGAATGTGTGCAAAGGCTAAAAATAGGACAGGGGGTCCTCTTCAAAACAATTTTAATGATTGAGTCCTACTGCCTATATTAAAATTAGTGGTGCTATCTATTAGAAGTAATTATCAATAATAGCTGTAGGTCTTGTCCTTGATGGGGCGCGCGGCGCTCTTTAAAATGCTGGCGCTGCCACGACTGCTATATATTCTCCAAAACACACCGTACCTGGTCCCGATGGCGACATTCAAGCGGATCTCCCGGGAGTTGCGGACGCTACTCTGGGACGGCGGCAACCCGAGGATTGCACTGCAGAAACTTACGAGGGGGGTGTACGACGGGGGGCTGGCCCTCCCGGACGTTCAGCTCTACTACTGGGCAGCGCAGTTGCAGGTGGTCAACGACTGGGTTTACGCGCCGACCTCGGAGCCGGCTTATAGAATGGATAGGTACGCTATGATTGGGGGAACCTGCGAGCCATATCTCTACTCCCGCAGGCGGGGTCGTGACCTGCCCGCGCATACTGAGGTGGTGCTCCACTGCTGGAGGGAGGCCAATAAATTCTTGGGCTGGACGAACACCCTGACGGGACGGACCCCGCTTTGGACGGGCGACCAGCTAAAGGAGGTGGCGGGACTATCAGGCTATAGGGGGTGGAAACTGATCGGCATCGAGTATCTTGGTGATGTGTGGAAGGGAGGGGCCCCGGTTCCCTTTGCGGCTCTAAAAAAGAATACCAACTTAATGATTCCCAACAATACCATTATCTGCGCCTTGTACATGCACTGCGAGCCCACATCCGTGCTGGCACTTCCATCCCGGAGTACTCCCCTATGGAGGACAGGCTCCTTCTCGACCCCATTCTAACGAAACCCACGTCAACGATCTACCGAAAACTTATTAATAATATGCCGGACCCCCTTGGTCCCCTGCGGGCGAGATGGGAGGGAGACATTGGGACGCTAGACGACGACGACTGGCAGGACGCCCTGCAGAGCCCACGTGAAGTTGCGATCCGGCCGCGATTCCGCCTGGTGCAGTTAAAAATACTTCACAGGGTCTATTATCCCCGCACCCACCTGTTCTCCTGGGGTAGGACCCTATCGCCCTTGTGTGTGAGGGGCTGTCAAGGGAGGGCTCGTTCTATCACATTCTATGGGATTGCCCACTCATAATTCCGATTTGGACCAGGGTGACGCAAACGATGGAGGGGGTGGTGAGGTCCCCGGTCCCACTGGAGCCTAAGTGGCTCTTGCTCATGATTAAAGGAGCCACAGACTGGACACGCCATAACGAGATTTGGTTGGGGCTGGCAGCAGGGGTGGCTAAACGCAATATTGCCAGGTGCTGGGGTGCGCAGGCGCCTCCCTCATGGGATCAGTGGCTCTGTGACTTGGATTGGTGTCAGAGGGCGGAGGAAACGGTCTATAGGTCCCGGGGCTGTGTGAACAAATGGAGGAAGGTGTGGGGTCCCTGGCAAAGGTTCCGAGCCGTACAAGATGGGTTGGGATAGAAGATTGTTGCAATTACTCATATGTACTTCCATGCATGCAAAATATATGACGAACTGTGATCCCTGTCACTGTATCATGAACTGCCGCTGTGTACTGTACTTGAACATGAGCAATGTTAATAAAAAGAATTAAAAAAAAATAAAAAAAAAATAATAGCTGTAGGTCAACAAGTTTCAAGCCTAATGTAGTCATATAAATGATCTAGTGGCTCTTCCTCAGGACCAGTATAGCCTAATCTACACAGTGACTGGAGTTTCAAAACATGAGTCTCTATATCTACTTCCAGTCACATATACTTCTCTGAGTATCAGTTAAAAATCCGATTTTTTGCCAAGACCTATGATGTAAACAACAATAACAACATTAATTTCATTGTGGTAACGTTTCGTTTCGCTCGTTCATGCTCAAAATTTAAAGTCCCCACATGTAGAAAGTGCAAATGCCACACACACCATGGAAGGAAATAGATGTATATTGAAAGCCCAGCGCACTTGCTGGATCAGTATAGTCACTTACCCAAATTGGGTATATTTTTTTACCCTTCCCAGTCATGCGAGACGACACGCTCATTGGCGTGCTGTAAAATAACAAGGTAACAAATCAGTTTGACCCGGTTGTCAGGGTGTACCTGGGATCGGTAGCTCTCCTAAATTTGGATTGCACCGACTATGCCGTACTTACAGTACTTGGTGGGTCAACGTACTGGTTAAACCTACTCACGTCGGCTGACTCGGAAGTGCAGAGCAAAAGTGGTCTCCAGTATTTATCCTCTTTCCCATCGGATGATTGGGAGCAGGTGTGCCTACTTCGGGTACATGTCTGGGACGTGCTGCGCCTGGGCGTGTAGATCCGTTTATCGTTAGGTATGCAAGAGGGGTTCTCTCCTCTCTCTAAGGGAAAATGTGGCGGCCATCTTAAAACTTGTAATCGGGAGAGGGATAGTCAAGTCAGACTGGTGTTGTCGGTCTCGTTATTCACGATAATTACAGTTAAAAGGACCACAAACTGGTGAATTCTGCAAGATGACAAGTTTGTCCAAAAATAATTTATTGAAAACTTTTTTCTTTTTCTATCTAAAAATTGTATTCAGTATTACCTGGTGTAAGTATGTGTATCCTGATTACCAAGTGTCCAATATTCTAAACCTCATGCCACGGAATCATCATTCATTACAGAGGTATTAGAGGAAAGACAAAATATCCATTGTTGGTCTCTCCTAAAGAGGGCTCTTTGGTTCATGATTGGATGTGCTTCCAGCACAATCCATCGTATGTCTTCTGCAGTATGTCCCTTAGTGAGGAAATGTGTGTTCATTTTTTTGCAGCGTATCTTGCTGCGATGTCCATTTATTCTCAGTTTGACAGGGCAGGTAGTCATCCCTAGATATTGTTTGTCACAGGGGCAACTGATCAGATAAACACAATTTTTGGTGTTGCAGTTCATGTGTGTTTTAAGTGTCTACACCCAATCAGTCTTTAGGTGCACCTCTCTAGAGCTCAGTGTGTAAGCACATACACGCATGACCCGCAGGGGAAGTGTCCTGTTATTGGGGGAAGGTTCCACAGTGATCTTTGGTCTGTCCCCTTCGTGTCTCGTGGACGTGTGTGTATTAACATGTCTTTGAGGTTGGCAGTCCCTTTGAATACGTATCTTGGTGGTGGAAAGTTAGTTCGAAATTCATGGCCAACTCTTGTGTGTCAAAGTCCTTTAGTCTGTTACGATGACGTTGTATGTGCAAAAAACTGTCCGCATGGTAAGTTGTCGCCAGTGCTTTCAGATGATGGCTTTTGTAAATTAGGAGACTATTCCTATCTGTTGCTTTTTTGTATGAACTGACCATTAGTTTGTTGTCTTTTATCTTTATCAACAGATCCAGGAATAATAATTCCTTATCAGTGATTGTTTTGGAGAACCTCAAATAAGAGTGTTAACTCAAGAGCAGAATGTCTCGCAAGTTGCCATGTCCCCCTTCCAAAAGATGAGTATATCATTGATATAGCATCGCCATAGGAGAATGTTTGATTCGTATGCGGTATCAGTACAGACGATATGTGGTTCCTCAAAGTGTAACATGTAGAGACACGCTAAGCTGGGAGCAAAGGTACTCCCCATGGAAGTACCTTGTCTCTGTTGGTATAGTTGTGTCTCATATTGGAAGACATTTTCTGTAAGGGCCATTGTTGCACACTTCATGAGAAAACTAATGGGTGTGGGGTATGTCCATTCCTATGTATGTAGAATGTTCTCAATTAATTCCAAAGTGGCTGTCTGTAGAATGTTAGTATAAAGTGATTCCATGTCGAGGGTGACCAATAGGTCTAGCTGGTGAGTGTTTGTAGTGGATTCAATTATATTTAGCATATCTCTTGTGTCTTGTATATACGACTGAGTCTTTTTAACCCATGGTTGTAGAAAATGGTCACAGAACTTGAAGAGTGGTTCCAGGAGGGAATTAATCCCTTAGACTATAGTTCTACCTGGAGGAGGGGAAATCCCTCTATGGATCTTTGGGAGGGTGTAAAAATATAGGATTCTTGGGGGTTTTATTAACTTTATTAACCAACAATTCAGCTTAGTTCTTCATGATCCATCCCTGAGATTCTGCGACAGATACAATGGAAGTTATCTGGGTTTTTAACCTTGTTGTGGGGTCCTGTGTGATTGGCGTGTAGTATCTGTGATCAGACAGTTGGCGTTCACATTCATTCTCATAATCTGTGGTGGACATGATTACTGTAGCACCTCTCTTATCATCCTGTTTTATTGTGATCTGTCTGTCGTCAGCCAGGCCCCCGACTGCTTCGAGTTCTCTTTTGGACATGTTATGGAAACTCTGTGTCTTACAGTCGTTCCCAATCTCTTTAAGGATGGCTTGTTCAAATGTCACAAGCTCATGTGGTATCATGGCCAAAATGGGGGTGCCGGTTGACGGATTCCGTAGACCTGAATCCGTTTGTGTCGAACCCCTCCTGCATACCTAATGATAAATGGATCTACACACCCGGTTTATGTCGTACCGCACTAGTGGTTCGTCCCTGACGTGTTCCTGAAATAGGCACACCTTCTCCCAATCACCCGATGGGAAAGAGGATAAATACTGGAGACCACTTCGCTCAGCATTTCTGAGTCAGCTGACGCAAGAAGGTTTAACCAGTACGTTGACCCACCATGAACTGTAAGTACGGCATAGCCGGTGCTATCCAAATTTAGGAGAGCTACCGCTCCCAGGCAGACCCTGACAACCACGTCAAACTGATTCCTTACCTTGTTATTTTACAGCACACCAATGAGCGTGCCGCCTCGCATGACTCGAGGCGTCAAGAAATATACCCAGTTTGGGTAAGTGACTATACTGATCCACGTAATATACATGTATTTCCTTCCATGGTGTGTGTGGCATTTGCACTTTCTACGTGTGGGGCACTTTAAATTTTGAGCATGAACAAGCGAAGCATGCATTTGGTACCTTATTTTCGAAACGCTACCACAATAAAAAGAATGTTGTTATTGTTGTTTACATCACAGGTCTTGGCAAAAAATCGAATTTTTAACTGATACTCAGAGAAGTATATGTGACTGGAAGTAGATATAGAGACTCAGGTTTTGAAACTCCAGTCACTGTGTAGATTAGGGTAAACTGGTTCTGAGGAAGAACCACTAGATCATTTAAATAAATGTAGGCTTGAAACATGTTGACCTACAGCTATTATACATAATTACGTCTAATAGATAGCACCACTGATTTTAATATAGGCAGTAGGACTCGATCATTAAAATTGTTTTGAAGAGGACCCCCTGTCCTATTTTTAGCCTTAGCACACATTCACTTAAAACACCAATCTACACTGATACTCACACACCTGTACTCCACCAAATGGCTTTTGAAAAGATCTCTGGCAGCAAAGAGCCCCCATTCAGGGTGCCTGTCGGGCTTTGCAGCACCGGCCCGACGTGGAGCAAAAGCCCAATGATGAAGCATAACACCTATCCAGGTGTGTGAGGGCATTTGTTCCTACAAAGTGATGCACCCAGCATACCCTGTGGAACTTATTTGACCTGTATAGACAAACTCTCGTAATTAGGAACTGCATACCTATTTGGAATTTGGCCAAGTAGTTATCACAGATGTGTTTGTTTATAACTAGGGCGACTTTTGAGTAGAATGGTTTAGTTCACTACATTCACTGTAGTTTTTCCTTTGTTATGCTGTGTTGCAGGGCCGCACAGTAATACTTCTGCGGTATGGATCGTGGGACAGTCCCTTGTCTATTGGGCGGCAAAACAAGCGTAGGCCAGGATTTTCAGCAGACAACTAGGACTTGATGGAGCAAGGGTGGTAGTTTCATAGTGGGGAAAGAGTGGCCTGAGGTAGGATATATTGTTGGGCATGTTAGCAAAACGTTTGACAGGTAGGGAGTGCCCAGATCTATTTGTTCTTCATCTTGAGGAAAATTATTTGTAGGCTATCTGGTTTTAGTTTTGTTTTTTTGGAACATATTTTATTAGTTTCAGACAAGTAAATACACAGTCATGTTGTGTCAGCGACATGAAATACGATCAGTCTGCACATTGTTATCAGATCAGCAGCATTGCAATATGAAGAACACATTGATCAGCAATCGATAATTAACATTCCTAATATAGAATGAACATACTAAACAACCCAACATTCCCACCCCCTCCCGGGCTAGTTAACTAGAAAAAGACCTCCCCCCGCCCACCCTAGACTCAGTACTAATTTAGCTGTGCAGCCATCATCCACCTATAAACCAAGTGGGGTAGCTGTGAGGTAAAGTTTTGTGTTCACACCGTTTATATACAAGTGGGGGGCTTCAATGGGGTCTGTCGTCTAGACGTCATATACACCAATTGAAGAATTCTCAGAGTGGGCACATTCAATGTTTCAGCCCAGCGAGGGTTCAGCGGCCACAAATTGTTCTACCATCATATCCCATTCCAAGGCTATTGGGTTCTTCCTGAGGCCTCTGTTTTCTTCCCTACGTAATGCCATACTTTCGGCCCTCCCCCAACGTACCACTTCGGCATGCCAAGTTAATACTGACGGAGGCTGTGGAGCTTTCCATCTCATAGTGATAGATCGTTTTGCCAGAATAAGCACCAAGTTGGCGAACCAGTACTGCGTCCCCTGTGACTTGCGTTTCTCACAAAGCCCCAGCACACCAAATTCCGCTTCATTGTGCCCTACTCCTGGTATTACATCCACGAGGAGTTTATATACCGCCTCCCAGAAGGGTGCCAATTTTGCGCAGGACCAGATCATATGAAGCAGCCTTGCCGGTTGGGTGTGGCATCTTGGACATGTATCTAACATATCCGGGAACATTTTGCTCAGTCTGTGGGGGGTCAAGTAAGCTCTATGTACCAACATAAATTGAATTAACTTAAATTTAGGGTTGCGCAACACTTTCTTGGGTTATTCCAGTGTTTTCTCCCATTCTTTGTCCATTAAATCATGGCCTAGATCTGCCGACCATTTATCCCGGAGTTCCTGAAGCGAGACCAATGCATGCGTATGGATGCTTCTACATAGCCATCTGGTCAAGTGTCCCCCGTTTCCCATAAGATATGTCATGTGTACTAGTGCATTTGTTTGGGGCTCGGTATCATCCGGCGCCCAGGTGCTTCTGATATATCTACGTATCCTAGCGTGTAAGACATAGAGCGAGTTGGGGACTCCTTGCTCTCTAATAAAGGCATTATGGTCCAGAAGCATGTTGTCCACAAATAACATGCCTACAGTGGTGACATTTTCCTCAGTCCATTGAGACAATCGCCTAGCCGAAATTATACCAGTCGGTGTGGGGAGCCCCATCAGTGGGATATTAGGGGCGTACGGGTTGAGCTCTTTGGTGTACGGTATGGCTTTCTTCCAATACGTCATGGCCATCCTGAGTAATGGGGGTGCGGATCGAGGAGGCCCGCGCTTGGAGAGTAACAGCGTATGTAGTGCTCCTTTCTCCCATGCTATCTGTGTCATGCCTATTTCCTGCAAGTGGCGGCCGGCAGTCCAATAGGACAACCACTGCAGTTGACTGGCATAACAATATGCCCAGAAGTCCGGGACTCCCAAACCTCCCTGAGTAGTACTAAGCTGTAGCTTGGCAAGCCCCACTCTCCTTCGTCCCTTACCCCAGATCAATTCAGTAAGAAGTGTGTTTAGCGTTTTAAATATGTGAGCTGGTATAACTACCGGTATATTAGTGAAGAAATATAGCAGCCTGGGCAGCATGACCATTTTAGAAATGGCCACTCTCCCTGCCATGGAGATTGGCAGCGAAATCCAAAAGGAGATTTGTGATTTGAGTGATTTAAGTGCACGGTTTAGGTTACCGTCCAATAAGTCCTGGGGCTGCCTGTAAATTTGGATATCCAAATATTTAAATGTAACGGGAGCCATAGAAAATGACCAGTGGCCAAATCTAACTGGGTCTACAGAATCGGAATCGTGAAAGAAATAAGCAGTTGATTTGGATTCATTAATAGCAAGGCCAGACAATATTTGAAATTGCTTGAATATATCAGGGAGCGGATCATGGGGTCCGCATAAATCATTGAGGTACAAAATAATATCGTCAGCATAGGCTGAGAGAATATGAGTGTCGATCCCCATTTTGATGCCCCTATCTCCTGCTGCTGTTCGCACCTTAATGGCAAGCGGCTCCAGCGCCAGTACAAAAAGCAGGGGTGATAAAGGGCATGCCTGGCGTGTACCTCTGGCCACGATCTGGTTTTAGGTTTAAACCTATAATAACTGATAAAACCCCACCAAAAGGAAAATAGCCATCACCAATGTAAACATATAAACACTGAAAAAACACCTTCACAACCACAAACTAAGTGCCATTCAAAGAAAGGAAAAGAGGAGTGAAAGAGTCATTTTTATTTCTTCCTGAAGGGGTCAATACAAAGCAACTTTGTTATACAAGGCAGCAGCAAGAAAGACTGGGCTAACATTATTCTGCTTCTTCCTTCTGCTTTTTTCAGTTTTGTGGTCTTTTGTCTAAAGATGCAGTGTTTAGAAGCATGTTTTAGGTCTTATTTAGTTATTTTATAAACTGTAGAGAATCAGGAAATATCAAAATCATATTTGATATTTTGGCTACATTTGATCTCACTGATAGGTAAAATGGCTGGGTTCATAAGAATGTTTCCCAATATGTACCATCACATTTACCCACAGACAGAGAATGGGTGAAATCCATTGATACATCAGCCCCCGTTCCTAGCGAGTCAGTATTGATTGTAAGTGAATTGCCAAACACCCTAGGCTTTAAACATTAAATGCAAGGTGTAGTGACAGGTACATGTGAAAAGAGTGTTGTCACCAAGCATCTGAGATAGTGGTGAAAACATGACACCAGACGTTTGGTAAACATGGAACGCAGTGTCACTTGGAATGCTGCTGCAAAAAGTTCCTACCAAGTTCAATAAATATTGTAGTGATATTGTTTGTAGTCAGCTACGTATATAAAAAAGTTGTATGAAGACCTGTCAAAATCGATACCTGAGCGGAAGTGCTTCCCTGTAAGAGATCCTTGTCACTTGCTAGATGGTATGCTGAAAGCATCTTTACAATTTCAGAGTTAATGAAGTATGCTGTTGACTTTGTAGTCGATTGTGGTGCACTGTTTCGTTATGCCCACAAACTAAAATGCAAATAGTTCTCATGTTGTGCTTTGTGTGGCATCAAAGTAAGAGTCATCCTAACTGTGTCATTTAGCTAGTGGTTCTCAGTCCTAGAGGCTGTGAATGCTATATTATCCATGTGGCGACTGTTTACAGAAATTTTACATAGTGATGATGCCAAAGGCAAGAAATGTGATGATCTTTGGTCACATATTGATAGTGATGTGAAAAAGTACAGTCTACTGCATGCTTAGGTTTTTACAGGAAAACATGACTGCTGTAGTGGACATAATCAAAATACTAGAGTTTGAAAACACCCTTGTCTACCAAGAGTTCAGCGTAATTGGTCTAAATGTGAAACATCTCCTTGAGATTAGGCTGGGCCACACTTTTGTGACTTTGGCACTGCAACATGCTCCATGTTAGAATTCTTGCAACTTGGTAAGCAAAGAAATGTTGAGGAGCAATTAAGGAAATTTTGTTTTACAGTCTATGGCAAATGGCTTGCAATGATGCTTAGAAATGTCCCTTCACCAACCATGATAAAGCACCAATAGGGCGCATAATTTACGCCCCCCATCAGTCGCACTGCGGATCGAAGGATTTTATCCTCACGATGAACTGCTGCTCATGTTATACTCCAATTTTAATCCAAAAAGTAAACCAGTATGTTTGTCATACTTTTTTGTTTCCACAGTTATTCCATAAATTTTCACTCACAGCGAGGACAGCGTGATTCCAACATTGTTCTTTATTTTACATTTTCAAATGTCTTTTGCACGCTCATCCGGGCTTTCAACAGCGACACGTGGTAAACCATACGTATGAAGTAGACTCATGTAATTTCCACCCAATGCATTTCGGGCCACGAAGGCCCTTCGTCAGGGGTAACTGAAAAATTCAAAAAGACATCTAAACCATCTGCTAAATGCGAACTAACAGTGCCGTTTGAATTTAAATCAAAGTGAATGTAAATATAATCCTACAACCCCCAGTGATTCAACCTTCCATAATCTCACTACACCCCCCCCCATAAAAACATGCTTATAAAGACAAAGGAATACTCCCCCATGTTTGTTAAACAAATCCCCCAGCAAAAAACTCCCAAAGATACAATGCGTCAATGCGTGCAGCAAACCTCATAGAGAAAGCGCTAGTTAAAACACCACTTCCAATCCTTAACACCTGCGAAGTTCAACAAGCTACCCAAACATCACCTCAACTCCCTGCTTGCAGCCCTATGCCTGCTAATAACCCACCCATTTATTCAAACAGAAGCCAGGAAACTACCTTAAGCACCAGGGTGGCAGCCTGATAAATCTCCATGTTCTTGCAAAACTGCCGTAAAATGTCTGTTTTCCTCTTTACTCTGCCGCTTTTGAACTCTCCCACGTGAGTCCCATATAAAGGAGTGGCCCTGACCTCGTGACCCATTGCTCTGAAACCTCCGGATCTTAAAGGAGAAAGTAACGCTATCCCCAGGCAGTTTTGCAATTGACGCATTGTATCTTTGGGAGTTTTTTGCTGGGGGATTTGTTTAACAAACATGGGGGAGTATTCCTTTGTCTTTATAAGCATGTTTTTATGGGGGGGTGTAGTGAGATTATGGAAGGTTGAATCACTGGGGGTTGTAGGATTATATTTACATTCACTTTGATTTAAATTCAAATGGCACTGTTAGTTCGCTCTTTTAGCAGCTGGTTTAGATGTCTTTTTTAATTTTTCAGTTACCCCTGACGAAGGGCCTTCGTGACCCGAAATGTATTGGGTGGAAATTACATGAGTCTACTTCATACGTATGGTTTACCACGTGTCGCTGTTGAAAGCCCAGATGGGCGTGCAGAAGACATTTGAAAATGTAAAATAAAGAACCATGTTGGAATCACGCTGTCCTCGCTGTGAGTGAAAATTTATGGAATAACTGTGGAAACAAGAAATTATGACAAACATACTGGTTTACTTTTTGGATTAAAATTGGAGTATAACATGAGTAGCAGTTCACCGTGAGGATAAAATCCTTCATTTCGCAGTGCAACTGATGGGGGCGTAAATTATGCGCCCTATTGGTCCTATATCATTAATACTTCGTGAGCTCAGGGACAGGTCACGACATCTGATCGCACGCAACGTTTCTCGTTTCACGAATAACAATCCAAATGCAAATTCAAGGAAAGGAGTGCATTCTTTCATCTTTTTCTCTTGCTTCAGCAATGTTCTGTCCCTAAGTCAGTTTGCACCCTGTGGACGAAATTGATGAAACGTGTTAAAATTATGACAGCAAAAGAGGCATCACCTCGAGGACAGCGAGTGAACACGGAACGTTTGGATTAGCAGTCATGTTGTCACGTATGAACTTTACTGAAAGTAACAATGTCAGCTGGTTGAAGGGACACTTAAATTCTGCTGATTCTTGTGACTTGCAATACATAATGTGTATTTTGTATTTTTATGTTACACATTGATCACAGTTCTTGAATATGTTTATATGTAAAGCTTCGGTTTGGTTTTGGTGAGGGAGGGATAATTATGAGGCTGGGCATGATTAGGGGAGGTGATTCAATTAAGGTTTGGTTAGTGGTATGAGTTTTCTCATTGCTATTACCGCTTAAAAAAAAGTTTTATTTGAGGTTACATCGGAATACCTGGGGATAGCGTTACTTTCTCCTTTAAGATCCGGAGGTTTCAGAGCAATGGGTCACGAGGTCAGGTCCACTCCTTTATATGGGACTCACGTGGGAGAGTTCAAAAGCGGCAGAGTAAAGAGGAAAACAGACATTTTACGGCAGTGTTGCAAGAACATGGAGATTTATCAAGCTGCCGGCCGTGGTTCTTAAGGTAGTTTCCTGCCTTTTGTTTGAATAAATGGGTGGGTTATTAGCAGGAATAGGGCTGCAAGCAGGGAGTTGAGGTGATGTTTGGGTAGCTTGTTGAGCTTCGCAGGTGTTAAGGATTGGAAGTGGTGTTTTAACTAGCGCTTTCTCTATGAGGTTTGCTGCACGCATTCACGCATTGTATCTTTGGGAGTTTTTTGCTGGGGGATCTGTTTAACAAACATGGGGGAGTATTCCTTTGTCTTTATAAGCATGTTTTTATGGGGGGGTGTAGTGAGATTATGGAAGGTTGAATCACTGGGGGTTGTAGGATTATATTTACATTCACTTTGATTTAAATTCAAATGGCACTGTTAGTTCGCATTTAGCAGCTGGTTTAGATGTCTTTTTTAATTTTTCAGTTACCCCTGACGAAGGGCCTTCGTGGCCCGAAATGCATTTGGTGGAAATTACATGAGTCTACTTCATACGTATGGTTTACCACGTGTCGCTGTTGAAAGCCCGGATGGGCGTGCAGAAGACATTTGAAAATGTAAAATAAAGAACAATGTTGGAATCACGCTGTGCTCGCTGTGAGTTAAAATGTATGGAATAACTGTGGAAACAAAAAATTATGACAAACATACTAGTTTACTTTCTGGATTAAAATTGGAGTATAACATGAGCAGCAGTTCACCGTGAGGATAAAATCCTTCATTTCGCAGTGCGACTGATGGGGGCGTAAATTATGCGCCCTATTGGTGCTTTATCACTAATACTTCGTGAGCTCAGGGTCAGGTCACGACATCTGATCGCACGCAACGTTTCTCGTTTCACGAATAACAATCCAAATGCAGATTCAAGGAAAGGAGTGCATTCTTTCATCTTTTTCTCTTCCTTCACCAACCATTGCATTTGAAGTTAATGAAGCCTCACTGAGATACTCTGCACAAGTTCTAGATCCCTTCTGAATTTTCTCCAGACTTTGAAAAGTACGGCTTCATTTTTGACCGCTTCAATAACTGAGGGCATATGTGCCCAATTCAACGCATATGTTGCAGAACATGTCCTAGAGAATCACAATCTTCAGGTGTACCAGTATTGGCATGGAAAGCGGTGTCATTGACCAGAGTTAGCAAATTGTGTACTGGCTGTTTTGGTGTTGCCCGTCTCAAGTGCCAATGTTGAGAGGGCCTTTTCACAGATAAACGTTTACATAGGAAGGAAAGAGCAAGCTTGCATGACCAAAGACTCACTAAAGAAGTATTGTATGGTGTACTACAATAAGTTTAATTTGTAAAAATGTATTTGGACCTCATATACCCTGTTCACACGCTGTCTGTACACATGCAATATCAGTGCAGAAAGCAAGCAATAATTAAAAGCAAAACATTCCAACACCGGAAAAACACTGTTTCTGCTGTTTTTAATGACGCGAAAATGTGTAACCACTGATAACCACTGTTTTTTTAAGGTATTGAAAACACTGAAAAACCCCAACCAGAATTTACCAAACACAGAAACTGAAAACAGGAAAGCCTAATTATTTGGTTTCCTTGTCCGGCATTGATTTACTAAAAGCATGAAGATGGATTTGGTCATGATTAAGGAATGGTCAGGGACGCACATACTATGGACTGGGTTGGCGCAGAGGAGAGTCTGTAGGGGGGCTAGGAAGCAGTGTGCGATTGAGAAGCAGAGAAGAAAGGTCAACAGAGAAATTAGAGGTTTCTGTAAAATGATAGGGATTCTGGTATTGAAACACGGATAGATTGTGCAGGAAGATCAGTCTTTGTTCCGCCAGGACGGGCTCACTTCTCAGTCTTTGGCAATGAGTATTATCTGTTAGAACTTTGTTTAAGGATTGCAGAGTTGTTGGGGAAGAGTTATGGAGTTAACAATAATGTTTTTGGGGGTTTGTTAAGATTTGTTCAGAGATGAGTTGGGGGGTGGAACAGGAAAAAGCCTGCAGGTTTTCCTGGTTGGCATGTCAACAGGACAATTGTTGTTTGGGGGGCTGACAAAGGGGGGACAGAGCTCAGGGAGGTCAGGAATATGGGCAAGAGCAAAGGAATGGATTGAGCAAAGGTTACAGGAGGGTGTTTTGGTGAGGTCAGTGGGTGGAGGATTAGTATGACAGGTTGGGGTGTGAAGGGAGGAATTTTTTAGCAAGCGGGGGGCAAGGGAGAATTTAGAATGGTGGGTTGGTTAGGAATTTTATAATGTATAAGTGAGGTTAGTATTAGTTTTGTACGGCAATTCGGCTAAGGTTTTGCTGCGGTTATGATCAGTTTCCAGTCATGTTCTCTTAAAGCAGCCTTTTACCCTTATAACTGGAGTAGAGTTTCTCCTTTGTGCGCTGACTTGCCCAATGGGGGTTTGAGGGGTGCTAGGCTTGCCTGGTCTCCCTCCTAGGCTTATCGGGTGAGTAGTGCATCTAGAGGAACCTCAAGGGACCAATTGGTGCAGGAGTTAGGGGGCGGGGCAGGTAGTGGATTTAGGTAGGAAAGGGTGGTGGGTCCGGCCTCTTTTGCTGTTGTCATACCCAGGCAGGCACGCAATACCCATTGGGCTAAAAGGGCTTTAGCCCCCGCGTCGTGTGTCTCAGCCCAGGCTGCTGTAGCTTGAGCTGCTGTGGCATTGACTGGGCAGTGTCTGGAGTCTTATCTCCACCACCCCCAGGTTTTTCACAGGTCTTTAAAAGACCATTTACATGCCTTTGTGAACTGGTTAACGAGGCCTTGTTTGGTTTTTTCACTGGTTCCAGTACCTCCTGGATCCCCACTCTGCCTATTACTTGCCTTTGGATTTTACTTTTACAGCCACAGTGGGGGAATGCATTTCATGAAAAGGCATATCACCAGTAGGGATGCCACCTTTCCAACAGAAAAAGACAGACTATTTGTATTTTAAAGAGCCTGCTAGGCCTTGCCTTGACACTAAATAGGGCTGCAAATAAAATCATATGTATTCATTTGTAACATGACTTTTCTGTCTTTGTTTCCTTTAATTATTAGTCATGGATCATTAATGCAGCCCTAGAACACATTTAAAGTGCTTTTTATTTATATTTGCTGTATGAAGTATGCACAGATAAGTGCTAAATATACCGGCTTTAGGTGTTTTGCTTATTTTTGTACCAGCTTGGACATCAAAATACTGAGCTGGCAACCCTAATCACAAGACTGAAAGTTTGTTGCAGGATCAGCACATTATTTATTTCCCCCCACCCTCCATCCCTGATTGATGCCATAATAGCAATAGTTTAACTTTTATCTGAAACGCTACTCCAGCCATGAATAATATGCTGCCTTACTCCAAGTGGATAGGAATACATCCTGCATTCAGACAACTCACTCCTCATTCTCACCACTCACTCTTCACTTTCACGGTCATCATGCACTCACAGTGATCACACTGCCCTCACACTGCTCACCATGCAGTCATGCTGTTACCCTGCCCTCACACCATTCATCCTACTCTTACCCTGCGGTCACACGAGCACTCCGTTCACCCTGCACTCACAGTGATCACACTACACTCACACCACTCACCATGCACTTGCTGTGTTCACTCTGTACTCACCCTGCAGTCACACGAACACACTACTCACCCTGCACTCACGTGACACTTCACTCACCTGTCACTCTCAATGCTCACTCTACAATCTCACTCAAACAAGCAAATCACTAGCCATGCATTAATTAATCCCACTCTGAATTTTCACCTGCACCCAAACGCATATTGTCACATCACTCACCCTACAGTAACTCTTCTCACCATACTCTCACACTGTTGCATCGCTCACCGTGCACTCACATAGGCACTTCTGTCACTCACACAGCTCACCCTTCTCTCACATGGGCGTAGCACTAACACCATGTAAACAATCACCTCACTCACCCTGGAGACAAACCACTCACCCTGCACTCCCTCATCTGACCCTGCACTCAAACTGACAAACCTGTTAGCCTGAACTTATACAGGCACTCTGCTCCCCTGCCTGCACACAGGGACAATAGTCTGCCGGAACTCATAAGGACACACCATCACCCTGCACTAACTCCTCTCACCATGCACTCACCAGTCACTCTCACAGATCACTCTTCACTCTCGCTGCTCACACTACACCACACACAGGAACACCACTCACCCTACATTTACACCACTCACACCTCCCTGCACTCACTCCTCTTACTCTGCACGCACTCCTCTCACCTGACCCTCACATGGGCCCTCCTCTCACTTTGCTTTCATGCAGTTCACCCAACACTCACATTTGCACATTTTTCACCCTACACTCGCACCAAATCACAATGCACTCACTCGCACTATTCACCAGCACTTACATGACCACACCTCTTACTCTGCATATATAAAAATTACACAACTCTCATGAATATACACACATTTCTACAAAGGCACCCACAGAATATCTGCTCTTCCCGCAGTACTAGAAGCCATTTAATTTCATCTGCAACAACGGGGATAATGTAAGAGGGCAGAGTGGACTGAGAATGTAGTATGGCACGAGGAGGGAGAATAGAGCTAAGGCTTTAGAGTATGGCGCTGGATTAAGGATCGTGTGACACCTTCAGCCAGTCCTGGCTTTCTATTCACCACAATACTTCATTTCGGGAAATGTTGGTTTTTTTTACATTGTAAGTTGCGTCTGAAAATACCAAAATGCAAAGTGTTACTGGATAAAATCCATGGTTCCCGATGAGGTCGAGCATTTTAAAAGATCAGTTGGATGCTGTGATATTACATGTCAGAAAGTGGATTAGTTAATTTCAGTACTGTAACTGCTTGATCCACATGTGAAACCAAATTTAAGCTCTGTACAGCTATTTTAAGGAAGCGCAATTTTCATTCACATCATACTTGTAACAAGCATTGACAAGGCAATATATTATTATTTTTGAAAAGCGTACAGAGAATATGTTTTTATTACATTTCAGTAAAAGGCAAGACAGGTATAGCAGAAGCAGCACAGCAAGTTTTTTTTAACACAGTAAAAGCAGATTGACTAATGGAAGTGTGAGTGGCAGTGTGTGAGCGTGACAGAGTACAAATGTACGAAAGAGTGCAAGAGATATAGTGAGAATGAGTGTGTGAGAGAATGTGTGTAAGTGAGTATGTGTTTGTGTGTGAGTGTATGTGTGTTATGTGTGCAAGTGTGCTGCTAGTCTGGCATACTGGAGGTTATTCTTGCCTTATAGTCAAGGGCACTAATAACATATGGATGGGAGTTGTTACCTATGGCAAACTGCAGGCCCTGACATACTTCTCTTAATGTACCATCATTGGCTGTGGGGACTTGAACTGTCTAGCTGAGAAAGCCACTAGCCCAGTCATACCCAGCGGCAGGGATACAGAACATGTGCCACCACACCTGGCCGAAGGCCCTGACATGATGCATGTCATTCCGAACTTATGGGTTTGATCCATAGCAAAATGTTGAAAGTGATTTTTGAGGTAATTCTTGTCATAAGGTTTAATGTACTCATTTTATAGGGGGTGTCAATGGCAAAATGCTGACCCTTGTATACCGGAGGGAATTTTTACAGGTACCCATGACTATGGCTGAAGTATCCATGGTAAATTTCTGGCACTATTAAAAAGGAGGTATCAGGGGCGCTTTAAGGTCCAGCATACGACCCCTAAAAAACACATATAAGAGAAGGAGTATGCAGTTCCTATGGGGGAGAAGGGAGGGGGAGGAGGCTGTGTTGGTCAACACCCCCACCCTGAAATGGAGGCAGGGTGTCTTCCAATTTGGGAAGTGGGGCCCTCACACACCCGGTTGGGTGTCATGCTTCATCAATTTCTGGAACTGTCACATTGTATGCACTCCTTGGCATAAGGGACTCACCCATGAAAAAATGCTGACCGTGATATAGTCGAAGTCATTTCTGACTTATGACCACTGTTCCCTGTAAGGTGCGCACGCACCGAAGTCACCCCGAGCGCGCAGTGTCCTGTATGTAGCGCGCACAAACAGCACATCCCTCAAGATTTTTTTTCGTAATAGTGCGCGACTGCGGGAAAGATTGTGGGCCTTTGTGAAAGTTTTCTAGTTAATCGCAGCGCCATCATGCGCTGCAATTAACATGAATACTTTTACAAAGGCCAACAATCTGCCCTGCAGCCGCGCTCTATTAGGAAAAAGAATGCAGCAAATCTAAAGCGCGACGTGTGCTTTCAGATGATTCTGAAAGCACACGTCGTGTTTGATTCTGCATTAATTTGTTAATAGTGCGCAGTTGCGGGGCTGAATGTGGGCCTTTGTGATAGTATTAATGCTAATTGCAGTGCACACAGGCGCTGCAATTAACAGGAATACTATCTCAAAGGCCCACATTCAGCACCGCCCTATTAGCAAAAGGAATGCAGAGTCAAACACAACGTGTGCTTTCAGAATCATCTGAAAGCACACGTAGTGTTTGACCCTGCATTTCTTTTGTTAAAAGTGTGTGGCTGAATGTGGGCATTTGAGATAGTATTCATGTTAATTGCAGTGCACAAAGGCGCTGCAATTAACATGAATACTATCTCAAAGGCCCACAATCAGCCCCGCACTATTAGCGAAAGGAATGCAGAGTCAAACATGACGTGTGCTTTCAGAATTATCTGAAAGCACACGTTGTGTTTGACTCTGCATTTCTTTTGTTAAAAGTGCTTGGCTGCGGGGCTGACATAGCTGCCAAGGTTTCAGATTGCCATGTGTGACATTTTCATAATTTGAGTGTAATTATGAGTGACATCACAATGACTATGAGTGACACTTTCTCGCGAGGAAAATCAAGCAATGAAAATGAGGCAAAAATACAAATAGCAGAGATTACACCCATTTGAGCAACGAGAAATTCTCAGAAGATCTTAAAAGTACATCAAAGCACCAGAAATGGAAAGGCAGTATCCGGAGACAGACTGCGTGACTGCATTTCTCATTAATAGAGGGCAGGCAGGCACTGAAGCTGCTCAGATTACCTCATTGATCTGATCATTCATGACCGCACACTAGCCTAAAAAGCAAATTTTGTAGCATAGCAAATGCACCTAGGATATTATACTGTCACTCAGTCTCACAGCAGGCTGGGTCACGTCAACGCCCTTGAAAGTCTGCTCCACTTCACCTGGGATGGACACTGGGCTCTGCAGCCCGGCCTAGCCCCTGCTCTTACAACACACCTGGAGGGCAAGAGAAGGGTTCAGTGCTTGCAGGCCCCATGCCGGGTGGTCGTGAAATGCTGTGGGAGGGGGGACTGCTGAGGCTAAGGTTGCCACCTGTCCAGTTTCTACCAGCACCACTGTCTTTTTTATGTTTCGTCCGGCACAAAAAAAAAAAAGAAAATCACTGAAAGATGAAATTTTATCCATTATCTGTACATACTTCAAACAGCAAATATAAATAGAAAGCAATTTTAAATGTGTTCTAGCGCTACGTTAACGATTTCTGGTTAATAATCAAAGGAAACAAAGGCAGAAAAGTGATGTTACAAAATATATATGATTTTGTTTAAAATCCTATTTCCTATCATACCGGGCCTTTCAGACTCTTAAAACAACAACTGGCCAGTATTTTTTTCGTGGAAAGGGGGCTACCCTAGCTGAGGCGAGAGCGCTTAAAATACTAGACACAGTTTAGTTTAGAGTGGTGCTGTACCAGACGGTAACAGGGTGTGTGCGCTGGGGTTTTAGGAGACTCCATAAGCAGCTTCATGTATTGAAATGCATGCTAATTTTTTGCTGCCTGTATGGTCTACATTTTATGTGAAGGACATGCAGACCTACACTGCAGATAGTGTTAACGGAACAGTAGTAAACAATCATGGTGCATCGAACGCTCCCAGAATTACACACTCGATCCCCTACCTCAGGCGGAGGCCAGGCGGCAATTGACTCTGGCAGCAGCGGAAGGCACTTGGAAAGACACAACTTTAAACGGGCGCCCACTGTCGGGGTGTTTGCCTCGGGAGTCAATCACTCTGCGTGATTACAGTGAGAGGCGCGTCTTGCCAGAAGATATGAAAAGGCTAAGCGCAGACCTCGGATCCACGTGGGGCACTGACTGTCTATTTAACAATAACAGTTTTGACCAGCAAGACACAGGTTCACTCAGTTTTTGAGATGTATGTGAATCACCTGCCCAGTGATGAATGAACTACCCTCAGGATCCAACAGAAGTACGACAAACACTGTTTCTCAATGGCAGCACACGCCTTCTGCCCAATCAAATATTGTACTCAAGGTAACCAACATGTGGGCGGAGACACAGCCCCTCTTTTAGGTGTGCATCTTAAAGCTCCTTTTCTGTTGATCACATATGGTTTTATGATTACTGCGATGTGCATCCAGACCTAAAAAGTAAGACTCTGAATCTAAGAAGTTCTGAAACACATCCTTTAACTAAGGTGTTTTAAACAAAAGCGCATCACAACACTATACAAGTATCTTAACTTTTCCAGATTGATGCATGGAGTTATGGTAATGGTTGCAGAGTATTAGTCATTATCCAGAAGCAGTGCAGTGATTTTTTACATCTGCTTTATTTAAAATCACATTGTTTTCAAATTGTCAATAAACTTGCACTCTTCCTATTTGCACCCATTCTGCCTTTCATTCCCTGAAATCTTAGTAAGTAGCTGACAGTGACTACAAGGAGCTAGGTAGTCCACAGTTGTCCTGTCGGAATATGTATCCTTTCTAGTAGAGCATATTTATGCAACATTATATTTTTCCTAAATTAATATGGGCTCATTTATGGTTTGTTCACTCTGTAAATATTTAGTGGACTCCATTCAATGTGTCATTGCATGGATACTAAACTGATGCATATTTGTGTTTCAGTGTGTACTCAAACTAAATATATATTCTTTTAATTAATTGCCCATGTCTGTACAGCAAACATCTACAGGAATAGCCTCTTCTCAACCTTTATATGGTGAGCAGCATGGATGTTTAATTTTGTTTTCTTCTGAAGAACAACCCGGGAGTAGGTAGCAGGAAAACCTGACTGGAGCCAGGAACGCCATGAAACCTAATCCTGCCTTGCTTCAGAGTAACCTGCTCTATGTCCTGGAAAGCTGACCTGTGACCTGAAGAGTAGACAGAGGTCAAGAGACCTTAACAGGAGATCTCAACAGGGAGAGCTGATGATGGACCTCAAGGTCACAAAAACAGACCTGCTAGAATTCACAGGAAAAAGGGCGTTCCAACCACGTTACCTGAAGTGGCAGTAACTTTGGACATCCTGATGCTTTAGCAGCACAGTCGCCACTTTCCCTTGCGGTGAACTTCCTTGTGCATCCAACAGTTTTCAGGCAACAATAAAATGTCAAGATAATTCTGGTGATTAATGTTCCTACTGGTGACCGATCTGAATTTTGTCTAGTGGCAGTTTAGGCTCAAAGTAAAGTAGCGGGGAGGGTTAATGTGCCTGCTGCAAAGAACGTGTACCATGCAGATCACAGATCTGAGTGTGAGTAAACTATGAGTAGCACCAGGGCTTTAAGTGGGCTGGATCCTGCGGTGCTCAGCACCGGCAGTTCTAAAAAGCAGGTGCTGAGGCGGGTCCCTATCGGGCTCCCCATTTTTGCCCTCAGGATGAAAAAATATAAACCTTAACTCTGCAGCAGTACCACCCTTCACTGTCTTTGATGTAACTTCAAAGAGACTCATTATAGTTTTTTCACAGTCTCATCATTTCAGAACTAAAGCATTTTCAATATGCCAAACAACGAAGCCATAGTTGCTGCTTATTTTTCTTATGCAACTAACAAGCATTGACAAAGCCAATAGTCCTGGCTTGTTGAAGGTGTAATGTTACTTGTTGTATTATATATCTGGATGCACCGACAGACTCAGCAAAATACCAGTTGGGCGGCACTCAATGCTAAGCACAGATGTTCAACTAACGTGTTTTTAAGCCACATCTTAATTACATCAGCCACGCACCTTTGAGAGATACCCTTCCCTCCAGTTTATTCATCCCATTTAAAGCCCTGAGTAGCGCTATAAAAAAATTAAATGTACGTCAGAGAGAGGCTACGGAGAGATGAGGTGCACTGTTGGACAGTGGTAGTGAGGGAATTCATGAAGAAGGAGGTCATGGAGGAGGGGGCGCCAAAAAATACTGTTGCACCAGGCGCCACCAATGGTAGAGCCGTCCCTGGCTGGGAGTGTTAGCACCCCCCCTCCCCCGAAGTTCGGGTCTAGTTTAACCCTGGGCGAAGTACTACGCTACGCTCGCGTAGTTTGCGAAGTTTGCGCTACTTCGCACTACACGAATTGCACGTAGCACAGTGCAAACACGCGTAGCGTAGCGGTCATTTTTTGCTTGCTCGCGGTCCTCAACGTCAAGTTGGCGACCGCGAGCAAGCAAAATGACATCCGGCGAGACTTTTTCCGTTCGCGATCAGCAACATCAAGTTGCCGATCGCAAGCGTGGAAAATAAACCTCCCAGCGAGATTCTCAACGCGGGGAGGTCAGGTTTCTCATTGCGAGCGGTCGCGTATGCTCGCGACCGCTCGCGATGAGAAACTACCAGTCCGCGTTGAGAAAGCTGCCGCTCGAGTAGAAATCTACTCGAGCGGCAGAAAACGACCGCTTGCACTGTGCAAGATGCGGTTTGCACTGATTGCACAGTGCGGACAAGCATCCGGCACTGTGCAATCAGTGCGAACAGCATTTTGCACAGTGCACTACGCAGTTCGCGTAGCTCACGTAGTGCGACGTGCACTTCGCGTAGCTACGCGTAGCGCTACTACGCGAACTACACCCAGGGTTAGTCTAGTTGTGCCCCAGCACCCAAGGGTAGGTCAGTTAGAGTAGCGTCTCCTACCCTCCCACCCATTTTCTTAGTGTTCTTTTTTCCAGTGGGTATTGTTTTTCTTGGGCTGTTGTAGTGCCATTTCATCCCCTTTTATTAGGACAGGTTATGCTGCTTATTATTGTTGTTTTTAGCTTGCTGCTGATAGGCAGGTCTGGTGCTGTCCGTAGGCTTGGCAACAGGGCAATTGTTCTATGATGGGGGCTCACACGGGGAAACCCAGCTCAGGGAGTTTCGGGGATATGGTCAAGGAGCAAAGGGATGCATTGGGCAAAGGTTAGAGGGAAATGCTTTGGTGACGTCAGTGGGTGCAGGAATTGTATGACAGGTTGGGTGTGAAGGGAGGATTTTTTTTGAGGGGTCATGGGAGATTTTAGAAGGGTGGGTTGGTTAGGAAGTTTATAATGTATTAGTGAGGTTATTAGTTTTATAAGGCAGTTCGCCTAGGGTTTTGTTGGGGTTATGATCTGTTTCCAGACCTGTCCTTTTAAAGAAGCCTTTTACAATTATAACTGGAGTAGAGTGTGTTGTTTGAGCGCCATCTTGCACGATTGGTTTTATAACTCTCCTCCTTTCAGCTGCCACATCTTGACCTCCAGTTTTTGGGTTCCCACAGTAAATGTATTCCAGTTCCAGCACTGGATACGCACTTCTCTCATTAAAGCGCTTGTGTTAGCAGTTTATTGGGATGCGCCGTCTCTCCCGATAGCAGGACCAGCAGCAGGCGCGCAACGCCCATAGGGCTAAAAGGGCTTCAGCCCCCTCCTCCGTTGTGTGTCTCAGCCCCCAGCCCTCCCCCGGCCCGGCTGCTGCAGTTCGAGCTGCTGTGGGCTCGACTGGGCAGTGTCTGGAGTCTTATCTCTGACACGCCCAAGTTTTTCAGAGGTCTTTAAAGACCATTTGCATATTTACATACCTTTGTAAACTGGTTACAGAGGCTTCGTTTTTTTCTGGTTCCAGTGCCCCCTGGGCCCCCACTTCGCATATTCCTTACATTTGCATTTTACATTTACTGCCGGAGTGTGAGAATGCATTTCATAACAAGCATTGTCTCGCCTTTGGGACGTTTTAAGTGTTTAGCCATGCAGCACATGCATACACAGGAGGAAGGACACTAAAAAAGCCATGCAAATATGCTACAAAAAAACCAACAAAAAAACAAGGAAATGCCATATTTAGAATATTGAGTGGCTTTTGCGTTGTGCAGAGCCAGTGGGGCTGGTGTTGGGTAGTTCAGTTGCTCAGGACTTTGAAGTCTTTGGTGTATCTGCCTTTCTGGTTTGATTCTTCTGATTGCTTGGTTTCAATAACAAACAGAGTTGGTTTCCAGGGTCCACCAATCGATAGGCTGAGTGGATCTGCTGTATATCACAGGGAGCCGTCTCTGGGCCTGGGAAAACAGGCCCTGTTTACTTATTGATTTTCTGCCCGGATGGGACAATGGCACGAAATCTACTCAGTAAGAAAAAAGGTTGTGTGAGGAAAACTGCACTGAGGTCTTGGCGCGTGCCAAGAGGGGGATTTGGTAAAAGGATGGGCCGGAGAACAGGCAGAAGCAGAGTGCACGCTACTCTCGTTAGTTTTCTGCAGTCACCAAGGTCAGAGTGCCAGGAAATACATATTTATAAAAAATACCTTGAAGTAACTGCTTTGTGGGCTCCGCTTTAAGATTTAAGTGAAAAGTGGGCAAAAGATAGTGGCCCGTTTTGATGATATTTACACGAGATTAATTTACTTGCAATTAATCCAAATTAGAATCATTACATAGATAGTGGTTTTCCTGAAAATGTGGCATGGGTTTGGGCCCCAAGAGCCATCGCTAGAAAGCCCTGCACGTTTAAAAAAAAGAGGGATTTGCCCTCTAGCCTTTAAAATTCCAAAGAATTTGCGTTTGATTGCATAGTTTCTAGGCTTGTATACTACATTGAGTTCTGCAATCCCCCCATCTCCTGGCCTCTTTCTTCATGCTATGGACCACAAATCGTCCCGAAAAGGATGCAGCCGTCACGCCACGCCTGAATGCATACACATGTGCATGACGAAAGCACGTTTCTCTTGGACATGCCACCTGCAAAGATGCATTCATAAATGAATACATCCCGGGGTCATGGAAACGAGTGTCCAAACTTTGGCCAGATGCAACACTGAAATCAGGCATTTAGGTATGTGCCCAAATATTTTCATAAAATTATAATACAAAAGGGGAGCCTATTCAGTTTGTTTTAGGGTATGGTTGCGGGGTGAAAAGGGCACTTTATCTAGCCAAATAGAGTGCACACAGAGCATTGTACATCGTGTTGAGTGTTTCTGTTAAGACTGTTCGTGATTGTGTATTATCATTGTTTTAAAGATTTTTTTGTATTTCAAATTAAGTTACGTTTTAAATGCTGTGCTCCGCTTGTAAATGCCCTCTTCGGTTTGCAAAGCACTGTAGCTGCGTTACCTGCCTTCAGATAACTGTGAGTTCATTTCATATGGCGGTTGTCAACTGTGGCCGCTGTAAACATAAAAGCAGGTTGTTTCTCTAAAAGTAGCCAGAATCTGGGAGCTCAGTGGACTAATGCATTGCCTGAGTAGACTTGGGCTTAAACCCACATGCATAAACACATATGTGAATCCCTCTGTGGCAACTTTCATCCTCCCCGGGTCGATAAATGAAACTACTGAGTTGGGTTACAGTAAATATCTGGAGTCAATAGCGCCGAGTGGCCCTCGGGGAAAAGTGCGCTTTACAAATACGCATTGTATTATCCCATACAACGAACTCCAGAAGTGAAGAGACACCATGACCATAATAAAAAAAACACTCCCATCGCATCTTGAAGGACCTACCTCGGCGGCTGGTACACACTTAGCGGGATGAGGAGCAGGAAGACTAGCAGCAGCGCCAGCAACGTCACAGCCTTCATCCTCCCGGCCTAAAGAGATAGATCCCTGGAACACACGAAGCAAGGCTGCCAGCAAACCACAAGTGCAAACAACAAAGGGTCCCAAAAACGAAGCGTCAAACTCCTTCAAACAGCCTGACGCGGCAGCGGCTCCGCGACCCGTCATGCACAGCTGGCCCAAACTGGCTTTGGCTCCCTCGCGCCCCTTTGGAGTTCCCACTGCTGCGTGTAATGAGAGTGCCAGCAGGAGCGGGGCAGCCGCCGAGCGCAGCCAAAGCCCAAGTTTCACAGCCCACTTTCAGCAAAAAATAATTAGAAACAGTTGCACGCCCTGGCGGTTTATTTTGACATGGAAAGCGCCCAGTACATAGCCTCCTTTCGGAAACTGTTTTATTCCTGACGTGCCAGAACTGCGTGTATTTTTTTTTTTAATCAGAAGCAGGGAAATGGCGTGGGTTAGATATACGGGTTGTGTGTGTTAACGAAATAACGCGGTTCAAGTCCTCATTCGTCGGTTGGCAAGAAGAGGCTTTCAAAGCAAATGCCAGGTCGGTAGATTTTCACTATGAGTAAATGGAATGTCATGTTTTGTAGCACTAAGGGTTTAGGGAATGGAATTGAAACGCATATAAAACAAGCGCGGCCGCAACCCACAACATATGGCGTGCTGCAAATAAAACAAGCCCTCACCCAAAGGAAAAACAAATGTGCAGCCGCGAAAGTGAAAACGACCGCGCTAATTGTATTGGCGCTGGGTTAATTAGTGACGTGATCCAGGAATGCAGCCGCGCCGCTGCTCGCTCCCGAGACCCTTAGGCCATGGGAGTGAACATTTAGAGAAAAGGCGGGACATGCACCCGCCTTTGGCCAATTGCGTGCTTTAATTTTTGAAAGCCACACGCAATGGCCAATACAATGTGTGCAAAAACAAAAGCCACACGCACGAGTTTGCTGAAAAGCTGGAGAGATTCCAAGAGGCCTTCTCCTAGAGCAGCACATGCGCTGCGCTAGGCTCGACCTAAAAAGGAATATAAAGTAGGGTTGCCAAAAGAAAAATGCCAGCCATGTGTTGTTTGAAGAGCCTGCAAAGACCTTGTCTTGACACTAAATAGGGTTATAAATAAAAAAGTATGTATTCATTTGTAATGTGACTTTTCTGTCTTTGTTCCCTTTAATTATCAGTCATGGATCATTCAGACAGCCCTAGAACATAATTAAAAGTGCTTTCTATTTATATTTGCTGTTCGAAGTATGCACAGATAAGTGCTGAACATATGGCTTTAGGTAACTGTTTATTTTTGTACCGTCTGGGACATCAAAATAATACGCTGGCAACCCTAATCATAAGACTGGAAGTTTGTTGCAGGATCAGCACATTATTTATTTCCTCCACCCTCGATACTTGATTAATGCCATAATAGCAATAGTTTAAATTGTATCTGAAAACCTACGCCGCCGTCAATAACATGCTGAGTTACTTCACTTGTCTGGGAATGCACCCTGAATTCACACAACTCACTCCTCATTCTCGCCCTTCACTTTCACGCTCATCCTGCCCTCACAGCGATCACAATGCACTCACACTGATCACCATGCACTCACACCATTCACCTGCTCACTCTGCACTCACAGTGATCACTCTGCACTCACAATGCACTTGTGCTGTTCACCCTGTGCTTCACCCTGCAGTCACACAAGCACACTACTCACCCTGCACTCATGTGACACTTCACTCACCTGTCCTCCTCATTGCTCAATCTGCAATCTCACTCAAACAAGCCCATCACCAACCATGCATTTATTCGTCCCACTCTGCACTTACATCTGCATTCAAAATCATATGGTCACCTCACTCACCCTGCAGTCACTTCTCTTACCCATCTCTCACACTGTTGCATCGTTCACCGTGCACTCACATGGGCACTCCTGCCACCCACACAGCCCAGAGGGTTAATGTGCCTGCTACAAAGAACGTGCACCATGCAGATCACAGAACTGAGTGTGAGTAAACTATGACTAGTGCTATAAAAAAAAGAAATGTTTGTCAGAAAGGTGCTATAGAGAGATGAGGTGCATTGTTGGTGAGTGGTAGTGAGGGAATTCATGGAGGAGGAGGAAATAGGGAGGGGCGCCAAAAAAGACTGTTGCACCATGTGCGACCAGTGCTAGGGCCAGCCCTGACAGGGAGTGTTAGCCAGCCCCCCCTCCCGCCCCCGAAGTTCGGGTCTAGTTGCGCCCCTGACCAGCAGTCATACTTACATTTGTAGTGCCAGTAAACCTCAGCCGGCCCTCTGAATGCGAGTGTAGATGAGGTAGATTTGAGGCCAGGGCTCTGTAATTGGAAGAGTAGGCGTGCAATTAAAAAATGCTGCTTGTTTAAATACATAGTGGCAGATTTACAAGAAACTGACGCATCTGTACAGATGCGTCAGTTTCCATGCGCCTCCATATGAAACCCTTCCACCACCATGGATGCGCCGTATTTACAATACAGCACACAATGGTGCAAGAATTGATAGATGCGTCCGAAATTCTGTCGCCCTGACGCATCTATTGGCCCAAAAGTGACGTATTGCTGGAGTTGCTCATGAAAGTGACGCAACTCCAGAAATGTGCCACAACAGATAGGTGAGTCCCATTCAAAAAGCCCTGCGTCATTCCTTACGCCTGGTCTGAGCAGGCGTAGGGATTTTGACGCAGTGAAGGCGTAAAGTGACGCAGTGAAATGTAAATTTCACTGCGTCAGTTTTACATGGCTTTTTGCGTGGGAACGCCCACCCTGCATACATTATACCTGACGCAGGTATAATGTGGCGCAGGGCTTTACAAGGTGATGCATCTCCCTAGATGTGTCACGTTGTAAATTGGCCGCAAAATGGCGCATTGTTTACACCGCCGCTGCGTCACAAAAAGTGACGCAACGGCGGTGCAAAAGTGTTGCAAGGGGCTTGTAAATCTGCCCCTTAGAATTAAATGGAGTAATGATGAATTACGTTTGTTCACGAGCAGGAAAATACGAAAAATGAGCTAGTCGTTATATGCAACGTCTTCAGTCGTAATTTTGATTCATATTATAACTTATAAGGTTTGAGTGGCGACCATCTCATGACGAGTTTGGGAAATAAATATGCCCGGTAAAGCAGACACTGTATGAAACCTATTTCTTTTCGCCTACCGCGGTTAAATAAGCCCTCCTGTCTCTGATTCAAGGTACGGACAACGAGTCACAGACGTACAAATAACGGTGCAGTGCGTGAGGGTGCAAACTATGATGGGACGCGGGCTGGGCACCTCCTTCAGTGGGCGGAGCGTGTGATGCAATAGTAGTAACGGACTCTGCAAGATGGCCGAGCAATTAAGAGGTGAGGCTTGTTTGTTTTGGCATATCTGTGGTACGCTTGCGAGGTCTGTAGCTGCTCCATTCCAGAAACGATGCGCGCTTCTTCGCATGTGCATTTGTTCGAGCTTCGAAGACCTCTGTGCCTGCACACGGTACTATACAGCGCGCAACGAACGGACCTGTGGCGAAGCACGAGTGCGCCTGCTGAGCGTGCACCTGGCAAACTCCACCTACAGACTTCCTACAAACTAGTTGGGTTGCGGCCGGTTGTCTTACATAATGATTGGATCTATAACTGATGTTACAAAAAAGACTGGACGGAAGGTGCGGGGGCGGGCGGGTCTTGACTTTCACTCCTGTGCCGTGCGTTGTCCGGAATGGAAATTTTAACGTGTTTCAAGGAACACCTGTTGCCTAGTTAAAACAAACCCATGGAGGCAGGTGAGAATAATCCTCACGAGGGCATGTGTTTTTTGCTTTGTTTGCCGCGTGATGTCAGAGCTGCTAGGTAAATGTGTGTTTTTGCGTGAGTTTGTTGCTATGCATGGAACAAACGAGGTTTGATCAATATGGAAAGCCGGTTAAATAAAGGTAAATTCGGGAAACGCTATTATTGTCTTTGTTTGGAAATAAAAACGTTAAAAATGAAGTTTCATACAAATAACCACCCTCCCCCAATAACTTCACATGTATCCGTTGCTCCTATGTATTATTAGTATAGGAAACAATGGTCCTAGACTGGTTTTACGCTAAAGTTCAGTTGCGCAGAACATTCATAAATAATGTTGTAACAGTAATGTACCACTCTTTTCTTCAAAATGCAAACAAATATATCCTCCAAAAGATCAATAGAAGGGCACACACTATTTCTCAGATGGTGACTGTTATTTTATTTAGTCACTCTTCATAACACATTTATCATATTCAATACTCTAAATAGAGAGGGAGTTGCTCCAAAGGGAGTGTGAAGAAGGAAAGTGCTCGTGAGGTAGGATAGACATACAGGAAGGGAATCCAAGAGGTAAATTCAATAATCAGTCATTTTAAACATTTCAGTACTTAGAAACTGGTAGTAGTTCATAGTGGCACCAGTTCTACAGAAAGGCCTGTCCCTAGTGAAATTCACAATTGTTATTCATTTAATTATTTTTGATGATGTACAGACAAAGTTCATCTGTAAGAGGGCAGGGCTAGGGTGATGTCGGGTACAGGCCCTAATGGGGGAAGGTGTTGACGTTTCGACCCTGTTGCAGTGAGGGCAGTTTGTATCCTCCGCAGGCGGGTCTTCCTCAGGGAGTTGTGTGGTACATGGACCTATGTATTATTAGGGCCGGCCTTAGTTCTGGTAGCGCACAGTGCAATCATTTTTGTTGCCTTCCCTTCCGAAAATGGACTCCTCTACGGATTCCTTCATCACCACGCTCCACCAGGTCCCCTCGTCTCTCCAAAGCATCCCTCTAAAATGCATTTCTTTTGTTTTATAGCGCTACTACCAGTGTAGAGTGTCAGAGCACTTTACATCACACACATTATACAGAGCTAATGAATCATGCACGTGTGAATCAGTATATAGGAATTGTTGCATAAGACAATGAGGATTACAAGGTGTAGAAGTCACATGTCATCAATACTAGTAGGCAGTATATTTTAATAATGTTTGGTCTGGGGAAACACAAACTCAGGATTTACAATTTATTACGGTGGCTGGTGTTGACTTTACTAATAAGACTGTATTTCCACTCAAATGAACTCTTTTTAGCAACATTAAGATAATGAGAGACTGGGGAAAAAACATAACATTCTAAACTATCCCATGCAGTCTGCATGCAGCCCTTCCATGTCAGTTCATAATACACTGTGCTATATTAGGGTTGTAACTTATGAACTACAAGTATCAAAATAATCTCTGTCAAAAACAGTAACTCACTAAGCTACCCACATAAAATACAGTTCAATAATATGCATGGTACACGTACTTTGCAGCAGGCAAATTAGCCCTCTGCACTACTTTATCATGAGTGGAAACTGCCACTAGACAAAAGATTTCTCTACAGCAGGAGCATTAATCACCAGAGTTATCTTGACATTTTTATTGCTACATGAAACCTGCTGGAAACACAAGGAACTCTGCAGGTGCTTTTTAGGTTTCACCTGCACAGCGCTTGTGAAATCTATTGTAGTTAATATATCTTAAAAGAGAAGGCATCCTGCCTTCCTTTCTTATTGGTGCGTGTGCTTGTCACTTTACGTTTCCTCCTTTTCATTGGTTGTAGGCGTTCTGTCTCCTGTGTCTTTCTCTCATCAGTCTCCCGTGACCCAAGTACTCATTCTCATCTGCCGCTTGTCGCTTTGATGGGTGGAACTACTTTAATTTGCTTGCTGCACACACAGCATTTGTTTTTAGAATATGACAACTGTAAGGTAGGGCTGCAAATACTGGAGACCTACAGCCATCAAGTGGCTGTGGGTAAACACATGTTTACTGTGTAATTAATCTGATGCGCTCAGGCCCACGCGACTGGCTGTTGCGATGCAGCCCGGAGACTTCATCCAGCTCCTTGTTTGTGGGTTTTTTTCCAGGTTGATCACATTACGTGTAGCGATCTACGCCGGTGCCGTGTCACTCAGCGGTGCTAGGAGCGTGGACTGTGGAACTCCTGCGTATTTATTAATTCCGAAAACCCGTACCAAAGCATCCTGCATAGGGCTTTTTAGACCAAGGTGAGGTGTAGCTATACGGTAAAACTACTTATGCTGGTGATGGATAGAACTGCGCTCCTCTTCCCACTTTCTTCTATGATAATCTGCGACCCTGACACCAGCGGTTGCCCATAACTGGGGCATCAGTGATCGGTCCTTCACGTGTCCAATTTTTCTAGTTGCTAGCTGCCTGCACTGCAGTCGTAGCTACTCTGCTGCTTTGATTGATTCATATATCTCGGGCCGGTGTTTAGTTATTTGCTGGTTACTCATGATGTCTTAATCGTTACTTAACGTAATGAGTTTCCTTCTGGTTATGTATTGTTCATTTTCTAAAGGGATGCTCCCTTCAAGATCTTAATCTTGCTTGCTTTAGTGTACTGGAGTCCTACAAGGCTGGTAGCCCGCTCTGACATTTCTAATCACCTGTAAATGGACCACATTTCAATTTTGTACTGAGCACTTGCACTGTATCAAAAGCAAATTAATTTTTTTCCAATACTCTTACATGTTTTCAGATCTGATCCATGTCACATTTTTTGCAGAAAAAAGTTATTAATAATCCTGTAGGTGAAACCTAATGAATTTGCCAGTGCTTGTTAAACTTTTGTAATTTCTAAACAGGTCAGCGCCAGGTGGGGCTGCACCGGTGACACCGCCCTAGTGTCGAGCCTCAGTATTATAAAACTAGTGCAAATACTTCTGTTAAAATTTATTACAGAACAGTTAGTCGCAGTTGTTGTTCAAAGAATCAACGCTTTGCTAGATCCCGAGCAGATGTTAATCGGGCGAAATGGCACAGAATAACCTGGACAATTTAAGAGCTAAAGGCCACTTTATCAGGACCAGTAAGCAGCCGAAACTAGTATATATTTCAACATATGTTAACATTTCCCCACTTCACTAATACAGTGTTCAAACCAGGAGTCTCCAACCTCTTCTGTAGTGAGAGCTACTTCTGATCTGTGAAAATCGTGAGCCTCTGACGGCTAAGCAACTCGCGCATTGTTATTGGACACCTCCAACCCCAGCTTCATTGACTTTATGGCTAATGTTCATAGAGCTAGATAATATGGTTTTAAAAAAAAAACTTTGGCTAGGGGTACTAAGACAGGGCTGCCGTGTATGTTAGTGAGAGTGTGGATTTTGGAGATGTATGAATGTTTGCATGGGATATATGTGTAAGTGACTGAGAGCCTGAGTAGTATGTACTTGTGGCACAGGACATACCTTTTTTGTATGTGGCACTGTTACATATATAACACAAACATAGAAATTTAAAGTGCAGAAAAAATGTTCTGCAAAAATGTTCAAAAGATGGAAACATTTTCTGCACTTTTAAATTTCTTCCATTTAAATAAATGATTTTTTTTCAGCTCTACATATGGCACACTGTCTACAGGCCATTAGAAGCAAGAGGCCTACTGTTGTAAATGGCACACTTTGAAATGGGAGAAAAATAATATGAAGAGTTAACTTAATCATTAAGGTAACTTTTCATTTTATTTTTCTCCCATTTAAAAGCACCCAGGAACATCATTTTGTTCTCGCACTGCAATATGGATTTGACAAGGACTTTTATTTAAGAATTAAATACTTCAGTTCTTCGCCTCTGTGCCCTGGGTCATAAATCTGGCTCCAACACTGCTCATTATCAGGCTCTGCTATCTGCGGTCCGATAATGGATAATGTAAAATAAACACAGTCTTCCCTTAACTTTAAAAGGAAAATGTGACTGTGCTTATTTAACAAAGAACTCAAGGCTGGGAGTTACGAGCCACTGGTAGCTGGCGAATGACTGGTTGAAGACACCTGGTTCAAACAAACTCCACCTCACCATAAAGCCCCCCCCCCCCCAACATGAACAAACTCCCAACAAACCATCCAAACCTTTCTCACCATCCCCCCCTATCATTTATTTCACCTTCCATTCTCACGTGCCTCAAATTTTTCTCCCCTGTACTCCCTCTGCCAAGGTCTGCCCTGCCATGCCTCAACCCTTCCTGACCATTTCATGATCTGTATGCTTTTCTGCCCTCCAGGAAAATCCCTGAACAGGTGTTTTTCCTGTCAGCCCCCCATTTCCTCCCACCCTCTAAAGCTATTGCATGTCATGGCCGTTGCCCTAACAGCCTCCATTAATACCCACCAAACAGGCTGTCGCCCCAACAGCCTGAAACTTGACCACTTCTTTGCCAAGCAATTTCTTAATTTCACCCCATTTTGTCTATAAAACATGAGGTCCTGATTTTTAATATCTCCATGTTCTACCACCTGTATTTCCGTGCCCTGGCAAAAGCAGTGCATTTCTAGATTGACTATACACCTGGCTCTGTCCACTAGGCTATATTTCACTGCCACACGCCAAACCCTCCTTTGTCACAAAAGCCATCCAAATAATAAAGTTCCCTGACCACATATGTCCAATTATATCCAAGCCATTCTTCATTTCTTTCAACAGCCCTAAACCAAATAACTGCACCAAATCATTTTTCCCCAGATTGATCAACAGATCATCAGACCAAGGCCTAGCACTCGCTAGGCAAAATAACCATGGTAGTAATTGTCTCATACCCCATCTACCTCACCATTCTGTTGTTAATTCCGTTGATCTAAATCCTTCACAAAAGGACAAGGCTCCTCTTGCTTTCTGCCCATTTAACAAAAGAATGGCCAATAATCCAAATGTAGAAAACCGTCATACTGGGTACTGCTGCACAACCTGCAATAAAAGAGGAAACATGGTAAAACAATAAGCTCATTACAACCCTTCAATGTCCCTGATCTAACCCCAACAGGCAGACGTTCTACCCAACCTCATGACTTCCTTCATTGAGTAACCCAATCTGTTAGCTTCAAATGCCACACCAATCCTAAAGAAATGGGTACCAAACTCCATTAGGCTCTCTTTCATACAGATCAACACTTTTCTCATTACTGCTAGCAGTTGTGAAGCTATTAACTTTTTCCCATCTGCATGACAAAAAACACAACATTACCTGGCTCCCCCTACCTCTTTGAACTTCAACCAAGCCTCAACTTGGCACACACTGCCTTGCATCCTATGTTTGACAATTCTTACTGCTTTACCAACTTGATTTGTCTTCAATTTTTTGTAAAAATACACTTTTAACTGATCCTCCTTTACCTAGACGTCCTCCACTTTCATCGCCGTTTGAACCCCTAGCCAGCAACTCTGAAACTTGAAAAGCTCCAAAATATAACATGCATATATTAAACATAGCTTCAAAAGCTGATCAAAACTCCTTGTGTAGACCTCTTACCAAACAGAACAACCTCAGCATAGTCACAAGTTCCATTTTTTTTTTTTTTGTGTGCCCACCCTTGAAGCATTCACCTCCCCATTTTCCTGTATTTGACTCATCCTGAGAATAATTTGCCATAAAAATGTATCCCCGCCAATGTTCTGCAATTGTGGTGGCTGAGACGCCTCTGTCAATGTTATACATGATAAATCTCACAACATCCTCTCTTCTGGATGCCATGTCATTCTCACTTTGCCCTCTTCTAGTTCCCCCGATGACCAAAAATTATTCCCAAGCCTGCCTGTAAGCTATTCTGGTACTGTTTGCAATGGAGTTCTCTACCAATTCATGTATTCTCACTCTCCCACTCTCCCACTTTCCAGATTTCTGTTGGTATGTCAGTCTTCTGCAGATCTGCTCCAGGTGCCAAACCACAGAATCTCTGCCACTGTGATGTTATTGTTCACACCTGGCAAGTGTTTGGCTCTAAAACCAATGCTAAACATTAAACACCTGAACATGAAGCGCTGCAATTCCAGCAATCTCTTATCCCTTACCGTTTGACCATTCACCAAGGCTACCACAGTATTGTTATCAACATGAAAGGTAACTGTTTTATTGACCAAATCAGCACCCTACAAACAATAGCGGCCGGCACAGGTAAGAGCGACAGGGTGGGGGTCGGGGAAGTCGACATACGATGAAATAGGTTAAATAATAAAAAAAACAAAAAAAACTTACCTTACGGTCACCTAATCGCAGACGCGGCGAGCTTCCAGGTAAGTGGTTTTATTCATTTTTTAATTTATCCCGTCATATGTCGACTTCCCTGACCCTTGCCCCCTCACAGCCCCACCTCACCTCTATTACCTGTGCCGGCCGCCACTGCGTACAACACTAGTGCTACCAGGAGCGGAAAAGATTTAAAGAATTCTATTTTTCAAGTCGCTGCCCAATGCTCCGAGCACCACCTGCCTTCCCAAAAGAGGCCATATCCATCTGCACAAGCAGCATCTGAAAAAATCTCAATGTGCCGGTGAAAATCATCATCCATCAACCACATGGTTACACCACTGCAACATCTTAAAAACATTGTCTAAACCTCAAGGTCTTCCCCTGATTGCGGCTGAAACCCTGATCCTATGGTGAGGAAGCTGAGCGCCTGCCATGGCAAAACTAAGCAGCCTACGAAAGTCCTGCCTGCTTTGACCACCCTAATGCAAAGTTAAGGTGACCTAACCATCTCTGCATCTGCCTAAGCTGCAGCCTCCTCCAGAACTTGCAATAGTCCTCTTATTTTACTCTCAGGCAATCTACCTTCCATACATATTGTGTCAAGCTCAATAACTAGGAAAACCAATGCTGTGCTTGGACCTTCTGTTTTCAGTTTTCTTTGCTGCTAGGGGAACCTCAAACTCCCAAGCTAACTAATGAACATTCTGTAATGCCAACCCACAAGCTCTAGTACCCCCACCTCCTACAAATAGAAAATCATCCAAGTAGTGCCTGACAAATTTGTGAATTGACCTCAATGCACCATTGCAGAAATGTACTGAAAGTCTCAATCAGCCTACAAGATACTGCACACCCCATAATCAACACTGTCACCATAGAGACTCCCTTCAAACTGTAGGCCTAACAAAGAGAAATCAAGAGGATGTACTGGTAGTAGTCTAAAGGCTGATTTTTATATCCTGTTTGACCAATTCAGCCTCTGCCCCACATTGCCTCACCAATGTCATAGCCACGTCCACTGACGCAAATTGCATTGTCGCGTCCTAATATGCAATGAAAATATTAACTGAGGAGTCTTATTGCCATGACAAATGGTGTATCTGCCATAATTCCCCAGGTGTTTTCTAGGGTACAACTCCCATAGGTGAGACCATTGGGTCCTGCAGTTGCCAATAATTAAATGGAACAGCAATCTGCCCTTCTGCAATCTCTTTACTTAATTTGTCCCGTACAGCTTGTGCCAATTATCTGGCTGACTTCAGACTGTCAGCAAACATTTGTTGACGCGGTTCTTGGTAACCTAATCAAAATCCTTTTCTAAAGCCCCATCCCAGAATCAAAGCCTCTTCTCTACGTAGATAAACTGCTAACCACAAAATCAATACCTCCAGCTTAATTTTTGACCAGGTTGAGGTTGTCCTCCCCGCCCTCTGCCCTGCTCCATGAAATTGAAGTTGGCCTCATCTCTGAAACATTGTAGCACTGCGTGTTTACTTCCGCATTTTGCCCATTCGTGCTTGTACTTGCATGGATTTCTGTGACAATAACCTCTGAAACTCCAACATGAACCCGAGTTAAATGCCTGAAATCTACCCCATGAACCCACTTCCCAAGGGTGGGCCAACCAAGATAAGGTCGATACCGTGCTGCCAACCCACTTGCTGAATGGAGCATGGGTGGTCGGGCCGTTGGGTACGTCCATTGTAGCAAAAGCTGATTATCCACCTCCCCCAAGACTTATCTGTCTTCATGCTTAACCTAGCTCTGAATTCTTCATCGCAATGTAACCATTCGTAACCCCCAAAATCCATGTGTGCCTTCTGTATTGGGTCTGTGTGTTTAAAAAATGGACACTGACCTGTCTGGTACGTTCTCGCAGTAGACACTCTCATATAACAAAAACGCTGGTGTCAATGGTGGTAGGTACTCTAGAACGTTTTTGCTAGCTCCCATGCTTCTTCCTTGGACCCTTCCTTAACTTGAGCGTCTCTATGTTGTAGCTTATAAACATATGCACATTCTCCCTTCTTTTTTTATTTCATGCCTAAGGAAAGATTAGGCTCTTAATGTCTTAGTCAACCCATATAAGGTGAACGATTTAGCCCAACTGATATGCTCTTACCATCACACTTTTTAGCCTGGACCTCATCATCCTTGATATTTGTATTTGTCTGCAGCTTACCTGCTTGCATGCTTTCAGTGTCTCCTGATGTCTCTTCTCCCGCAAGGTTAAGCCCTGCGTTATCCTCTGTACTCACCCATTTGTCCACCGAAGCTGTGCCCACACCTTTATTCACGGTTATTACTCTTTTGCTTTTTTCTCTTAATTCTCAGCAACTCCACCAACCAGCCTGACCTGGGTTTAACTTAACTGCTGCTGCGTGCTAGTCATTCTCCTCCCTCGTGGTCCCCATTCCAATCATCGATCTTTTCAAGTTTCTCCAACTTCTCATGCTGCACTTTGCCACTGGGTATCTGAAAAATATAATTCCTTTTGGACATGTTATTTATCCCCCCCCCCCCCCACCCCTTTCTGGATGAAACATTTCACTGTGAGCATTTACTTCCTGCCAATGTGGAATTTCTCACTCTAGTTCCTTTTCATCCCCTTCATAATCCAACTCCAGGACTTCTTCCATACCCTAAACACCTTCATTCTTACTCCCACTAGTGAGCTCACTATCAACCAATCTCCAATTCATCTCATATGGAGAGCCGTAATCACTGCTTTTTCTGTCCTCCTGCGATGTCGGGATGGTCGCTCCATATCTCTTCAGTCCCTTGCCTACAGGCCGCATTAAACCTTACCGGAGACTGCAAACTATGCTTGGGCTCAATATCCAAAGCAATACCAAAGGGGATGATGGACGGAGCGTTGGAGCAAATCAAACACTCACCCCCAGTCAACTGATCTGGGTTTAATCCATCACCATTCTTTAGCTCACTCCACCACCCCAGTTCAGACATGGCCATATGCAAATCAGTCTGACCCTGTGCCTCATGGGAACAGTCCAGCCCGAACTGCCAAGCCATGTCTTCCCTGGACCGGAAACGAGCATCCTGGGACCGGTTTCTGGCTAATCAGCCGTCATCAGCCAGGCTAGCTTGAATCCAGTGGCAAAGTGAGCAAGGGACCCACGTCTGGGCATACCCTGCCAACTTAGGGCGAACAAAGCAATACTAAAGGGGATGATGGACGGAGCGTTGGAGCAAATCAAACACTCACCCCCAGTCAACTGATCTGGGTTTAATCCATCACCATTCTTTAGCTCACTCCACCACCCCAGTTCAGACATGGCCATATGCAAATATCCAGCATCTTCCCAACTTTGCGCTTTAGGTCACCCCCAACCTGATGGGACTGTGGTCCTGTCTGTGTCCTCTACCTATTTATCATGCCTTCGCATCCTGTCACCTGCCCCAGGTACCCAAACCAATCTCCCTTCCTCCTCTTGAACTGCCTCTTTCATCGGTGTGTCCTGGGGAACTGGGCTAATCTGTAAAATCAAGTCATCTGCCTTCCAACCTTCTTCTACTTCTTGCAAGCACCACTCCTTTTTAGGTCGAGCCTAGCGCAGCTCGCATGCGCTGCTCTATGGGAGGCTTCTTGTGAGCACTCCAAACTTCCCCGAAACTTCTACGTGTGGGTCTGGCAACTCCCACACATTCCATTGGCCTTTGCGTGTGGATTTCAATAATGAAAGCACGCAATTGGCCAAAGACGGGTGCATGTCCCGCCTTTTCTGTAAACGTTCACTCCCACGGCGTTTGGGTCTCGGGAGCGAGCAGCGGCGCGCAGTGTGGCAGCTGCATTCCTCCCTCGTCATGGATAATTAAACACAGCGCGGTCGCTTTCACTTTCGCAGCTGCGCTTGTTTAATCCGGGGGGGGAGGCTCCAAAGTCGGCAGCTCTAGCCGTAAGGCTACATTGGTGTCACTGGCTCAGGGTGCGCCCGCCCCAACATCACTGCCTTTGTACAGTTTCCTAAAAATGAGGACACGGATGTCAGTGCTACAGAGTAAGACTGGCACTCCGACACTTGGCATACTTAACACGGCTGGGAGGAGGGAGGTTCGCTCCAGAGGCGCGTGAGCTTTCATCAGTTGAACTTAAGGGCGGCTGACAGTGCGTGTGCGTGCGTAATGCTCGTGAGCGTCGCGAAGTGAGTGACTACTTACCAACTTGGGTGATGTATGTGTTTGAGCTAGTGAATGAGGTTGATTTAATATCGAACTATGTTTATGCAGTCTCCTGCGTCTGAAGGGTATGTGGGGAAGAATCCTCTCTGGAAGCTGTGTCATTAACCATACATTTATTGTGTCCTGTGCACACGAGACATCGAGCCTTTGCCACCAGATTAGCACCTTTTCACACGCGTTTTCTGATCACTGACATTGCTGGGATTGGGTGGGTAAGGGACGTGATTGTGCCAGTTTTGCCTGATTTCTTGCCCGCCTGGCTTCCTGTCCATCCATTGAGCGGTGTCTCGTCCTTACACTGGACCTGTCAGCTCTATCCTCTATCCCAGGGCAAGTACGGACATGTCCTATAGGGGCAGTAAAAAGAGGGGCCAGCTGCTCGCGCTGCTACAGATATAAGGTTGGGATAAAAATAGTTTGTAGACTGCTAGATCAATAGCATAATGTTATGTGCATTTAAAGGTATTAAGGACAAGCGCGTTTGCTCTGCGCGAGCACTTCATTTTACGGAAGCCCTGAACCGAGGCAACAAGTTTCACAGCTGAGCACTTCTGCTGTTGCTAAACTTCTGTCTTACTGCTCCAAACAACCCTACATCTGCACTACCTGCCCCACTTCCTATCCCTTAGCTCTTTCATTCCCGTCTTGTCCACCAGTAACACCTCCTGCTGTCTCTCACCCTCCAAAGTTTAGTCATTTCCTGTCTCTACCCAACTTCCTTGCCCCTCCCAACTTTCCCTCTCCCATACAGGTTGTAACTGCACGTGGCGCTGTGCCAGTGTGACACCTCCAGCCTGCCTCTGCTTTCTTTTCAACACAACTTTCCATGCTGGAATTGTCTGAGCCCACACAGGATAATGTGCTGCATAACTAACCACTTATAAGGTCCCAAAGGCTAGACCTATTGGCTATGCCAATGCTTGTTTCCTTTGTGCACTTTGCCAAAATACCCCACTCACTTCATCACCTTTTGAGATCCATGCATGCTGCTTTCCACCTTTTGATAAACTTCTTTTATTTACTTGGATTGGAAGTTTGTACTGTCTTTGTACATTGCTTGAGGTTTGCTATCAAACCAGCACAGAAGTGCCACCTGCTGGCTCCTTAATGAGCCTGCGCTCTTCAGTAGTGGAGCCTGCGCCACCTGCTGTCTGACCTCCCTATCCAAAGGCATTCCAGGTAAGGCCGACTCAGCCCCAAGGCGTACCTGCTACAGAACGCCTCCTTGCGCAATGCTCCAACTACTGGTCGGCTGCTTCCTTTTACTGCAGGGAGTGCAAGTCCATCCTTGACATGTAGGGCCTGCCTCCCTGGCACCCAAATGAGGTAAGGCTTTATTGCCGCCATGAGGCCTCGCTGCAGGTATACCGCCACACACCCTCCACTCCGCAAAGCACCTAAAGCTTTGATTTTCTCCTTGCATTTGGGGAGTTAGCAGGCCAAAATTACTGTCTCCACCCCGTTTGCTGCCTCCCTCCTGGGATGTGCAAGGCCCACCCAGGACTGATATAAAACCCCCAGGAGTATAAGGTCTGCCCGCCCTGCTTGGTTTAAGACCTTCAACGCCTCCCTCATCGCTGCCCCATTTCCCTTCATATTAACTTTTCTACCTTTTTGCCTGTCACAGTAAAAACCCAAAGTTTTTACTTTATTCTAGCCTGCACCACAAAGCAAAATGACCTAACTAACTGACCTGCCTACCAGGACTGCCGCATACGTCACTGTGTACCCCAGCTGCCTTCTAGAAACCAAACTGCTATCTAAGCACCTCCCCTTGGCACCCCTCAGCCAATCTAGTGCCACCCTGGGCCTGGACTGCACTGCCCTTCAAAAGCACCCTTGGGTGGACATCCATATAGATGCCACCTCTAGGAGCCCACGTTGTTTAACTTCACTACTGAGTTGGACGGAGCGCATTCAATCTTTGCAGTTGTTCGTTCCAGTGGCGCCTGTCAACTTTACAATTGGTCGAGAGTAAAACCAAACCGAAAATATCTCTGCTGCCCGATGGCACCCCGACTGGATGCCCCGGATGCCCTCGTTCATTCGAGGAGGACCAGCCCTGTCCTGTGGCGACACCCTGGAAGGATACCCCTAATACAGGACATCTGTTTGTTTCTTCTTTTACTTCACTTCTATCACTGTTTTCACCTTCCCCTCTTTCCTTTTTCTTTCTATCGTCCCCCGCAACATCACTACCTGATATGTCCCTGTCGTTATCTTTCAGGATAATGTCTCTTCTGTCACTTGTCGTATTATTCTCTTCTCTTTCTAGATTTTCTCGGTAGCCCGTTAGGGGGTCCGGAAGTTGGGTCGACAGCCCCTGTTGGGGCCATGGGGGTGTTGTCTCCGATAGTGGGCTGCCATTGTGGGAGGGGGAGGGATGGGGTTGAAAAGGATCATCTACAGGACACGTCTTACAGCACGTTGAACGCCCACGGTATCCAATGTGAGCCCAGGATTACTTCCAGACCAGGCTCCTCTAGCAAAAATATGCAGAACATGACGGACAACCCATCGTGACCGGGATATAATTTCTTGACGTGTAATGTGAGGATCCTTGGAGATCCACTCAAGCGCCGGCACATTTTAGCTTATTTAGATTGACACAACATCCAGGTAGCCATGCTCCAAGAGACACACATAGGCCTGATCTCCCGATACACGTTTGCGAATCGATGGGATTCCCGTAGCTGCTTCTCCTCAGATTGCATGTACTCTAGAGGCACTGCCAGCATTATAAAAATAAACACACCCTATGTCGCGGAAGGCTCCCTGCAAGACCACTCGGGAAGATATTGCATTATGTGGGGTAGATTGGCCACTCACTCGTTTACTTTGGTAAACTGTTATGGACCAAACATTGATGATGCAGCCTTTTTCATCAAATTATGGGGACTGGTGGTAAATATAGGGTCTACATACGTCATTTGGGGCGGTGATTTCAATTTAACACTTGATCCGCGACTGGATCGATCACACCTTCAGCCACATCACAACACCAATGCCTGGGGCCACCTCCAAGACATCATCGGAGAACAAGGCCTTTTGGATGCCTGGAGAACTCACCAACCCTCGGGGAGGGAGGGCACATTTTATTCCTCAGTGCACACAAGTTGGTCGCAGTTAGATTATTGGATCATATCTAGGAGGTTGGCCACTTGGGTAACGCAGGCACGACATCTGGCCCGCACTTTTTCGGACTGCTCCCAGGTCTACCTGCGACTGTCACCACCGCACTCCCCTCCTCCCTGCATGTTCTGGAGGCTTCCCCCTAATGTCCTGCTAGACACCCCTTTCAGCTTTACGTACAATCGGTCTCGAAGATGGAGACTATGGAGGGCCTTCAAGGTCACGGTTATCACTTATCTGTATAGCCAAGGGTGGAGGTATACTGCAGGATATCCGCAGAAACCTCGAGAAACTGGAGGATGAAATAAAAACTATGCAAGCACGGACTCCGCATCCCCACGATGCCGATGTAAGGATCAAATTTAGAGAGGAGCTCTCTGAATATGAGAACAGTGCTGAAAGAGAATGCCTCTTTCGCAGCAGATATCACTGGGCCAGGCGGTTTGGGGAGCGAGAGAGCGACCCGGCAAGGCTCTGGCCGAACTGGTCCCCCAGCCTCGCTTTTCTAATTATATACTGGAGGTCAGAAACTCGGAGGGGGCCTTGCGCAAAGATAAGGAGGACATTCTCGACATTCTATGCTTTTCTTTATACATCCCGGAAGTCCCTGCCTCTGGACTTAGACTATTACCTGGAAGATGTCGCCTTGGGGTGGCTGTCGGACGCTCAACTCAAATTCCTCTCTGCTGCTTTCGAGGAAGAAGAGCTCAGAGCTGCAATCGTGCAGTTATGGTCGGGGCGCGCCCCCGGCCCAGATGGCCTCCCGGCCGAATGTTATAAAATCTATGCCGATAGCCTCTTCCTGTCCTGATGGCTCCACACAATGAGCCTCGCGAGTCGGGGGCTCTCCCACCCACCCACTATGCAGGAGGCTCTAATCATTTCCCTCTTTAAACTGGGGAAGGCTGTAGATGCTTGCGAGTCATACAGGCCCCTCTCATCGATAAATTGCGGCGTAAAAATTTTGGCTAAGGTCCTAGCTAACAAGCTTAGCCTACTTATGAACTCTTTGGTGCTGCCTGATCAATCCGGCTTTATACCGGGAAGGGCAACGTCACACAATCTCCACACCCTTTTTTTTCACTCCTACAAGATATTGACCCAGTTCTAGCTGCGGTGGCCGTCTTTTTAGAAGCCACCAAAGCATTTGATTTTGTGGAATGGGATTATCTACTGGCAATATTGCAGCGTATGGGACTCCCCCCACGCCCCCCCCCCCACACTCTTCCTCTCCTGGATTGAACTCCTCTATGGTCAACCGAAGGCAAGTCTGGGCACGCGTCACCAGGCAGGGGTGTCCCCTGTCCCCCCCATTTGCCCTGGCAGTGGAACCACTGGCTGCCAAGCTCAGGCAGCATCATCTGGGATATGCAATACGATATCGAACCAGACACCTATTGGTGTCTGTTGTATATAGCTTGTGAATGAATATACAAGTGAATAGTCCTGCGCTTGTCTTGTGCCTCCAATGTGGTGGAATTCTAGTTATACTGGGTTCCACATGAACGTTGGTGAGCAATGTTCTGTGGTGGACAGTTGAACACTGGCCAGCACAGGAGTAGCTGCTTGTGACTGTTGTTTCAAGCAAATAAACCTCTTACCTCCATCAATCTTGTGTGAAGACCTTCATCCTTCATTTATTTACAACAATTTTGGCGACGATCGCCTGGCCAGTGTAAAGACCAGGAGAGGGAACACGGAGGAGAGGGAGTGCGTGACAACGAAGTCGCAGGAGCAGCGAGGAAAGAAGCGGATGCCACGTACATTGATAACGAACTGCTGGTGAAGCTCAAGTAAACCACAAAGTGAGTCGCATGTCCCAGGAGCGCCTGGTTGTCTGAAAGTGAGATTTGAACAACCCGTTAAGTAGACATCCTGGGACGTATGCAGTTCGGACACGGCAAGTATATGGCGGCCATCTTTGAATGCATGAGCTTCGAGAGGGAGTGATCTGTCTTCTGGTCTAGTCGATGGATGACGCGTAACGCAACCTATAAGTGCGGCCATCTTGGTGAGTATCAATAAACGTAGAGTGGGTTCGGAAGTTTGCCATTCTAGCTATGCAGCAACAAAAGACGTTGAGCGACGTAGTGGCCATTTTAAAGCGTTAGTTAGAAACGATAGGAAATTGCAGACTGTGATACGCACAGTTCAGTGCGCACACACTGTACGAAGTGCCAGTTTCAAGTAACGGTGACGCGCACACCACAGTACGTGTACAGTGAAGGAAACGGTGATGCGCACACCATAAAGGCTCGTGAAGAGTTGACCAAACACTTGTGGAGAATCTACTTTGTTAACTCAACGCTGTGAATAAGACACAGCACAAGGTACACTCCGCTGTCAGTCACACTGTAACCTATTGCCAAACGTGTGTGGGGTGTAATTGGTATTAATACTTGTATTTATTTACTATAATTATTTCAAGGTCATAGAGGTGTCTGAGAGTGAGCACAGTCACTCCGGCACATATCTCTGTCATACCCCCACCTTGTTTTTTAATGCAACCGGGGTCCCCACCTATGCCTTGGGAGGATTGGATTCTAATGTTCGACAATTATATAGATGCAATGGATGGTGATGGTTTTCGACCTGCTAGGAAGATAGCTTTACTGTTGAGTGCTTTAGTCAAAGAAGGCCAAAGAGTGTTCAGATACTTACCCATAGCTACGGAGGCTAATGGGCAACCCATTATTGATGTTTTCAATTTAGTAATGAATAGGTACAAGTTCTATACGCAACATCAGAGGGTAGAGGAGACCATTGATGAATTTGTTTTCAGACTACGCAAATTATCTACCAAGTGTCGTTTTGGGCCCGTGACTGATGAACTCATTAGGGATCACCTCATTGTACAGTGTAGAAGCACAAACTCCAAGAGAGGTTATGGGCAGCGAAGAATTCCACACTTAGTGATGCAATAGGGATAGGCAAAGTTTTAGAGCAGCCAGACCTGTGTATGAAGGAATTGGATAAAAAGACCTTGGGTGAGGTAGTTTCCGAGATAGGAGCAGTAGGTAAAGGCGGACAGGAATCCTTTCCCACCACTAAACCGAACAACTCAAGAGGGAAGGGCTATATAGCATCCAGACAAGGAAACAAAGGTTGTAGTAGGTGTGGTAGTACGAACCATGGTTCTGAGTCGAATTTTTGCTTTGCCAACAACAGAGTGTAGGAAATGTGGTCGCATTGGCCACTTTGAGAGTGTGTAGAGGTGCAGGTCACGGAAGGGTGACTTATGTATCTGATGCCACCACTGAAGCAACAGAGATGCTGGAAAGAATTTTAAGTGTAGAGGACGATACTGTGGTAAATGAGGAGCAAAGGAGAAATAGGCATTTACAGTAAATGGAAAGGATGTTCAACTTATGGTTGACACAGGCTCAATGTACACTATAGTGCCTAGGGACATGTTTGAACAAGTGTGGGGCAATGAGTCTCTACAACCCAAGGATATTTCACCGGCGGGTTACCAAGTGGAAACTATAGATATTGTAGGTTACATCAACGCCAAGATACTGTTTGGAGGGAGGAGTACACGAGGGAAGCTCTGTGTGGCTGAACAAGGTCCCCCGATCTTAGGGTGGTTACACCAATACGACTTGCATATTATAGTGAACCCTAGGGCACCTTCTCAGGTGATGGTGGTCAATGATGAGTCAGTGTCTGACATTGTAAGTTCAATGTATAAAGTCTTTGACTATAAGCTGGGTATTATGAAAGGCTATGCGCCTAAGATAATGTTTTAAACAAAATGCAATCCCAGTTCAGCACAAACTTAGGAGCGTTCCAGTTATTGTAAGGGATGGTGTGAAGGAGCTAATAAATGAAATGTTGCAAGAAAGTGTCATCGAGCCTGCGGAGGCTTCAGATTGGGTATCCCCAGTGGTAATTGCGTGCAAAGCTGATGGGCGTCTGAGGTTCTGTGTGGACCTGAGGTCGTTAAACCAAAATATTGTAGCTGATACCTATCCCTTGCCCAACATAAATGAATTGATGTTGTTGAAAGGAGGGAAGTACTTTTCAAAATTGGATTTGAAGTGCTCATGTCATCAGATCAAGTTCCACGACGAATCTAAACATCTCACAGCATTTATAACCATGCAGGGAACATTCCAATTTACACGTATGCCATTCGGTCTGTCATCTGTGGCTAGCGTTTTTCAGCATATAATTTCTGATGCGTTTCAAGGAATGGATAACATTCTCTATTTTCAGGACAATATTTTGATATTTGGTAAGACCATAGAGGAGCACAATGCTATTTTGAAGAAAGCCTTGCAGCGCATTGTCGATGTTGGGCTCACGTTACGCAAGGACAAGCGTTGTTTTCTAACAGAATCTGTGGAGAATCTGGGGTACACGTTATTGGTCAATGGCGTGAAGCCCAAGCAGAAGCTGTTGAGAGCTATTGAGTTGGCAACCCGAGGCCCAAGGATAAAGGACAATTGAGATAGTTTAACAGAATACTATGCAAAATTTGTAGAAAACTTTTCTGATAAAATGGAACCGTTACATACACTGTTGAGAAAAGGACAAAGATTTTTGTGGGAGCAAAAACAAGAAGATTTTCTGGTGGTCTGGCATGGATGATCAGGTGGCCACTTGGATTGTTAAGTGCAGTATATGCAAAGAAGGGGTGAAGAGGCTTAAAGTGGGCAAGCACTTTGTCACGGGGCACATCGTAGATCCTGGGAAAGCTTGGCACAGTCTATCTTTTGGCTTTATTGGTCCCATGTCGGAGGTGAAGAGGGAGTGTAGGTTTGCCATGGTTGCTGTGGATGTGTTCTCAAAGTGGTTGACCGTGATTTTCATGAGAGAGATCACCACTGAGGCTACCATTAGTGCATTAAGGAAGATTTATTTGGAGGAAGGAGTACCTTCCATCCTCATTACTGACAATGGTATGCAACTTGTTTCTCGCAATATGAAAGATTTTCTTATGAGCAGAGGGATCAACCATCACACTACGTCCCTATACAACCCACAAGGAAATGGCATAGCTGAGAGGGCTAACAGAATGGTCAAGGGAGTGATCCAGATGGCTGTGGTGGCTGGACATGATGTCAGGAGGGCGGTTGAAGACTTAGTTTGTGCGTATCGCACTACGAAGCATGAGATCATGGGCAGTTCTCCTTTCGAATTAATGAGAGGGAGGGCTCCCGGCTCTAAAATGATACCCTCATGGTTGAAAGTATGGGTAATCATTGGTGGTGCGGAGAAGCAAGAGAACAGGACATCCGCCGCGGTTGCAAACAGAGACATTGAAGGAGGTGATTGGGGCAAGGTCAGGTCTGGTAGGGTGATGAGAGGGCTGACTAAATTCAGGGGTCCGTACAGAGTGAAATGTGTACATAAGTTTAATGTTCTCTTGGAGAATGGTGAAAGGTGGAATAAACAGAGAGTGGCCTTGTACCAGAAGGGTGGAGTGTGTGAAGGAAAAAAAGAAAAAGGGAGGATTGTAGTGCCTACACGTTGATGAAAGATGGCGAGTTTGTCCTGATAGAAAAGGGGATGTGTAATGTCATGCCTTCTGGTACAGAAGGAAGCGTTTCATACTCTTCCGCCCCCCCCCCCCCACAAATGGATCAGAATTTGTAAGTGCCGGAGGGAGAAGCGAGGGAGATCGGAAACCTCCAGGCTATTTGAAGGATTACTTGTATTAAGCGGTGCTGCCACCACTAAGATTACTGTTTCTAGTTCGTCTGTGTACTTGCAAAATATTCTTATACCTTGTCTTGTCAATATTCTTCTGGTTTATAATATATGATTTGGAACGGGAGGGGATGTGTTGTGTATATAGCTTGTGAATGAATATACAAGCAAATAGTCATGCGCTTGTCTCGTTCCTCCAATGTGGTGGAATTCTAGTAATCAGGGTTCCACACGAACGTTGTTGAGCAGGGTTCTGTGGTGGACAGTTGAACACTGGCCAGCACAGGAGGAGCTGCTTGTGACTGTGGTCCTACGCAAATAAACCTCTTACCTCCATCAATCTTGTGTGAAGACCTTCATTTATTTACAACACTGTCCCTTTACGCCGACGGCATCACTATATATGTTCGCGATCCCCAAGTGAGCCTGAACCCAATACTGCGGGAATTTATTAGCTATGGTGCACGTTCTGGCAGAATGATCAATTGGGAAAAATCTCCGATCTTCCCTCTCACCCCCAGCACTCCGCACTGCATCCTGGATTTCCCACTGGGTTGGTGTGACTCAGAGGTTAAATATCTGGGGATAGTTGTCACCAGAGATAAGGAGGCCCTAATCCGAGCTAATTATGGAACCACGTTGGACGCCCTGAGAGACTCCATTACACAGTGGATCTCCATGCCACTGTCACTAGCAGGCCGCTTAGCATTAATTAAAATGGTTATCTTGTCCAAACTGCTCTATCTTTTCATCAATATCCCCTACTCCCCTGGTCACAACTTTTTTAAACTACTAAAAACACAACTTATTTGCTTAACCTGGGGAGGGAAACCACCCAGGCTCTGATGGGATGTGCTGGTGCGGCCTTTTTCACAGGGAGGTTTCGAAGCCCCAGATTTTGGACTGTACTTTTTCTGTGCCCATGCACACTAAATGACGTACTGGTTCTGCCACCTCACCCCCCCACGCCCCCATATGCCGCACATAGTGATAGAGCAGGAATATAAGGCTCCCATACCGATGGCTGCCTTCTTGGGAACGCGCTCACAGGAGATGGGAACCAATGCCACCACTGTTGACTGTACTACAGCTGCCTGGCAGGGCCTAGCGAAGAGGCTGAATACCCTTATGCTATACTCTCCGCTCCTGCCACTGTCTCACCACCCCCAACTCCCAGTGACACATGAAGCGGGCTGCCATCAGATGCTACTGAAAGCCGGAGTACACATGTGGGGAAATGTGTATAGAGAGGGAAACTTCCGGAGTCAAGACTCTTTCTCTGAGGGCAGGGAGCCATCCCCAATGGAGATATTTTTATGTATACAACTGAGACATAATATCAAGGCGGCTACCCCCGATTTCCCCCGACACACCCTTGCACACGCTATTGCAAACACCAAATCCTACCCATGTAGTTGCACTGCTATACTGAAGCACTCAATCAGGACAAGACACAGCGGCCGGGGGTGCGAGACTGGGATGGTAGCCTTAGTTAGGCATAACTCTCAGCAATCAGCAATGTTCCTATTGCTGCCAACAGATAGGAAGTTGGCTACTGGCCATTATCTCCCCTATCATACATCGGGTTTACTACACCCCGGCCTACTCTGCCGCTACCGATTCCGTCCAGCGATAGGTGTGACAAGTGTGGTGCGGAGGGAGCGGATTTTTTTTACATTTAGCATGGGCATGCCCTGAGGTTCATAGATATCGAATGCAAACAGAGGACACCCTATCCCAGATAAGTACGCAACTGCAACTTACTCCTCTTGTGGCAGTGCTGGGCTACACTGAAAAGATTGATATTACAGTCACACGATACGTTTCACTTGGTTTGCTTATGGCCAAGCGAAGGGTGACGTGCAGGTGGGGGCAGGGGACAGCTCCCAAATTTAAAGATTGGATCAGGGACCTGGTGTTTTGCCAGGAACAGCTCTCTATATAGTCTGAACTGATGCCTTCATCCTCCAGACTGAGAGATATCTGGGACCCTCTAAAATTGTATATGTTACTAAATCCATCGGATACAGGCAATGCAAACACTTCAAACTGATTTTGAGGCTGAACCGCCCTGACAACACTTTAGGGAACAGGATGGCGGGTTGAGGAGGGCGGAACTCACTGTACACAAAGGGGAAAACCACTACTGGGACTTATACATGACTTGTTCCTTGCCTCCTTACCGTCCTGCCCTCGAGGAGAGGCCTGGGGGAGCTGGGTGCAGAGAGCAGATGAATGTTGGTGGGTAGGGAAATAAACAACATGTATACATGCATATGGGCTTGTCTTGTGGTTTGTGGCTTCCTGGCCCTGGCCTGCCTTGCTAAGTTGTCTTGGGCCTGGCTGCCATTATTATTTCCTTTGCGCACGTTACTCTGGGCCGTTGTTCTATCGACCTCTGCTCTTGCCAAGGTCTTTTTGCACTGTCTGCATTTTCTATCTTTCACCTTTTCTCCTGTTCACTTTGGGCTCAAACTGCACAACATGTACAAGGTCGAATAACAACGTTTCCTTGTCTTGCTGATTTGGCCAGTCCCTCACACCTAGACATAACACTAGGTACAGCTGCCATGGAAAAGTTAGTGTGCTTTTAACATTGCGGTTTGCCCGCGCTAGATACACTTGGAGACAACCTTTCCAGGGAGAAGAGCTGTGATTGTCTGCTGATGTAGTTCTGCATCTAGAGATTGAGGTATGGGGGTTCGCTAGTCAAAGCCCAGAGGTCTTCTATTTTTATAATAAACTTGCTTCCAGCACGGGGAGGGTGGTAATGTTAGTTAGACATATATCCACTGCTTTATGAGATGCTTTCCCCGTTCGTATTCTATGGAGTTGTAACTATGCTGATTATATTATTCATATGTATTATGCTAGTAGTACTGACACGTGTACTGTATCTTAGAGCACGTAAGTTGAAATAAAATTTTTAACCTATACAGTGTCTCTTCTTACGCACGTTGTGGACAGGTACGAGTGTGACGAAAGAGTGTTCTTGCTTCTGCGAGTCCTGAGAGAGAGATACCGTGTTCTGGGTTGTCTAATCATTGGTACATTGGTGCTAATGGGACGCTAAGGCTAGTTGGGTTGGGGTTTTAGGTGCTAAGGTCTATGGTTGGCTCACCACTATATTCCGAGGTCCTATTATCCTGTGCATAGCTCTGTGTGTGTGCAGAATCCCTATGACATGGCGCGACCAACGGGTGGGGCTGCTTATCTGCGAGACGCTTGAGTAGTATTTGTGCTTGTCCACGACCCCCTCACATACGCTTCCGGAAGCGTGTGTGACGGCGATGCCTCCTATATTGAAGTTTTTGTAGGTTCTTTCAAGCTTGAAGTTGTTAAAAAGGTTTCTTAATCATAACCCTATTGTATTGCCTCTTGTAAGTTTGTCGAATATTCCCGTTAGTAATGGCGGGTATAGACATAGCGGCGCATAGCCGCACAGGTCTCCGGGATCACTTACGGGTGTATGGAGTGCCAGACACGGGAGTCTAACTAGTCTTTGTGGTTCAAGCCGATCCGGCTTTCCACTTTGAGGTGTTCTACTCTTGGATCACTTTTCCAGCGGTGGACGCGAACGATAATCTGTTCCATGAATATGAACCCACTAATGTTCCTGCTGTCTATCGACCTTATACTACTCTTGAAGTACCGCTCACGGCTTGGCAGCACCGTGTTTGGTTTAATGGCGCCCTCCCACAACCGACTACCACGGTTCGTTTAGGCCCCTTATCTATTGAGGGGGCCACTTGGCCTGTTTTGGCCGGGTACACCCCACATCCGCGCTATGACTATACCAGTCGCGGAACTGCGCACTATGTATGCGGCTTTGGTGCAAGTGCATCGAGCCTTAGTGCGATATGTTACAGGCAGCATCCATGGGGCCGCTCCTGGAGTTGGCTTGCAGAAAAATTTGACCAGTTGGAGGCAGTTTTTCCACACACAACCCCGGTGGATAAACACCGCATTCTAACGATTAGTTTGCCAAAAGACTTAATTCCCGAGTTGACAGCATGTGACAACTGGGGTAAGGTATTCGCAGCAGTATATTCTAAGTGTTTTGGTACTCCTTCCATGACAGTTCTCCCCTCAGTAATTAAAAAAGTACAGGATGAACATGGCCCTGAAGCGGCTGTGGAATTAGGGATGAGACTGGTGGGAGTGTTTGACGTAGTAGCGGAGCTGATCCTTGCGAATGTCAAGGGCGATGCAGTGAACTTTCAAGTAGCGAATGCTTTGGGTTTGGTCCCAGAATTGGACAGGCCTCGCGAATTACCGAAAATTATTACCCAGGCTTATAAAACTATTGGCAGAAATAGCCTGGGCAATAAGCCTTTTGCAAAACAGCAAACACAATCGCAACAAACCAAATCACAGCCTGAGAAAGATGAGAAACCAGTCTTCACTAAAAAGAGTTGGAGGCTGAAAAAACAGGGTAAGCAACAAAAGAAGCCGGGGTCGAGAGGCGCATCCCCGGTTTCAGTCTCTTATGAACGCACTTATGATTTACGCGATAGAGCGAGAATTAAATCACCGGATAGGTTTCAGATCCCTGATGCGCGTTCTCCTCGTTCTTCACAGGCACAGACTTCGTCACAGGCTGGTGGAGGAGACCGCCAGGATAGAGGGAGGGACCGAGAGGCTCCCCAGGGACGAGACCAACCTCGACAACAAGTCAGAGGAAAAGCAGAAGACTTTCAACGTTTTCGACCACAATTTCAGAAGAAGAAAGTTGCCGCTGTAACAGCGAAATATGCCACAGACGGTGAGAATGAGACTCCTGAATTGGACGTGGGCAGTAACCCTCCTAGACAGCGCCGCGGAAGTTACCATAGTGCGGGAGGCGCTGCGTCCTCATATGGAGGCGACAGCAACTGAAACATTCATTACTGTCGAGACAGCTGACACCAGAGTGGCACCCCCTGATAGACTTTTTAATATTGTCATACAAATCGAAGGTGATATACAGCGTGTAATTAAAGGGATTTTTTGGGAGAATCTGACCTCTTCGTACGACATTTTGTTAGCGGAGGCGGATTGGCCACCCCCATTCGTACTTGCTGCGCGTAAAGGGGAGGAGGCAATCCTTCCGAGCTTTCTCGACATGTCCCAAAGGACAAAGCGGAGGCTCTGGCAGCTGAGTGGGCTGTGTCCCTGGCTCCTGCGTTATACCGCAACCACGTGGGTTGGGACGAAGAATCTCCCCCCCATGAAATACCTTTGCGGTCACTACCGCAGCCACAACGCCAATATCCCATAAAACGTTAAGCCAAAGGCCCCGTTTCCGAAATTCTGACTCAGTTGGAATATCAGGGAGTAATCGAAACCTGCGTATCACCTATGAACAATCCCCTTTTCGCGGTTTCTAAACCCGATGGATCGTACCGCTTAGTGTTGGATTACCGGCATTTGAACTCTCATTGTCGGACCTTTGCGGTGCAAAATACCCATAGTTCTGCGCTTGTAGACAGTCTTGTTCGTAAAAAAATATAAAACGACACTTGACCTTTCAAATGGATTCTACACGCACAACTTAGCCCAGGAGAGTGGCCAATGGTGTGCTTTTACTTCTGGTGGTAAAATGTTCAAATTCAGGCGTCTTCCTATGGGCTACAAGAATAGTCCAGGCGTATTCGCCGCTCGTGTTGTCTCTTTGTTAGACGGCATAGATCCAGACGCATGTTCGTACGTAGATGACATTTATCTGACAGATGACGAATTGTTTCCGCATCTGACCCGAGTAGACCGCATTATTCTTGAATTCGCGGTTCAAGGTTACAAAATTAACTTTGCTAAATCTCACATTGCTGAATTTACCGTTTTGTTCTTGGGCTATGAGCTCAACAATGAAGGTAAGGGCTTAGCCCCCCATTTCCTAGAGAAATGTGCACTACTGTGCCCTCCTACTAATCTGAAGAAGCTTCAGTCCTTGCTGGGTTTTCTGAACTTCGGACGTACATACATTCCCGAATACGCCCAGTGTATCAAGCCACTGTATGCCTTGATACAACCTACCTTTTCGAAGTCTTGTTGGCTTCCGGAGCATACCTCCATTCTACAGTCTTTACAGACTGACCTTCTTGAATCTAAATTTCTTTTGACGCGTGATAACCACACAAACCTGGTGATTAGAATCATACCAGGGGCAGTGGGTTTCACGTACTTAACCTTTAACGAAGGTGATACAGTACCCATCGCATACAGTTACATCTGTACACTTCCGCGGAAATGCAGTTTTCCTCTGTAGAAAAAGTTCTAACAGCAGTGCAAATAGCGATTCTAAAGGAGCGCGCACTGGCACAGGGAAAACGCATTCTGGTGGTAACACCATATCCTGCCTTGGAGGCAGTGACCAAAGCAAGTGTACCGAACTCTAAAGCTTTGCACCCCCGTTGGATTCAATGGGCAACATCTTTGACGTCTCCGGATGTCACTTTCATTTTCGATTCTTCTCTTCAGACTCAGGAGTTTTTACAGTATGAATTCGTTCATCCTCCTCCTCTGTCTTTATTGCAGCTTGAAGATTACGACTGTGTGATTTACACCGATGGTTCGGCACAACCGGCCACGGGGTCCAAGCATGCTTATTCAGCCGCATGTGCTATTGTTGCAGGTACCTTTGTGAACGGAGAGTTCAAATCCACTGTAGTGCACACTCAGACACTAGGGGATAGTACCGCACAATTGGCCGAGTTGCGCGCTTTGGTGCTTGCACTTGAGTTCGTTAATCCTGATGTGACCACTCTAATTGTGTGCGATTCTTACTTCTGTGTTCAATCATACAATGACAATCTGTTCTTTTGGTCGCAAAACGACTATAGAGACGCTAAAGGCAACACAATCAAGCATAAAACGCTTTGGGTTCGAGTGGCAGAATTACAACAACGTCTGCCGCTCACACAGGTGGTACACACCCTAGGCCATCAGCGGGTGGGCGCACACGCTGTTGGTAACAGTTTGGCAGATGAAGCTGCCAAATCAGCAGTAGTCACGTGTTCAGTAGCAGCAGTTACTAGATCCATGTCTAAGATAGACACCGATATCTTGGCAGCTATTGCTGCGACAAAGGAAGGCGTTAATTACCCTAGGGGTTTTCCTTCCAAATATTCTTATCAGTTAGGTCCCGAACAGGCTCCTTATGTAACAATACCCGGTGTTGGGGATCGGCTGATCCCCAACGCGGACCGCAGGTTTTCCTTGATTACGGCAGCACACGAAGGCATGGCTTCGGCTCATGCGGGTGTGTCTGCGACAGTTTCCATCTTACAGCAGCGTTACTGGTGGCGTGGTTTATATAAAGACACCCGTACTTATGTGCTTTCCTGTGACGTTTGTCAACAGATCAAGCCTTCCACGGTTACACGACCACCACAGACCTCGCTAGGCATTTCCAACAGACCCTTTGGGTGTGTTTACCTGGATCACTGCGGTCCATTTTCTTCAGACACTGCCTATAAATATATCTTAGTGGCAGTGGACTCGTGCACACGGTTCATCTGGGTCTGGCCACAAAGGAGTGCTGACGCTCGAAATGTCATCAGGGATTTGCATGTCTTTGTGGGAATTTTCGCATGCGGCACCTTCCATTCTGACCAAGGTCCGGCGTTTGCCTCTAAGGCTTACAAGGACGCAATGGGTTCATTGGGGGTGCGGGTGAAATTTTCGTCTCCGTATAGGCCTGAGGGCAATTCGATCGTTGAACGAATGAACCGTGACTTAAAGCGATCCTTGACAGCTAGAGTTATAGGTACTGGCAGGAACTGGTTGGCCCACTTGTATACCGTACAACGTGCACTTAACAATCTCCCTAGAAGACCTCTGGGTGGGCGGACCCCATCCGAAATGCTTTTCGGCATACGAATGTTTGTGCCTGACCTTGATGGTCTAGACATGGCGGCGGAATCCGCCAAGTTTGATGTAGATAACCATTCTGCTATGTTACAGGACTTACAAGAAGCCCGAGACAAACTTGCAATTGCACATTTGCCTTCAGCCACAGACCCTGCTCTGCAGATTCCGGTGGCCGGCTGGCTTCCGAAGATTGGCGACCTGGTTCGAGAGAAGGTGGAGAACAAAAAGAATTCGGCCCCTCTTTTCGTGCACCGGTTCCAGTTCTGGGCTTGAAGGGAACACGTACAGTAATCTTACCACCGCTTCCTGGTCGCAAGGAGAACAGATACATCTCAGTGGAAAATGTCAAGCTACAACATCTGGCCGATCCTGAATAGTGTTACACCAGCGGTCTCTTGTCCTGCCATTTATCGGACATGTGTTCGAGGCACTCCTGCCCGAACGGTCACTGGTGTTACCATGGAGATGGTTGCTTTGCCTGAAAATATATTCGAACCCCCTGTATCCCCCTGCATCGACGAGGACGAGTATACCTATCCTGCAACAGAGTCGGTGGCACACCAACCAACAACGCCACTGAGCCCGACACGTTTTTCCTTTGACTCGGATTCCACCTCTTCAAATGTCCCGTCCAAGTTCAGTCTTTTTGTATCCTGGTTTAGAGACAATTTTTTGGTTCCACCCTGGACATATCTCTGGTTGGTGCTTTTCTTGATTTTTTTGTTCATGTCCATTGGCTTTGTCACAGTGTTTTTTCTACTTATCAATGGTCACTATTTACCTGAACGCTCTGCTGTGAACAGTGTTACTGGTACTTTGGCTCCACATTCCTCTTCTCACATCATGAAGCGTGACCACACATTTGTGAACATTTCAGCGTTTCCAGTTGCTGATGGCATCGTATGGGATGCGGTAAACTTTCAAATCCATGGTCCGACAGAAATTATTAATGTACCAAATGTCCTTCGAGTTTCGATGGGTGATGTAGTAAAAAGTAATATTCATTCTGACGATTGGGATGTGCATGCCGTTGAAGCATTATTTGCTGATTTAAAATATTATGCTTCTTTTAATGCTGAGGATTTGTATATGAATTCTGCAAATTATGCCGATTTGTACTGCTACCAGCATTGGGGCAACCATTTTCTTCACAAACCGAGTGCACTACGTAGCCCTGTTACCTATACCCAATGGGAACATTGCCCAAACCCCAAACCAGGTAGCTCCCAGACTCTTAGAAATAAATGTACCTATTTCACTGATTTCAATCGATCAAACCCTGGGTCCTACTATTTTAAATTGAATGCCCCAGCAACTCAGAAAATCATGTTGACCCACACAAAATTACTTTATTCGGGTTCCTTTTTGAAAGCCTTAGCTGTGGGTGGTTATGAGTACTGGAGGGACACTGTGGATTTGAAATCAATCTGGGGCTCAAAGCCATGGCAGGTGCAGGGCACAGAGGCTTTGCACCGTGCTTGCCTTATCCCGGCCCAAATTGTGTTTCTAAATGCTTCCATCTATCAGTCTACGTGTTGGGGTTTGGCTACTACTAAACAATTAAACGCACCTTCCCTACCATCCCTGTCAAGCGCTCCCAATGATAGTTTGCGTTTTAATATGTCCCTTGCGACTTTGCAGGCTATGTTTCAGGACAATTCATTCAATGTTTCTACACTGGTACAGTCACCCTGGTTGGTATGGCCCATATCGTCTGATGCATGCCAACTGCGTTTTCACGGCTCAGTTCCTGGATATAAACAGGACAGGCCTGATCCGAGGTTTTCTGATTCCCGTACTGTCACCACATATTCTGTTGGTAAATTATGCAAACAGTGGTTGCAGCATTCGTCCCTAGATTCTGTTAAACAGCATTTATCCCTCCTTTCAGGCAACATTGAGCTGTCCGACTTTGTTTTGGGGCCTCGTGGTCCACGACCAAAGAGATTCATTTATGAAGCGTATAATGAACTCTGGCAGCTATCACAAATGGAAGCTGCATCCCGTCTTCGGGAAATAGACCAAGCAAATTTGGAAAAGGTGCTTGCTGTTGTTGACAATAGTATTAATACCCTGTCTTCCCGCATTTACACATTAGAGAATATTGTCCTCTGTTGTTGATATTGTACAAGATGATGTTTCTATATTGTACCATGGTCAAAATCAATTGCGTTCAGTAATGCAGTTTGCGTGGACTTTGCAAACCCTTAAGTTAGGTAAAGTTCCTTGGAATTTCTTGAACACCACCGCCCTATTTCTGCCTTTTAATTTGACTGAAAAACAGCAGTTTATGTCCATGAAAGATGCATCTTACACTTTGTTACATATTGAAAAAGTGGATCCTTTACCATTCTCTGTAGCGGAACTAGATTCTGCTGTGTGGCTAGTTCATGGGGTTACCGCTTTACCTTTTTCCCTGTTTGAATTTAGCTCATGCATGAAACATTATCCTGTGGGCCGTTTCCAGCCTTTGGATAGTGCCTTCCTGCATGAACTCTGGTCCTTGCCTTTCATGTATAAATGCCTTAGAGACGGCAGGGAAGTTTTTCTCACGGGGGAGTCTTGTGATTCAACTGTAGGTCATTCACTTATTTGTAAACATATTAAGCTGCACGGAGCTTGTAGCGTTTCCGTTCCAAATCTTGCATGTGTGCTAAAAGGTATTCCTGCTCTTGCTATTTCTCCCACCTTTACTTTGCTTACTAATGGTAGCTATTTGCTTTTAAATAACGAAGACTGTTGTGGCTTACAGGCCGGCATTCCGTATATTGTCACGGTTTCACACAGAGTTGTCTGCTGCAAGAATGTGCTATTTCCTCCCCCCTCACGACATCGTTGATAATTCTATTTGGCCTTCCATTCCAACCATGGAGGCAGATTTCAATAAGTTGAGCAGAATAAAGGCCCTATTATTGAATGGAGTGGAGAAGTGTGGCTCAATGGTTAGAGCGGCAGACCCTGATGCAGAGATCTGGCCCGGGATCAGGGTTCAATTCCCGCCTCGGCGGGTCTTGGGCTCAATTTCCTCGGACCTGATAATTCTCGCCTCGGTGCCTATTCTAATCATGGGTCCCACTCTGCAACTCTGGGCAATAGCTTGCTTAATCTCCACAACGGCCCCAACTGCGCTGGGATGCCTGGCTTCACCCTGGGGGTGCCCAGGAGTGGACATTTCACAGGGAAAAGCCAGGAAGGGTTCCACAGCGGTATGCGTACAGCGCCTGGACACCCCTTTGGGGGTATGGGTGCGCTTTACAAGTACAAATTTCATTTCATTTCATTTCAATGAGGAGGTTATGCTCACATCCGCCCGGGAGACATTCATTCTCCAGGTGGCGAGTACCCACAGTGAAATACAGGCCCTTTTGAACACTGACCTCCCCCAACATTTCGGGGAGTTAATTCATCGTATTTTTAACGCATCAAACAATGAGGGTCTGGTGCACTTTTTTAAGATTGTGGGGTCCGGCCTGGTGTCCACCTTCCAAACTATTTTCGGTGTGATACCGGCGTTCATTCATTCTATTTTTTCCAGCGTCTTTGGTGGATTCCCCTTAATCCTCGCCTTGGCGGCTGGTGTCTTACTGTTGGTCTGTTTTCTCCGCAATGGCTGCTCCCCGATGGGCCCTTCTCGATCCCGAACGCCTCCAGCTGCTCCGTGAGCGTCTCCTGGACAGTTTCGGTGTCCTGCCATTGGCGACCATCAGTGTGTCATATACCCTTTCTTTTCGCTTTGCGTATTTCACTTGCGTGCAACCTGTGATGTCTTGCATCCGCTGTCCTTTCACCTGGACCATGGATTATTGCCTCTCCAATTCGTCGTTGTCTGTTCCGGATTTTGTTCGGTTGGTGGGTCCCTTGGAGGCCCATGAACAGGACTGTTCCGTTACTGGCTGTATGACGCGTGCGGCTGCACTTGGGATTTTGGCACAATGGGATATCTGGGCGGCTGCTCAGGATCTCCTACAACAGAGCTATATTGAATATCACGCAAGCTGTCCCGCATTGCTTTTGGATGCTCCGTCCTCTGAGGAACATTCCTGCTCGTTTGATCTGATGGACTGGATGGCGTCTATGTTTTCTGACACTTCCAATGATGTCCTCCTGGATGCTATAGCGTTTTTCTGCTCTTACACGCTCCTGGATTGAAAGGCCTGCTTTGCTGGCTCTCATTTGTCATTGGACACTTTTTTTTTTTCTCCCTCCCTCATTGGGACTGCATAGCCTACAGACATTTTTGTTCTGCTCAGCCCATTTGAACTCTGTCTTCGTCCTTTGTTTTGGCTGATGGACTGTCCAGGGGAGGGTGTCTTGTGGTTTGTGGCTTCCTGGCCCTGGCCTGCCTTGCTAAGTTGTCTTGGGCCTGGCTGCCATTATTCTTTCCTTTGCGCACGTTACTCTGGGCCGTTGTTCTATCGACCTCTGCTCTTGCCAAGGTCTTTTTGCACTGTCTGCATTTTCTATCTTTCACCTTTTCTCCTGTTCACTTTGGGCTCAAACTGCACAACATGTACAAGGTCGAATAACAACGTTTCCTTGTCTTGCTGATTTGGCCAGTCCCTCACACCTAGACATAACACTAGGTACAGCTGCCATGGAAAAGTTAGTGTGCTTTTAACATTGCGGTTTGCCCGCGCTAGATACACTTGGAGACAACCTTTCCAGGGAGAAGAGCTGTGATTGTCTGCTGATGTAGTTCTGCATCTAGAGATTGAGGTATGGGGTTCGCTAGTCAAAGCCCAGAGGTCTTCTATTTTTATAATAAACTTGCTTCCAGCACGGGGAGGGTGGTAATGTTAGTTAGACATATATCCACTGCTTTATGAGATGCTTTCCCCGTTCGTATTCTATGGAGTTGTAACTATGCTGATTATATTATTCATATGTATTATGCTAGTAGTACTGACACGTGTACTGTATCTTAGAGCACGTAAGTTGAAATAAACATTTTAACCTATACAGTGTCTCTTCTTACGCACGTTGTGGACAGGTACGAGTGTGACGAAAGAGTGTTCTTGCTTCTGCGAGTCCTGAGAGAGAGATACTGTGTTCTGGGTTGTCTAATCATTGGTACATTGGTGCTAATGGGACGCTAAGGCTAGTTGGGTTGGGGTTTTAGGTGCTAAGGTCTATGGTTGGCTCACCACTATATTCCGAGGTCCTATTATCCTGTGCATAGCTCTGTGTGTGTGCAGAATCCCTATGACAGGCTAGCTTTCATGATGGAAAACCTGCTGTACCTATAAGATTAGTACATTAAACAAGATGGTCACAGTAGCGACAAATTTAAGAAAAAGAAATCAAGGTATTCACTGTATCTCATAGACTTTGCTGCAACTAATGCAGTTTATTTAACAACATATCAACTGATTATTGAAGAAATCATAACCTTTTTTATACTTGAGATAGAGGTGCTCAGGATAAGGAGAGAATGTAGTGCTCAAGGAAAAAAGTGCATTGGTGAGGATAGGAAAGGAGAGGTAACGTGCAATATATACATTATATTTACATGATTAAACCTGTCCAGCCTTTCATAGGCAAACTATTATATACAAATACATAGCATAGTGAGGACTCTGATAACAAATCTCAGTGGTCTCAGCTTGTTGTAACGAAAATAAGTCAACGTTTCGACCCCTTGAAGTGTTCTAGGTTTATACGTCCTTAGAGTGGGGTCTTCGTCAGGACAGAGTGAGGAGGAGCACCTACAGATAATTGAATACTCCGTATTAGTAATCAAATAGGAAAATAGGCGTAAGTGAATGCAACTAGCAACAAAAAGTGAATTACCAGATTAGGGATCAGCGTAGGAAATCAGGCTGCACGAATACCAAAAGTTGGGCTCCTTGAAGCTCCTATAAAGGGAGGGAAGAACGAACAACTGACTAAAAAACGAGGCGTATAGTAGTCATGCCGAAGCTACAATGCCGAAACGAACTTCCTGTTAAAAAACGCTTAGTCACACAACTTGTGCTCTATTTATTCACCAAGAATACTCCCAAAGTCACTCAAATGAACGAATGAAGCCATACAGTAAAGTATTAGAAACGAGGGAAGGAGGGAATATGGTCCGGGGCTTTAAGCTCAATGAACCACATGGTGAAAGGTCATGCGCCGATAGCCCGGGTGGGCTGAACGGGTGAGCCTAGGGTGGGTTACTATCTATAACGTGGGTTGATACTGCTGAATAATGGAACTAGTGTAGTCATGCGAATGGAGGCGATGCGTGTACCAAAAACTCCAAACGGGTGCAGAGAAATCAGTGCCCACTAATTATCTAATCACCAGTGGCACGGAAAAGACCATATCACATCGTGGGAGTTCATCACCCGCATTAAAGTGCAGTTACCTTAAAGAGATGAATCCTCTAATTAGCCGGGAACATCTAATGTCTAAGAAAAGGCAAAAGCATCAGGACATCTGCCGTGTCAAAACCAAAATACATGACAAAAACCACGTAAGAGCGGACTACTCAAAGGGCCTACCTCCGTATCTCGTGCGCGTCCGGGATAACTGGCACGAAGGGGCCCAGTACGTGGCCAAGTTAAAGACACGAGCTGCAACGTGCACGCTGGGTGCAGCCGCTCACTACCGGCACGTCTCACATTGCCTGGCGATCGGAGGACAGGGAGTCTGTTTTCCAAAGTATGAAGAACTAATGCGGAGTATTTGATACCGTGGAAGGGTAAATAACCAATAAATGCATGAAAACCAGCAGGCTTTAGTAAAAAATTAAAATAATTATAATAAGAGAGGTTGAATTGCAAACAATGTGTGACGATGGGTTGGTTGTAGGGAAAGTAGCTAAGTGTCTACACAATAAGCTAGACATGGTGGTATTATATAGTACAGACTGTCGCATCATTAGGCCGGTACAATCCATGCATAAATTATACGGTGTATTTAGCAGGGAAACAGCATGTACTTCACAAAATGAATACAGACATGGTTGCCAGATGGTATCACCAAGTTGGCAGTGTACGATATATAAAGACAAAGAATCAACCATCTTAATACTGGGTGTCTGTCTCTTAGTGATTAACAAACATGTACAGTATTCGCACACAGATGGGTCCTTTGCGAAAGGGAGAAAAAAGGTTACATAGGTGTAGTACCCCACTGTGTAAGATGTATCATAAAGGAACCATACCAAAGTACTACTCAGTACTAAAAACGGCGAGTTGAGCATTGGTCGCATCTAGTTAGTTGAGCCCACTATTCACTGTGTCCATAGTATACATCCATTTACACTCTTGTATATTGAGGATGGAATTGACGTCACCACCCCTAGGGCCCACAGAAACCTTTTCAAGGACCACCCATCTGATCGAGTCTTGGTGATGGCCCTGTTTTTGAAAGTGATCCACCAAGGGTGCCCCGAAGGTCCCACACCTTATTCTACTACAGTGTTGTAGTATCCTAGTCTTTACTTTTTGTCTCGTTTGGCCTACATACATGTCATTACAAGGACAGATAATGGCGTAGATCACATCTGTCATGTTGCAATTTGTATGTGCCTGGAGGTCTATAGTGTGGTGTTTGAAACAAAGCTTCTGGGTTTCAGTTGTGAATTTGCATGCTTTGCAGTTTCCGCATTTAAAATGCCCCACAATTTCTGGTAGTTTCCACAGTGTTTGGATCGTAGGTTGCGGGGATGTTTCTAGGAGAGATTGTACCACATAGTCCTTTTATATTTTTCACCTTTTTGAAGGAGTGCATTGGTGGGTCTGGTATCTGCAGATCATCAGAGATCAATCTCCAGTGTCCGTTTATGATCTTTTTGATCTCATTACTACGAGTGCAGAATGTAGTCACACATATCATCCTGTTGATGTCATCGGTTGGCCGTTGTTTGGGTGTGAGCAGGGAGTCTCTGTCATTGAACCAAGCTCTCTTCCTAGCTCGCTTAACCATTCTGTTGGGGTATCCTCGTTCCACCAAGCGATTGATGAGATCATCTGATTCTGTAAAGTAGTCATCCTTCCGGGAGCAGTTCCTGCGGATGCGCAAGAATTGCCCGAAGGGCAGGTTATCACGTAACTTCCTTGTGTGATGACTGGAGTACCTCAATAGCGTATTGCGTTCTGCTGGTTTTCTATACAAGGTGGTGTATAGATGATTCCCGCCTGTTTTTATCGAGATGTCGAGGAAGTCAATGGTGTTCCGGTCCCAGTGGATAGTGAACTTGATGTCATCTGATCTTGCATTGAGCCATTCAAAAAACGTATTCAAATCAATTACAGTGCCTGTCCAAATGAGAAGCACGTCGTCTATATAGCGTTTCCAATGTGACACATTCTCAATGTACGGATTGGTATGGCTAAAGATGAATTGTTCCTCAAACTCGTCCATGTATAGGATAGCTAAGTCCGGGGCGAAGCCAGCGCCCATCGCAACCCCTTTTGTTTGAAGATAAAATTCCCCTTGGAAAAAGAAGTTCTTCATCATTGCCACCTCAAGTAGTTGGACTATGAATTCAGTGGGAACAGGTGAAGGTTGAGGTCTTTTATTCAATGCCTTACTCATTGCTTCAAGAGCTGGTCGTTGAGGGATGCTAGTATATAGCAATACTATATCTAGTGTCACCAATAATTGGTGTTCCGGGTTAAATGGTAAATTGTCAATCAAGTTGATCACTTCCATTGTGTCCCGCAGGTATGTTCTTGTTGATATTGCTAAAGGTTTGAGAAAGAAATCAATGTATTTACAAACCGGTTCAAGGAGAGAGCCACACCCGGAGATGATGGGACGTCCAGGTGGATGATTGAGATTCTTATGAATCTTAGGTAGAGTGTAGATGGTTGGGAGCCTTGGTTGTTTCTTGTTGAGATACTCAAATTCATGGTCAGATAAGAAGCCATCTTTCTTGCCCTTTTCAGTGATGTTTAAGATCAGTTTTCTGATCTCCTTAGTGGGGTCCGAGTTGAGTAAGGAGTAGCTCACACCATCATGCAGTTGCAAGTAGATCTCTGATTTGTAGTCAGGGGTATTTTGTACAACAATGGCGCCCCCTTTATCAGCCGGCTTGATCACAATCATCTTGTTTTTAAGAGTTCCTAGTGCTGCACGTTCTCCCTTGGTTACATTATGCTTAGTATACTTCTTCTTGGAACAAGCATTCAGGACATCCCGAAGTACCACACTTTCAAAAGTGAGAATTTTATGTGGCATCATGTGGGAGGGTGGCATAAAGGTGGATGGTACTCTCAAACCAGTTTGTGTGGTGGATGATACAGGTTGGGAGTGTTTGAAGTAATGTCTCAACCTCACCTTGCGAAAGAATCGGTGCAGTTCTGTTTTAATATTAAATCTGTTGGGATGCGAGGTAGGTACAAAAGAGAGTCCTTTACTGAGAACCATGGTTTCATCTTCTGAGAGCACATATGAAGAAAGGTTGATAATGGGGCAAGTAGGACCTGTCACCACCTGTAGACTCGTCTCCGGGTCTGTATCTCGCCGTGGCTCTCCTGCGGGAATCGCACCTGTTTCTGGTTCTGCCCTCATTGTCTCCCGGCTTCCCAGTTCTGACCTTGTTGGTTCAGTCCCCTATATGGCACATTACCTCTCCTTTCCTTTACTACCCTCACCGATGCACTTTTTTCCTTGAGCACTACATTCTCTCCTTATCCTGAGCACCTCTATCTCAAGTATAAAAATGGTTATGATGTCTTCAATAATCAGTTGATATGTTGTTAAATAAACTGCATTAGTTGTAGCAAAGTCTATGAGATACAGAGAATGCCTTGATTTCTTTTTCTTAAATTTGTCGCTACTGTGACCATCTTGTTTAATGTACCGTAACTTACCCGGGTCCGGTAGATTTTCGGGTTACCCCATTGATACTTAACTGTACCTATAAGATTGTACTTGTTGAATTGCTAATAAAGAAAGTTATTTAAAAAAAATATAAAACACATTGTTCTCTTGACCTCGGCACATCTTCTCTTGAAACAAGATTTTAGTCCCAGGCTTGTTAGAACCTCTAGTCCATTTAGAGAGTGACATCTCAGGTTGCCATCTGGTTGGCTGCTCCTGGCACTAAAGATAATAGAAAAGTGTAGATTAATAACCATCCCCAGGGTGGTCACATTCAGTGATGGGATAAATCTTGCCTTTATTGGCTTTAATAAAATCAGGACTTTTCTTCACAGCTGGCTAGGAGACACTGCAATTATATTACAAGACCAGCGGCTTATATTATGCAAGTTGAAAGCATAGTAGCAACTGTCCTTGCTGCATTCTCAACAAGTTTACAGTAAAATGTTTTAAAGGTTGACATACTAGACCACTCGGCGGTATTTAGGATGTCCTCTAACCGCGTTCACCAAATTGCCCTGTCTCAACACATGCCAATGACATCACCTCTTTTACCCATCTACTCAACGTTTTTGATGTTACTGGAGCAAATGTTTTTCTAAAAGCTATAAATGACTGAGAATCAGATGTCCTTACTTCTCTTGTTAAGAGGACATACTATTTAAGACACTTCACTACACACAGTTTTGGGTGTGATGAAAAACTTGGAAACTTTACATGCGTAGATGCGTTTTTAATCCTCCTTATAATATCAAATTGAACATCAACTGGGGAAAATTGCATGGCAGAAACATCTAGGTCCCTGACGTCTGACACTCTTTTAAAAGAAACCAAACCTAATAATGTCACATGTTTAGCAGATAAGAACTTTACAGATAGATGCTTGGTATCCTTCCATGATTCAAACAAACGTAAAACCAAGTTAACATCTTGCATATGTCCATTTGCTGGCCCCTCACTTGCTTGCTGTATATGAGGAGGCTTTCAGGCTTGGCAGATTCCCACCCTCCCTTCAGGTGGCACTTATTGTCACCGTATTGAAACCAGATAAGACCCCTGAGAAATGTGATTCCTTTTGGCCGCTGTCTAAGATGAATATGGACAATAAGATACTAGCCAGGTTGATTGCAGATAGGCTGGCACCTCTGCTGCCCACTATGGTCCAACAGGACCAGTTGGGCTTTGACCCAGGACGGTCCATGGCTCACCACCTCTGAACGGTGTTTGCACTCCTGCTGCAATCTTATTGGATGCCACCAAAGTGTTCGATTCGCTAAAATGGGAGTACCTATTTTGACTCTTGGAACGGATTGGTGTTATCCGACACTTCCTATGATGGATCCGATTGCTGTATACAGATTCTACCACGTGCCTCCGGGTGAACGGCGAGTTCACCTCCTCATTTTCTATCTTGAGAGGCACTAGGCAGGGGTGCCTCTTGTCCTTGTTTTTGGTTGCAATAGCTATGGAGCCCTTTGGGACTCAACTACACCTCTAGATGCCTGATTGTCTCTATGTACGCGGATGACATAACATATATATGACCCTGCAATCAACCTCTCACCTTTAATCTAGGAATTCATCTACTATGGAGGCTTGTCTGGAATCACAATAAACTGGTCTAAGTCCGTTCTGTTGTATTCTCCCCCCCCCCGATGCAGGGCATATGCGGGGTCAGTTCCGAGTACCCACTATGTCGGGCAGAATTGGCCTTTAAATATTTAGGCATATGGATTAGTAGAAACTTTGATGAGATATAGCAAGAACATTTTTGGAAAAACACTGACCTGGCAGGATGAATGAGTGCAATTTTGGAATAAATTGCCGCGATCTATAGCAGGATTGTGATTGGCAAAATCACTATTTTGGCATCATTTTTATATCTCTTTATAAACATACCCATTCTGCTCACCAGCAACTTTTTACATGTCTCATGACAGCCCTTAGTACCCTGGTGTGGGCGTGCTGACAACCCAGAGTCCCCTGGAAGTTGCTTACAATCCCAATCAAGCAGGAGGGGCTCTGTGCACCTGACATGGAGCTGCACTACTACTGTGCTAAGGCCCAGTTTGCGTATTATTGGCATCACTCTATGCTGTTCCAGTCGCATGAGGTGGTTGAGTTGCATAATGTGGTGCCATGCCCACTGACTGACGACTGCGATATATCTCCCTATGAAGCAGCCCAAGGCCATGGTAGACATCATCAACTGCACAGTCTGGACATGGCACCGCCTCAGAGAATGAGAGTCCCTAGCAGTTCTTTGTTATTTAGATCCCCACCATGCCGAACCTGGTTCTGCTGCTAACATTAGTCCGAGGGGTATGCGCAAGCCTAAAACTGCTGCATTTGACAACTTTGGGGCGACTGTTCCCTAGAGTCACCTTTGTCACCACGCATGACATACAATAAGCAAAACCGAACAGAACCCCACTGGGCACATTCTTGATCCATAGACTCAGTGCCACGGGTCGAGAGACATTCCTGGGGTTCCCTGACGCTCCACCGGAGCTGCAGGCTCTTGAAACTATGCTGGGAGCGACTTCCCCAAGACAACTCATTACCTGGTTATATGCTACAATGCAAGATAAGTCACCACTCTTTACTCCGAGGGCTCGTGATCTCTGGCAGCTGGGTGTGGAGCTAATGGAGAAACGATGGGTATACTGCCGCACCTTGACTGGATTGTTATCCCCGAACTATAAATTACGACTAATTCACATCAAATATCTTCATACACTGTATCGTACTCCCTCTATACTATGTAAAATGGGCCTCCTAGAGGATGCTATATGTGTACAGTGTGGTACACCGGTTGTGAAGTTTCTGCACCTGGCATTGAGATGCCCTGGGGTGGCGGCCTTTTGGGGGTCTGTGTTTGGAATCTGTGGACACTATCAGGGAACATCAGATCAACAAAAACCCAGTTAGTGGTCCTATTGGGATACATCAAGGATGTCCTGAAAGGACTCCGACGTCTAACGGCCATACTCCTTTTATTTGCTAAGAGGCAGCTCGCTGTACATTGAGGACAAAGACCTGCACTCTGACCCGATGTTAGTTACGACATGCCGTATACTGCCGTGAACAGTTGAACTCATATTGGGACCTTATACCCCCGACTTGGAGGCCCAAAGATATAGCACCCACTTGTTACATATTTGGCCCACCAGGTAACCACGGACCATCCCGAATCTCAGGCTGCTGCTGTCGAGGGCCCTGTAGCGATCGGATTGGGTGTTTGCAGTATGTTATGACAGTCTACAAAGTATCTAAAGCGGAGGACTGCACACTGCCACTGTGACCCATGCCCTGCTGCTCCTTAATCTCATGTGAGGTGACACATCGCATGAGACGGGAACCAAAGCTCTTAGAGAAATGTTAACTTTAATAAAAAATAAATAAAACAAAAAAACATCCTGCATAGTGGAATACTCTATTTTGGATTAGGACGATTGATGTACTTTAGCCCTCTTAGCAACCTGCTCATCAATGGATGTTTCACATCAACCTTCTGGTGTCCTACTGACCTATAACCATTAAACGTCCTATAAGATTTCTGCCTTGCTAGAGACACTTAGAAATTCAACACATCCATGATATTTGATGAAACAGGATTCATACTCCTTTCCAAACACCAGCCATTCTATACATCGCAGGCTGCCCTTGGTCCGTGAAGCTCTGATGTAGCCTGAAGCTGCATCTGAAAGTCCTGAAACATCTGTGAACATCCTGAAAGGTTCCATGCCACTTGGCTCAGCCGTTTCTGCAACACCGAACTAGGAGTCTGACTGTAGTGGCTTCTTAACATCTGTGGATAGATCGACAGTTGGATTGCTAGTCTGACTGTTCTAAAAATGGGGTACTAAGGCTGACTCCTCCACATTGTTGTCACCATCGCCACCTTCGCTGATTGCTTGCATATCTGAGTCAGACACCTGGGGATCATGGAAAAGTGTTTTCCCCCAGACCATTTCTGGAGAAAAGTATCTGTTGCTAGGGCCTGTAGTTGAAACATTTCTCCGGCTGAGTTGTCAGTCTGAACGCGAATGGATCTATACCAAAGGGGCAAAATACTTCCTCTAAAGCTTGAAGACCTGCTAATTCAAACTCAGTTCGCTGCTGTCACAAAGAACTTTTTTAAAAATCTTTTTTATTAAGTTTCAAAACGAATACACAAAGTCTAGGCAGTAATGTCTACCGATCAATACACATCTTCGTTGCAGCATAGTAAGGTAGAGCATGTGCAAATAGTACAGCTAACTTATGCATCTCTTACGCTATCACACTTGGGGCCATGTGTATCAAAAACGCGTTTTGCGATTCTCAAATTGCGATTTTTAGGGAATCGCAATTAGAGAATCGCAAAATGCAATGTATGTAGGATTTGCTAAATATTTTGTGAATCCTACATATTCCTTATTTGCAAATACCTTCCCATTCATTCCTATGGGCTAGAAGACATTCTCAATTTGCGATTCCCAATTAGAGAATCGCAAATTGAGAATGCAATTTCAAGGTTGCAAGGGTGTCAATAGGACAACCTGTTGCACCCCTGAAATAAGCATGTATGTGCGCCACATGGCACTTTGAAAAATGCAAAAAAGTGCATTTTTCAAAGTAATAGCAAATTACCACCAACCTGAAGTTGGTGGTAATTTGCGATTCCTTAAGCCAAAATTGCACAACTTGGGTGCTTCCTACATTGCATTTAAGGAATCGCAATTTGGGATTCCTTAAATGCATTCGCAAAATAGGGAATCGCAAATTTTGCGATTCCTTATTTTGCGAGTGGGTTTTTGTGTGCTACATTGCACACTGCCTAAATTGCGATCGCAAACGCTGAAATTCTGCGAATGTCAGCGTTTGCGATCGCAATTTGGCTTCATACATATGGCCCTTAGTCTGTAATATAGCGATTATTCTTTTTAATGAATCCCAGAACAGAAAGGAACATATCGAAAAGAACAGAAATGAATGAAGAGGAAAGGGAAGAAAGGCCGCCCTCCATAGAGTTAAAGTGATCTGGTGTTCACAGGTGCCAGTCAACAGCATTTCGCCCATCCACACCGTGCAGCAAGAGGTCCACGGGTTACATCGGACTGATATCTATCCCCTTCCATCAAGAAGAGCTCGAAGTCCCCTCCACACCTCGCGTGCTCAAGAGGGCATCATTCACAGCAGGGTAAAGCACACGCAAATAGGCCTGGAAGGGTCCCCAAATAACCTTGGGTCTGGATCGGGTTGGCATTAGGTCCCAATAGTCCGAAAATTGGCCTTGGCAGTATGCAGCGTCCTTGAGCTAGTCCTCAGCTTGGGGGAGTGAACGACGACTCCCAGTTCATCGCCACCTGCCGTTTGCCCAATAGAAGCAAAAGGGACACCAGGTTCTGTGACTCAGAAGGGAAATCCTTAACGTACCCAAGCAGTGCAGTCAGGGGTGTGCGCTCCAAGCGCAGACCAGACATCTCGTTAATCGCATTCAGGATGGATTCCCAGTATTATTTTATCTCTGGGCTGCCCCATGCCAAATGAAGGGAATTTGAACGAGGGGTTGAACATCGGGCACACCACGCGTCCCTTAGCCCCATCTCTCACACAGCCACTCTAGCGTTCGGTATTATCTATGGAGAAATGTAAAATGGATTTAGCGCAGCCTGTAATTGGGTGACAATGCTCTTGCTTGTGCACAAAAGTACCCCCATTGCTCCTCTGAAATGGATTCCCCCAGCAGCCCCTCCCACCCCAGACGAGCAGGTGCCATATGCACAGGAGCCGTGCGGTGCATTTCGGAGTATAGTCATCAGCTTGCGCGGGGAGGGATTACCTATTAAGCTCTCAAACCGGCAGCATGGGAGGCGCTGCTGGGAAAGAGGCATAGCGTGCGCACATGGCCGCTCGGCGCTGATAATAAGTATACCTCTCAAGGACAGTCCCTCCTTCCTCTCCTAGTGCCTGTATGGCTCATTAAACAAACCATCCGGGAATGCTGTCTCCATAGTAGTGAGTTGAAACCGCCTTAGTCTCTCACAAACACCTGTATCTCATATGAAGGGTACGGCAGGGTGCCCAAGCAATGGGACTGAAGGGGCATAGAGATCATCCAGAGGGGCTCGCTGTCACAGGTCATGCCATGCCCATATTTTGCAGCCAATTGTGTTTATATGCCCGCGGCCGATGTTATGTTCTGTACAAAACCATATGCAGTGGGTGAGGAGCCGCATGATCATACTTGGGCGCAGTGTGTGCCATGAACTGTGTGTGTGGGGTATAGCGAATAATTGCACAGTTATAATATAGGTTTATATCTGGCACACCCAATCCTCCCTGTTCGAAGGGGAGAGTTCAAAGTTCCCATACAATCCTAGGCTGCTTTCCGGCCCATGCCAAAGACACTAGGCTTGACCAGAGTCGACGCTGAAATTGGCAGGTAAGCGGAAGATTAATGAACACATAAAGGAACTTGGTTAAAATGACCATTTTTGCGATAGCCAGCCTTCCGGCCATGGAGAGAGGGAGCCGCGTCCAGCACGGTACCCTGCTCTCCAGCCATTCTACCAAGCATCCAAAATTTGCACTCCAAAGTACATCCACCTCCCGGCTCAACCATACACCTAGATATTCAATTAGTTCCTTGCCCATCTAAGGGGAAACTCCAAATGAAATTCCACTGTAGTCTCTGTCAGCGGAAAGATTACTGATTTGGCCCAGTTAATGGATACGCCAGACAGCCCACCAAATTCAGTGAATTCTCTAATCAATGGGTTTATGTTCTGCGCTGGATGCTTAACATATAGGGTGACATAGTCTGCTTACATGGAGACCAGCACAACACAAGGAGTAAAAGCCAGGCCCGATGACCATGATGTTGTCTAAGGCAAGCCGCAAGTGGTTCCATAGCGATGGGAAACAATATAGGCGAAAGAGGGAACCCCTGCGTTGTTCCCTGAGATACTTGAAACGGTGAAGAAACCCCCCGTTAACTCGTAGTCGCGCCCTGGGCTCAGAGTAGAGGAGGCCAGTTAGTTGAAAGAATTTGGGGCTAAGCCCCAAACGCACCAGTAGCGCAAACAGATATGGCCATTCAAGAGAATCGAACGCTTTAGTGGCATCAAGAAAAATCGCAGCCTCCTCAAGCCTAGGTTCTATAGCCTGAAGTATTGTGAAAAAAGTTTCAGATTGTGCGTGGTGGCTCTTCCTGGTACGAGCCCGGATTGATCCGGTCGGACAATCCGAGGAAGCAGAGGGAGGAGTCGCGATGCGATCAACTTGGCCAGAATCTTACCCAAATTAATCATGGATAGAGGCCTATAAGAGTCGCAGCACTGAGGGTTCTTACTCAGTTTGAAGACTGTGATTATGAGCACCTCATGGAGCGATGGGGGGAGCCCGCCCCGCTCCAGGGATTCACTGTATATGTTAATCAGATAAGGGGGCCAAAAGAGCGGCAGTCTCCTTATAAAACGCAGTCGTCAGGCCATCCAGGTAGGGGCCTTGTCGCCAGGAAGGGCCCGAATCACCTGCATAACCTTATCTGCTGTGAAGGGCTCATCCAAAAAACGTCTATGCCCCTCTCTGAGCCAGAGGAGTTCTATTGAATCAAAACGGGCATCAAGATCATGCGGGATCAGTGACTGTTGCGTAGTGTATAGGGAGGCATGGAAAGAGATCATTGCCTTCTGCACAGCTTCCTTCCCGGCCACCAACATTCCCTCAGCAATATATTCATGAGCCCAGGGTTTCTAAGGAGCCCTGCTAATGTTTTACCTGCCCGGTCTCCCTCCCCGTATCGCCTCGCTCGCACCTCCCTACCCAAGTAGTGTGACTCACGCATTGCAGCCTCCTCAAACGCATCAATTTTGTGCCGTATTTCGCCCATAGTCCCCTTGCTGCGTATAGCGTAATATTCGCATTTTAGAGTTTGAATGCCCTCCTCGAGATGTTTTAATTCCCCTCTAATCGCCCTCATTGCATTCAAAATAAACTATTATCGCTGCACGGATAGTTTCCCGAAATACCTAATCTCTCAGGACTCCCGGAGGTAACCGCCTTGTGAATGCCCTACCTGGGCATTCAGGCACAGAGAGCGCGAGAGCCACTGGGGAGTGTTCCGAAAAAGTTCTCGGCAAATTAGATGCAACCGTGACCCATGCGTCTACATCCTTTGAGACTAGCCAGTAGTCTATGCGCGTACAAGTTGAGCACGCAGATGTCACACACGTGCACTACTTCTCCAAGCGTCCACTAGCCCTTTGTCTGCTTTTTAAGGACTGAAGTTGAGCAGCTGCCGGATGGTGCGGGTGATGAGTCACCTGATTTATCCTGTTGCGGATCTAAAACTACATCGAAATCCCCACCCCATATAACTGCACCGGGCCCAATCAAGCGCCAGACCTCAGCAAAATATTGAGGATCATCCACATTGGGTCCATAAATCGATACCAATCGAAGTTGTCCCTCCAGCCTGCCAGCCAACCACACAAACTTACCCTGTTGGTCGCATTTGAAAACTTGTGTGCACCAGCGCAGACTCTTTTTAATAAGAATGGCGACTCCCCTGGCATAATTCGAATAGCACGCAATGTGCCGCTCACCCACCCATCCCGCTTGCAAGCGCACAGCTGTCTGCTATCAGGTGAAGTTTCTACAGAAAACGAACATCTGTGCCATGTCGCTTCAGATATGCCAACACTAATCGCGCTTTTTGCCCATCATTCAGACCCTGCACGTTCCACGTGATACCCTCAGACACCATAGTACGAGATTAATGGTCCCGGGAAACAAATCCGGCGCGCCACAAATACCATGCGCCCACCCCAAATCTGCAATATAGTGTTGGGCAGCCAAAGAGAGAAAAGGGATGAGTATAGAAAAAAGGGGAGAAAAAACAAAACCGTTAATTCAAACACCCTAAAGAACCTACACCCACTACAGCCCCTCAATCTGGCTGTATGCAAACCCCCCCCCACCCTCACAACAGCCAACAAAAGCTGACAAACTTGGACACCAAGGGAATAATCCCAGTGGGGAAACACCAGGAACCCAGTAATCCCAGCCTCAGGGGCCGGGTGGCCAAACAGAAAGGCGGTCCGCCACCAGCGGCTGCCGACCGGAGCGGAGGGAAAGCCTCATTATAAACCGGCAGTAATTAAGCGTCAGGAAAGCCCAGTAAATATGCCATTCCAACCTTCGAAACCAGGCTGGAACAAGATACAAACAATAACTTTGCAATTCAAGGAGCGAGCGAGGTTGCTTGTTCAATCATTATCGCTAAGCCTACAAGTACATCCCTGTCTTGGGCCAGTTTTATGCCCTTTAACAAACTTTGCAGCCGCTTTTGGGTCCGTAAAATAAACAGCGTGGAAGATGCGGAGTTTGGGTGGATAAAGCAACGAGTACTCCACATCAGTTATTTGGAGTGAGCGCTTTAATGGGAGAAAGTCGCGTTTCGCAGCCTGGACAGCCATCGTGAAATCTGAGTAAAAGGACACTGCATTTCCCTGATAAGACCAGGTTTGCTGCTCCGAGGCAAATCTAAGCACGGTGTCTCTGTCCCTGTAATTTAAGAGGAAGGCAATGATGGGCCGGGCCACAGCACCCGGCGACTGCCTCGGCCCCAGCGGCCTAGGAGCCTGCTCCACAATGCATACCTTGGACAATGACGCCCCAAAGAGAACACCCAGCATCTCCTCAACATAGTCCTCGATTAGGTTCATTGCATTGGACTCCGGAACTCCTATGATCCTAATGATGTTTGACCTGGATCTGGCTTCCAAGTCCTCATTCTTGGCGCGAATTAGGTCAAGCACCTTCTCCATTTATAGTAGTTTCTTTTTGGCCTCATTTCCTTCATCCTCTGCTGTGGACATACGCTGTTCAAGTTGGTCAATCCTTTCATCATGGCTGGATACCTTTTCCCTTAGACAGTCCAATCTATCCGTCAGTGAGGCAGTTTTGTTACCTATGGCCGTAAGGGACTGTTTAAGGTCTTTAAACATAGCTTGAATGTCAGGTTCCTGGGAGACTCCGCCACCAGCCGCAGAGTCAGCCGGCGTTTCCTCCTGGGGAGTCTCAGAGCCACGCGGCAGCTTGCGCTACTCGAAGGGCAGCTTGCATTGGCGTGTATCCATTTTCCTCATCACAGTGAAGTCTGTAGGAGGTTCCCGTTATCACCAACCGGCCCGACACCAGTCCAATGCCCGAGCGGGCGGTTCCAGCACCGTATCCCCGTAGGGCAGGAAAGCAGCTTGAGGGGGGTGGGGGGCTATGCAGAAGTATTCACAATGCAGTGCAGTAGACAGTTATAGACAGTTATCAGGCTCCAGCCCCCTCCGTGGGGCTTAATGCAGGTCTCCGCAAGGATTCAGCAGTCCGTGCGCAGCGACCTACTTCTCCCTTCCGCTTCAACACCGCCTTCACGTGGCAGGAAAAAGGGGCCAGCACTCGCACTCCACCAGGCCCAGGTTCAGCGCGGCAGTCAGGCCACACAGCAGTGCACTTACTGCTCTCGGGGTTCTGGAGGGTCGCAGTGCAGCCACTAATCATCTTCACGATACCCCCTTTTGTATCGCTTTGTTCGCACTAATCATCTTCAAGCTGCACACACTCTGCTAATGCCGCTGTCTCTAGCACTCTCGTGGGTTGCCGCACAACTCCGTAGATCTGCAGCCGGTCCCTGCCTCCGCCGTAAGTATCCACCTCGCGATCAGTGCACAACAGCGGGGACCGCCAATCCGCCGCATCGCTCCACGGCCCTCACAGCAGGCTGGGTGCTCCTCAACGCCAACGGATCAGGCTCAGACCTCCCGCAGATGCAGAAAACCGGCCGCAATCTCAGGGTATCCGGCTGGCCACCGAGATGTCCCGGCCTGGCCGCCGTACGCAGGCCCGGCAGTACTCACTTCCCAGCCTCTGCTGCGCCCCCGCACCTCCGGTCGTCACCAGTGGGCCTCCAGCGCGGCGCATCCAGCCTCGCCACACCTCTTCTAGTCTCTGCCCGGGGCCGAAGGCGGCAAGTCTCGCTTCGGTTCACCGCCGGTTCCAGCTGCGAGGACTGACTCTCCGCAATGCCGGTCGGTCAAGTAGTTAGCGTCTCCAATCGGCATCCCCCAATGGCCCCATGCAATGCTAATAATAGTCGGATTAATGCATCGGGCCGCAGAGCTCCACTAAGTGGCAGCCATCTTGCGTCCGGGCTCACTAGTGCCTCTCCACAAAGAGTTTTTGAATACCAATCCGTCACCATGTTGGATGACCCTGGAAGATTCGCTGCAACCAGCAATATTCTCTGTCTGAGACCAACTTCCCACAGTGCCTTTGCTAACTCTGCCAGTGGTTTCAAACTTGTCCACACTAACATATTAACCTCAGTCAGAGTGTCCATTCAAAGGAGAACTGCACACTTTACCTTGTCTTTTACCAGACTTTGATTTGCAAAGGAGCCTGAAAAAAGCTCCAAACAATTTGTGTGCATTGAGGACTCTCTCTTGGAACATCCTCCTCCAGTCGAAAAGGTGTAGATCTGGGACTGTAGGGAAGATAGCCCAGTGTTCCAGGAATCTACTTGACTTTGCTATCAACTCACCTCTGCTTTTGCCTCTGTATCTAATGGAATCATTTATGAATAGCACAGGCCTCTTTGTAAATGCCTTCTCTTTAATCTGTGAAGTGCCCTGTAACAAAGTGGCACAGGGAATATAGCCTGAATGAATGAAGATAGCAAGTCTACCAATCTTGCTAAGTGTCTGAGGGAAATTTGATTCTGAGCTAACATCTCCCTCAACTCCCATTTTGATAATTTTTAACTTTGCTTCTGGCAGCATCAATACTCCAGTTTTCGGGATCTGCAAGGAACCCCCAAAACATAAATTTTCCAAGATGGAACCAAATCCAATTTTTCTGTGTTTATTATGAACCTCGGCCTTTGAATAATTCCACTACTTCCTGAACCTGACTTAGTAGGAGCTCCTGATTCAAGAAAATCATGTCATCCAAATAGACTATCGTCCTCAGTCCCTGGGACCAGGCGGCGGTCAGCACTGCTTCTAGTAGCTTGGTGAACCTATAAGGTGCTGAGGAAAGGCCAAAGGGAAGAGATTTAAATCTGTATATCTGTCCCTGCCAAAGGAACTGGAGATATTTCCTGCATTTGTGGAAAATGGGTACCTTTAAATATGCTTCTTTTAAATCCAAGCGCACCATACAATCCCTCCCATGGAAGCAGAATAACCTTTTTTTTTATTTATTTTTTTAAATTAAACTTTATTTACCATTTTCATAATAATACATTCCGCCCATGTTACTCACTGTAATTTCGCAAGTTTGCAACAGCAATTCGGTACTATGCAAAATAATATACATGCATAACAATCCCTGTCCTCCATCCAACCCAATCTGCTTACTGTGCACATCACTGGATTTTATAATTACATACATCAAGCACTACCCAAGTTAAACATTTTAACAATGGAGAACGTCTCTACACCCCAGTACGGTAGCATTATTTGAGAACATGTAATTCTGGGTTTTGTTTTCCTTTTTATTTATTTTACCCCACTCCGGGGGGGACAATTCCATCAAGTTGTTGCGATACGGGGGGAGCGTTCATCTCAAGCAAATAACTTTTGAGGGGACCCCAGATATCTTTTGGGCGAGACGCCTGAGGCTGTGTGACAGCGTAAAGCTCACTGTTCGCATTTCAATATGTTAGACTGTGGAGCCAGGCCTTTACTGTAGGCGAGGATCTACAGCCCCATTTAAGAGCTATCTCCCTCTTCGCGAGTAAAAAAGCTATGGCAGTGAATTTGCGTACCCCCTTGGGGAAACCAAGCACATAACCCAAAAGTGCGGTCTCAGGTGTAGGTTTTACCTCCAAATTTATCATCCTAGCCATTTCATTGCACACCGATCTCCAATAGGCCCCAATCTTAACGCAGTTCCGGACCAGGTGCGCGAAGTCAGCATGCGGAGCCCCACATTTACAGCAAGTATGCGGTCTGTCGGGGTCAATGGTGTGCATTTTCTCCGGGGACATATAAATGCTCCACAGAAACTTGAAGTGTAGTAATTTATGTCGACTGTTGAAGGAGACCTCCTTAATTTGTGTGCAGCAGAAAGCCCAGTGTGAGTCCTGAATTGGATACCCTAAATCGCGCCCCCTTGCCTCCCGAATTCTGTCGTCTCTGCTAGGGACTAGAGCCATGCATGCGCTATACATTTTAGAAATTAGGTGTTCACCCCCGCGGTTCGCAATCACTGTGGTTAACGGGTTAAAAGATTCGGGCTCCAAGGGGAACTCGGCAATCTCTGCTCATAGAGCACAGCGGACCCAGTTCAGGATGAAATGATCCATAAATGTTGCCTCACTGAATCTACCCTAGTTTGTGCTAGAAAAGACATGCCCTCCAGTGTAAAGGTCTCCGATCTTGCTTATTGAGTATTTAATGAGTGTGCGCTGCACTAGCTTCTCCACGGGTTATTTAATATCGGGATCTCAGTAGAGTATAAAGCAGGAGCACGAGTGACTCGCACCAATTTTTGCCATGCCCAACTGGTAGTTGACACCGTTTGAATATCCCGGGGGGGTCTTGGGAATCCCTGCGGTAGCACTGTATTCAGGGAAGCGGGCAATACTAAATCGGCTTCAGGTCTTGTGTAGGGAATCCGAGCATCAGGATGGTACCAGGAGTGTGCAAAGCTGCATTGCGCTACCAGGTAATATACCTGAAGATTAGGTACACCAAAACCCCCTCTGTCATAGGGCAGGGTCATAGCGTCCCAACTGACCCTGGGTCTCTTACCTCCCCATACCAGTCTGATCAGGTGAGAGCGCAGTGTAAGGAAAAAACTGTTTGGGAGCGGGATGGGAATGTTGTTAAATAGGTACAAAAACCTCGGGAGCATAATCATTTTTATCAACGCCACTTGACCCGCAAGCGAGAGGGGGAGTCTCAGCCATCTTTCCACTTGTAGCTCTAATTTATGCATCGCGGGGCCGTAGTTCAATCGAATAATTTGTTCTGTGTCTTTGTGGCTGTGGATTCCCAAATATTTTGCTGAGTCAACACACCACTCGAGGGAATTCACAATTACATTTCATGGTGTATGAGGTAAGGGGAAATATTTCTGATTTGCCCCAATTGATGCCCAAGCTCAAATATCCACCAAAGCGAATAATCTCCCTAATTGGAGGTTCAAGATTCTCTTGAGGGGCGCGCACGTAGAGATGAATATCGTCCGCGTAGAGGGAGATGAGAAGAGGGTCCGTCTTAAACTGAAGTCCTCTATGCAGGTGTCGTTCTTGGAAATGCCTAACCAGGGGGTCTATAGCTAGGATGAAAAGTAATGGAGAGAATGGGCACCCCTGCCTGGTGCCAAAAGAGCGTCGAAATTAATGCGATAATGTGCCATTTAAGCGCAGAAGGGGCATTGTATTGTAAAGCTGTAAGGTCTATAAAACCTCCTGGCATACCCATCCTCCTCATCACTGCGAGGAAGAAAGGCCACTCCAAGGAGTCGAAGGCCTTTTCAGTATTAAGCAATATTGCCGCTGCCGGCACCTCAGGTGATATTCTATGTGGAACTGCTAACAACGTCCTCAAATTGAGGGCAGTCGACCTGTGAGGGACAAATCCCGACTGGGCTGGGGAGATTATCCGGTCCAGCAACAAGGCCAGCCTTAACGCTATCATTTTGGCCAACATTTTATAGTCAAGATTTAAGAGTGAAAGGGGTCTGTATGACCCACAGTCTGTCGGATCCTTCCCAGGTTTGGGTAGTAGTATTATTACCGCTTCTCGCAAAGTAGGGGGCAATTCCTTACGCTCATGGGCCTCATTGTAAAACTCAAGTAGGTGAGGTGCTAACAAGCCTTTGTAGGTCTTATAGAAGTCGCCGGTAAAACCGTCTAATCCGGGAGCCGTGGAGCCATTTATAGCTTCTATAGCACTGATGATTTCCTCTGCGGAAAAAGGTTCTGCAAGGAATTCTTGCATGAATTTCTCCAACTAGACTAGGGCAATCTCTGACAAGTACTCCTCTTGATCTGAAGCGTTGTGAGCCACCCGAGATGTGTACAACTTAGTATAGTACGATAAAAATTCATCCCATATTTCTGGGGTGCCCGTAAGAGTCTGGCCTGTAGAGGAGCGTATTTCAGTGATGTAGGAACGCCCGGGAGAGGGCTTTAAGAGTCAAAGCTAGTGTGCGCCCCGGCCTGTCACCTTCCCCATAGCGACGGGCGATGCCATACTTAGTTAAAAAGAACGTTTTCCGCTCAGCGGCCTCCCTGAATTCCGTCAAGAGGGACATTCTTAAGCTGAACCGAGCCGGGTCAGGCAGCACGATCTGTTCTCTATCTAACGTGTCCACTTTCTGTTCGATGCGAGATATCGTGGCCCTGAGGTCTCTTAGCACCCCCACGTGTTTAGAGATGCAAACTCCACGCGTGTAGGCCTTAAAGGCCTCCCAAAGTGTGGCCCAGGAGTTAACGGATCCCATGTTGAGTTAAAAATATTCCTCTATTGCCACTTGAAGCTCTGACTTAAAGAGTTCATCCAATAAGGCGCGCCCCGGAAACCTCCACTGTCTTTCACTGCCCTCTGGCCTAGGAACGCGAACCCTTACCACCACCGGAGAATGATCCGAGTATGTTCTGGGGAGAAGTTGTAGAGATTTATACCAGATAGACAAATTTGGGGAAATCAACCAGTAATCTAGTCTGGTCCAAGTACCGTATTGGGCTGAGTAATGAGAATATGCAGATTCTAACGGATTGCGCTGTCTCCAGATATCCACCAACCCCACTGAGTCACACAGATCTAACAGCGCACGGCGCGCACGAGGTTTAGTGTCTGGGGAGGTAGAGGAGCTATCAAGAGCTGGATCCATTAAAAGGTTAAAGTCGCCTCCCAGGTATATGTACTCGGCTTCCAGCTGCAATATATGTGCATGCAAGTCATGAAAATACTCTGGACAATCGACATTGGGGGCATATATGTTCACAAAAGCAATGCAGTTACCCATCAACTGACCTACTACCATTGTGTAGCGCCCTTCCTTGTCGTTATGTGTTTTGTGTAGCTGAAAAGGTAGACATTTGTGTATTAATATTGTGGTACCTCTTGCGTATGTGCTATAATTTGCAAAATATCGATGAGAGCCCCAACTAGTCGCAAAAGTGGTGATGTCAGTTCTGGGGAGATGGGTCTCTTGAAGAAATGCTATGTCGATCCCATGTCGTTGTAGGTAATGTTGGATGTGTTTCCCTTTTCTAACGTTATTAAGCCCCCTAATGTTCCAAGTGATGAGCGACGGGTCGGAAAAAGTGGACTGACATCTACACTATAAAACAGTGATTGCTGTTGCGTGTCAGATCTAGCCCTGATCTGTATACAGTGAGTAATCTGTAGTGACAACGAATGTAACCATAGGTTGTGAACTTCCCCCCCCCACCCCCCCCCCCACCCATCCCAGCGCCACCCTACGCAGGGACCAACCCCGTGGAATATACAGTCACATGCATCATGCAAACATTTCAACAACGTAAGTAGGTGATAAGCAAGATACAATACGGTCATATGACACATTTAACGTGCTAAACACACAGGGGGTGGCAAAGCCACGTTGGAGACCCAACTTTGCAATTCACTATAATGATTAATAAACATCCCACCTCAACCCAAGAAGAGGCTATACTGAAATGAGCCAAATTAACCCGAAGTATAACACATGCGTCATTCAGTAGAAAAAAGATCCACACTGGCCACTGAGCCGCTATGAGGGAGAGAAGACCTGACTGTGTCTTTACTCTTCTGGCTTCCACTTCCTTTATAGTCCCTGCAGAACTCCTGAACCGCTGTGGGGGAATCAAAGATCCCGGATCTGCCCTCGACATCCACCCGAAGTCGAGCTGGGTATAACATACCATATCTGAGTCCCAGATTCCGAAGTGTTGCCTTGACACCGTTATATTTGCGCCTCGCCTCCTGCACCATGGCTGTAAAGTCCGGGTACAGGGCCAACGCCGATCCCTGGCAGGTGATAGCGTCCCGTTCTCTTGCTAGGCGCAGCGCCGTATCTCTGTCGCGAAAGTTTAGGAAGCGCGCAATAATGGGCCTGGATTAGGGCGAGAGCCCAAAGACCGATGTGCACGTTCAATGATAAATCCAGGGGTGAAGGCGTCTCTTCCGAACAGAGTTTCCACAAATAGGTCCATACGACCAGTATTGGCTGATTCAGGGACTCCTAGTATGCGAAGGTTGTTGCGCCTACTGCACGCTTCTAAATCTTCATTTTTTATTGCTACCTCCTTAAGGATCTTTTCAACTCGGTCCAATCGTTTGACAGACTGGGCAGCTCCATCTTCAAGGTCAGACACCCTCCCTTCCACTGTGTCAAGGCGTTTGTCATGCACATCTATTTTAGCGCCCAGACTGTCCAAGCGCTTTTCCAGGGTGTCAAATCGGCCATCCAAAGCCCTGAATCCAGCTCTCAATTCCTGCAGTAGCGAATTCGAGCCTGTAGGTGGGTCTCCAGTGGAGGCTGCATCTAAGCCCCCCTCAGCCATGGTAGTGCTCGTCTCCGACGCTTTCTCTGTAGTTTTACTGAACTGCAGAAGCCGTTGTTTAGGGTCCTTACGCCCCATACCTCCCTGTCCTCACCCGCTGAATAGCAACATCTGCTGCAGACTGGGTAAGGCCAAGGAGGGGGGGTGTCAGGGGGCGCTGTAATCTGTTCAAATCAATACACCCTCAAAGACCGATGCTAGTGGGGCTCAAGGCTCCCTTCGCCAGGCATTAAGAATAATCAGCCTCTGTGAATGAAGGACAACGCCCTAAAAATTAACGCAGATAAAACTGAGGTCCTAGTGTTTGACACTGCAGGAATCCATCTGGTCCAACATCTGGTGGCTGAAGGATTGTGGACCCCTTCCCACTCCGGTCAATTCAGCCAAAAACCTGGGTGTCATCTTTGATAACACCCTGAGTTTTGACACTCGGGTTAGCCATACCACCAGCTCCTGCTTCCTCATTATCAGGATCTTGAGGAAGATTTTTCCCTACATTCCCCTATAACTTCGCTAGTCTGTCATCACCGCCCTGGTCACCTCACAGTTGGATTACTGCACTTCTTTATATCTGAGCATTAAGCCGTTCTACATTCCAAATCGCCCAGAACTCTGCGGCTTCTGTGGGCCTTAACATCCCCTGACGCATGTCGGTCAGGGATGGGATTCGTTCCCTCACTGGCTAACCATCAAAAAAAGGATCACTTTTAAAGCTCTCTACATGACGTTTTTAGCCCTGCATCAGAAAGGACCCAGCCAACTCGACTCACTCTTTCGCTGGTACACTCCTAGCGGGTCTCTCAGATTTTCCTTCCTCAAAAAGGCAATAATTCCCAGATTTCAAGAGGCCAGATGGGGTGGTCGCTGCCAAACTTTGGAACACCCTTCCTGCCCACATCGCTGGTCTCGACTCCTTTTCTGTGTTTAATAACACATTTAAAGACGTGGCTTTTTTTCTTCTTAGACCTCTTAGTCATCCAAGTAACTGCTACAAACTGTTATATGCTGCCTCCCAAAGAGCTTTGACACCTTCGGGTATAGTGCGCTCTACAATTTTGTTAACTTAACTTATAGCATTTGTCATAGAGTTGCCTATATCCTTTTTAATAAGTCTTGGTACTGGATCTGTCAGTCTAATTAGTTCAGTAGATGATAACCAGCACTGTAACGCCCAGAATGCACAGTGTGGTCTGTCACATGAAATGCTAGGATTGGAAACACTGTCTCGCTGATGACATGGCCCCCCCTACCCAAGTTCATCACCTCCAAAGAAACTTTGGAAAAATGTTGGCAAATTAATGCTCTGTGAGCATGATTTTCTTAAAATTAGCTATAGGGCTACAGGTAATTAAAAAAAAAAACTGTGCAACACAACCTGATCTATTAGTTTTCCTACCATAGCTATTCGTTTTTAACTTCAGCGTACAGCATTCTTAGATTTTTCCTTTTTACCCAGTCTAGCATGTTATGACCGTTTAATGTGCAATCTCTCCCATTAATGTGATAGAAGTTTTTCAGTTCTATTAAAGACATGGAGGTGATGGTATTGACTTCACTTCTTACTGAATATCTCTAGCCACAAAAGAACACACAAGGAAAAAATCCAACCCGGATACTAACACTTTATTCTTGTATAGGTTAACAGTTTGAGAAGAGCCCACACAGTGCAGCTTGCCAGCCAGAAACCAGAAGAGGATCTATTAAACATATGACATGGAACATTATGATGCTGTAAAGCATTTGGTATAAAGGAACTTAACCACAACATGCAATGATCTAGACCCGGCATGGAGTTCCCATTTTTTTTCCATTACACCAGTGAAGAGATCAAGTGATCAGACATAACATACCTTCCCCCATTTTTAATGAGGAAGTAGAAAGAGTAGTCAGGGCTTGTCAACAATAAAATCCTCTAACCTCCTTGGTTGCCTTTTGAGGTAGGGGGAGTGGTCAGGACGAGCAGAGCAGATGACTGTCCTCTCTTATAAAGCAACGAGGAAGACTAGACAAGTTGAAATTGTCAGCAACCATGGAAGCACTTTCAAGATCACTTTAATTATTATGGCTGGTATACTACAAGCTTCTGTGCTTGGTGCACTGGAATTTGGCAGCTCTATCTACTCCAGCTTACAGTTAAAAAAGGCTCCTTTGCATTATATATTTTTTAATTTAATTTCAATATTAAGTCCTCATTCACCAAAAATAAAGCTCTTGCCTAAACAGACTGTGTCCCCGTCCTTCTTCAAGATAGGTTTGTTTTATGGAACAGTTCTATTTATTGGAGCCCGTAATGTCAGTGACACAGCTTTTGCCTACAACCAACGCCCGGCAGCGTGATCAGCTTATGAAAGATGGTACACAGCTAAATGCGTACAACCCGGAGGCCGGCAGCAATAAGCATTAGAAAAGGAAAGAAAGAAAGGAAGAATAACCAATACAGCATTCCCCTCCACCTAACCCCCTACTCCTCCGATAGGTCTGTTTTAAAGCAATAGAATAACGCCCACTTGAGACCTGGTGTGTGACCGAGAAGGTCTAAAAGCCCTTAATGATGTAATCATTGGCCCTGATATGCCTTTTGCCAGTCATCAAAACGTTCCCAACTTACTACATTCTTTCGGATCTTGCATTTCCGATCTAGTTCTGAATGATATAGTATTCTTGCTAGCAATTCCTTTCGGGTTTGTGCTGGAAATAATGACCATTGTTTAAAAATCAAAGCCCTAGCCAAGAGTATCTGGTAGCATAATAACCCTATATTTGGTCTGTTTGTAAGGCTGTCTCCTTGTTTAATTAGGGCAGGGTTCTCTAAAGTTGGTCCTGGGGGGCTGGATCCATGCCAGCTTTTTAAGATGGCTAGATTTATCTAAATGGAGATATGCTAAAAATCTGGCATGGATCCGGCCCTCCAGGACTGACTTTGGCAAACCCTGAATTAGGGCATAGGCCATGGGGCTTTCCTCTATGCCATGTTGGAACACTTCCCTGAGTAACTTAATTATATAATTTCTGTAAGTTGTTAATGCTGGACACCTTACACGCATTGTAGATCATCTGCTTGTGTCTGCATACACGTTTTACATCTTCCTTCATCTTTATTGAATGCCTTGGCCAGCTTTTTTGGAATCCAGCAAATCCTGTGGATTTGAAGAAATGATTCCTCCTAAGTGGTGCAGATTTAACCTTTTTGTATAGGTAATATAAAGATACTTGCCATAAATTCCTTGACAGTTAATGGATATTATGCCAAAGGTTGCATTTCCAGGTGCAAGCAAGGGACACAGAGCGGAGGAGGCAGCACACTCTGGGCGCACAAGATGCTTTCAATTGGGGAAAAGGATGGTGGATCCTCGGGATACTAAGGCAGATTAAAACTTTTAAGATTATGGTTGGTTGCGGCAGGGCAAATAACGTCCTTCGGTCTAGGTCAGTCCTACAATCTATCAAAAGTATAGAAGGGAGGGAGAAGGAAACTGTAGCCGAGAGAGCAGAGTGGGGAGGGGGGCTAAAAGTAAGGTAAGGAGCATCCCTCACAGAGTAACCAGGCTCCTCCCCCTGCCTCACCCCAGCAGAAATCTAGAAAACAAAAAATATAGAGTGCGATTAAATAAACCCCCCCACCCCCCCAATTACAGAGGTCCGGCCAAACCTATAGCTAATAGGAGCGATGATGTTAATAATTTGAGCAAAGACCTGACACCCACAAAACCTTTGTCTTGACATCCACAATACTTGCAGAGGGAGGAAAAGACCCAAAATCTTTTGAGACAAAAAAAAATGACGCTCTCCAGGTACTTTGAACATGACTCCATCTCTCAGTTCTTACTTCAGGAAATAAATAAGGTTAATATGGCGGACAGGGGAAAAGTGGTGTGCCAGGAGAGTACTATCCCATCCCACAATGCACTACAGCAGCTAAATAAGGGGTCTAACGGGAACGAAGCACATGTGAACACCTTTTAAGAATTTAAAAACTTCTTTTCTGTCGAAGCATACTAAATAGCCCAGTGAGGTAGAACTAGGACAGAAGTTCATGCTATTAAATAGAACTGAAGACAACAATGGAAACCTCATGGACAAGGTAAATGTTTGAATGCATTGGCCCAAAAACCTATGGCATTGTTACAAGTTGAAAGAGGTAACATTCAAACTTCTCTGAATGGAACAAAAAAGATGCTTGTGAGTCTAACGACTGACATTGAAACTAGCTTCCACACTTCTGAGCTCAATCAAAAAGGAATACAGGAGACGCATTTGCTACTGGAGAAGAAGATCGAAGAACTGGGAAACCGAACATCCGCGTTGGAATCTGCAAACTATTGTGACTTTTGAGGGAAACTCGAAAGCAATAGAATACCCAAAACAGCAAGACAAATATATGATTGGAGAATTTTGAAAAGGTTGGTCAACCATGCTAGAAGGAACAACATGCGTCGGTTAAAGGTTCCAGAGGTTCTAGAAGATAGCAATATAAAAAAGTTTGTCATATCTCTACTTCAAGAGACCGTCCTTAAAAATAGACATAGTCAGGAAAATCCGAAGAATACACAGGGATCACCTTAGATTTAATCCAAACGGGAAGAAGTGTAGAAAAACCTTAGTCTATTACCAAAGATACTCCGTGAAAGAACGTATCTTAGACATAGCCCTCAAGAGCAAGTCTTTTAAGATCGATGATACGTCTATCATATGTTCAGATATATGCGGAGCCACTCGGGCGAGACCAATTCCAGTATTAAGATGGGGCAAAAAATTCAAATGAGGCTTCCAGCCTTGCTGAAAGTAATGTGGCAGGATAAAATACTTTTGGGAATACTGAAGAGGAGGTCATATTTATGCAAGATAGCAAAAAATAGATAAAGGTTTCTCCTTTGGTTCTCGACAGAGTAGATAAAGTCTATATGGAATGTGCACATGCCACATTATACACAGTCTTAAGAAACGGTTCACATACCACAATATACAGTATTAAGCCACAATTAAAAATTCTGGGTGGTTTTTTTGTGAAGTATTATTTAACCCAATAATAGGTGCCAAAGGTGCAAGCAGGCACCTTTTTAGTGCCAAGAGAAATGAGGAAGTTTCCCAGAGGAGGGAGGGAGGGAGCGAGCACGTGGGTGTCGCATTGGTGAAGGGGAAAAAGCTAGAAAAGTGAAGTCCTCATTTATGGCAACGAGAGACCATAACTAATACCCCAATAAAAGCCAGTATGTCTAATGAGCTCATATTGATGCCTTGGAACATCAACTGTGCAAGATCAAAAATGAAACAGCAGAGCTACGCGAAAAGGAAGTATCATACACCTAAAAACTATTAATAACAATTTGCCCCATACCCTCTCAAAATTGAGGGTGACGTGGGAGAACGATGTTGATTCACTTGAGGACCTTGACTGGGAGGCAGCCTTGATGTTCCTGCGAGAAGTGGCTATTAAAGCCTGACTGCACCTTATTCAGTTTAAAATCTTACATAGGATTTACTATGATGGGGCCTGACTGTATAAAATAGGTAGGTGAGCCGGGGGAGGGAACAGGGAGACTTCATCCATACACTATGGCCGTGCCTGACCATTTAGTCATACTGGCGCCGAGTGCTGTCAGAACTCGGCGCCACCCTAGAGGTGTCAATACTCGAAGATCCCAAGTATGTCCTCTTGGGGATACCCAATGATTTTTAGGTGACACGGATGAAACTCTTTCTGTGCAACCTGGGTTTGGTTGTGGCCAAACGTGACTTGGCCAGGCAATGGAAAGCTACTGAAGTACATGATCTTGCAGAATGAAGAAGGGGTATGGACTCATTTATGGCAGCTGAAAGAGTAACTTCTAAAAGTAGGCGGTTCTCTTGCAAATGTAATAAAATATGGGGGAGCTGGATCGAATATTATGGACTTGAGAATGCTGCAGGGTCATCTTTTTGAATATGGTGGGCAATTTCTGACTACTCCCTTCGTTGTCGTGAGGATTGTTACGGTGCTAATGTTCCCTCCCTTGCTCGAATTGTCCAAATATGCTAGATTTCTAATGTATTGTTGTCCTATTGCCATGTTCCCATGTTTAACCGTATACTTAACAGTATCCGCTTTATTTCTCGCAAAAATCAAAGTCGAAACATTTTTTTTAAAAATGAAACAGCAGAAGGTTATAGATTATAGTAAAGGAGGTAGCGCTAATATAATTTCATTACAAGATATGCATTGGCCTCAGAAGGTCACATCAATATTTAAGAAAGAGAGATGGGTAAAACCGATAGTTGGCACAAAAACTATAGTTATAAAAAAGGGAACAGCAGTAACAGTGAGACAATCCCCCAATGTTGAGATCTTACAATCAGACCTTGACATATGTTAGGATGGTGGGTAATAACTAGAATTAAATATTCTAGCAATATCCTATGTCTGGGCAAGATGACAGTGGCCATATAAAGATATTAATATCTCCTACCCTGAAATTCTAAGGACACTATATTACCAGAGGGGATTTTAACACTTTATTAAATACTAATTTAGATAGATCGACACATAGCCCCACAATAAATAACCCAAGTATACAGAAACAAGTGTTAGATTGGATGCAGAACTTGGTAGTACGGGATATATGGGAGGTGAAGATGGGGGGAACAGAGAGGTACACCTTCAACACCAAGAAATATGGTGACGTCTTGAGTTGATATCTAGACACTTTATTATGTAGATGCTCCATCAGAATCTCTCATGGTCCTAAACATATTTCAAACTATGCTACGGAAAAACATATAATAAAAGTACCAGTTCAGCGGGCATTCAAAAGGTGAACCATTGATCCAAAGATGTTATATGAAGATTGATTTATGATTATTTAAAGGCCAAAGCTAAGGAATTATTTGAATTTAATAAAGTTCCAGCATCTCCCTGAATTATGTGGGACACTTACAAAGTGCATCGAAGAGGAATAATCCCCTCTATATCGAGAAGGCTGGCCAAGACAGATCGGAACATAAAAAAGAGATTGAAGACAAGATGGAGAAAATCCAGACAGATATGCAAATGGCTACACACTCAGACAAGTTAGAGCATTTAAGTGGGGACTTGGTAGAAGCACAACAGAAATATACAGTAAGACTGGAAGAGGAAAAAAAGGAAGAAGTAGGAAAGCTAGTAACCTAAAACATCTTGAGTATGGAGAGAAAAAAAGCTGAGCCTTTCTGGCATGGTAAGCAAGGGCCAAAATTGTCAGGAACAAAGGTAAAGAATTAGTCTGCACCCAAACTAAACGCGTAACCACAAATCCTAAAAAGATAGAGGAAATGTTTTATAATTATTTCCACTCAATATGCCAAGAAGATTAGATAGTATGTACCCTCCTATGTCAATTCTGGTTGAAAAAGCAAAAGATATCAACCCGCGCAGAGGAAGAACTGAATGATATAAACTCACCAATATTAGAGGAAGAAATCGCAACAGCCATGAAGGAGCTTAAAAGGGGAAAAGCTGATGAGCTAAACGGGGAACACAAGAAATATATAAAGAAGTGTTAGAAATTGTGGGCCCTGTCCCAAGAGAAATTTTCAACTTTATTCTAATTAAAGGGAAGAATATTCCTGAATCTTGGAATGTGGTAAAGATCACCCTAATATTGAAAACGAATAAAGACCCCAAGAAATGTTTTAGTCATATAGATCCATCTCGCTACTCAGTAGTTATTATAAAATCTTCTCCAGCATTCTGGCCAGGAGACTGAGTGGCTTAAAGGACCTTCTGATTCATGAGAACCAAAGGGGCTTAATCCTTAGCAAAGAAATCCAAGATCTGACCCATCAGCTGATTGGCTCCATTGATATGGCTGAGGAAACTTGGGCCCCTTTAGCAGTCATCACTTTAGATGCTGCTAAAGTATTCAACAGGGTCAACTGGCGTTATGTTTTTTAAAGCTCTATAACAGTGTGGGATAAAAGGGTAATTTGCCAAAACTATCCAAGCACTATAACCCAATGCTAAGATCTTGGTTAATGGTGATCTAACTCCACCTTTTAAAATGGAGAGGAGAACTCATCAAGGCTGCTCGCTGCCACCTATATTATTACATTTATATATAGAACCACTAGCTCAAGTGTTTGGATTAGATGACGAGATTATTTTCTTTAAAAGAGGACGTTTATGTATTAAAGTTACATTATACACAGATGATTCCTTAATTATGTATATGTTTAATAACTACCCACTGAGTTTCGACAGGTCCGATTTCAATAGTCTTCAAACCAAAATAAATAGTTGTGTATGGAGCTACAAGGGAGCTAGACTTTTCAGGAAAAAGCTGAGAAAAACTAACAAAGGTGAGCTGGGACTCCCCGATTTAAGACTATACTGTTGGGTGTTTCAGGTTAAGGCTTTTAGACCTTTATTTGGGCCTCTAAGGGATTCAAAAGGAGATTACTCCTTCGGGAAACAATAACTCAGCTGTACGTAAAAAAAAAATCTTTAACTTTCAGGCACCAAAATAATTTCTTTTTCCTTTCAAATCTTTTTATTGAAATTGTATTATAAAAAACAGTAATAAACATAAAAAAGAGGAGAGAGAGAGATAAGGCAAATCAAAAAAGTCCAATCGATCACAGCATTGTTATCCAAAATTTACATTTGTTCTGTGTCTGGTCAATTTGACAATACCACATTCCACACTATTGGTAAGTAATAAGCACACTGTATGTGGTCTAAAACCTTTAAACCATATGGCTAAATTGATCAGTTTAATACAGAAGCTATATACTGGTCTAGAAAGACAAAAAGGCCCCTAGAGCAGGGGAGAGGAAGGAGGAAGGGATGGGAACTCGCTTTGATGGGAGTGTTGGGGGCTATAAACCAAGCCGGTTATGAGTGTCCTCTGTTCGAGCTCCAAAGTTCTTCCGCTCATGAGGGTAGGAGGGCATCCTTAAAGAGGTGCAAGGCCCGAAGTTTTGGCGGCTGGAAGGGGGCATATTCTAATTTAGAAAAATAATCTATCGATGGCTGCCATGTGCTTGCAAACTTGTTCTTACGGGGGGCTATCCGTGCTGTAAGAAGTTCCATTTCCATGGTGTGCCACAAACGGGTGAACCATAAAGCTACTGGGGGAGTGTCTGCCCTTTTCCAATGCACCGCTATTATCTGTTTGGCTGCGCCGAGCATGTGTGATGTTATACTCCAGTCTGCTTGTGTCATGGCAAGGAGAGTCGTAGGTTTAAGACCCAAAATGATTACCGTTGGGGTCTCGGGTATAGGGTAGCCAATCACTTTTTTAATATGGCTAAGGATCTCCTTCCAATAGGTGGTCAACAACGGACAAAACCACCAAATGTGGAGGAAATCCCCAATTGCACTCTTGCAACGCCAGCAAATGGGCGAGGTGTTAGGAAACATTTTGTGGAGCTTTTGAGGAGTGTAATACCATTGTGTCATGACCTTATAAGCAGTCTGCCTCTGGGACATGCTTTTAAAGACTTTCGGTATGTCCTGCCAAAGCTGTTCCCATTTCTTAGGGTTGATTTCATCTGTACTACAGGGATGTGGAATTCCTATAGCCCGATGCCCGGACATATTGTCCTTGGGACAAGTAGGCCCAACGCCCTGCAGCACAAACCCCTTGGCTGCCAGTTAACAGTACCACATTATGGATCAGGGAAAGGCATTGCCTGCAGTTAAGGTAATATTTGTGTCCATATGTTAACGCTGTTCAAACTTGTATTTATGGTTCATTAATGCAAAACCTTTATTATTAGGGTGAGCGATCTAAGTACATGTTGTAAGCTCAGACTGTACTGCTGACAGTGGATCCTGTATAAAAATGTTTACACGCGTTTTCAATGTTTAGCAATATGAGGCTATGCATACTGCTCCCAGAATACTCACTGATTAGATGCAAATATATGCAGAAGCTTGAAAGCAAGATTGATTATTCTTTGCTTTCAAAATAAAATGTTCACAAAAAAATGCAAAAACATTTCGCTAAACTACTGTAAAATTTTAGGTACTGTTTTCCTGCAGCATCATTTAGTAAAATGTGTTGATGTATGCTAGTATTTTCCTAAAATATGCATAATGGAAAATCAGTGTAACCAGTTTTAATAAGATTATGGGGAACAAGCACTGGTAAAGCCAATAGGTCAGAAATTGTTGGTCAGCCTTTTGGTTTTGTCAATGCGTGACTTGTTTTGGCATGTTTTTTGTAAAACCTTATTGGTTTGGGAGCTGCCGGGCCCTCATCATTATAACAAACATTGGCAAAAGCAAACCTTGTTTTGGTCTCAAAAAGCACACATTGCTACTGTTGTATTCCTCTTAGGGTGTCCATAACGGGCTTTCCAGTATCATGTCCTTATATAGGCACAATTCGCCCTGCCCTTATATAGGCATAAATTCCCAGGCCTTATTTAGGCATTAAACCGTGCACTCCAAATACAGGCATGGTCTCCGACATCCGTCCACCCTAACGTCACAACGAGTTCGTGAAGAACAGACCCTTAGGCTGCGGGAGTTTCCCTAGCCCAGGACTATTGATTTCTTCAAGGACTCATATATTATGCATGAACCATTATTCCTTAGGTGTTCATTCATGACGTTTCCGCTGTCCGATTCACGTCAATGCTAACATTATGAGGTACCTCTCTGGTATAAATATACCTTCCCTAGCCCTTGTAAACTAGAGGAGACCTCGACTTCAGAGGAGCCCGTTTCCCGGCCTGACGCACTGAGAAGACGCTGTCATCCCTGCACGCAGAGAGTCCAGCTTCCAGTGATCTGACTTCCCTTGCGGGGTGTTGGAGTTTGAGTCTGGCAAAGAGATTCCTACCTCTCTCATTCTTCAGGTATGGAGCTGACAAGAACCTAGAGGGACTCTTGGCATACTAGGCATACTGGGCTTAACATACTCTTAGTATACCATAGTAAGGAATACTTCACCTACTTCATACCTCTCCCTACACCTAGGTTAGGTACATTGGGGTAGAACTAGATTAGAAACGCATCGTATGAGTACTCGCATTTTTAGTCTGTGTTATTTATGTAAAGGCATATGTACTAAAAGATAATGCTATCGCAGTATTATTTATTTCTACTGCTCACACTGTACATTATTTATCTCGCATACTGTCTTGTGATCGTAACAGCACATTTTACTTACATCAGAAACAAGACTGTTCAATAAATCTTTTATTGAAACGCCCGTCTGTTCTTTTCTGTGTAACTTGGAGAAAACCAAGCATGCACGATTGAGCTGAGTGAAATAGTTATCTATTGTTTCCACGACTCTGGGACACGTTCTGATTCTAAAGGGAAACACAGTGGTCATGTTTTGCGGCTGCCAGAAACTACTCCCTTCTTGTTTGTCAAGGAGTTTCTAGTGGCCTCTGAGCTAGCTGGCACAAGTAATTAAGTTTAATATACTCGATAGGGACATACTGACCTTAGTCCTATGTCAAACCTATAGGAAATATTATTCCAATGCGCAGAGCCTATTAGGGAAATAGGAGCTACACTACACTACAGTAGTTCCTGGCACTGAGCAAAACGACTGTGTGTCGATTATGCTCCTTGTGAAAGAACAGAATGCTGTCACTCATAGTGAAGCTAGCCGACAGACGGAGAGAGACAGAATTTTAATAAACACAAAATGTCATGGTTGACGCCAGACCTCATTAGGGGCCCAATTATTAAATAAAGTCTCAAAAGTACACTCATGTCCTTGCATTAAATGCAGATATACGGCTTTCGTGAATTCACAAAACTTTACAGAAGTAGGCCAAGAAATAGTACTCCTAGAAAATATTTGTGAACTGCATTTTAGCATGAGCAAATATGCAGGTGTAGATTTGCTGATGCAAAAATCTGAGTGTTTGCAAGTTCACTTTCGCTCCAACCACTTTTTTCCCAACCCTGGAAGAACTTTTATGTCTGCCATTATCAGGTGTAAATTTCCAACCTTTCTCAATATGGGAAAAGATTACAGAAGAGTTGGTGAAAACCCTTAAAACATTCAAGTTAGTAGGTTTGCATGGACTGAAAAGGGCATTCCAACCCTGGAACTGATGCTTACCTTCAGCGCCAGTATGTAGATCTGCAGAAACGTGGCAACATAAGGGAATTGCTAGTATTCAAACCCTACTATGGAAGGAGCCCTGGCATAATCAGAGAGGCTATTTCGGAGCTCTTATATAATGAGATTGCTGCCATAATTTGTCACCGCATTACATGGCACAAAAGGGACAAGTGGATTTTGTTACAGGACAAGTAGATTTATGAAGCAACCTGCCCCATGGACAAGTAGATATTTTATTAAATTCCACACCCCTGAGTACTAGTGGATTGCCAATGACCTGGGAGGAGTGTTGGAGTACTTGGTATGTGCGGGATATCAATCCTCCAGATCCGTCATATGAGCGGACTAACGACTCAAATGGTGTGAAGGGTCGAGTTGCCCCTTGGATAGTAGATGGTGTCTGTAGCCAGTGCTTGAGTTGAAGATATCGCCATCTCGCGACTTCCGGGAGGCGGAATTCCTGTCTGCACTACTCAAGTCTTAAAGGAATCTCCCTCAAAGAGATCTTTAATTATCCGGCACTCACCCTCTGCCCATGCTGAAAAGTAATGGGGCTGCAGTGCTGGTGGGAAGTTTGGATTACGTGCAATAGGAGTATTAGGGGAAGGGAAAGGGGCGAGGCCTTTAGAAAGAGCAATTTTATCCCAAATTTCCAATACCGTTTTTGTAGGTTTAGCTATATATGCGCTGCGTGGCCGGGCCCCTCTTGGAAGCCACGCAAGATCCCACAGGGGTCTGCATGCCACAGCTCTGTCAATATGGAACCAGATTTTCTCACTTTCTCGCACCACCAATTCTGAGATGTACCGTATGTGTGATACCCAATAATATTCCAGCAGATTGGGACATGCCAACCCTCCCCTATTGCGTGGAAGCAGAAGTAATTTATTGGAGAAGCGTAGTCTTCTCCCTCCCCAAATAAAGGTGGTGAGTTTACATTGTAAATGCATAATTTGGCCTTGTGGTATTGATGTGGGTAGTGTTTGAAATAAATATAGTATTTTCAGCAGCACCGACATCTTAACTGCGTTAGGATGTCCCAACCATGATATTGGCAAGGACTTCCATGTTCTCAAATCTTCCATGACAGCTTTTTTAGTCTTGCCAGTTTGTCTGTGCTCATGTGCGCACTGTGGAAGTTAGGTTGAGCCCAAGGTATCTGATTGAGTGTGTAGCCCATTGATACGGGACCAGGGATTGAAGTGCTGGGATCTCTATTGCGGGAATTGTAAGGTTTAGGGCCCAAGATTTAGTATGATTAATTTTAAGTCCTGATGCTACTTCAAAGGTTCGTAGTAGAGTGTGGAGGGCTGTAAGTGAGGTTTGTGGTTTCGATAGGATAAGGAGAAGATCATCAGAAAATAGCGCTATTTTGTGCTCCACTCCTCCAAGAGTGATGCCTCTGATAGCATCTGACTGGGGTATTGCTATGGCAAGAGACTCCACCACGAGCGCAAAAAGCAAGGGGGACAGTGGGCACCCCTGCCTAGTACCTCTATGTATGTGTATGGGGTTTGTGAGTTGGCCGTTGACTCTAACTTGAGTTTGGGGAGAGGTATATGGTGCCATTACCCTAGAGATCATTATAGGTCCCAACCCTATTTTCTGTAATACTGCCTTTAAGAATTCCCAGTCCACTCCATCAAACGCCTTTTCCGCGTCTAGTGACAGCAGGCAGGCGGGGATGTCCCAGTGATGCACCTTTTCTACCAGGTGCGCTATCCGTCGCACATTGTCAGCACTCTGGCGATGCCGAATAAAGCCAACTTGGTCTGGTTCGATGAGCCCCGGCATATGTGGCTCCAAACGTTTAGCTAGGATTTTAGTGTATATCTTTAAATCTGTATTAAGAAGTGCAATAGGACGATACGAGGAGCATAATGTAACGTCTTTACCTGGCTTTGGAAGGAGTGCTATTTCGGCCATGGCCATAGACGCTGATGGACCGGTAGTATCCGTGAATGAATTGAAAAGGCGAAGCAAGTGGTCTTGTATTTGTAGGATAAAAGTGTGGTAAAAATAAACTGGTAGGCCATCAGGGCCTGGGGTTTTGCCTAGTGGTAGGTCTTTCAGTGCATGTGTAAGTTCGTCCAGTGAGAAGGCTTCCTCGAGCTGTACATGTTGCCCGTCTATTGGAGTCCACTTGCAGTCATCCAGCACTGCCTGTATCTGGTGTGGGTGGGGGCTCTCCTGTGTGTAGACAGTAGTGTAATAATCATGGAAGGCTGCTAGTTTAGCTGTTTCAGTTGTGGCCCACTTATCGTCCACCATTTTAATTTTTGCAATGTGTACCTTCGCTGTCCTCTTCTGTAGTCGGCGCACTAATATTGTTCCCACCTTGTCCCTCCCATCATAATACTTCTGCTTCAATGCCATTAATGCTCGCTCTGCCTTGTTGGTTCTGTGTGCTCTTAACTGGCCCCGAAGCATGGCCAAGCGTTGTTTATTAATGGCTAGGGGTGTCTCTTGTTCTAGTTTCTCAAGGGTCTTAATGTCCTTAGTCAGTTTGTCTTCAACCAGACGAGCTTCTCGAGTGCGCGCTATCGCTATGGATGTTATTAGACCCCTGATGGTGGCTTTAAAAGCATCCCATATGACTGGGAATGGGGTTTCTGGGAGGTCATTAGTTTCAAAGTATGCCGTAATTGCTTCTCCAATTTCGGCTACATCTACTGGATCGCGCAGAATATGTGGGGGGAGGCGCCAGCGGGGTGTGCGTCGTGTGTAATGTGTGTGGTTTTGCAACAGCAGTTCCAGATGTGCATTGCCCGAGATTGAAATATCAGGCATAGATGCAGACAGTACATTTCGCACTAGGGAGTGGGAGATGAATAGATAATCTATGTGAGAGTAAGATTGGTGTACATGCGAGTAATACGAGTAGTCTCGTGTATCGGGGGAGTGATAGCGCCAAGCATCTATTAACCCCAAGTCGCTGAACGCTCTTTTCAAAGAGGGGGACATGGCCCCAGTCCCTTGAAAGGTGCTGGCACTCCAATCGAGCGTCGCATCTCATGCTAAATTGAGGTCGCCCCCTAAGATAAGTTGGTGTTCGTCTTGTGATATCTGCTCTTTTAAGAGGTCCTTGATGAAGAGGTCTTGTGCTTGGTTAGGTGCATAGATGTTAAGAAGAGTAAATGTTTGTGCCCCAATGTGTACAACAAGTTTAAGATATCTACCCTCTCTACTCTTCACTGCTCGTGCAGCACCTTGAGTGATTCCTGCTCTACAGAGTATCGCCACCCCAGCTGTTTTCGTAGGGGCAGATGCCCAACATTGGAGTGGATATTTAGGATGAGTCATACGGTGGGTGTCTTCCCTCGAGGTGTGTCTGCTGTAAAAAGATAATGTCCGGGTCCTGTTGTAACAGCGCCAAATCTGACGCCGTTTATTGGGTGCATTAAGGCCTTTCACATTAAGTGAGAGGATCTTCAGGCAGGGAACGGTAGTCATCGCGAGTATCTAGTGTATGTGTCTGCTTGGAAGCGTTGAGTTGTGGGGAGTGGGTCCCGGGCCTCCCACTCAGCCCCAGGAAACCACCCTTTAGGAATGATGACAAAGGACAACGCCCCGTCCCCCAGCAGATAGTGGCTAGGAGCAGTCTCTCATCCCAATATCCAAGGCCGGGAAGCCAGTGCAGCCATGACATAGTAGCCCTCTCTCCCTCCAATAGAAAAAAAGGAATAAAAAAGGAGAAAAGCAAAAACAAGAAAAAGTTCAAAAACCATTAAGGGCCAACAAGTCCTAATCCAGTCCGAGAACAGGCAAGGCGCGAGGGCACAGTCCATTCCAGAGATGTCACTCTCAGGAATAGGGTAGGGGGTGAGTCTCGTGGAACAAACACTTCGCCAGGCGGGATCCACCGGCCCTGCTGCCTGGCTTCCACCAAGGCAAAAGAGAAGATTATGTCTGCGTAAATAAGCTCAATGCCATCTCGAGAGGCTGTAACAGGAGCAAAATACAGTCACGTATCCCAGCACGACATGTCTATCATTCTGATAGCGCTTGCGAAGGAGTGGGCGACTTCTCGCCGTCCATGGAGCAGAGATGCTGGATAATATCTTGCTTGGCCTGGGAGGAGGATTGCCCCCTGTTTCTAGTCCCTCGTCGCTGTCTGAGTGCTTTGGTCCACTGCGGCCGTGCAGGTTCTCTGTCTGGTGGTGTCGAAAGAGAGGAGCTGGCTAACGTGGAGGGTACTGAGAGTTGTAGCAGTTGTTTGGCCTCCTGAAGAGAGCACAACACCCGCCGTTTTGATTCCCATGTGAAAATTAACGCAAAAGGATGTCACCATTGGTATTTGATGCCCAGTTCGCCAATCTTATCAGTGACTGGTAAAGTCTCTGGGACGCCGGAGCATAGTTGGTTCGAAATCCTGAAAGAGCTGAATAGTAAATCCCTTGCATGCCAATTCAGTTTTATTCCGGGCCGCTTTTAATATTGCCTCTTTCTCCGTAAAGAAATGGACCCTAGTTAGTATATCTGGGACTAGTTCAGAGCGTCCAGGGGGCGCAGCCACTCGGTGTGCCCTATCAAGCGCTGGTGGGGAGGCATCCCCGTCTCCTCTGATCTCATGAAGGAGCTCCCCTACAAATGTCGTCATATCCAAACCCTCCGCCCCTTTGGGTACGCCTCTAAGGCGAATGTTGTTGCGCCTACTTCTGTTCTCCAAATCCTCCTGCTTTATTTGAAGTTCAATGTTTATCCTCGAGGAGAGCTAGTCGTTGCCAAAGGTGTTCCTGGTCTTCTGTGCGAGTGTCCATTGTTTTTTCGAGATCGTCCACCCTCTCTCCAATTTCTGTTATGTCTTTTTTGAGTTCCTTAACTCATGATTTAAATTCAGTTTTAAGAGAACTAATTTCTGATTTGTTCTTGTGCAAAAAGTTGGTCATAAATGCTGATAAGGACGCCATGGACATGGTAGCCGAAGGACCAGTTTTGTTCCACAGGGATACTACAGGATTATCTTTCAGATTCGCTGCGGCGTCTTTCCCTGTCTTGGAGCATGGCATGTCCTTTGGTCAGTAGTGCTCCCACTACGTACCAGGGTCAGGAAGACAGAACAGGAGGTTCGGGTTGCTCCACGGTCCAATGTGGGATTGTTTGCAGTGGAGCAGGCATCTCAGTTAGGACAGGAGTCGAGTGTCCTTGTGTAAAAAGTGTCTCTGTGATGTAGTTTAGATCGATGACACTATTGCCCGTGTCGGTGGCCTTGTCGGCCTCTTTGCTATGGACCATGAGAAGAGAGGTGTGATCTATATAGCAGCCGCGCAGGGGGATTTCACCTCCTCCCTAGGCTTCGTCTGTTGTAGTATTTCCTCATACCGACCCCTGTTAGTGATATTGAAGCGAAGTGATGACAAGGAGCACACAGTGTAGCATGAGGTAGTTAACGACCCTCAAAAGAACCATGTATTATGATGGAATGTCAGGCCCACGTGCTAGCAAGGTGCCCCCAGGTGCTCATAGTCGAGTGGGCCAACCAATGGTGTGTTCCGTCCTCCCGCTCCTTAAATGGCCGTGCCGTGGGACCGTTCGAATCAGCCACTATATCGCCTGGGCCACAGATGGCCTAGTGGTGGACAATACCTCTGTGGTCTCCCTCCTCAGGTTCGCCGCTACGTCGATCGACTCCTCTCCGCTGATCGGGTCTATGCTTGCTGTGGAATGTCTCCTTCACCTCCAGTGCCACGATCAGCCTAACTTCTGCCTGGGGGGGGGTTGTAGTGTAGTTCCTATTTCCCTAATAGGCTCTGCGCATTGGAATAATATACCCTATAGGTTTGACATAGGACTGAGGTCAGTATGTCCCTATCGAGTATATTAAACTTAATTAATTTGTGCCAGCTAACTCAGAGGCCACTAGAAACTCCTTGTAAACAAGAAGGGAGTAGTTTCTGGCAACCGCATAAACATGACAACTTTGTTTCCCTTTAGAATCGGAACACTCTCAGAATCGTGGAAACAATAGATAACAGTTTCACTCAGCTAATCGTGCATGCTTAGTTTCTTCAGAGTTACACAGAAAGAATAGACGGGCGTTACAATAAATTCAATAAAAGGATTTATTGAACAGTCTTGTTTCTCGTGTAAGAGATATGAGCTGTTATGATCACAAGACAATATGCGAGATATATAATGTACAGCGTAAGCAGTAGAAAGAAATAATACTGCGCTAGCATTATCTTTTAGCCATGACACATATATTCATATACATAAATAACATAAGCTAAAAATGCGAGTACTCATAAGATGCTTCTCTAACTAGTTCTACCCCAGTGTACCTAACCTAACCTAGGTGTAGGGCAAGGTAAGAAGTAGGTGAAGTATTCTATAGTATGGTATACTAAGAGTCTGGTATGCCAAGAGTCCCTCTAGGTTCTAGTCAGCTCCATACCTTGAGAATGAGAGAGGTGGGAATCTCTTTCCGGATCTGGAACTCTAACACCCCGCGAAGGGAGTCAGAACACTGGAAGCTGGATTCTCTCCGAGCAGGGATGACAGCGTCTCTTCTCAGTGTGTCAGGCCGTGAGGTCTCCTCCTACTTGCTTGGGCAAGGGAAGGTATATTGATACCTGGTAGGTGCCTTGGAATGTTAGCATTGACGTAAAGTCGGGCAGAGGAAGACGTCGGGAATGAACCCTTAAGGTATAGCGGTTCATGCATAATAAATGAGTTCTTGGAGAAATCAATAATCCTGTGCTAGGGGAACTCCCAAGAGCTTAAGGGTCGGGTTTCTAAGAACTCGTTGTGACGTTAGGGTGGACGGATGTAGGTGACCATGCCTGTATTTGGATAGCATGGCTAATGCCTAAATAAGGACTGGGATCTTATGCCTATATAAGGGCAATGCGAATTGTGCCTATATAAGGACATGTTTCAGGAAAACCTATATACAACACCTAAAGCGGAATACAACACCCACTCCACTTTCGAATGAACGATAGTACTAAATGCTAAACATTAAATGCTAAACATTAAACTGAGTACCACATGTTGCTAAAAACATTTCTAAAAGCATTTTAAAAGAAGTTTAAAATAAACTGTTGAATGCAATAGGTACTGTACATTTTAAAGCATTTTTTCATTTCATTCTAAGCATATATTGGAAATAAATGCAACATGAATGAATAAACAGAAATATATACATTTGACGAAATGGTTGACAAGTTTTCAAAAAATCAAAGCCATTTCAAAACATGGTGCTAAAATGAAATTATAATAAAATAAGGTGACAATGTGTCCCTGGAAGTATTCAAAGAAGTCTGTTTTATATGAATAGTTCTACTGTAAGCAGATTGAGTTGCCATGTATTTTCAAAAAATAGAGAAAAAGAAAAAGTTCAATTTTAGGAAGAGTTCCAAGTTTTGTTCTGTTTTGAAAATATGGAGGCCAAATTTCATTGCTTCCCTGGTACACTGTGAGCCGAATCAAAGTCAGTGTATGGGTCTGGTGTAAACATGAAATCATCTATTTCTATAGACAAAATATCGTCTACCGATGTCGGTGACAGTTGGAATACCTCATTTAGAAGGTTAACTGCACAGAAATGTGAAGCATCGCCTTCAGCATAGGATGCCGCAGCAATGTTCGCGTCAGTTGTTACCTGTGTGCCTGTTGATCCATCTCGTACCTCAGCAGCAGCAGGAAGCGTCTGTGAGATCTCAAGGAATGCCGTCATCAGGATTGGTAGCCTTTGGGGACAACACAGAGCATGGGCCGTTATCGGGTCCAGCAGAGTATCGATATCCGTTGGCATGACTGATGGGAGTGTTAGACAGGTGTCTAGCACGCATTCTTCACCGCAAAGCAGGCAGCGTAGAACAGGTAAGATGCAATCTTGCCAGATTGGTCTAAATGACAGAAACCATGTTGTATTAAGTTCCCGTAGACGAGGTATGCCCAAAAGTTGCACTATGCGCTCATGGCACTTCCGTTCTAGGAGAGCTTTCTCCAAATTGCTGGGAGTGATGCTGGTTGATAGGCTTGCCATAGCGTAGTAGTAGGAATAAAAACAAGATTCCTGCAACGAGTGCTAGAATTAATGGCACACCACCAAACACCGAATATGCGAAGTTTGGAATGATTCCGAGGACTGCCTGAAAAGGTGTTAACGGTCCTGAACAGATGGTCTTAAATACATGTACAATTCCGCTCGTATCAGACATGTTTAAGATACGTCCCATCATTTCTACAAAATGTATAGGGCAGTTTGTACGAATTAAAGCCTGTATCTCAGCCGAAGTCCTTGCAATTTGTAAATCATAGATTTCTTTGGCCGAGGTCAAAGGCACGGTCTGTTGCAAAAGCATGGCTTTCATTCTGCTTAAAGTATCAAAACGTATAAAAGAAACATTCAATGAAGGCCATAGAGGCGACTCCCTGACTGTGTTTATTGGGGGAACAATACTTGCATACAACAAGTAACCCTGGAGCCGACCGTTACCAGATATGGGATGCCTGGCAACATGCCACAGCAACTCTGATCATTCAACATGAGGTAACTCCCATTAGAAAGTTGGCCAAACGTTGGATTAATCACAGTAGCTGGTGTACCCTGCTGGTGGCAGGACAAGTTTGCCACAGAACCATTACAAGCCCCGTGTAAAGAAATGTCCTGACATATGAGTGAACCGCTTAGTGCATTTTCACAGTGTGTACCGCTTAGAAACACTTCAGGATCCCCACTCCAACATCTGTAATCGTAAGGTAAATCCCAGGATGTCTTAATGTACTCCTTACCCAACCTTTCATATTTGCCTGCTTGCATTTGTTTGAGGCAATACTGAAAATGAAAAGTAGTCAGGCAGAGTTATTTTGCCATGAATAAGCCATTCTGTAGCTGGTTTTTCTGCTACCGTAAATGGTAATTTTTCCAGTTTTTCACTGTTCAGCACTGTATACTTTGCTCCCCTTTGTGCCAGTTCGATCTGTTTATCCGTTAGATTGTATTCTGCAAACAGAGACGATGTGTTGATAAAACGCCAAGGCACATAGCCTGCACGCAAGGATTGCAGCGTCCAGCCTAATAACATAATAGAACGTAACTGAGATTGGCCTTGTTGTAACATGGCTAAATCTTGTTCCAGTATGTCAATAGCAGAGGATACAATGTTGTCCAATGAATAAATTCTGGATGACAAGGTTGTTAACCCATTGTCTACCACAGTGAGAGATTTCTCTAAGTTAATACGATCAAGTTCACGTATTCTTTCTGCGGCCTCTGCCTGTGAAACCTTCCATATTTCATTATAAGCAGCATAAATGCCGGCATATATGAAACGTTTTTGACGCGGTTTTCTTGGCCCTAGCAAGAATTCCCTAAGGTCTGCGTCTTCTTTAAGTAAAGATAAGTGTTGTTTCACATCCTCGAGTGTAGATTTTTGTAACCAGTCAAGGCACAATTTTCCTACACTGTATGTTGTTACTACCCCCGGATGTTGTCTTTGAACATATCGTGGGTCTGGCCTATGGATAGTAAAGCCCTGTATTCTATTCAGGAATCTTTCTTGACAGATGTTTGTGTCTGTGGGCCAGAGTAACCATTTTTTCCAATCAGTTCTGTTGTTTTGTAGTATAGTGTCTACTGTGACCGCTCCCTGTGTAGTGCTATTACTTGCAGGTGTTGGTACAGAAGGTGTGTTCATGTCTTTGATCTTGGCTAAACCAAGGCAAGACGTTTGTTGCACAGTGTCATTCAAAAACATTATTTGACGTGGGATGATACAGGCTCTAAACAAAGCTTCTATCCCCTGCAATTGCCAATCTTTAGAACCCCAGGCAGATTTTGTGTCAATTGTGTCTTTCCAAAAGTCAAATCCTTGTCTAGACAGTTGGGTAATAAAGGCTGCAGAATAAATCTGTTTTGTATTAGTTAACATAATTTTCTGTCCTGTTTTGTTTACATTTTTATAGTAAAATGTTTCTGGATCAGATGTATTGTACCCTGAAAAATATGGAAACTTATTAGCAAACATTTTTGAACTACCCCTTGGTGGTGTAGGACAATGTTCCCATTGGTTAAACATAAACACATTTCTAGGTGTTGCAGATTTATGCAAGAAACGATGACCATAGTGATTGTAACAATAAAGCTGTTCGTAGTCTGATGAGCCCTCTAAATATTCATTGTTAGAGAACGCAGCAGACCTTTCTAGATCAGACATCATATCATTAACAGTCTCAAAGTCCCAATCATCAGAATAGGTACTGGAGGTAATAAAATCACTTAATGAAATTTTAAATAAATGTGAAATGTTCAAAAGTTCAGTTGGGCCGAATATGTCGAAATCGGTTTTGTCCTACACTATACCATCCTGTATAGGAACGGCTGTGATGTTCACTGCTGACAAGTCTCTTGCTTCACGATGGGAAGATTTGTGTGGTTTTAAAAGTAAGTTCACATTTTTACTTTCAGTGTCCATACGGATGTATCTGCCATTTATAAGCACGCTAAGAGTCATAACCAAAGCTAGCCAAAGCAGAAAGAAAAATATTCCAGATATAATCCATAGTTCAATCCATGGTGAAACCAGATAAGTCTCTTTCAGGAAATGAAAAAGGTCTTGTACTTGTTGCTTGAAAGTCTTTGATGCTGGCGTCGTTTCAGGCTCACTCGGATCCTCAGAAAACGTATCAAAGTTAATGAAATAGCCAGAAGCAGTTCGGTCAATTGTTGAAATCGCTGGAACCAGTTGATCACTTGTTACGTTGGTGTAGGCAGGTGTATCTGGACGAACTGTTACTTGAGTTTCAAGAGGGATGAGTTCCATAGCATTGTTGCTTAGTCCTTCATCGGTTACTGCTGAATTTTCGATGGTTATGAGTCTTTCAGTCTGAACCTCTTGGATAGTAGCGAGAGGAGTGCGTCTGCTACTAGGTCGGAGTCCACGAGGCCTACTATTTAGTATTGGCCACATACTGTGGTTTGATGAGGTCGATTGACACAAATCTTTTCTCCTTTTTTCCAGCAAGGGGCGGCAGAAGTACTGTTCTTGTTCCGTGAACGGCTAGGACCGGTACTGGTTGTCTGTAAGAAGGTCCAAATTCCTTCTTGTCCGCAATCTTCTCTCTGACTAGATCCCCAACTTTAGGGATCCAGACAGGCCTTGCTGGGACTGCCGGTATTTCCCCAGTGGTGGTTGGCTTCAGGAACACGTTGCTTTGTTTCGATCTTAGTTCATTTAGATCCTGTAAAACAGCCAAACGATCTTTGATATCAAAGGGTTTATTTCCCACCACTGTGCCTTTACATTCGAGATCAGGAACCCACATTCTTGTCCCAAATAGGACCTCATATGGTGTGACCCCCCCTAGAGAACTTCTTGGCAAATTATTTAATGAGCGTTGGACCCCATAAAGATGTTTGACCCACCCATCACTCGAACCATACTCTAGCTATTATAGCCTGCTTTATGTCCCGGTTTTTCCTTTCCACAACAGAATTTCCGTCAGGATGAAACGGAGAGGAGTACCGCAATGCTACGCCCAAACTGGCCATGGCTTCTTTGTAAGCCCGAGAGCTAAACGCAGGGCCCTGGTCAGAATGTAGTGTGCCTATTGCGAATGTGCCGATAAAGACTCGCAAATCTTTTATAACAGTTCGAGCGTCAGCCGAGCGCTGAGGCCATATCCATAGGAACCTTGAGCACGAATCCACTGCGACCATTATATATTTATAGTTACCGTCCCTTTGCAAGGGACCGCAGTGGTCCAGGTAAACACAAGCTAATGGTTTGTCTGAAATCAACAGGGGTGTCTGCGCAGGACGTTTCACTGTGGAGACTTTCATCTGTTGGCATATTTCACATTCCAAAACATAGTTCTTGGTCTGTTTCCTAATGCCAGGCCACCAATATCTTTGTTTTAGTAAAGATACTGTTGCAGAAACACCTGCATGGGCAGAGGCTATCCCTTCATGTGCTGCTAGGATCAGTCCTAATCTACGTTCCATGTTTGGAATTACCCTATCCCCCACTCCAGGGATTCGAGCAAAAGGAACGTTGTTCGCATCAATTACATAAGAGTACTTGAGTGGAAATTTCTTTGGTAACGCTGCACCACTGCCTTTGCTTGAAGCATTGACAGCCAACAATATCTCACTGTCTATTCTCGTTTTTGAACGAGTGATCGCAGCTACGGAAGCCGTCTGAACAGCCCCCTTTGCGGCTTCATCAGCCAATGAATTCCCTGCAACGTGAACGCCATCACGTTGATGACTCAGCGTGTGTATCACGTGAGCTTTTGGTAGTTCGTTTTTCAACTGAACTACTTGTTCCCAAAGCGTTTTATGCTTTATTGTGGCACCTTTTGCATCTTTGAACCCGTTTTCATGCCAATTCTGTATATATTCATTATACGACTGAACACAGTAAAAAGAATCGCACACTATAAGTGTGGGGAATTCGCGATCTGTATTTTCAAGTGCCAGTTTGAATGCTTGTAGTTCAGCTCGCTGAGCTGTACAATCTCCTAGAGATTGAGTTTTAGTGACCATTGGTCTGAAGTTACCATCTTGCATGCGACCTTTAACGATTGCGCATGCTGCACTGTAAGCTTGCTTACTCCCTGTAGCGGGTTGTGCCGATCCGTCAGTGTAAATTATAAATTCGTACTGATCTAGAGGCAAAATTTCAGTGGGCAGAGGACATTCATGTTCATATTGCAGGAATGCTTGTGTTTTTAAATCGGGATCAAAAACATATTCAACATCTGTTGCAGCAAGAGAATTAACCCATTGTATCCATCTAGGATGTAAAGCTTTTGCATTCGGAATCCTCGCTTTTGTAACCGCCTCTAAGGCTGGTACTGGGGTCACGACAATAATGCGTTTTCCTTGAGCTAGAGCTCTTTCTTTTGCTACAGCGGTTTGAACTGCTGTCAGTATTTTTTCTGTTGAAGTGAAGCGCATTTCTGCTTGTGTATACAAATGTAATTTGTATGCTATTGGTACTTTTTCACCCTCATTAAATGTTAAATAGGTGAATCCGCATTGACCCGAAATTATTCGGATCACTAAATTGCGTTGATTTACGCGTGTTTGTAAGTGGTTGTTGCTAACATGTTAGCTTGCAGTGAACGCAGGATTTCTGTATGTTCCTGTGTCCAATGTTTTGTTGAAAAATAAGGTTTGATTAATTCGTAGAGAGGTTTAACCCTTTCTGCGTAATTTAGAATGTAAGTTCTTCCAAAATTTAGGAAACCCAAGATGGATTGTAAATTTTTCAGCGTTTTTGGAGGTTGGAGCAGCGCGCACTTTTCTAAAAAGTTAGCTGCCAGGCTCTTGCCTCCACTTGAAAGCTCATATCCTAGGAAAAGGACATTGAGATGTGCAATTCTGGATTTTTTTAAAATTGAATTTATAGCCTTCAGAGGCGAAGCCCAATATAATGGTACTCACCCTGTTCAAGTGCCTATCCAGGTCATCGTCTGTCAGATAGATATCATCGACATATGACAATGCCTCATTATCATAAATTTGTAGTAACTCCGTTACCCTCGCTGAGAATAACCCCGGGCTGTTTTTGAACCCTTGTGGGAGTCTACAAAATTGACACTGGGTCCCCATTATTGAGAAAGCTGTTAAGTACCTGCTTTCAGGTGCTATGTTTTGACAAAAGAAACCATTTGAAATATCCAATGTGGTTTCATATTTTTTACGCACAATGTTATTCATTAATGCTGTACTATGTGCATTTTGCACTGCAAATGTTTTGGAACAAGTGTTCAAGTGTCTGTAATCCAAAACTAGACGATATGTATTGTCTGGTTTGGATACAGGAAACAAAGGATTGTTCATTGAGGAGGTGCATGTTTCAATCACCCTTGGTATTCAAGTTGATCTAAGATCTCCCTGACCTGTTTTTTAGCTTCTTGCTTTATTGGGAACTGCCTTTGTGCAGTAGGTTGATTTTTTTTTTTAGCTGTATTTTGTGGTGAGGTGAGTCCTCATCCCATCCTACATGATTTTTATATAATGCTGGGGCCTGGGCAACTGCCCATTTCCTGGCATAAGTATATCTTAGGTGAATTGGAATATGGTTGGAGAAGGCAGGCATAATGATGTCCTCACCATTTCAGACTCCCGCACTTTCAAAAAAAAGTTGAAAACCTTTCTGTTTTAAGCTCTGATTCATGATCCACTCAGGTTTCCGCGCCGGGACACTCTCTGGAGTAGCCGAGCGCGTTACAAATGCATATAACATAACATAACATGTGGGCACTCCCTGACAAAGTGTGGTGGCCAGTCTTTTTCTGCTAGAAGTATATCATAACCCCTTGAAAGTTTTTCCCAAAAGAGTATTTTCACTTATCTTGGTATGTCTCCCTCCATTCGGAGTGTTATTTCATATAACTTTTGTGGAGTACTAACCCTGGTGTCTACAGTTTCTACTGTGATGTACTCATTCAAGTCCACTATCTCCAGAAGTTCCGGCGAGCTATTGTGACTTTTGCTGCACTGACCAGCATTGCCTGAGCCCATTCTCCGTTCTTGAGCTGTGTTCTCAGTATTCTCAGCATGTCTGATCTTCAGACCTGCTACCTTCTTTTTTGTGAATTGAGGTTTTGATTTATTTTTCTGAACGTGTTTGTCGTCTTTGGATTTCACGCGTTCTTCTCTATGTTCTGACCCTCCTCTTCTTTCCGATGTCTGTGACGATATCTGAAAGGTACGAGAGGAACGTGTATCAGTATCTTGATACCAGTCAGGTTTTCTTAAATTATCCCTATTCCTGAGGTTATACCTCCTTTCAGAGGGCTCCTTTTGAGGAGACCTACCTCGGGATTGAGAACGTTTCTCGTTTGAATTTTGTTTATTAGTTTCCCACTTCTTTTTAGAAGATGTAGGAGTTTGTTTAATAGAGTCCTTCTCAGGACTTTCAGATAGTTTTGGCTTCAAAGGTTTTCCACCCAAACTATCTCTGCCTAATTCTGCATAAGATTGTTCTATTATTCTGGGTAGTTCATGTTGATGTTCTGTTACATCAAATTCCCTTAAGCGTTGGCGGATCGCCACTGATGCTGCCTCCCCTTTAATATTAGATAATATTATTGTTGAGACCTGGTCGAAGTTTTTCAGTAATTTCATACCTAAATTCAGAGCAGGCTCTGCCCCGTATTCGTTTTGAATTTGTTTCATGACATCTGGTATTACTGCAATTGACGGAACACCATGTGTTTTAGTATAGATGGCAGCAAAGACTGCGCCCCAAGTGGTGCAATCTTCCAGTTGTGGTGTGATCCCCATTGGTAAACAGTTTGTTAGAATTCTGTGTTTCTCATAAGGGCTAGTATTAGGAAATACTGCTTCGATTTGAGTAATTTTTTGAGCTATCCAAATGGAATTTGCTCACGTTTTGTGGGCATTTTACCCATGACTGCGTGTAAAGTCTGTGGAGTAATTTTTAGTGTATTCCCCTGTTGAGGGGTTTGATTTGGAATGGTCATTGGTGGTTGGACTGTGAAGGTCCGCATGACATATTGGACTAATTGTCTGTAAATTTTTATTAACTCCTGTAGTTGAGTAAGTAATTCCTCGTCTGACATTACATCGATGTCAGGATGAGGTGTGTAGCCGTCTAGAATCGGCCATGTTGCTCCTGGTCTACCTAGTGGACCGAGCCTGGTAATGTTTTTGTGATGTTTTAGGGCGCCTTTAAACCAGAGATGATGCTCCTGGTATGTGAGTGGAATTTCAATATCCTCGTAAGGAATATATTCCTCTGGTGGTTCATCTTCTTTAAAGAAGTGAAACAGTTTTGTTATTGGATTTGATTCTGGGAATACTATCCATGAATAGAATACCTCTGTCTGAAAAGATTTGTGTGCCTCTATCACGAAAACTGCTCTACCACCTCTTGGTGGTAGGCCGTGTTTTATAAGTTTTAGAGTGATGGCTCTCCTTAAGTTTGGATGGATGTTTATAACACCCTCATCGGTTTCATTTAAACCTGTAAAGTTAAAAGCTGTTACGACTGGATCAGCCGCAGCTACACCGTTCTCGGTGCCATTATCCCCGTGTAGGGACATTTGTTTTTTGAAAAATGTAGAACAAGTTTCAAGGAAACAAAAGATAAGGTGCACAATATTTTGGAACACTGTATCCTTCAACGTTGAACAAACCAAACCGCTAATATATAGGGTTTTTGTCCTATTTAGCTTTGGTGGATATTTAACCCTACCCACTCCAGACGTCTTATGGAGTATGTGAGTAGGGGTCTCTGAGAAAAGAGCATGACTGAGTTACTCAGTATCAAGCGTTAAATTAGTGCCTTACCAAACCGTTGGGCGCCATGTAGTGTAGTTCCAATTTCCCTAATAGGCTCTGCGCATTGGAATAATATACCCTGTAGGTTTGACATAGGACTGAGGTCAGTATGTCCCTATCGAGTATATTAAACTTAATTAATTTGTGCCAGCTAACTCAGAGGCCACTAGAAACTCCTTGTAAACAAGAAGGGAGTAGTTTCTGGCAACCGCATAAACATGACAACTTTGTTTCCCTTTAGAATCGGAACACTCTCAGAATCGTGGAAACAATAGATAACAGTTTCACTCAGCTAATCGTGCATGCTTAGTTTCTTCAGAGTTACACAGAAAGAATAGACGGGCGTTTCAATAAATTCAATAAAAGGATTTATTGAACAGTCTTGTTTCTCGTGTAAGAGATATGAGCTGTTATGATCACAAGACAATATGCGAGATATATAATGTACAGCGTAAGCAGTAGAAAGAAAGAATACTGCGCTAGCATTATCTTTTAGCTATGACACATATATTCATATACATAAATAACATAAGCTAAAAATGCGAGTACTCATAAGATGCTTCTCTAACTAGTTCTAACCCAGTGTACCTAACCTAACCTAGGTGTAGGGCAAGGTAAGAAGTAGGTGAAGTATTCTTTAGTATGGTATACTAAGAGTCTGGTATGCCAAGAGTCCCTCTAGGTTCTAGTCAGCTCCATACCTTGAGAATGAGAGAGGTGGGAATCTCTTTCCGGATCTGGAACTCTAACACCCCGCGAAGGGAGTCAGAACACTGGAAGCTGGATTCTCTGCGAGCAGGGATGACAGCGTCTCTTCTCAGTGCGTCAGGCTGGGACACGGGCTCCTCTAAAGTCGAGGTCTCCTCCTACTTGCTTTGGCAAGGGAAGGTATATTTATACCTGGTAGGTGCCTTGGAATGTTAGCATTGACGTAAAGTCGGGCAGAGGAAGACGTCAGGAATGAACCCTTAAGGTATAGCGGTTCATGCATAATAAATGAGTTCTTGGAGAAATCAATAATCCTGTGCTAGGGGAACTCCCAAGAGCTTAAGGGGACTGGTTTCTAAGAACTCGTTGTGACGTTAGGGTGGACGGATGTAAGTGACCATGCCTGTATTTGGATAGCATGGCTAATGCCTAAATAAGGACTGGGATCTTATGCCTATATAAGGGCAATGCGAATTGTGCCTATATAAGGACATGTTTCAGGAAAACCTATATACGGACACCTAAAGCGGAATACAACAGGGTGAGCCCAAGCACAGTCTGGCTCCTCACTATACCTCTCGAGGGACTGTCACGCAGTGCCCGATAGGTGTATTGCCTCAAATATGGCAGGGTACGTGGCTTCTTCAGCCGAGCAGGCCCCAAGATGGCGGTCACAAGCTTTCCCCCAGGGAGGCGCCACGCTTTCAGACCTTCAGGGGACGATCCCCGACCCCACTCCTCAGCCATCAGGATCGCGCAGGCCAGCGGCAGACTCGTTCGAGGTCCCACAGCTCCCGGTGGATCGGGCAATCTGGAGTGGCGGCTGTGCATGTAGACCCCAGGCCCTGCTGCGACACCAATGGCCCCCGCGTTCGCCGACCGCACAAATGCCTCTGGTTTGTTCTCCTGCCCCTCTGATAGCTTCAGCGGCAACAGGGAGGCCCCTCTAATGCCCCAGTGCTGTGTTGAGAGCCCCGGGAGGGTTGCGGTGCGCCGTCTTTCCAGCTCTGCCAGTCCCAAAGATGGCGGTTTCAGACCTTCCCCCCCGCAGCAGTGCGCCGTACCTTCGCGCCTCCTGGTGCCGGTTCCGAGCCTCCGCCTCGGAAGTCACCCCGAGCGCCACCCAGGATGGTGTGTGGCTCACTCAAGGCCACAGATCTCCCGGCGGAGGCGGGCACACACTTAGCCTGCAGCCCTCGGGGATTCAGGCAATCGAAGATGACGGCTGCGTACCCGGGCCGCGGGCCTCTCGATCGCGGCTGCAGCTCTCGGGTCCGCCGACTCAAAGAACGTGGGCAGGCTGATCTCGCACCCTTCTGGGGTCCTGCACGTCTTCGAGGGGAGCCCGCTGGTGCCCCGTTGCTGTGATATTAGCTTTGAATGGCAGCGGCGGCCCGGAGCTCCCCAGGCGTACGTCTCACTCCATGCGCTGCGAGACCACGCCTCCCAATAATTAAAAAAAAAAATAGGTTAACAGTTTTGAGAATGTCCGCAGGACTATTGTATGAAATGAGGAGGATTATGGGCATCCCTTACTATGGCGCAATCGCACCAATCTGGAACTCCCCTGGTATACCGGAAATATTGAGGGAATATCTTTGCATGCCCCTTGAATCTGGAGGAACAGTTAAGTGGGGACAGTTTATCGAGGAGAAAATGATAAAATAAACCAATGGTGCCATTACCTCCTTTTGGATATTTACGGATTAACTGTAAAGCTGCGTAGCTCCCGCATAAGGCTCTGTTGCGGGCCGACGCTTGCATTCTGGGGTCTCTGGGCTATCACTAGTTGCAATTCATTAAATTATGAAGGTAAGAGACACACTCCGCTTTGCAGACCTTCTAAGCCAACCACATCACGTTAGTTAATCTAGCATTTGGCGTGTGGTGTGTGATCAAATGCTGAGATGAGCCTACCTGGCTAGTCACTCGCACAGCTTTTTCCCGTCATGCTCCCTGATTTCTGTGAAAGTCAGGCTTTAAGGCGGATTAGAACATTGGAATGTTGGGAGCTCCATTGAAGACAATGGAGTGGCTCAGGGCTTATAATGGTTGGTATAAGCCCAGCACTCCAACATTCCAATGTTTGTCTTTTTGTTTCTCCATTTTTAATTTAGAACATTCTACCCTTAGTGGGTGGAATGTTCTAATAGCCTCATAGCCCTTCTGCCTCAGGCTATACCAGTTGTTAAAGGCCCTCTCCCTCGTTATAGGCCCTCGCCAGCCTTTAACAGCCGGTATAGCCCTCTGCAGCGGGCTATAAGGCTATATTAGAACATTGGAATGTTGGGAGCTCCATTGAAGACAATGGAGTAGCTCTGGGCTTATAATGGCTGGTATAAGCCCAGCACTCCATCATTCCATTGTTTGTCTTTTTGTTTCTCCATTTTTAATTTAGAACATTCTACCCTTAGTGGGTGGAATGTTCTAATAGCCTTATAGCCCTTCTGCCTCAGGCTATACCAGTTGTTAAAGGCCCTCTCCCTCGTTATAGGCCCTCGCCTGCGGCTCTGGCCTATAACTCGGGATCAGGGCCTTTAACAACTGGTATAGCCCTCGGCAGCGGGCTATAAGGCTATAATATGTTTTCCTGAAGAAACACAAATATCCCTTCCTTTTTCAACTTTCTTATTCACTTTTTTTCTGACTTGATCATACACGTTTTCTAATGATACTGTTTTTGGAAAAACCTGCTAAACATTCAAGAATTAATCCTGAACCTGTTTTCCTTCCATTCAAAAGGAGTTTATTCAAGATGACTAATACAAACTAACTAATTTGCTTCCTGGACCCATAGTAGGAACAAAACAGTCTGCTTTCATTATCATGTCACCCTCAACAGAAAGATCTGCCCTAGCTGTCTACAGAACCTCCATTTAAGCAACTAATAACTTTTTGCTTGGCTATCCTACATTGATATACTCTTTAACATTATTAAAAGCCTTTTTGTTATACTTTCTTTCCATGAATCCTAACTAACTGTATTTTCCTATTCTCCCAAGGCAGCAAAAACCTTGGTAACAACACATTCGTCCATGGTTTCTGAGGGAAGAAATTAATTTGGTCTTAATGGCAGTCTGGACAGACAATTAAACCTGGCCTATTGAACAACCGGAATATAATTTACTTGAAAACTATAGTCCCACAGCCTAGATAATATGCAAATAAATCTTGAATATGTTTTTTCTCTACAATTGCTGTTAGACCTACCCAGTAATATGTTAAATGGTTGCACTCTCCAAAAATACCCTAAGGCTTCTTGTTTAATTGTAGAATAAATAGATTCAGCCAGCGATAATGATTTGGATGCAGAAGCAATTGGAAATTATGAGCCTTGTTTCTCTTAACTAAAAACATTCCCTAGACCCTATCAGCTGGTATCTACCAAGAGAGAATAAGGGTGAAAATGATCTGCTTTACTAATTTCTCACTTGAGAATCTCAGTTGCTCGATCTTGTTAATTTCTACAGATAAACATATTATTTTTCTTTTAAAGAAGCCAAATTACTGTAGCTTTCATAGAGAAAATGTTCATGATTCTGGAATGAAACTTTCATAGTCCTAGGTGCGACCTTAATTGGAGGCTTCCTAGCTTGCAATACATCTGTTGAGAGGATGAATACCTTTGTGTGTGATTCTCTAACCCAAATACGTTGGCCATAACTTTACACTTGGGCAAATATAAAGTCAGTCCAGGAACCGGGACAGACTTTCTGTTATGCATTTTTAGAGTTTCACTCTTCATGCTACCAAATAAAATGTGCATTTGTTTTTCAAGCAAAGGTGGTTGACGACAGAATAAAGGCCATTCTGGTGTACATAAAAGCTACACTTAGGGGCCCATTAGGATGGCGGGCGGATCGCCCCCGCCGGGCCGGCGGTAGTCACCGCTGGCCCGGCGGGGGCGATCCGTCCGCCATCCACACTACAAAGACCCCCCGCCATATTATTATGGCTGGGGGGTCCGCGGCGGACGGAAAGACCGTCCGCCGCTTTTCCGCCGGTCGATGCGATGGCATCCTAATATCAGGTGCGGGACCGCCGCACCCCTTGCGGACGGTCCCGCATTCCGTTACGGTGGCGGGCGGACTTTGTCCGCCCGCCATGGTAATGACCCCCTTAGAGTCTAAAAAGTGCTAATGTGTCTAGATTTTTCGGTTAACTGAAATTAGTGGCAAACATTCCATAAGTGTATTGTACTAAATAATTTCCCCCCATTTAACACAGCCAAATTCTTCTAATTGTAGATAGGAGGGTGACCATCTGCAACAATCTGCGTGCTGGCAGTGTAAGTCGGCATACATTATTAATACCTCCTTTAAAGAACACTACATTACATGCATTAACTGTCAACAACTCGCCTTCCTCTCTAATTACTTGTTGACTGTAAGCTTGCCTTTGACCATATACAGCGCTCTCCTGGTTTTTTACTAGGATTGTGCTATAGAACTAGCATATACATACGTACAATCAGTACTTTTACACAACCTCAAAATAACATTGACTTCCCTCTCCTCCATATTTTCTTCTTGAGTGGTATTTATTTTCCCGGCACTTCTCTGTAAACATGCATTTGAAAAGCAACCTACCCATGTGCTTTAAAATATTCTTTGTCCATTGCTGGGGAATCCTTTTTTGAAGCAAGTGCACTTTTATTTAACACGATCCACTAATTGTTTCTCCTTATGCTTTTCTGACATTTCTGAATCAAATTATATCTTGTTTGATGATATTAGCAATCGGTGCTTAATTTGTGAAAAAAATAAGTGACGGGGCCCTTGTCAGGAGGCCACTGCAGCTTGCACCTCCCATTTCCCCTGCCAGTGCTGCCAATATCAAGAGTTCTCCTGGGAAACTTTTTTAGGATTTGATTTCCAAGAACAGTAATTTCTGATCGGGAAGCAATTTCATCTCTTACAGGAGAGAGATGTAGGAGCAAGCTGGTGTGACAATCCACTTCTCCACAGCATACCTCCCACAAACCAATGTTTGGGTGGAGCGGTTTAAGAAGACACTGAAGAGCATGTTGGGAACTCTGCCACAGAACTTCGGGAGGAAGTGGGATCTTCTCCTGCCATGTCTCATATTCGCCTACCTTGAGTTTCCACACAAGGGAGTAGGGTTTAGTCCCTTTGAGCTTCTGTATGGATACCCGGTGTGGGTCAGCAAGGGGTGGGGAGGAACCTCAGAGTCTCCACAAAAGAATGTGGTGGACTATGTGTTTGGCCTCAGGAAGTTAATGCTGCAGTACATCAGTCAGGCAAAAGAAAACCTTGGGGCTAGCCAAGCACAAATGAAGTAGTTGTAGTGGAAAGCTACCCTGACTCGGTTATCAAGAAGGTCAGGAGATGTTGGTGCTAAAACCTATTTGTCCCATGGCTGTGGAGGACAAATAGTGTGGGCCATACAAGGTAGTTCAAAAGGTTCCTGAGGCTAACTACTTGGTGGACACAGGTGCCACAAGGGAACCTAAGCGGGTGTTCCATGTGAACAAACTGAAGCCTTAACTCCGGAGAGATTACACAGTGAATGTCATGGCTATGGCAGAGAAAGTAGAGGAAGACAGCGAGCCTCTGCCTGACTTCATGCATAGTGATTTGAGGGATGGCACTGTGAAAGGGGTTAATTTGGCCCGAGTTAACGCCTGAGCAGAAGAGAGTGTAGAGAGGTCCTGAGATGGTTTGCCAACTTCTTCTCACAAGCTCCAGAGTTGATACCTGTGTGAATAACATATACACAGGAAACAGTCTGCCTGTAAAGGGCTGGATCTATAGAAAGTCTGATTGGGTTCCAGGATGCATTAAGGTGGGAGTTGCCAAAATGTTGGACCTTTGGGTCATCGAGAGATTTTGTAGTCTGTGGTCTAGTCCTGTGATGCTATTACCAAACGAGGGTCTAGTCAATTGCTGTTCTGTGTGGACTGCCGACCCTCAGTGAGATAACCAAAACTGATGCCTATTCAGTCCCAAGAGAGGACAAGCTTGTAGATTGATTAGGTGCTCCAAAGTACTTAAACACCATGGATCTGACCACTGGGTCCTGGCAGATTGCAATCTTCTTCTTGACATCTGATACCAAAGCAAACTCTGCGCCTAGGGGCTATATCGTTTAATTTCAAACACTTTATTTCAGTCAAAGATCTTAAAAGCAAGTAGATCATCATAAAGTTTTACAACATTACACATTTTAGAGTATGGCAATTATGTTGAGCAACATATTCGCAAGTAATACAAAAATTATAAAGTGTTTGACATAGTGCATTTGTACAGCAGCCATAGAGGGCTTACTATAAGGAAATCACATATTAAAAATCACTTATTGTGCCTAGTATACAAAACACTTCTGTTTTACAAGTTATAGGCTAATACAGAGTGAAAGAGTCAGTTATAAAAAGAATTTAGTATTCAGCAAGGAGAAAGAAGATAATTCATATCCATCTTGCCCCAGACCATAAAATAGAATGACCTAGTTACAGATATCATAGGAAACATTAATTTTGTTTAAACATAAAATCACTGAAAAGAACCGTAACAATAGTACAGACATAATCTAATCAAGATGAGCCAAAAGAGAGCATCTTGGATCTAATAGGCCAGGCACTTTCAAGATATTTTTCAATTGAAAATACAATATAGGGTGTAGTGTCAGACCTGCAAATTCTCAATGCGACCCAAGATTGACGGGTTCCTAACATCCGACACAGAGGCACAATCCAATGCTTTCGCTGTCTAATATACATTGGGCAGAAAAACCAGAGGTGTTCGTCAGATTCCTCCGCTTTAGAACAGACTGGGCAGGTGTTGATACCTTCAGTGGGGCCCTTCCACTTAGCAGTGAAACCTGCAAGTGGTAGGGCACCTAGCCTGAATCTGATATAGAGGCCTTTAGTAAAGGGAGAGTCAATCTCGTCCATAAAAGGCTTGAAACTTTTGGTTTTATTTCCAGGAATCCGTTTGTAAGTGAGCCATAGTTTCGAGAGTGGATCATAACCCTCTCTTTGTTCTCCCAGAAGAGGGTCTTAACCATTCAGGAAGAGGTAGTGGACACTCGGTCAGTCCAAAAGTCAGTCAGATTCAGGGAGGCTAATGCCTCATTCACATACTTAAGCCACTGAAGTCACTCGTACTGCCTACCTCTCCAAAATATCTCTTAAACCAGCCCTATATGGTTCTAGCTCAGAGGTATACCAAATCCTCAGCCAGTATAAAATTGGCTTGAGTCTCACCTAGGTGATAATAGATTGCATATCCATGTCCTATTTGAAAATGAGTGGAGTGCTTTGGACGAGATTAAGGGCCGCCCTCAAGAATTTATTTTCGGCCACTCCTAATGCATCAATATTGCAGTAATGCCAAAGTTCTGCTCCATAGGTGTCCCGGGTCCGCTGGACGCTCGGTTACCTGACTCTAGTTCCCCGAATATATAGAGACAGCAGAGGCAAAGTATGATAGTCGGGATGGCCCGTTTTATTTTGGTCAGTCAAAACAATAGGTGCCACGTTTTCTTCACGGGCCACTATAAGGTGTACGGGTAAGGACAAAAGTCTTTTTGGCCTCCTTGGGTTCCGGGCGGTAAGGACAGCTGCGGCTTCTTCTCCGCTCCCACAGCAAAGCGTTGCGATGCTCCGTAGGACGAGGAAGGAGGGGGGGAAAGAAAAGAGAACCACTGGTCACTGGGGTGTCTCACGAAGGGAGATGGCAAAGGGAAGGGTCGGTGCGAGGGGTCACCCAGACTGCCACCAAACGAAACGGTGAAGAAGAAAGTGTGCGGTAACCTCCCTGTTATCTACCCGTTCCCACCCCGTGTTAGTGAAAACCCCCGTAGACGCTGACGTACCTGCTCCAGCCACACTCCTCCTGGAGCGTGGCGGGCGCTGCGCGGTATCGTTGGCCTCCTGGCTCTGGTCCGGTGTCCGCAGACGTCTCGTCCTCTTCCCGGGTTTTGGCTGGCGTAGACTTCCGTGACGGCTCCTCCGGCTCTCCTTTCCCGTTGTCGTCCTCTTCTGGTTCTCCAGTCTCGGCGCTCCTTCCGGTTTCCTGTCCAGTCCCAATATCCGCAGGCGTGCAACCTGATAGGCGGGGAGGATCCGATGACCCGCCTCCAGACCCAATCTCCACCGGCATCCAAGTGGGAGTTAAAGGGCCAGTACCAGTCCTGTTTATGAAGGAGGCATAAAACGTCAATGCCCTTTCCGGAGCGTGGGACCCACCCGGGGACATCGTGACACAACCCCCCCCCCCCCTGGGATTCCCCGATCGGGGGAAAGAGGGTACCGGGAAAGAAAGTCAGCGTTCCCCTGTTCCGAGCCCTTACGGTGACGAACCTCGAACTGGAAGGGCTGCAGGGCCAAGAACCAACGGAGCACACGGTCGTTGCACCCCTTGTTCCTTTGCAACCAGGTCAGGGGAGCATGGTCAGTGTATAGAATAAAGGGCCTCCCCTCGAGGTAGTAGCGCAGCTCGTCTATACCCCACCGCACCGCCAGACACTCCTTCTCAATCGTAGGATAGGCCTTCTCCCTGGGAAACAACTTCCTACTGATGTAAACAACAGGCCGTTCCGCCCCTTCACTGTCGAGCTGGGATAACACGGCCCGATACCCGCCCCAGAGGCATCCGTCTGGAGAAGGAAGGGTTTTTGGAAGTCGGGGGCCATGAGGACAGGGGAAGTTGTCAAGGAGGTTTTAAGGGAGCAAAAGGCCTGGCGTTCCTGGTCAGTGGGGTTGCGCAAACGTGTGGGAGAGACAGTCTTCTGCAAGAGATCAGTGAGTGGAGCAGCAAGTTTAGAAAACTGGGGAATAAACTGTCGATAATAACCGACTAACCCCAGGAAAGCCCTGAGCTCGCGTCTAGTAGAAGGGAAGGGAGTGTCCCTAATGGCCTTCACCTTCTCTGTCTGGGGTTCTATCATGCCTTTCCCCAGGACATACCCCAAATACCTGACCTTCTGGAATGCGAACCTGGACTTCTTCGCGTTAATGTGTAACTGGGCCAGTCCGAGTTCGTGAAGGACTGCCCGGAGATGTTGTAGATGTTCGCACCAGGAATTGCTGTATACCACTATGTCGTCCAGATAGGCTGCGGCGTAAGACAAGTGGGGTGCTAAGACTTTATCCATCAGCCTCTGAAAACTGGCCGGGGCCCCATGCAGCCCAAATGGGAGGACGGTAAAGTGGTATAAGCCCTCTGGTGTAGCAAACGCTGTTTTCTCCTGGTCTAGGGGATTCAAGGGTATTTGCCAATACCCCTTGGTGAGTTCGATTGTGGAGATGTACCGGGCCTCACCAAGGCGTTCTATCAATTCGTCGACCCGAGGTAGGGAATACCCGTCTTGTTTCGAGACACGGTTTACCGCTCGAAAGTCTATACAAAACCGGATGCTGCCATCCGGTTTAGGTACTAGCACAATCGGGGAACACCAATTGCTCCTCGAGGGTACTATGACGCCGGTTTTAAGCATTTCTGAGATCTCATTCTGGAGAGCCCGTCTCCTAGCTTCGGGGACCCTATAGGGTTTTTGTCTGATGACCAGACCTTCCTGGGTAGGGATGGAGTGTTCTGCCAAATGGGTCCTACCCGGGAGGTCGGAGAAAACACTCTTGTGGCTAAGGAGGAGCTGTCTGATCTCCTTGTCTTCTCGTTCTGTCAGGTCTTTGTTTATCAAGGTGTCACGGACGGTGTGGTCGGGACACTCAACCGTGGAAATACTATGTGTCTGGGCCGGTGGAGGTCCAAGCCACTTTTTAACAGATTTATGTGATACATCTGGGTTTTTCGGGTGTCAGGGACAGGATATAGGTGGTTTTACTTATCTTTCTCTTGACCTGGAACGGTCCCTGCCACTCCTTCCTCAGTTTATGTGATGATGATGGAAGGAGTACTAAGGCCCAGTCGCCTACATCCAACTCACGCCACTTTTTTCCTCTATCATAAAACTGTTTCTGCCTTCGTTGAGCCTCTGTCAGGGTTTCATGAGCGAGGGTTCTCAACTTGTGCAACCTGGATTTGACTTGGTTTGCATAGTCGAGCAAGTCCTGGGCTTCCCGTACTCCCTGCTTCTCCCAGCTCTCCTTTGTTATCTCTAACAGTGTTCTGGGTTTTCTACCAAAAGGAGCTCAAAAGGAGACGTTCCTAGACTGCTCTGGGTTTGGCTCCGAAGCACAAAAGGGCTAACGGTAGTAGCTGGTCCCAGTTTTTACCATCCCCCGTCAACATTTTCTTAAGGGTGAGCTTCAGTGTGCCGTTGTAGCGCTCTACGAGGCCGTCAGTCTGAGGATGGTAGACTGACGTTTTTATGTGTCGAATGTTGAGCTCCTTGCATACCTGTTTCATCAGTTTTGACACAAAGGGAGACCCTTGGTCGGTAATAATGTCACGGGGAAAACCCATTCTTGAGAAAACCTCAATGAGCCGTTGTGCTATAGCATTGGTCGTGGCTGCCCTCAAGGGAAACGCCTCGGGGTATCTTGTGGCGTAGTCAACTATGACTAGGGCATACATGTAACCGTGGCGAGACTTGGGAAGGGGTCCTATCAAATCCATACCTATTCTGTCGAACGGCTTTCCGATGATGGGGAGGGGATTCAGTGGCACACTCGGGGGGACATACGGATTCTTTTTCTGGCATATCTGACACTCCTGACAGTATTTCCGTATTTGTGCATAGACCCCTGGCCAGAAGAAGTTCTGCAATATGGATTGGGCAGTTTTTCGGCCCCGCAATGCCCAGCTAGGAGATGTGCGTGGGCAAAAAGAGGACCTGATCCCTGAACTCGATAGGTACCAATAGTTGAGGGTCTGCTCCGTCTTTGGCCACCCTATAAAGCAGTCCATCTTTCTCGAGAAAACAAGGATAAATCCTTTGTTGGGGCTGTTGTGTTCCCTTAGCTGTCTGCCAAGCATTAGCGAGTGTAGCGTCGTTGAGTTGGGCCATCCTGAACTGAGTGTCGATAGCCCAGGGTTCGGATGTCAGGAGGCTGTCACGAGGCGGCCCCGTTTGTGTAGAGGGGACAGCGCTTCCAACATGAGGCTAGAAAAACAGGGGTTATCTATCCCTAGGATCAAGGGCTCAGGGAGATAAGGCAGGACCCCCACGTCTATCAGGACCCCTACCCCCAATCTTGTTGTGAGAGAAACCCGAGCCAGGGGATATTCTTTCGTGTCGCCATGCACACACCTTATCCTAACCGACCTATTGGGAAGGAGTGAAGAAGAGGATAGAAGATCCCTTCGCAGTACGGACTGTTTACAGCCGGAATCCAAAAGTGCTGTCACAGGCTGTCCATTCACACAAACACTCACATGGAAAACCGGCCCCGTTTCCTGTGCATAAAGGATGGAGCGGGGAAGGTAGCTCACATCCATAGGTTCGTCGTCCGTCCTTTCCCTCTTCTTCCTACAATACCTGGCGATATGTCCCCCCTCCCCGCACTCAAAGCACTGAGGCCCTGGGGTCGGAAGGGCTTCAGGCTTTCCATAACGATATCTGGGTGGTTCGTACGTTGGTTTTACGATTTTTTTCTCCGGCTTTCCAGCAAGTGTCACCCTGGTCTGTCTTTCGGGTTCTCTTAAAGGTGCTCGACCCTGTGCTCTAGAAAAGGAAGTAGCCATTTCTATGGCATGTGTCAACGTTGGTTCTGCATGTTGACGCAATCAGCGTTGTGTAGCGTATGGGAGAGCCTCAAGAAATTGCTCTAAATAAATTTTGTCCATAATCTCTTCTCGAGTGGAGTCTAAGGGTTTTAGCCAACGGTCGGCAGCGTCTTTCAGCCTGTAGAATAATGTTTTCGGGTTGTCACCCGGCAGACCCCTTTCTTGCCTGAATCTCAGACGATGGGCTTCCTCATCTACTCCCAGCCTATCCAGGATGAACTGTTTGATGTGGCCGTAGACTGCAGTCCCGTCTCTATTGGCCATCTGGTAAGCGGCCTGTGCTTCTCCAGTGAGTAAGGGCGCCAAGTAGAACGGCCACCTATCCCCAGGCCATGCACTGGCCCGGGCAGCCCTCTCGAAGTTGAGAAAGAAAGAAATGGGATCGTCGCCGGGTACATATTTTTGGAGAGGGACTACTGTACCAGCCACGGTGGTCGTTCTTCCTTGCCCCAGGGCTGCCACCAATTGAGATTGTCCTTCGGCTAATTTAGTGAGGTGCTCCACCTGTGTCTGTATGGCGGACGCAAAGACGGCTCGGTCTGCTTCCGCTTGGTTGGCGGTTTCCACCAATGCATGCTCCAGATTACTCTGTCCCTCCTTCATCTGGGCGATAATAAGTTCCATCTTGTATCAGACGGTGGTTCGCTCTCTTGTCTCCTATCTGGCTCACCACTTTGTCCCGGGTCCGCTGGACGCTCGGTTACCTGACTCTAGTTCCCCGAATATATAGAGACAGCAGAGGCAAAGTATGATAGTCGGGATGGCCCGTTTTATTTTGGTCAGTCAAAACAATAGGTGCCACGTTTTCTTCACGGGCCACTATAAGGTGTACGGGTAAGGACAAAAGTCTTTTTGGCCTCCTTGGGTTCCGGGCGGTAAGGACAGCTGCGGCTTCTTCTCCGCTCCCACAGCAAAGCGTCGCGATGCTCCGTAGGACGAGGAAGGAGGGGGGGAAAGAAAAGAGAACCACTGGTCACTGGGGTGTCTCACGAAGGGAGACGGCAAAAGGGAAGGGTCGGTGCGAGGGGTCACCCAGACTGCCACCAAACGAAACGGTGAAGAAGAAAGTGTGCGGTAACCTCCCCTGTTATCTACCCGTTCCCACCCCGTGTTAGTGAAAACCCCCGTAGACGCTGACGTACCTGCTCCAGCCACACTCCTCCTGGAGCGTGGCGGGGCGCTGCGCGGTATCGTTGGCCTCCTGGCTCTGGTCCGGTGTCCGCAGACGTCTCGTCCTCTTCCCGGGTTTTGGCTGGCGTAGACTTCCGTGACGGCTCCTCCGGCTCTCCTTTCCCGTTGTCGTCCTTCTGGTTCTCCAGTCTCTGCGCTCCTTCCGGCTTCCTGTCCAGTCCCAATATCCGCAGGCGTGCAACCTGATAGGCGGGGAGGATCCGATGACCCGCCTCCAGACCCAATCTCCGCCGGCATCCAAGTGGGAGTTAAAGGGCCAGGCCAGTCCTGTTTATGAAGGAGGCATAAAACGTCAATGCCCTGTCCGGAGCGTGGGACCCACCCGGGGACATCGTGACAATAGGTTGCAGTTACCACCGCTTGAGTACTCCAAATTACTAGGAGGGGAGATATGCGGATGCCTATGTGGATGTATTGCTATGAACTTTGTTTTGGTAATATTTATGGCTAATCCCTGTTTAGTGCAAATCAGTTTAAACCTAGTTAATAGGGTTTCTATACCTTTTGGGGTTTTGGACACTAGCAGAGTGTCATCCGCAAATAGTAGGGCTAGAGTTTTAATGCCCCCCCGAAACAGGTGAATCATTGTCACAATTCAATAGAAAGTCAACTGACCTGTTTATAAAAAGAAGGAATATGGTTGGGGCGAGAACACGTCATTGCCGTACTCCCTTGGCAACATTTATCTTATCAGTTCTTTACCCATTGGGACCCCATCTGACTTGTGCAAAGTTGCTGGTGTATAAATGTACTATGATGTCCAGTAGAGGAGGTGGAAGCCCTAATTCTCTTAACCCATTTGTTGCTGAGGCTGGAACAGTTCCGTCCTCAGCCACGGTGGTTGTGTGCTGAGGATGGAACCATTCTGTCCTCTGCACACAAACAGCAAATTCCTTTTTTATTTTTCAGCCTCGGGAGCTAGGAAAGAGCTTCCCCAACCGCCTGAGGCATTTTTTTTCTTCTTTCAATGTAATGGCGATCACGTGCATGGCATGCTGATGTCATTACATTGAAAGTGAAACTGAAATGAGCCAATCAGCTCATTTCACTTTCACTGCTTCGGTGCTCCCGCGGCTATCTCTGCCCCCGAGAACTGAAACACACAGGAGAGGTCTCATTGGAAAGGGGAGAATCACCCCTTTCCAATGGTACCCTTCCCTAGTGGATCCCTGCTTGGGGATTGCTGCAGGAGGGCAATCCCCGAGCAGGGATCCACCACTAGACACCATGGAGGGGGGAGCGGCCCCTTGGGCAAGGGCCTTTGCTCCCCCCAAATTTATTTTGGCACATTCAGTCCTTCATTTCCGCCTCTGGGGGGCAGATGGGGGCAATAGCCCTGTTCTGCCTAAACACCAGGGATTATTATTTTCTGAATATGTTGGAGTGGGGGCTGCCCAAAATGGGCATGCCAATGCCTCGACCAACCCAAACAAAAAAGGGACAGTCTTTATGCCTGCCCTGGGGAGCATATGGGGGTTATTACCCCCGATCTACCCCTGGGGGAGGGAGTGGCAAAAAGTCCACTATACCCCAGCTATTTGTTTTTCAATAATAAGAGGGGTGGGGATTGCCCACAATGGGCATGACCATGCCCCACTCAAAATAAATGAAAACAGAAGTCTTTCTGCCCCCCCCCCCCCCAGTGGGGAGCAGAAAGTCCACTATGCACCAGGGATTATATTTTATGAATATGTAGGAGTGGGGGCACAACCCCAAACACAAATGGGACAGTCTTTCTGTGTTATTACCACTGATCTGACCCCCCCTCTCCCGGGAGGCAGAAAGGCCACTAGAGAATAGGATTTTTTTTTTTTTAAATAAAAAAGAAGTGGGGTTTGCCCACAATGGGCATGCCTCCACCTCACATAAATGGAGACTGAAGTCTTTCTGCCTCCCCTAGGTAGCAGGTGAGGCAGAAAGCCCACTAGGCACCAGGGTTCTCTTTTTTTTCTTAGTCTAGCGGTGGGGGCTGCCCAAAATGGGCATGCAGATCTCCCCCCACCCCCCCCCCCCCAAAATGGGCAGTCTTTCTTCCTCCTCTGAGGGCAGATGTTGGTTATTACACCCAAACTGCTCCCCCTCCACCCCCCTCCGGGTGGGTGCAGAAAGCCCACTAGGCACCAGGGATATGTTTATGGGCATGTCAGGGAGCGGCCCCATAGTCCAGGGTTGCTCTCCTTTTTTTCTAAGGCACACGCTTTAGCCGTTTCTGTCCCCCTGGGGGGAAGATCAGCAATATTTTTAGGCTCATCTACCAAAAACCACTAGATACCAGGGAAAGTTTCTGTGTGTGTGAACTGGAGTTCGGCTGATGGTCTCCGTGTACTGGCGTTTGTGGCTAGCGGTGTGTGTGGACTTGCGCTTGGCTGGTGGTGTGTGTGGGCTAGCGCTTGCCTGGCGGTGTGCGAGGACTGCCGCTTGTGAGGCGGTGGGCGTGGACTGGCGCTTGGCTGGAAGTGTGCATGGACCCGCACTTGGCTGGTGGTGAGCTTGGACTGGCACTTGGTTGGCAGTGTGGCTTGCGTGGATCCCCCAGCGTTTTCTTACCCAGAATCCTCTGCAAACCTCAAATTTAGCTAAAAAGTCACATTTTCCTCACATGTCCGTGTGGCAAAGTTGAAGGATCACCACGCCCGCACAAATTTCCTGCCACCCATCGTTCCCCTCGATCTCCCGATAAAAATGATACCTCACTTGTGTGAGTGCCCAAAGCAGAGTCAGCCTAAAAACGTATAAAAAAAAGACTGCCCTTATGGACACGCTTTGGTGCCCCTTCAATCTCTACACATTTTAGGCGCTTAATTAGCATGACGAAACGGTACAAAATCCATGCGTATCTAAAGAGAAGAGAAGCCCATATCGCCATATTACAAGAGACCCACCTGACTACCCTAGAGAAAGATGTGCTCCACAAGCGTTGGAGAGGACAAATTTCTGCCACGACAGACTCTGCCTTCACAAGAGGGTCCTAATATGGGTTCGACCCAGAGTCCCATTTCAGAAAACAAAAGAACTCATTGACCCACATGGACGATATGTTCTGGTCACGGATAGGTTAGCGGGAGAAGACCTAACTATCATTTGGTTGTACGCTGCTAATACAGACCAAGGGTTTTTTTTACTAACATTTCTCGTACACTGGTTGTCCATTTAACACAGTCTGTTTATAATCGGGGGTGGGGGGGGGACTATAATAGTGTGACTGATCCTGCTTTGGATCGCTCACACCTGCCCCTTGGTGACTCTCCAGTAGTGTGGGTAGCGTGCACTTTTAGGGACTGGCAACAACGCTGGGCACTGGTAGACTCCTGGGGGAAACTACTCCCGACTGCCAGGGATTACTCCTCCTTTTCTAATATGCATGACCTACATGTCAGGTTGAACATGTCTGCTCACCTGATGTGCACAGCAAGGCGCGACGTGCAGAGTATCTGTGCCGCACGGTGTCTGATAATAACCCGATACTCCTTGCGCTTAACTGGAACAGGAAGTAGAGGCTTTAGATGACCCGGTATTTCAGCACACCATAGGGGAAGCCATCGGGGATTACTTCATTGACAATGCACAGTCAACAGCATCACTGTTCACTGAATGGGATGCCGTTAAGTCAGTACTGCAGAGTAGATGCATTGCAGAGGTCGTAGGGGATAGACAAACGTTAAAACAGGAGGTAGAAACTCAGGTGCTGAGGGACTTATAACAGGCTTGTCCGGGAAACCCAGAACTACATTTACCACTCCTTGAAGCGACGGAGCAATTAGTAGCACACATAGAAAAAGAGAGTATATGACCAGAGCACACGCGGAGTGGGATAAGGTGGGGACGCTTTTAGCCTGGCTCACCAATCCTACCCTAGAGTCCTTGATATTGGAGGTGGAGTCGGCGGCCAGGAAGAGCCTGTACCATCAAACGGATATTAACGGTAGATTCCAGGAATATTACACAGCCTCCCCCCTGCCAACCCCTGCTGGAGACCCTGACTGATTTTATGGGAATGCGACCTTGCCGTGCCTTGGTGCGGAGGACGCTGACTAGCTGGGAGCCCTTATCACAATACAAGAGGTGCGGGCTGCCATTAAGAACATGGCTCGAGGGAAGGTGCCGGGGACAGACTGCTTCCCAGTAGAGTTCTATGCCAAGTATGCGGAGGAGCTGCCACCCAGGTTGGTGGAGGTCTACGCTGCAGCCAGAGAGGCCGGCCAACTGCCTATGACTACAAGTGAGGCACTGGTGGTCCCTCTACGGAAACCGGGGCGACAACCCCAGGATGTTCGAGCATACCGCCCGTTGTCCATGCTTAACGTGGACTACAAAATATTGAGTTGGATACTGGCTTCCCACCTCCTTCCACACATGTCTACGCTCATTCATCCAGATCCGAGTGGGTTCATACCGGAGAGGAACACATCAATGAACATACGTAGATTGTTTTCCATCATGGATACTAGAAGGCGGTAGGAGGATTGGGCAATAATAGTTTTGATCGATATAGAGAAGTCATTTGGCAGCCTTCGATGGGATTATCTATACCAGAGGGCCTGGGTGTGGTATTTATTGCTTGGACTAGGATCCTGTACACGAGACCCTCCGCACGTGTGCGCGCTGGCAGGGTAATATTTAACACGTATATGGTTGAGAGAGGGATCCGGCAGGGGTGCCCAATCTCTCCCCCTGCTTTTCGCAATTGTAGTTGAGCGTCTGGCCAGCAATGCGCGAGAGGGAGAGGCTTATCGGGGTTACTCTGGCAGGAGCCATTCCATCAAATTGCATTATATGCAGATGATATGCTTCTCTTCCTGGCCAGCGTGGAAAGGGACCTCCAAGGGGCAATCTTACTTCTGAACCGCTTCTGCTCCATATCGGGACTTCATATAAACTGGCAAAAATCACTTGTGTTCCCCCTGAGCTCAGATACGCCACAACCACGGGACTTGCGGCAGCTTGTGTGGGAGGATCAGTGTATGAAATACCTGGGCGTCAAGGTATATCACGCTACCAAGGATGTGCATGACGGTAATGTTGGGGCGGCAGTTAGAGCATTTTGCGCCAGTGTAGGATTCTGGAAGACCCTGCCCGATCTGTGGCAGGTAAGATAGCAGTCGCAAAAATGTTGGCGCTACCTCACTTGCATTCTTTCTTTACCACCCTACCAATCATAATTCACCGGGCCTGTTTACCGGACTGAAATCATTGCTGGTAGAATTGATTTGGGGGGCTGGCAGGCGACGAGTGGCAATGGCCATATTAAGTAGGCCTACAGACGATGGGGGGGGTTGGCTGCACCTGACTTCGAGATTTACTGCTTGGCAGCCCAAATGCAATGGCTTAATCAATGGTTGTATATTAGGATGAATCCTGGGGGGAGAGTCCCTGGTGGCACCCCAAGTGCTGGCACATTGTTCCAGTTACTGTTGACACCCAAGCGGCCCCTTCCAGGAAGCATCAGGGAACTGACAACAGCACGTCATTGTTGGCAGCGGAGCCTACAACGTACCCACACCTCACTACCATACACTCCGACTTGCCCATGCAGGCTCTAGAGAATATTAATGGGACAGGGGTTCTGTGGGGAGTGGTGGAATGGGCGATGACGGGCTTAATCCAGGAAGGCGACCTCTATAGGGATGGCAAACTTTTATCTTTTGAGGAGCATATGGAGGTATGAGATATCCCCGGGATACTTCTTGCTACACCTCGTGGTGAAGATGACTATACGAAATCACTGAAAGGTGGGAACAGCAGAACCCCTGGTTCACCTGGGTAGTCACACGCTCTGCACCACTTCCGGTAAGGTGCATACCATCACACTTCTCTATAGAGCTGTAAGGGGAGGTATAAACACACCATTAGAGGAGCTACACCAAAAATGAGAGGAGGACTTTGAAGATACAATCCCCGAGTCACATTGGACCAAGATACTTACTAACATATATATGATCTCCCGTAACGCCACATTTAAACTCATTAACTATTATTTCCTGCATAGGACATAACTTACGCCGGGTAAAATAATGCAGAACTATGGGGCACAGGGGTTAGGATGCCCTAGGTGCGGGGAGTATGGAGCTGAGATGCTACATATGGTGTGGGCCTGCCCAGAGTTACGAGAGTATTGGGAGTGAGTTATAGCATGCATTAATGAAGTCACAAACAGGAGCATCCCATGCACATTGTTGGTTTGCCTACTGCAGGAGTTCCCCCGCCTTGCCAAGCATAAAGTGACATAGATTTGTGGATTTAGCACTGGTGCTGGCAAAGCGGGCAATAACTATGAAATGAAAGGCTCATATCAGCCCTCAAATGCCCAAATGGAAGGAGGCCTTGGCGCGGTGGGCAGGATATGAAGGTTAAGTGCTGTTTCAGGCGGTTAGGAGAGGCTGTAGCACCATAGATAAGGCTAGGGCCTGGGACACGTTGACTCCCCTGACAAGTCCCCAACAACCTGATCCAAGCTTGCATGATGACTGAAGACGAATAGGAGGAATGGGTGGAAGGGGATCCAGACTGGAGCACAGTGGCGCACGGACTGGAGGCAATCTACCATGAGTCAGTAAGGAAACCGGGACCTCCCGAATTTTCATCCTGTTTTATATGGAGAGGCGGGAGTTAGGGGGGGGAAGGGGCGAAATTAGGGAGTGGTAAGCCAACTCAATTATGAGGAAAGAATTGATCTACAGCTACTGTCCAACATTATTCCAGATGAGGGATCACTGCTAATTGGACTTAATACGTTGAAATGTACTGTATTTCACTGTAATAGGATGCACTATGGCTTTACCTGATTAAGTGCTGTTTGATACATGTTGATAAATAACAATACAATCTGTTTAAAAAGAAAATTTAAAAAAGAGAGGCAGTCGGACCATTATTTGTGGGGGAAGCTGTGGAAGGTCCCAAGGGTGTACATTAGGTGGGTGTAAAAGCATTGGGAAAGTTTCTCTTAGGTTGCAGGGTGGTATTCTATTTTGTGTTAAATTGGGTTGGATAGAAGTACTTCCCCTTTCAGGTGAACGACCACTTCCTATCTCACATGCCGCCCTAATTAATCCCGTGAGGCAGGTCTTAAATCTGTAATTTCTGTCCTCATGATGGTAATGATTTCCCAGAGTTCTTTTATGTGGTCTTTGGTCCTGTCTGCCACTACAGGCTGCGCAGTGGGGTCAGGTCTCAGCCGTGACTCAGTAGTGGACTCTACAATTGGAGCTAGCACAGAGAATCTGTTTGAGCAAAGTATTCTAGGTTCCGATGGAAATTCAGGATTAGGACGGTCAGATGGTTGGCTAACTACCCCTGTAGTGCCCTCGGAGGTAGATTCCTGCAAGGAAATGTCTGTGGGATCACTAGGGATCGGTAACTTATTTGAAATGCCTTTTTAAAAAAGGAGCTACTTTAGGTGGCTTTTTTAGTTTAGAGTCTGGAGTTTTTGGGGCAGTGGGACGGAGAATTTCCTCTTCTATGAGATTATCAATATCTTGCAAGGTACAATTATTTGAGGAAGGGCATGGAGTTTGTTAATGGTTCACCTCAGTGTTTTTCTATGCTCTTCCTTTTCTCCATGACTTCTTCCTGAGATACTTTAAAAAAAAAAAAAAACATTTACATTTTGTTGGCATTTTATCATGCAACATTATCACAGTGCTGAATAATGATCTACGCCAAATGTGGCGTTTAAAATAGGTGTTGCTAACAACCAACTGAACAGTTAACAACAGGTCAGTTTTCGAGCATAATTCTTAAGTGCATCAATACATCACTACATCATCGGAACGGTCATGAACATGTTACAACACAATGACCTACTACACATGTATTCACCACTCATGCCCTGTAATGTCTGTAAAATGCAGCTAAATGTGTGTCTCTGCTGCTGCAGGGTTGAGCCTGTGCGCGTCTTCGATTGGGTTGTTACGTAGCCATTCCAGTACTGGACCCCAAATGTCTTTGGGTCTGGAGGTTGTGGGCATTAATTCCCAGAATATCGATAGTTGAGCCTGACAAAAGGTGATATCCTGTAACCAGACTTTTACCGATGGGGTGGTGGGTTTCCCCCAATGCATGGCCACTCTGCGTTTTGCCAGCAGCAGTAACATGGCAAGTAAACTGCGTGCGTGCGCCGGGGTGTCTTTTACGTATCCCAGTATGCCTAGTAGCGGAGTGGGTACGGCTGGTATCCCCAAGATCTCCCCAATAGTATTGAATATGGCTACCCAGTATCTTGCTATAGGAGGGCAGTTCCAAGCCAAGTGCAGAAAGGTTGCAGGTGAAGCCCTGCATCTCCAGCAACTAGTGTCGGGTCTAAGTCCCATACGTCGCAACTGGGCGGGGGTTCTATAAAATCGATGCAGAAATTTAAAATGGATCAATCTTAACTTGTAGTTAGGAGACAGCATCCGTAATTGGCCACAGCAGTATTTCCACTGCTCCTCCGACAGTGGAGGATTCAGTTCATTGTTCCAATCTGTTAATGCTTTGGGCCTTGTCACCGGATATGTGGTTTGCATGGTGTTATATAGACGTGTAATAAGCTTACGTGGTGAAGGGCCAGACCGCATATGTTCGAGAGCAGGCAGTGTGGGCGGGGGTTCGGGGAAGGTGGTGTGCACCCGTCGGCATGCCGCACGTATGCGATGATACAAAAATAGCTCTGCAAACTTAGGTCCAGCTTCCCCCTCTCCGGTTGGAGGGGGACGGAAACTGCCCCCGGGATAGAGGTCAGCAAATGTGTTAATGCCTATCTGTCGCGCGAGAGCCACACTTCCTTTGCCGACGATTGGGGGAACGTGTGGGTGATATGCCAGCGGCGCGGAGGGGGCGTACAAGATATCCAGTTTGGCTCTATTTCTCAAGCCCTCCCAGCTCCATCGTAGTGTGTCTACTGTGTCGATTTCGTCATGGGGACGTTTGAATGGCTGATAAATTGCTGCCGAAAGAGGGATCGGACCCACCCTGTCTATCGCCACCGCAACGTGAGGCTGGAATGGGACAGGATGAATCCAATAGTGCAAAAACTGGGCCTGTGCACAGTAGGCATATAGTTGGACATTCAGAGCGCCCAGCCCGCCTTGCGTCATTGGGAGGGTCAAGAGTTCCCACGATAGGGGGGGGTGTGGCTAGCAGTCTGAGGAAATGGCCGCTGCCTAGAGAGGCTCCGTGAACCGCCCGAAATCCCCGCAGATCCGACCAATAATCCGTTGGCGCACTCTCCTGCAAAGTAGTGGGCAGGGCGTCGGAAGTGGCTGGCCATCGGATGCGGCTGCCGTGGACCCGGAAAGTGGAGTCCGGCGAGCCTGCGTCGAAACGAAGAGACGCCGCCTACAACCCGCTCAGCAGCCGGGGCCTAGCGTACGACCGCAGCCGAGCAGAGTGGGGGCAGTGAATCCCGTGCCCCAGGGCAAGTCCGAATCTCGCCAGAAGCGGAGGCCTGCCGGTGAAGACAAAAGGCAGCGGTGATCCCGGCATACCAGCGGGGCTCCGTGGCACCAGTATCCTGTTCTTCCGAGGTCCTGACCACGGCCGCTGCCGCGCGGCGTGGGAGCAGTGAGACCTGGGCAGGAGGACGAACCCGGAGGCGGCCTGAAGCGGTGCCGTGTTGGCGATAACTAACAAAGGTCAGTGACGACCTGCTATATATGTGAGGCATCGCAACGCAACTGTCCAGACTCGCCAACCCCGGAACGGCCCGAAGCGACGTCCCTGAGCCCCCCGTGAGGCGTGCTGTGTCACCGCGACCAGGCTCCAGCCAGGCATATCAGGAGGAAAGATCTGGCCTCCAAATAGGTTAAGAGGCACGTTACCTGCAACGCCCGAAGCGCAATCACTATCCAGCATGCGCAGGCCCCCACGAAGCATACTATGAGACAGTGACCCCTGAGACACGGCGGTCCCGGAGAAGAAGAGGTACAACACACAGGCAAACTGAATAAGACCAACTGCAGACCGGAGAGACAGACCTACCAAAGAACCCCCGGCACCAGAGACATTGGGAACGCAATCCACTGACGGGGGGGCTCCCCCTTTCCCCACCGGTGAGCACTGTATGCAAATTGAGCTCCTGTTACACTCCCAGGGAGGAGTGGAAACCATCATATAACGGCGGCACGGAAACACGAGGGTAGACCCTGCTACGCCCAGGCCACAGAGCGTTCCCGAAAGGTGAGCTGGACACACGACTCTCCGCGCAAGGGTCTAGGACGCGTGGTGGCACCGAGTGAAAAGCACCCGCTTGATCTCCCTCGGTGATACCAAAGGGGATGATGGACGGAGCGTTAGTGCAAATCAAACACTCACCCCCAGTCAACTGATCTGGGTTTAATCCATCATCATTCTTTAGCTCACTCCACCACCCCAGTTCAGACATGGCCATATGCAAATCAGTCTGACCCTGTGCCTCATGGGAACAGTCCAGCCCGAACTGCCATGCCATGTCTTCCCTGGACCGGAAACAAGCATCCTGGGACCGGTTTCGGGTTCAAAACCCTCATCAGCCAGGCTATCTTGAATCCAGTGGCAAAGTGAGCAAGGGACCCACGTCTGGGCATACCCTGCCAACTTAGGGCGAACAAAGCGATACCAAAGGGGATGATGGACGGAGCGTTAGAGCAAATCAAACACTCACCCCCAGTCAACTGATCTGGGTTTAATCCATCATCATTCTTTAGCTCACTCCACCACCCCAGTTCAGACATGGCCATATGCAAATCAGTCTGACCCTGTGCCTCATAGGAACAGTCCAGCCCGAACTGCCAAGCCATGTCTTCCCTGGACCGGAAACAAGCATCCTGGGACCGGTTTCGGGTTCAAAACCCTCATCAGCCAGGCTATCTTGAATCCAGTGGCAGCAGATAAATCCGGAACGACCGGGCGGAGGTGGGGAACCCGAAAGGCCGCATGTGGCTAACCACCGCATGGACAGGCAGCGGTGAGTACCACCTCCTACCCACGCCACACTACGCGACACTCAGCGGCGAATTGCAGCGATTGGGGGGGGGAGGGGGCCAGCGCAGCACACACCAAACAAAACTGGACAAATATGCCTGTGCCAAAGGTCAGCCGGAACAGCCAGACCGCGAAACTACCCGAGTAGCGAGCCCTACTGCCTCGGAGCCATCAGAGGTCACGCTGCAGGACATTATGACCACACTGAACAATGTACATACCTCCTTAGACTCCCGCATAGGGTCAGTCTCCGTAGAACTCGCTCTAATCCGGGCGGATTTTAAGAAAATGACTACAAGAGTGACGGAGGTTGAAGCAATAACGGCAACCCTCTCCAAAGATTCAGCTGCTCTTCAGCGCCGCGTACGTCAACTAGAAGCGGACAACAAGCTCATGGCCGCCAAGCTCGACGATCAGGAAGGCCGTTCAAGGCGCAATAATGTGAGAATTATTGGAGTGCTATCAAAGAGGAGGGACGAGAAAGGGCATTGAAGGTCCAGCATACGGGCCCTAGTACAAGTAACAAACAAAAGGAGTATGCAGTTCCTAAGGGGGGTGAACAAACATGGGGCGAGATCCAATAGTGGCTAACGAGAGGGAGGATGGGGAATCCTTCCTTTCGGAATGAGGGCCCTCACACACCCAGCCCGCTGGGTGTCATGCTTCATTATCGGGCATGCACCTCGTCGGGTCGGCGCTGCAATACCCGACGGGCACCTTCAGTGGGGGCTCTTTGGCGGAGATCTTTTATTCCTTGCCGTTTGGTGCGGTGTGTGTAAGGGGCCCTAAAGTGTAGATGTGCTGTGATGTGGGTTCTAGTAGACCATGTGAATTAAAACAGGGAAATAGGAGGATCAGGGAAACTAATTTTAATGATCCTGCCTCCCACCCTGATTAAAATCAGTGTGGCGACTGTCTACAGTGATGTAGCAGGCAGTTGCATTAGGATTTACTCGGTCAACATGTTTCTTGCCTATATAGTCGGAGAGATCTGGCGGCAATTCTTCAGGACCTAACTAAGAAGATAAATCTACGCTCAATTCATTGGTAATATGGTGTATTGACCTAGTTTTACCAGTTTAGTTGCACCAGAGGCGTGTGGTGTCCGTAGGTGCAGTAGCCAATCTTAAAATGACAAATGAAACCGTCATTTCGATCATGACGTTATAAGAGGATCACGCCACCAATTTATATGAGCACCACCCCTTGTGTTGAACGTGTCGAATTTATATATATATCATATTTAGTCAAACATAGGTTATGCAACAATACAGTTCAGTGCAGTAGGTAAGGTGCAATTAAAACCGTTAAAGTACTGTAGCAGCAGTAAAGAGAGAGTCATAGGTATGAGTACGGCGCGGTGAGACCCAAAAAAACTCACCTAAAATCTAGTCCAGACTGGCCCCATCGGATTTCCGGCAGGGAATGGACATGTTAAAGTAACGATTGTCCTAGAGGAAGGGGCCAAAGGTGGTGACAAGTTAAAAATAACAGCGGAGAAGCGGCTGTTGTGTAAGCATTTGTGGTGGTAGACCCAGCGTTTGTTGTAGCAAGTGCGGAGTCCCACACCCGGGATAAGCTAATAATTCAGCGCTACACCCCAAGGACTGTGCACCACGGTCTAGGTGGCGTCAGGACTGCATGGGTCCAAGGGCCGACCACGTGCATACCCCTGGGGGTAGAACACCCAGTCCGGACCCTCGGCTCTCATGCCGAACCGTTGTCCACACTCAGGGAGACTCGTGGAGTACGTGCCTTGTGGCAGTGTCCTGCTGGTACCTGCGGGTTGGTATCAGAGCTTGATGCCTCGGGGTGCTCGCCTTGTGCAGCCAAAGCGTTGGTGGGTATTACCTGTATTGAGGAGAGAGCGGGGGTACCAATTACTCACGTTGTCTCGCGCCCACTCGGCGGAGGACCTACCCTGCGGTGCCGGATCTGGGAGGTGACTGCAAGCCCGGTTCTGGTTGCAGATAAACCAATGGAAAGGGCGCGCATTTCGGAGCGTCTATGTTGGGCGTGAGGCACTAGAACATGGACCTCCCGCCTTCCTGTGGGGCTATGGCGGCGGCCATGTTGGATTTCTGGCCGGCAAATAATGGGCGCCATATTGGAAGAGGTTTTAACGGGAACATGTCGTAAGTGACCGTGAACCTTACCACCTAAAAGTGTAGTGTTATATGGCGGCTTTATAGGAATTCTCATGAAGATAATATGCGCCATGGCGCACGATGTGGAGGATGGGGCATAAGTGTGACAACAGTGCAAGTACGTGTTGTCCAGTGTTGGGTACAAGTTGCATGTGGGGTGCGGCCATATTGAGTATCTGGCTGCGCAATAGTTGGCGCCATATTGGGAGGTATTAAACGGGGTCATGTCGGCATGGACTGTGGACCTCCCACCCTAAAGCGTGGTAAAGATGGTAATTCTATTGTAATTCACGTTGGGAAAATATGCGCCATATCTAGGGGTGTGTAGAAAGGGGCGTAAGATTAAAAACAGTGCAGATAGATATTGTTAAGTTATGGGTACACACAGCATATGGGCTGCGATGGTGCCGCATAGAAGTGGTCATTGCCCAGTGGTAGGCACCGTGTGCTAGGGGATACAGTTAGCTCATCGTGTGTCGCATGGTGAGATGCATGCTACCGAAGGTCGGGCACAATAGGGGACCATGTTTCGTAAATATTGTCAGGGCTTGCATGAGGCATGTAAAGTCCTGTAATAGAGCATAATACAAGTTGGTGTGGCAAGAGCAGGTTGTGTGTTGGCCTACAATTGGGAGCTGTTTAGAGTGCTCCAAGGGATATCCTCGTTGAGACCATACTTGTCCGAGGCCAAGCGATGGACCCATCTCTGCTCAATCCTGAACAGTGCCTCAGGGGTGATGGATGTATGTGCTTCCAGAATCACCCATCTGAGGGTGTCACAGGCGTGATTACTTGTTAGGAAGTGCGTGTACAGTCTTGTGGTCGTCTTGTGACACCTGATATTGCTCTTATGCTCTGTAATGCGAGTTTTGGCTGTTCTTGTAGTCATCCCTACGTATAGGAGATTGCAAGGGCAGGAAAGAAGATAAATGCAATTGGTAGTATTGCAGTTAGTGTGTTTCGTTATCTTCCAGGTGAAGTTGTTAACAAAGGTTATATCTTTGGTTAGTTTGGTTTGGGGACAGGCTGCACACGATCCACAAGGATAGTGGCCGATGACAGGTGGTAGGTCCCAAAAGCGTCTTTGAGTCGGCGCTGTTCTGGTTATGGGTCTGGTGTGTATAAGTAGATCTTTCAAATTGTTGGTGCTTTTAAACGCAAATCTGGGTACTGGCAGTGATAGTTCGCCCGTATTGAGGATGTCCCAGTGTTTGCGTATAATGCTCCTGATCCTGCTGGAGTCATGTGTGTAGGAAGTAACGCATGTGATGGCCTCAGTTGGCTCTTTGTGGGTTTTCTCCAACAGAGCCTCTCTGATGTTGTTCCTGGCTCTCTTCATGGCCAATGCTACTGTCTGCTGTGGGTATTCTCGTTTTCTTAGATCTGATGCCAGTTTGGTAGCTTCCATCTTGTAATCCTCAATTGAGTTACAATTCCTCCTAATTCGGAGGAATTGGCCAAATGGTAAGTTAGTTTTGAGAGCCCTGGGGTGGTGACTACTGAAGAGCAAAAGACTATTGCAGTCAGTAGGCTTTTTGTATAGTGTTGTGTTCAAGTAGCCTGTTATCAGGTTGATATTTAGGTCCAGGAATGAAACTGTGGAGTTGGAGATGGTATGTGTGAACTTGAGATATGGATTCAAGGTGTTAATCCATAAGCAAAATTCATCACAACTCCTTCTATCTCCCTTCCAGAAGATCAAAATATCGTCAATGTACCTCTTCCACATAATCAGGTTGGCTGAATATGGATTGGATGGATTGAAAATGGATCTTGTCTCAAAAGCTGCCACGTAGAGACAGGCCACACTGGGAGCGAACGTTCTTCCCATGGATGTGCCCTGTGTTTGATGGAAGAGTCTGTTGTTGTACTCAAAGAAGTTTTCGGTGAGGGCTAGGGTGGCACACTCCATGACGAAAGATATTGGGGTTGGTGAAGCCCATTCTGACGAGCCCAGGACATCCTCAATTACCTCCAGGGTGGCACGTTGGGGTATATTAGTATACAATGCCGCCACGTCTAGGGTAACCAGAAGGTTGCTCTCGCTCTGTCTGGCGTGGGAAATCATCAATGAGGCGTAGTACAGATGTGGTATCAAGAAGAAATGCGGGTGTTTGCTTCACTAATGGCTGGAGAAAGTGATCGCAAAACTTGGATAGTGGTTCCAGCAATGAACCAATACCGGAGACTATTGGTCTCCCTGGGACTGGGTTGATGCCCTTATGTATTTTCGGTAAAATTTAAAAATGCGGTGTTTTAGGGTCTTTGGTCACCAGGAAGTCCACTTCCTTTTTAGTGATCCATCCTTCTGTTTCAGCTGTGAACGCCATTGTTGATATCAAGGTAGAAAGTCTTTTAGTAGGGTTTTCGCTGATGGGGGTGTAGTACCTGTCGTTATTGAGTTGACGGAGACATTCAGTGTCATAGTCGCAGGTCGACATGATGACAGTTGCGCCCCCTTTGTCAGCCTGTTTTGATAGTTATAGAGGGGTCATCAGCCAGGGATCTTACAGCAGACCATTCTGCCTTGGAGAGGTTATTGAAGGGGGCATTGGGTGTGATATCTTTGAGGTCCTTAAGCACAGCCTGCTCAAAGGTCAGGATTTCATGTGGCACCATGCTGCTGTTGGGTGTGAAGGTTGATGGGTTGTGTAAACCTGTATCGTTGTTGTTTGGTTTGGATCTATCTTTGAAGAAGGCGTTTAGTCTGACTTTTCGGAAAAGACTGTGAATCTCACATTGGTCTCTGAACCTGTCAGTCTTTGGGGTGGGAACGTAGCCTAAACCTTTGTGGAGAACCTGTAGTTCGGTCTCCGTGAGGTTCCTGTGGGAGAGATTTACTACTAATTTCTTTTCCCCCTCGTCATACTCCTCGTCTCCACGGAGTTCTGGGTTTGTTCTTGCCAATGTACTTGCTTGGCATTTCCTCTTCGCCGCCCTCTTCCTCTGCCCCAACCTCTGCCTAAAAAAGGTGGGTTGTTACCATGGAAGAATGACTGAGGTCAATGGGGGTATCCTGGGGGTCCCGCTGGGAACCCTGGATAATGCCACATAGGAGGACCTTGGTAGGGTGGCATGTGGTAGTTGGGGTAGGACGGACGTGCCGTACGTTTTGAGTTATTGCTGCCCCAGCTTCCTGTGCTTGAATCGCAGTTAGAAGAAGAGCCTCTCCTTGTATCAGCTGTGCTTTCATCCGAAGAATAGCTAGTTTTCGTGGAGGTAAAGTCAGCCCTTAAGTACGGGTAGACTTTTTCCTTGTTGAACCTTTGAATGTACCGAAAGGTGAGCTGGACACACGACTCTCCGCGCAGGGGTCCAGGACGCCTGGTGGCACCGAGTGGAAAAGCACCCGCTTGATCTCCCTCAGTGGCAGCAGATAAATCCGGAACGACCGGGCGGAGGTGGGGAACCCGAAAGGCCGCATGTGGCTAACCACCGCATGGACAGGCAGCGGTGAGTACCACCTCCTACCCACGCCACACTACGCGACACTCAGCGGCGAATTGCAGCGATTGGGGGGGGGAAGGGGCCAGCGCAGCACACACCAAACAAAACTGGACAAATATGCCTGCGCCAAAGGTCAGCCGGAACAGCCAGACCGCGAAACTACCTGAGTAGCGAGCCCTACTGCCGCGGAGCCATCAGAGGTCACGCTGCAGGACATTATGACCACACTGAACAATGTACATACCTCCTTAGACTCCCGTATAGGGTCAGTCTCCGTAGAACTCGCTCTAATCCGGGCGGATTTTAAGAAAATGACTACAAGAGTAACGGAGGTCGAAGCAATAACAGCAACCCTCTCCAAAGATTCAGCTGCTCTTCAGCGCCGCGTACGTCAACTAGAAGCGGACAACAAGCTCATGGCCGCCAAGCTCGACGATCAGTAAGGCCGTTCGAGGCGCAATAATGTGAAAATTATTGGAGTGCCTGAAGGGATGGGGGGGCCAGCACTGGACCTGTTTTATTGAAGACCTCATCAAGAATCAATTGCAACCACGAGGGCTGTCCACCTACTTCTCGGTGGAAAGAGCCCACCGAGTTCCGGGTGGCAGACCCAGGCCGGGGGCCCCCCCAGGCCTATACTTGCCCGCATTTTCAATTCCCGCGATCGCGATGTGATCCTCCAAACAGCTAGAATCGCCCCCCCCCCCCATTGCGTCTCGAACACAGCACAGTGACTTTCTTTCCGGACTACACGGCGGCTGTAACAAAACAACGCCGCAGCTTCCTCGAAGTAAAAAAAGAGCTGAGAAATCGTGAACTCAAGTACTCCATACTATTCCAAGCGAAACTGAGAGTAGAGGCCGAGGGAAAGGAGGCCCAAGAATGGCTGGAAGGGTGGCGCTGATCCACAAGCTCTGGAAGACCGGGCAAGAAATCAAATCAACACACACAAGGCGCGACGTCAATAGAGTTGAAAGAGACGAGATCAACGGAGGGATCAGCGGCGGCGAGAGGCGATGAGTGAAGGGACCCTGTCGGCCACTAGGCCTTAGACTGGGAGTAATGGTGCACCAACATGACAAGCGAAGGCGCGACTGTGGTACATGGAACTGCCGTGGTGGCCCGTACCTAACTTAGGACTTCAGCTCGTAAACAGAGAAACGCACGCAGCAGTCGAAAAGACCGCGACGGATAAAAATGAGTGTTAGACTAATATGCACCGGGACTTACCTTGTACTGTCTGCACTACAGGTCTGCAGTGAACACTAGCGATGAGGTGCCAGCACACTATGTAGTAGGTAATGGGGATACACCGAGGGGGTCACTGGACTACTCTTCCCCCCCCACACAAGTACTAGGGTATGGGAAATAAGCACTCTGCGCAGTTTGGGTGTGGCGGGTAGTTATTAGTCCGTCATGCAGGGAGGCAGGGAGAGGGGTGGGTAGAGGGGTAAAGTTATACGTTTCATATCTTACTTATTTTGCATGTTTGAAACCAGTTCACGATGCGAATTCAATGCTTCAGCACAAAACCTCGGACACGATATCCTGCTTGCTTTCTATTGACAATCCCAATATATGACACAAGAGGTAACATCGACCACTACAGAAACCACAACGCCACTGACTCACACTACTGATGGCCCACCTCTCACCATTCTCTCGTGGAATGTCAATGGCCTTTGTGACAAAATAAAGAGAGGACTAGTCCTGCAATATCTTAAACGTCGGGCACCAGCGGTGGCCCTGATACAAGAATCGCACTTAGTGGGTTCGGCATGTAAGGCCCTGGACCGGTGGGGTTACCGGATGGTGGCACATTCCGAATTCACTTCGGGGTCACAAGGGGTGGGTATCCTGGTTCGAAAACAATTTCCGATCATCATCAACAGGTCATGGACAGACGACCAGGGACGATTCGCAGCTGTTTCCTGTCAATGGGAAGGACGCGCATATAATATAATCTCAGTATATATCCCGCCGGCACTGCACTCGGTGGCGCTCCCGGCCCTTAGCGCCTTCTTACTCGCACTTCCACAGGGGGAACTTCTAATGGGGGGCGACTTTAACACCACATTAGACAACGCTCTTGACCGCAAGCCCCCTAGAGCCCAACACAGTACACACTCCCGGTTCGCGGAGTTCCTGGACGCACTTGGCCTCGTAGATGTTTGGCGCACACGATTTCCACAGGAACAGCAATACACCTTTTATTCCGGAGCGCATAATAGCCTCGAGAATAGATTACATACTCACATCGGCAGACGGGTGCGGCAAGCTGGAGGGGGTAACTCACTTACCTAGAGGTATTTCCGATCACTCTCCTGTTCTTGTCAAGTACACGTCACATGTCCCAGGGCAACGTCGAATATTCCCAATATACCCCGGATTTCTTAAGAACCCCGGGATCTGGAAGGGTCTAACCAAAACCACACAACAGTATTTCAAGGAAAACGAACGCTCGGTAGCCTCTCCGACAACACTGTGGGAAGCATACAAGACGGTACTGCGGGGCCAAGCAATTTCACTAATTATGGGGCATAAAAAAGAAAAACAAAAACAGGTAGAGGCCCTCTAACAGGAAGTAAGACAGACCGAGGCCACGCATTCCCAGAACCCCAATGGCACCAATACACACAAGTTACATTTGAAAAGGCAGGAATATAGGGAATACATGTGGGAAGACGCAAAAGCCAAGCTCGTAGCCACACAGCATAAGGTGTATGAAGTTGGGGACAAAGCGGGCAAGCTCCTGGCTTGGCTGGATAAGCGAGAAAGAGCTAGCCGCTGGGTGTCACGACTACAATTGAACACCGGTGACACTATAACAGACCCACAACAGATAGTTAATACACTGGCCCTCCACTACGAGAAGATATACACTCCAACACCCACAGCCACACCTGAGGAGGCTCTGGCATTCCTCAAAGATATTCAAATGCCCACGCTTACTCCGGATGACACTCAGGCACTGGAGGCAGATCTGTCAGCTGAAGAATTGGCGTTGGCCATAGGTAACATTCAATCAGGGAAAGCTCTAGGGCCCAATGGCATACCGATTGAACTGTACAAAAAAGCAGCAGACTAACTCACACCACATTTGCTCAGCATGTATGAGGCCAGCCTAGACGCAGGAGAACTCCCCAGAGACCAGCGATTGGCGACAATAGTCGCTATACACAAGCCTGGCAAGCCGGCGCAGGAATGCACGTCTTACCGGCCAATATCACTGCTTAATGCAGAGGCCAAAATACTGGCTAAAACATTGGCCGCTAGATTACAACCCCACCTCACAAAATTAGTGCATCCAGACCACTCCGGTTTCATGCCCGGTCGAAACACAGCACTCAATTTGAGACGCCTACATGGTGTAATGGCCCGTATACACACCATCCAAGAGGACGCTGTCATCCTATCCCTAGACGCACGTATGGCCTTTGATATGGTCGAGTGGCCTTCCTCTTCGCCGTTCTTAGACATATGGGCTTCGGCCCCAAGTTTTGTGCCTGGGTCCAGCTACTATACACTAAGCCTCTGGCACACGTAGTAGTCAATGGCCGAATTTCGGCAGACTTTCCTCTAGGACGTGGAACACGACAAGGCTGCCCTTTGTCGCCGCTCTTATTCGCCCTAGTACTGGAGCCGCTGGCAGCCTGGATAAGAAGGGACCCGGTCATACGTGGACTTCGTTGGACGGTGGGCTGGGAAGACCGCATCTCCCTCTATGCAGATGATGTCCTGCTCTACATGGCATCGCCCAGGCGCTCGCTCTCCAGACTCCTGGACATATGTGAGGTGTATGGTAGATTCTCCGGTTACACTATTAATTGTGCCAAATATCTTCTATATGTGCTGAGCGGCTCCCCGCCGCGGCTTCTGGTGGGCTGTACGATACAGGTCGTAGAGGGGAGTTTTAAATACCTAGGACTCCATATCACACCACGGCCCATGGAATTTATGGAGAAAAACCTCATGGAGCCCTTAAAAAGGCTCCGCCGCGATACCAAACATTGGCAATCCCTACCTTTGACGCAACTTTTCAACATCTATTTGTCACCGCTCGCGGAGCTCATCGCCGATACTGGGATCAAGGTGATATCTTACGCCGACGACACTCAACTGATGTTTACCTTCAGTGGAGTGTCGGCATCTTCCTTTGACTCACTGAAAGATTGCCTAAAAAGCATTTCTGCCTGGATGAGCACTAACTTCTTAAAACTTAATGCTGACAAGACGGAGGTCCTGTTCTTTAATCAAGCTGTATCACCCTCCTCAGCGTTATGGTGGCCAGCTGAATTTGGATCTCCCCCCACACCTAAGGACTCAGTTAAAAATTTAGGAGTCCGGTGGGACAAAGACCTGTCCCTTGCTACCCATGTTCAACAGGTATCCGCGGCCTGCTTCGGCAAAATAAAAACCATTAGAAAATGTATTGACTTCTTGCCTGAGTCAGCACTCAAAACCGTTGTCCATGCATTAATCACTTCCCATCTTGACTATGCTAACGGTCTCTACATGGGTCTGCCAATTGGATTGATCCGTAGGCTCCAGATAGTGGAAAATTCAGCAGCCAGACTGGTCTGCAAGGTCCCTCTTCGCAAACGTATTTTTCCTTACCTGAGACAGCTGCATTGGCTACCCGTGGCCAAGCTCATCGAATTCAAGGCCCTTACGTTTGCTTTTCGGGCATATCAAGGTAGGGGGCCCAACTATTTGAGGATGAGACTTCGTCCTTACCAGCAGGACAGATCCCTTAGGTCTAACCACAAACGATACCTTACCACCCCCCGGTTCGCAAAGGCCAGAATGGGGGGAAGGACATTCGAGGTGGGGACCACTAAATGCTGGAATAACCTACCTGCTCACTTACGCTCATTGCAGTCCGAACAGGAATTTAGAAAGGCCTTGAAAACCTGGCTTTTTAGTCGCAATGACTAAATGTCTACTGACCACTTTCTCTGTTGTTGTCCGTATTAGCGCCGGGACACCCCATCCGGGGTAGCTGTGCGCTTTATAAATATCTTTTATTATTATTATTACTGGGAAGAGCGGCGCTCTTTAAGATCATGGCACTCCCTATATTTCTCTACGCCCTGCAGAACACCCGGTTCCCCCACCTACTTTAAGGCGGAAGTAAGTAACCTCCTATGGGACGGAAAACCAGCCCCGCATAGCCATGCACAAATTGGTCAGGGGATGGTATGATGGCGGGATCGCCCTCCCCAATATACAAACATTCTATTGGGCCTCCCAGCTGATCGTGATAAATCAATGGCTACACGCCCCTCAAACAGAGCCTGCGTTCCGTATGGATAGGCATGTTCTGGGAGAGGGAGGAGTCATGAGAGCGCTTTACAATAAGTCCCGGAAAAAAACCCTTATGGGGCCTACTGCACACACAGTGCAAATATGGTTTACGACACTCAAAAAACTAGGCTGGGATGGCATTATGACACAATTGACTCCGCTCTGGGAAACCCAAAAGCTAGGTAGGCTTAGCGGCAGTAAAGGCTTCAAACAATGGGACCTAATAGGAATCTCAAGAGTAGGAGATCTCTGGTGTAAGGGAGAGGTCATCACATTTACCCAGCTCCAAGATAAGTATGAGATGGAACCTTCTGGAAATTTTCCGCTACACTCAGATCAAACATGCACTCAAAACGGCCGTCCCATCAGGTACCGTACTCCCAGAGGCCTCCCCGTTGGAGGACAGGCTCCTAACAGAATACATGGACAAGAAAGCCATTTCCCTAACCTATCGTAAGATTATTAACAATCAACCGGACCCCACACAAACTCTTAGAGAAAAATGGCAGGCTGATGTGGGAGAGCTAGACGAGACAGATTGGCAGGAGGCACTCGCGTCCCCACAGGAAGTGGCGATACCCTCCAAATTAAAGCTAGTGCAGGCAAAAATACTTCACCGAATCTACTACACGAGAATAACAATGCACAGGATGGGAAGAGCTACTGACCCACTTTGTTTAAGGAAATGCGGGGAGATCGGCACTTTCATCATACGCTGTGGGAATGCCCAAAGATCGTGACATACTGGGGGGCACTTATACATACCATCTCCCAAGTTAGTGGGGTCACGGTATCACCGGAGCCCAAGAGGTGTCTCCTTAATATCTGGGAACCTACAGATCTTAACCACACAGCCCAAGACTGGGCAACATTAGGTATGATGTTTGCCAAACGTAATATCGCGAAACACTGGGGAACGCAGGCGGCTCCAACACATCGCGAATGGTGTAATAATATGGCGGAGCAATGGTGGCAGAGAAGGCAGTATATATACATAGAGGGTGCCCTAAGAAATGGAAGCGGGTGTGGGGAAAGTGGAACGATTTCAGAGGAAATATCTGTGTGCCACCTCCGGACGAGTCAGCAACGGACATTAGTGATTAAAAGATATGATACGATGTTGCATACTTCATTGTAAATTCAATGTAAGGATTATATGTATCTCCGAGAGGAGCAGATTGTGTTGAGAAGCATGTTTATATAAGCTTTACTCAGTGAACAACTTGTTGTAGAGTTTACGCATATGCATAATAAAATATTTTAAAAGAGTTCCCACGATATTCGGACCTGCTTCCCAGCCCACACCAGGGACAACCTCAGGGAGTGCATTGTTTTAAAAAAGGCTTGTGTAAGGGGGAGAGGTAAAATTATGAACAGATATAGAAATTTGGGTAGTACAACCATCTTCGCTATTGCTATACGACCAGCCAGAGAGAGCGGCAGTCTAGCCCAGGTCTGCACCTTGCGTTCCAGCCAAGTCACGGCCCTTCCATAATTCACCTTTCACAGTTCTTGAAGGTTTCTGCATAGCCAGATTCCAAGGTAGCGGACTGGGCCATCTGCCCATCTAAGGGGAAATTCCAGCAAGAAAGGCGAGGTGTCTTCAGTTAGAGGGAACAGGACTGATTTTGCCCAGTTAATTTGTATACCAGACAACCCCCCAAATCTGAGGAGCTCCCGCAGTACCGGGTGTAAGTTGTCCGCTGGGTTGTTAATGTACAAGGTCATATCGTCCGCGTACAGCGATATGATCAGCCCCCTGGTGGTGAAGCCCAGTCCCCTGGCTACATGGTGTTGCCTAAGTCAAGCGGCCAGTGACTCCATGGCTATAGCGAACAGCAGGGGAGATAGGGGACATCCCTGCCTCGTGCCTCGGGTGATCTGCAGCGGTGAGTAAATCAGTCCATTTAATCCAAGTCTGGCAGTGGGGAAAGTATATAACAGTTTTATCTGGTTGATGTATAACGGGCTGAAACCCAGTCTAGCCAAGATAGTAAACAAATAGGGCCACTCCAGCGAATCAAAGGCCTTAGTTGCGTCTAGAAGCGCAGCCAGGGCCTGGGAGTGAGGATCTAGGTAATGTAGCACAGCAAAGAAGGTGTGTAAGTTCTGTGCTGTGGACCTTCCCGGGATAAAGCCGGATTGGTCAGGACGGGCGATCGGGGGTAGCAATGGCTGCATTCTATTTGCCAAAAGCTTAGCGTAAATTTTGGTGTCGATATTTAGCAATGAGTGGGGCCGATAAGAATATCTCTCATTTGGTGGTTTCCAGGGATTAAGTAGAGATAGTATAATAGCCTCCCTCATTGTCGGGGGGAGAATGTCCGTCTCTAGCGCCTCCCCATAGAGTGTTAGCAGCTGGGGTGCCAGAAGATCCGCGTAGCACTTATAGAAGGCAGCCGTCAGACCGTCTGAACCCGGAGCTTTATCGGGGGGCAGGCTGTTTATTACTTGTATAATGTCTTCTTTAGTAAAGGGCTCCTCTAAATAAGCCCTGTGTGCCCTGCCCAGCCAAAGCAGTTCTAAGGAATCTAGATAAGCCTGTAGTTCATCTGGGGTTGTGCATGAGGAGGAGGTGTATAAAGTGGCATAGAATTGGGTAAACTGATCAAGGATTTCTTGGGGGCCCCTTACCGGATCACGGTTTGCGTCGGGTATCTCTGTAATATATGTGGCATTGTTAGGTGTGCGCATCATATTAGCTAATGTCTAGCCCGGTAAGTCCCCCTCTCCGTACCTTCTAGCTTGAGCAAATTTCCCCATGAATTTCACCTCTCTCTGCGCCTCCTCTTCGTATTCTGAGACTTTAGCCCTAATTTCGCCCAACAGGCTGGGATTCTCGGAGCCGAAATATTGCAGCTCTAGCGCCCTGATGTCTGTTTCCAATTTCCCGAGGGAGTGTCTAATGGATTTCAAAACCCCGGCCTGTCTGGATATACATTTCCCGCGAATCACGGTCTTGAAGGCCTCCCACAGAGTGGCCTGGGTTGGTACCGAACCAGTGTTGGTGGAGAAGTATTTAACTATGTCCCCCCTAATTTCTTTCCGAAAACGCAGTGTGTGTGAGGGCGTGTGCGGGGAGCCGCCAGCTGAACATCTTCCGAGGACCCTCTGGCTTGCACAGCTGAAGCCGGACCGGTGCGTGATCCGATATGGTTCTGGGTAAATGTTTAACATCCGTTGTCCAGGCCGCTATGTCCGGGGACACCAGCCAGAAATCCAATCGTGACCAAGCATTTCTTCCTGAGATACTTAAGAACCTTTTTAATGGTACAATGCTGCAGTTAAAGTTATATGTAAAACTAAATGGTATGAAAACATAATATATAAAAGAACTTAAAACCCTAAAAGTATGCCCTCTACTTTTAGAGCTATGTAGCATTTAATATGAATGAATAAAAACCTTAAGTAGATTAAATAAATCACACAGGCACACACTGTAAAAGCTTAGAAAAAGAACCGCTTGGAGGGTAGAGAGCTGAACAATTAACATGTGTCTATACGTGGGCCTCGCTAAATTAGCAATCTGAGATAAATGGCCTTTAAGAAAAGGGCAGAAAACCACGTATTAACCCACAAGGAGCTGACTGATTTAAGAATCCTGTTAGTCTATAGCCTTCCCAATGTATTAGGCTTGAGCACTAGTGTAGGTACTTTGGCGGTATGCACAAAATATGCTTTGTGAACTATAGCAGAGACCTGGAGGAATAATAGGGACCATATGCTGGCTGAACGCTTGAAATCTCTCTTTAAAGTCTGACTACCCAGGCGACTAAACAGCTAAAAAATTACACCCCACATAAACAGTAGCAAAAGACGTACAAATTGCCCAATAAAATCTTGGGTAGCAAATGTTCGTGGGGTCTGGGCTTTGTGCGCTGTCTTTAATTTGTATAACCAAACAGTTAAATAACTGTTAGATCACACCTCGTAAATGCAACCGCAACATTGGAAAAAACTAATCACCAGAAAGTTCTCTGAGGTAGATTATCATAGAGTCTGGACACGCAAGGAGACTGCTCCTTGAAGGACCAATACGTTGTTAACCCTAGGTTTAATGTCCAGGGGAGCTAAAAAACAATACGCGCCATAGGGAAGAGCAGGAAGTATTGTACTAAACAGCAGTCTAAGGCTTACCAGGATTACTACATGATTACTAGAGTTGGAGTATGTCAAACTGACCAGTTTCCTGATCCAAGGGGGGGAGGGTGAGCTTGATGATTTCCCTTGGCACGTTCCCACCACCTCCTCCCGTAATGATGCTGGTGTTCTCTGTTTCCAGCCAGCGAAAGAGTGTCAGGCAGCAGAGATTGGGACATTTAGTCCTTTTTAGGTCTCGCCTGAGCCAGCTCATGCGCTGCCCTGGCGAGACTTTTAGTAAGTGGGCTTTAAAAAGCTCACCACACGCTTTTGCTTGTGGCCTAAAGCTTGCTGTTACACGCACAGTTACGCGCAGAGGCGCCATCTGGCTTTCCTCTCTCGTCATGGCTCGCCAGACGTGCCTCCCTTTTTTTTTTTTTTTTTTACTTTTAGCGCGAGGCGCACGCACGCACCACTCCCGTGCTTGTTTTACTCTGCCCGTGGTATAGGGTGTAGTTGCCGCGTGGAAGCCATCCGCCGTCTGGTTTGTATGGGGACGGCATTAAGAGAACAACTGGCTTTGCTCTGGTCTCGCTCTGGAACATTGGAGAATTTGTAGCACGGACATCATCTTGGGCAGGCGCTGTAGCGAACAGCCCTCGGCGACTTTAACAATAAAAATACAATCATTAACATTTATATATCACTACCGACAGGCGGCATAGAATTTAAAATTTAATAAATGCATATTTTCAGTGTAGTGTGCACTTACTGAAACGGGTAACGTATGTGAATGTAAAGGGAAGTCTGTGTATCTTCCAAACAAGCAGCTGTGCAGCTCCCCCTAGTGCTGCAATGCGGCTCACGACACTTGACCTGAAGCAATTTACAGAGCAGCCCAGTTACAACAGAGGGCAGAGCTCTGCAGATATCTTATTCCCGGATTTTATTAATTTTTGCAGAAAGTTTTCATCATGTTAAAGGGCTAATGAGGCCATTACTCTCTTGTGTGGCTTGTTTGTGAATATCAGCTCCGAGAGCCGCCAGTCGCCCTTCACTGTTGACAGGATTTGAAACATGAGACATTTAGCAGAACAGAGACACGCGGGTAAAAATACCAGCGCTATCGTAAACACTATCTTTGTTCTCATTTTGTGTAACAAAATAGTTCTCACCAAGAAATATGTAATAGTCTCGTGCACATAGTATTTTTGGTTTGAAACTGCTGGGGCAGTTACATTTTCTTTGCATTGCGTTTGTGGACGTGAAGCTGTCCTCAGCAATTTCAAGCTGTGAGAAAGCAAATATTCTGGACTATACACAGGCACTGTGCATGGGCAGTCACAGAGTACATTTGACATGTGCAGTCGTTCTTCGTCGCACGTCATCACCCTCGCTGTCAAACTCCTATCCGCGCCTCTCATAGTTTTGCCCCCTCCCTCGCTAGCCACAACAGAGATCCTTTCACCGCCACCCCCAACTCTCCCATTCTCTCGCTTCACTTCCATCTTTCCAGTTTCCCTAGTCTCTTCTCCATCTCGAACTCTCACCATTCCACCCTATCGCTCCAAGAATGCACCCCACCTTACTACCAGTAATGCGCGCTTGCCTGCTTTCTGTATTAAAAGAAGTCGCACGCTCTACAAAAGATATCCTACACTTTCCAGTGGAAAAGCTTGAAGAGCAGCGGAAGAGCTTGTGTGGGGTATAGGAGGAGCCCTGCCGTTGCCAGGTGCTTTGTAAATACACTAACAATCTATGCGAATTAAAACAAGCATTGGCATAGCCAATAGGTCTCGCCTTTGGGACCTTATAAGTATTTAGTTATGCAGCACAATATCCTTACTGCAACAGCATTAACTGTTGCATGGCTAAACACTTATAAGGTCCCAAAGGCGAGACCTATTGGCTATGCCAATGCTTGTTTCCTCTCTACCACTGCCGGTAACCGGCAATGGGAGGTTTGTCAAACAATGACACGCTAACACGATCGCTTTAATTCCGAGGAGGAAAGGATTCGTGTGCCGCAGAGCAAGGTATATGAAGGGAATCCTCGACAGCTGAGAGAGGGTGGAGACCAGCAAGAAGATATTCAGTTTGACACCGACTCTGATGGAGAGGAGATGACCGCGTATGGTCTGAGAGACGCTGTGAGGAAGGAGACTCCAACTGGGGAAGAAACCCCCGCTCAACTGGCCAAGGTCAGGCGAACGTGAAGAGGCCACTATCTCCACGTGGCGCCCAGCCACGCTTCTGGGAGAGTGTGGCTATCCCAGGTACGTACTAGTCACCTGGGGAAGTAACGGGAGGAGGGAGGGTGAAGCCCGAGCTGTGGTGGGGAATCAGGGTCAGGGTTCTCCCTGTCTGTAAAACTCCTGACAGGTTGTCTTTAAGGTCTCCGTACATGCTAAGACGCAACAATCCATCAGTCTAACTCGTAAGAAGGATTTTTGTATTTTGATTACATACATTTCATTTATGTTTCCCTAGTTACACTAACTAGGTTTATGCTACTACTTTAGTTATTTTGCCATCCTCCTTTACCCAATACCTACACTTGACGACGTGGTGCGGACAAATCGTGTGATATTCCTCACACACCTTCCCCTCAAGTAACATATACTTATTGTACACTTACCTGTGGCATTCTCATTCCTTTTGAGGGCGTACATCATATCGGTGGTCCCTGCTTCACTGTTTCTGCAAGAAGAGAAGACGACATTGGAATGCTGACCTTGATGCAACAACTATAAAAATAAAACAAGCATCTTTAAACAAGCTAACTGTGTCATGAGTCTTAAGTCCCTCCAGTTACAACAGAATAGTAGTCCTCAGTAAGTAAACCAATGCGGGTGGCGCTACCCTGTCTCTTCCTGGTGCGGATAAGTGCAGGACGGACCCACCCTTGGCCTGAACATGTCCGATACAAAGGGCAAAGCTAACCATAAAGACAACCAAGTATCAGGTAGGGCAGTCCTATGTATTCTACCTTGGGCATGAGGTGGGGAACGGGACGATTGAACCGTTGGATGCCAAGATTCAGTCTGTGATGGAGTGGGAGGTGCCTACTGCCCAGACTTAGGTGAAGCCCTTTTTAGGACTCACTGGGTATTACAGGAACTTTGTGGCAAACTATGGAAGAATAGTTATCCCATTGGCTGCTTTGACCTCCAAAAAGCAGCCCAGGAAACTAATATTGACTAAAGAGTGTTAGAAAGCATTTGCGGTAACTAAAGAAGGCACTGTGCACTGCAACCGTATTGAAAGCACCTAACTATAGCCAGCCTTTCATCTACAGATGAATGCCTCTGACAAGGGAGTTTGAGTGGTGTTATCTGAACTGGATGACAAAGGCAGAGAGCATTTGTTACCCTTTATTAGTAGGAGAATACTACCCAGAGAACAGAACTGGGCAGCTATTGAGGAGTGCTTTGCCATAGTGTAGGCCTTGCGTAAGATTGGCTCTTATTTGTTTGGCACTAGGTTTGTAGTGCAAACGGATCATAAGTCATTGAAATGGTTGATGATTCTGAAGGGAGAGAATACCCAAGTTGTTGAGATGGCCTATTTATCTGCAGGGGTTAGACTTTGTAGCGGAGCACAGAGCAGGATTGAGACACGGGAATGCTGATGGACTTTCCTGCTGGTTTTAACCTATCTGACCACCCAACCTCTTCAGGTTAGGAGTTGGTTTGGGTAGTTCTGTTTTGGAAGGGGCGTCAGTTGAGACCAAGTAGTCCTCGGATGGTGAGGGACGTGTACTCCTGCTCTCAGTACCCCCCCCCAACTGCAATGATGACTGGATCCCTGGTGCTGATTGTTTCTATCATGAGCGAGCATGGATCATGCATGTGCACCATGACATAGGCCTGTCTCACGGATTGCGGTTTTCTGGACCGGGAAGGGCGCCTAAAGCGCTACCCTCATAGAGGTGAAAGGCCTTTGCCAAGAGTTAAGTAGCACAAGCACAGTGGTGGTAGCATACTGTGTAGTGACCAGTAGAAGTGAACAGGTCTTTTAACCTGTCACTGGACTGAGGCCTACTGGCTCACTCATGTAAAGTTCCGCTAGTGTGTGCTTAACTCACCCATGGCTACATCAGGTTAGGATGTAGTGCTGTGCAGTACGTGTGTGTTATATACATTTGCTCGGTGTATGTGTGCCTATGAATGGTACAATACATGGAAGACTCTGAACTCCATTTTGGGAGACCCAGGGCTGACTGAAAGAGCATGAGGGTAGAGGAATCCCCCCAGACATATTTGTGGATTGCTACATTCCTGTGAGCTGGGTGGGACACACTGGTGGAAGGGAGATCCAGACTATTCAGTATACTTCAAAGGGCGCTCTTTCATTCAGAGAGAGGTCACTGGAAAGGGAGGAGATGGTGCTGATAAGAGAATAATAAAGGGTAAGCTGGAGCCCTGGGTCCCCTTTTGATGCACACATCACTGTGGCTGACATCCAAGTGTGAAGTCACTCCCATGGCCTGTGCTGTGGAGCTACCAGATTTGGAGTCACTCCTGCTGTGACAGATTGCTTTCTGAAGGAATTGCAGGGCAGAGGAGTAGACACTTCAAAAGCACACAGACTCCCAAGATAAACTTCAGAGACACCGACCCTAAATCACATTTAGTGCCTGGAAATGGATAAGAGGGGGAGCGCAAGGCCTGCAAAATTGTCAGCTGTCAAGCAGCCAGTCGGACTGTGCAAGGAGGACAAGCTCTGCAAGGCTTCTGCTTGTGACCAGGACTGGAGGCTGAGGCCTGCCAGTCTTCCAGCTGAGTGAGGGGACATCACCTTCGACCCCATCTTCACGGGAGGAACTAACATCCGCTTCCGCCACACCACCCAGCCCCTCTGGACTGACCACCACTGCGTCCACTTCACCTTCAACACCACCACCGCACCCAAGCCCGCCCTACGCCTGCCACAAAGGAACTGGAGTAAAGTCACAAAGGAACTCCTAAACACCACCCTCCTCCAAGACCCCCCCAGCGCCACAACCGACACCAACTCCGGAGCCAAGGAACTCCAAGACCACCTGCCCCTGGATTCTGGTGACCCATTGCCTACCTGCTTTCCAAAAACAGTGTGGCCTGTCAGGAAGAGGATTGCGCTGGAAGGAGCAAGGTTCAGTGGGAAATCCTGGCGATTGGATCTCTGAAGCAAGGTGTGAGGTGACTGCTTCTACGTTGATTGGATCATTGCCCGTGTGCAGGGTGAAGTCTGCAACTCGGTCTACAGACCTATCAACCCCATCTGGCATACAATGTGAGGAAGGTGACCCAGTATGCCAGGTGGGGCCACCAGGAAGAAAGCAAGGAGCGCAGTCTGGTTGAGACCGTCATGGAGAGGAAGGGGCCGGCATAGTAACACATGCGGGCCCGAATGCCAACTGAGCTGTACCAGGAGCATAGAATTAGTCATTCCCCCTACCCCCAATCCTCCCCTCCGACTGCCCCACTTGTGGACCCGGTACAAGGAAACTTACTGTGATTAGAGAAGCATTGTGGACAATGGGCAGCTGTCCCCACAGAGGAACTCGCCCCGCTCCCGCCTCCCAGCTACTCGTCCCTCCCCTACATAATGGCGGCTGCTGCGCGGGCGCGCCAAAGGCGCGCCTATGGCAAGCCAAACCGCGGCCAGCGCCAGGACCCCTGGTTCACCGAGGCCTCACCGCTACGACCCAACCACCCTCCACGCACTCAACCCCGGAAGACACGCTGACTGCGCAATATCTTCGCCAAACAACACACACGGGCAGTTATCGTGCAGACCCTGCCGCAAATCCTTCACCATCGACAGAGCCCCCGCGACCGCCGTAGAAACGCCCGAGGCGCACACCACCAAAACCCTGACCTGCATCCTGCTCAACGTGCGCTCCCTGCACCGACACGCCATTGAGATCTGGGAACAACTCGACACCCTCTCGCCCGACTTCACCTTCTTCACGGAAACCTGGACCAACGACACCTCCGGTCCCGACCTCGCCACCGCCATCCCTGACGGCTACAAGATCCAGAGAAAGGACCGCCCACACCGCCCAGGAGGAGGACTCGCCATCGCACACAAGACCCCCCTCCGCCTCTCCACATCCAGCGCGAATGACCCCCACTCCAACACAGAACACCTCCACTTCCAGATCCAGACGAGCCCCAGGACCAGGCTACACGGCACCCTCATCTACAGACCACCAGGACCTCGCACCCACCACGCGAATACCATCGCCGAGCTCGCCGCACCCCACGCCATCACCTCCACGGACTACATCCTACTAGGTGACCTGAACTTCCACCTAGACAACGGCAACGACCCCGACTCCACTGCTCTCCTCGACAACCTCGCCAACCTAGGGTTGAAGCAGCTCGTCAACACGCCCACCCACAGAGCGGGCCACACCCTCGACCCCATCTTCACGGGAGGAACTAACATCCGCTTCCGCCACACCACCCAGCCCCTCTGGACTGACCACCACTGCGTCCACTTCACCTTCAACACCACCACCGCACCCAAGCCCGCCCTACGCCTGCCACAAAGGAACTGGAGTAAAGTCGCAAAGTAACTCCTAAACACCACCCTCCTCCAAGACCCCCCCAGCGCCACAACCGACACCAACTCCGGAGCCAAGGAACTACACCGCTGGAACACCTGCTGCGCCGACAAGCTCGCACCCCTCCGCCACCCCGCCAGACAACGCCTGCGCCGAAAGCCGCCTGGTTCACCACAGAACTTCAAGAAGCCAGACGCTCCTGCAGACGCCTAGAGAAAACCTGGCGAAACCTGAAAACTACGGAAGCACGGAACGACCACAAGAGCGCCCTGAAGGAATACCACCAGCGCATAAGAGACACCTAACGGACCTTCATAAGAGACAAAGTCCAGACCAACGCGACCAACACCAAGGAACTGTTCAACGTCATCCAGCAGCTCGCAAAACCCACCTGCGAAGTCACGGACGTCGCACCTTCCCAGGAACTCTGCGACAAGCTCATCTCCTACTTCCACCTGAAGATAAAGGCCCTCTACGACAACTTCAACGAACCAACGACGAACACCACCCCCCTACCGACCACCGCCGATAAGCCGACTATCACGTCCTGGGAACCCGCGACCGTCGAATGCATCACAGCTACCATGAAGAGAACCCACTCTGGAGCCCCTACGGACCCCTGCCCACCGCACATCTTCCACAGGGCCGCCACAGTCATCGCACCCGAACTGGGACGCACCATCAACGCCTCCCTCAGATCCGGCATCTGCCCAGACGACTGGAAACGGGCGGAAGTAAAACCCCCTCCTCAAGAAACCATCAGCCGACCCTACGGACCTGAAAAACTACCGGCCCATCTCTCTCCTCCCCTTTGCGGCCAAAGTCACCGAGAGACTCGTAAACTCCCAGCTGACCACCTTCACAGAAGAAAACTTCATCCTGGACACCTCCCAGTCGGGATTCCGCAGCAACCACAGCACCGAGACCGCTCTCCTCGCCGCCACCGACGACATCCGCATGCTACTCAACCAGGGGCACACCGCGGCCCTCATCCTTCTAGACCTCTCCGCAGCCTTCGACACCGTTTCACATTGCACTCTAGCAATCCTTCCTCTCCGGCAGAACCCAGAGGATCCGGCTCCCTCCCTTCCTCTCCGAACCAACGGAAATCAACTGCCGAGTACCCCAGGGTTCTTCTCTCAGCACCTACATGGTTTAGGGCTTAAACATTTTGCGACCAGCCCTGAACATGCGCACACTAGGCTGCTCATTAGAAGAGCGAGGGTAGTTCCATGCTGCTCTTCTAATGAGCAGCCTAGTGCGCATGTTCGGGCTGGTCGCAAAAAATGTTAAGCCCTAAACAGAACATGCGCACTACTGCTCAAGCCAATCCTGGCGCTGCTGCTGGAGCAGCGTCTGGATTGGCTGAGAGCAAGCAGTACTTTTCAAGGCGCCAACGCGGGAGTCGGACACCGGCCCAGGAGGACTCGCAGAGGCGGCGCGGATCCGGTAAGTTTAGTTTGTTTAAAGGCCCTGCTTTATTGTAATTTCCCCCGCGCCGCACGCGACCCCCAACCCCCCCGCGAGTATTGGAGCGCGAGCCGCGACTGACTACTACGTCTAAGCAGCAGCCCTGGCAGACCAACATAGTTCTACTACACACACAGACCCAACAAGTAAACACAGTTGATGCAAGCATTAGTCCAAAACGGCCGCCATCTCAGCGAGGTCACGTTTAACGCAAGCAGTCGCAGTTTTTTTTTGCCATAGAAGACGGCAAGCTCTGCTCCCGGCCGCCTTGTGTATACATACTGCGCATAGCTCTCTGCAGAGTGTGTTATGACAAAAGTTAAACACACCAGCCAGTGGCTAAACAAATACCCACCTCCAAGACCGTATCACTAGTAAACTACTGGTGCCTCAACCAGTGAGCGCAGAAACACTCACTGCAGCCACATGGCCAACACGGAGTCCTACTCCCATGGCCTGTGAGTGAAAGGGCATCCGTGCAATGCACATGGAACCGCCCCGTCCACATCAAAGTGTCTGCTGTGTCGAGCTAGGGGTGGCATAAGCGCGCGCCAGGCGGGGTATTTTAAGCGGGGATTAAGAAGCAGCCCGGGCGCTATCCGAGCCATTCACGGATCGCCTTTGGCCGGCAATGCCGCGGCACTTTGGGTGTTAACATATTCAAGTCTCCAAACGCAAGCCGGAGACTCACTATTCAAGGCATCCCCATAACTGGTATTTCGAAAGTTGTTGAATTACGTACGCTTATTTGTGAACACCAATTAACACACTCTCCGCGCATATGTGCACATTCGGTTATGGACAACACAATACAGAAATGAAAGCGTAGCATTCATAGGGCACCTAAACATAACATGTTAAATGACGCAGCTATGCGTCAAATTAATCCCTAACACCAGTTTTATTTTAAATGCGTCCTTCAATCAAGAGAGACCTGCGGAAAATCACCTGGGGTTTTTCCTAACTCGTTGAGGGCTTCACCCCCAAAGAGCATTAGCTGGGGCCTGTTCTCCTCCAGATCTGCACATCTCTAACAAAGATGCCCTCAACAGCGCCTATGCAGCCTCCTCTTTTCCTATGAGGCGGAAGCCTGTGCCTTCTCGTGTAGTCTGTGTGGCTAAGTGTTCAGCGTCCACTTTACTTCAACATTCACCAGTTCTTGGGTCACTGGCAAGAAAAGGTATACATTGATATTCTGTGGTAACAAAGCCAGAAATCAGCTCCATACTGGGGGTTGCCAGCTTGGAGCCAGAAGGGAGAGTTGAGGAGCCGCTGGCTGGCTGAAGCGGAGGACAGATTGTCTAGGTTCGTGCTGCTGCCTTAGATGAGGAAGAGATGCCTAGGTTCTGGCTCTCATTTTAGTTTGAGGTAAAATTTGGCCTGAAGACCTGCCACACACTTGGAGTAGAGGAAGAGAATCTCACATTTCAAAGGCTGAAGACATAGATGAAAGGAGGAAAGAGTGATGGCCACAGGATGGGACAAACAAGTAGACACCGCCTTCCAGTCACTGCAACCAGAGGAGCAAGCTACCTTTAGCAAGCCAAGTGCTCACTATCTGCAGCTTGCGTGTTCTTGGATGCCTGTGGATAACACGTATTCTAAAAGCAATGTGACTAGTAGGATGACGATGATGATACATCTTTTGTTTCACACGACGAGCAACTGTATGCACTCTATCTACAGTTCAATATCACTAGCAAAGGACTCTTTTGCTTGTCTTTGATAGGAAGTTCGAAGATTCAGTCATGCAGCAGTTGAAATATAGAACATGTGAAGAATCTCAGTTAAAGAGATACATGTAAGCCCCTTCACAGTGGGGCACCTTAGCTTTGCTGTATCCCACATTCACGAAACGCGATCTCTGTGCTTCCTCGCTCATCAATAAAGGGTCAGAATACACATAATGTGCTCCACGCCATGAGTCCCCTTTCTGCCTGCTTTGGTTCAACACGAGCAGCGCCATTATTTTTCTGTCACACTCCTTATATGTACAGTTCAATTTCTCACTGACTTTTATTCTGGATTGAAATACTTCGATAACAAGATGTGTACTCGGTAAATTGTCTCAATTTGATTTGTCTTTTTCATCTGTTTATTAAGCTTTGCGCGATATTCTGGCTGCCGTCATTGATGGAAAATTGAAAGTTTAAGAACGTGCAAATATAAATAAATGGCATTTAAAAAAATTCAATAAAATCAAATGAAAATACAGTAAAACTTTATCGTCAGATTTTCCAGACCAGAATGTCTTAAAAAATTGTCCCCCTTCCCAGAAACAGAAGGCCTGGCTATGCAACGCAGAATATTCCAGAGACTGTGGGCTCCCCAAGATCCCCTGCATGGAGCACAATCATTGGACTAGTCTCATGTAATCAGATTCATGCCAGCTGTAAGAAGGCAAACAAAATGCATTAGGGTTTCCCCTTGTCATGTGTCTAACATTGTCCCATGAACACCGATTGCCCCCATTCCTGATAGCAGTGGGAAACATCCTTCTCCCAATATGTTTTATGGTCTGGAAGGCTGCTTTTACTGTTTATTTCTCTGGTACTACCACAAACATTGTCTGCAGCAGGTAAAGTGCATGCAATCTCACATACCTTGCAATACACCTATATGATCTTGGACTTTGATGTTTCTGGGGGTACAGAGCTGACCTCGGGTGACTGTCCAATCTACCGATTATGCAGCAGTGATGCACTGTTCTGCTTTGTTATGATTTTTAAATATTTTTTTCAGCAGTTTTTCAACTGTTGGATTTTATATTTTATAGAGCAACAACATTGTACACTGATGCATGTGATCGATGTTTCGTTGTGAGAAATAGTTATGGAATGTTTTTGGGAGATGATGTATTCCGTCTAGTGTCCTTTTTTCAATAAAAGCCACAATGCCGAGGCAGGATAGGACTGTCGCTGTGTATGTCTTAGTTATTACAGAAGGAAGTGTGTTTTTACATTTAAGCTTTCATGGTGGGTATTGTGCCTTACACTGCCCACTTATGTTTTTATTTTATGTTAGATTTGTGACAAATAAATACAAGTCCGGTTTAGTCCAACACTATGTACCTAGACTGCTTACTGGGGTGCAGGTGTACTGTACTAGAAGTGTTCAGCCTCCCTCCTTACAATAATGCCATTAACAAAGATGCAACTCAGTTGTCGTGCACCCTATATGTGGTCTAGATTCTTATTGCTTTTTCATTTTTTTTTCTAAATTAGCTTAAAATGCACTATTTGCCCTTTTTTCTTTCAAAAACTTCTCAGAGGAAGAACCCCTCCCCTGATCTTGACTTATGTTGGTTGGGCTCACTTGGGGCTAACTTTTTACACTTTGAAAAATCACCAGCTGCCACTGCTTTACTTATTTTACAAGCTCAAACAGATAAGGTGAATGCTTCAAAAAAGAGCATTTTGATGGCAAATGTGCTATGTATGAATGGTACTCAGCATTGTTATCTCGAAGTCTGTTATGAAGTTCTGTGATTATACTGAATAAGCAACTACCTATGTTATTATATGACATTGACATCTCTTTATTGATGTAATAACTGTACTTTCACAATTGCTTTTTTAACCTTCTTGCTTTCGCAAATTTGCTTGAAAATGCACCATTTGCCCACTCTTTTTCAAAATTTTCTCGGGGAAACCCCCCCCCGAACCCTCCTTATGCCAATCGGGCTCGCTCGCTACGCTCGCACGCCGTGGTGCGCTCCACCACACATTTTACGCCTCACCACTTTCAAATGTCACCAGCCGCCACTGCTTGGCACGAGCTCCCTGTGAACATCAGACGCTCCCCGACCCTACACACGTTCAGGAAGGACCTCAAGACCTGGCTCTTCGACTGACTCCGGAGCCACCCACCCCCCTCCCCAGCGCCTTGAGACCCTCACGGGTGAGTAGCGTGCTATATAAACCCCTGATTGATTAATTGATTGATTGAACTCAGGACACACACCACTGCCACTGTCCCTACAGGGCTGCGGTTGAGACAGCTGCTGCAGCCTCTGCACCTATGAGAGGGCACTCTTGGTACTCTGGTTGTGCAAGTCCTGCTGGTGCGGGTAAGACTGATAGAATGGAAAGAAGGCCCTGGGGCAACTTGCGTGCCTTATAACGTTTCAGCACGTGAACACTTTTGATTCTAATTGGAGTGGGAGTGAGATTCCTGAGACTGACTACTAGTGGGGCTTAACCTGAATTTCATCTATATTTAATGGGGAATAACCACTACCGCTAGTGAGAGGGTAGTGGGACTCAGGAACCCGCCTATTGAAACACTAAAGACCTGACCTCCGGGGACTGTGTGTATTGTTTGTGAATACCTTATTTTACTCTGTGTTTGTATTTAAGTACTCCTTTTTTCCTTAAACGGGGTACTTGGCCCATTTACTGAGGACCCATAGTAGGTCAGGCCCTGGGATGTCGGGTGTAAAAGGCCTCAACCCCCACGATTGGGCCCATTAACTTCTGCTTGCCCCATGCCTCTCTGGGAGGGGTTTGACAATCTCTATGCAAACTATACTAAACTGGATCGTAGCAACCTCAGATGTTTCTAGGTTAAAAAGAGGCCTAAGCTACTGTCTTCATTCTGCTGTCAAGTACATAGGTGCAATGGAGTGTCTTGGGGAGGAGCTGTAAAGTCTACAACATCTGGTCTTATTAAAACCTGAATGCCATCTTTCCTTAACTCCCAAAGAGGGAACTGTAAAATTCTCACCTCAGTAATCATGCTTATTATATATTATTGCATAGGTGCTAATGGATATCCTTATGGATATCCATCTTCATAAAAGTTAATATCATAACATCCATTTTTTATTGTAGAAAGTGTTGCAACATTCACAGTTCTTGATAGGATGGTTTGTTGCTGGTTGACAGTCCTCTTGAAGATCATGGTATGTTTCCAGACTTACCAGCTTTTTTACCATTTGTGATGGTGATGCATTATGTAGCTGGGTTGACCACTGCTTCGATCCTGATCTTGCTTGCTTCTCCAGAGGTGTAATTCCAGAAAAGGCTTTTAAAATACTCTAGACTCCTCTCTCGGTTTAAAGTCCTATTTAATAGTGGTCAGTATAGGTGAAATCCTGCTGCAATAAAGCAAGTTCTAACCTTTTTCATGACTGGTCAAGCTTGGCAATCTTAAAATACTTCTAAATGTTGCACATTGTAGCAAATCAAATGCTTTCCTGAGGTTGGCGGGGAGGGGTGTAGCCTAATGCTGATGGAATAGCTTGTGGACTGCTCTGCTGTCTGCCAGCCTAAACATCACTGACTTTCTACAGGGCTGCCAAGCCATCCACTCAACCAAACAGAGTGCAGGCCTCTAGGGAACCGCAAGAGACCCGGAAAGAGTTCCAGCCTCTGTGGCAGCTGTGACACTGCTGACGAATACCTGTGAGGAAAAGCTCAGATGATGGCGACTACAATCTGGAGCATATTTTTCAAACCTGTAGAGACCTAGCTGACCGTGGCGGGCTCCAGACCTGGCTTAGGGGTGCCTGGCCGTCCTACTGTTTTTCTGGTGGGCTAGGGTGTTAGCACCTTGGCCTAAAGGCTGACTACGAGTCAATCACCCTCTCCAACATGGCAGCTGGGGCCCACAGTAACAGGGAATAAAGTGGAGGACTTCTGTGAGCTGCACGGGCTCCCTTCATCACCCAAAAAGACTTACATTGAGCGGTAGGGCCTATCTGGAGGGGGTATCGATGCATGACCCTTACGACGACAATAGGCAATAGATAGAGAGCGGGGAGGTTGCCTCCCAACCCCTTCTCTTAGACTCTTGAATGCCATTCATGAATGATTACTGTTCGAGCCTCAGGTGGAGATGAGCGTGAAGGTCCATATAGGGGAGACACCTTGTTGTGGGCCTTCAGGAGCTCATGGAGGCTCTTGCAGACCTTTCAACATGCCCCTAGAGAGTGGATGCCCTTGGGGGTACCCAATGAGGCTTGGGAGGAATGAATGTATCATCAATGAATGAGATTTAGGGCTGTGAAGTGGTAGTCCCAGAGACCTGGTTTATGACCCCTCTCGTGAGAAGATTTGAGACTGTTCATGATTACTCAGCAGGGGTTGCTCCTGCACCAGGAGCTCCATTGAAAAGAAGTGAAAACAATACTAGCGGGCCTTGGAGAGGTTCACTATGGGGTAACTAGCACAGGAAATCATGAGTGGGAGAAATGAATGTGGAGTTCCTTTTTTCTGGAGGTCCCTTTTTCTGGTTTTGACAATTGGACGGGGAGAGCTAATAGTTTCAATGCAACATGAGTAAGTAATTCCCAAATATTACATTGCTCACCTGGAATGTTAGGGGGCTTAGAAGTATGGCTAAAATGTATAGTGTGCAGTTGTATATAAAGAGAGGAGCCCAGATTGCTCAGCTGCAAGAGACTTGCCTAACTCAATAAAAAAATGTAATGGAAGGTAAGGAAGGAACATACATTTTTCTGGGAGACGGGCGGGATGTCACCTTTGTGAATATATATGCTCTGCATGTAGACCAGTTGGGTTGCATGGATATAGTATTGAAGCAGATTGTGGAGTTTATTCATTACCCAATGATATTAGGGGGGGATTTTGATTGTGAGTTTAGATCGATCATTCACCCCTGTTGCATGATTCACCAGTAGCCAAACCACAAAATCATCCTAATACTGGAGACTACTGTTGCTTGAACATAAATATCTTGAAAAAACAAAAGACCAAAGTCGTTTGACAAAACAAGAACAGTGCGTTTAATTAAACAGTGCGGCTGGGAGCACAGGCATAGGGTCTGAGGACTGTCTCAATTTACAGTCTGTCTAACATGGGTTTTTATACAGCTCATTGAATGCAATAAAATAGTTCAAGCGATCCTTTTTTGGTAAGGAATGTGAACCTCTGTCTTTGGAGTCATAAATTAATGTATTTGATGGGAAATCCATTTGGTGGGCTTTGACCTTGCGTGGACACAATGCGGCCAGTGGGTAATGTGCCTAGATGTCCTGCAGGGGGAGCGCAGGATCACTGCATGTACTGTGTATGCTGTGTCCTGATTGGTTATGTGTTTCTAACTTCATGTGGCATCTGACTTTATGGTGTTTTGGGAACGCGCGTACCCCTCCGGCCATGTGTGCTATATTGGGGCCAATCTCCCTGGACCATTGTGGTGTCGCTGCGTCTATTTGTGGGATTGATCTGGGGTTTCCTGTGTTTGTCTGCCGGCTACGTGCCACCCCACCTGTCAATCAGTGACCTCGGGCCTGGGTCTCAGAGCCTGTCTAACTACGTATTTCTGAGCTGGGGTTGATGTGCAGTTCATAACAAGCAAATTCATCAATAAAGATCCGGTTTCGTTTTGATACATGATTGTATCGTTATTCATATTGACATTGACTTTTTCAATTTTAATACCTCTCATTTTATTCTGGAATACAGGGTTTACATGTGAGATTAGATTAATTTGTGTGCTCCCCCAGGTACATGTCAATGTTAAACATAGAATACCTGACTAGAACATTGTCGGACCATCACCTTTTCCTCCTGCTCCTGAATTGGGGGCAGTTTCCAAAGTTTATACCCAAATGGAAATTAAAATTTGTTTCACTTGGCGTCTAAGCCTTCCAAAAAGACTATTATTGAGGGAATACAAAATTACTTTTCTGAAAACAGAGTCAAAGCCTCATCCAGACTTATAGAATGGAAGGTCTTGAAGGTCGCAGTGCGAGGGCAGTGTATTAAGATGGCCTATGGAATCAGGTTGATGCTGTTGCTGAGCATAGATAAGCAGGGACTGGCTGTCGGGGATCTACAGAAGACATGCCCATGCCACCCAGAGCTACATGCTGCTCTCACTAATGAGGAGAAGCTGATGGGCTTAATAGAAAGCCTGCAATGTTACGATTAAAAAGAGATTGAGGCCAAATATAAGAGTGACAAGGCAGACAGACTTGTCAGCATGGCTCGCTAACCCCAAAAAGAAAGGCACACCAGCACTAGGCATGTGCACATGCTGGGGAGAGTTGATCCATTTGCATGTTAAAATAAATGAAGTGTTCTTGAGAAATTACAGGCCCTTCTCTGACCCAAGTAAGGGAGAAAGGTTAGATCTTCCTTCATATCAAGAAGAGCTGGATATTGCCACACAACCTCTTGATGAGGCGGAGATACTGGAAGGGGACATCTCGGAAGTTGAAGTTTGGGCTGCCGTGTATGGGTGACTAGAGGGAAAATACTGGTCTCAGATTGCCTGCAGGTTAAATTGTATTCAACATATTAGTCAGCTGACCCCAGTATTAATGGAGGTGTTTAATAGTGTGAGTGCCCTACCTCCCTGCATAAATAGGGCCAGGATGGGAGGAAATATTGCAGTGTATACCACTTTCTATGCTCATTGTTGATTATAAGATAGAATATTAGCAGCTTTGCTGCTGACACCAGTGCAGAGACTGATTCACATAGATGAAAGTGTGGTTATCCCCGGGAAAAACACTGCTATGGCCATCAGAAGTGTCATTGACATTCTTGCCTACCCCGTTGATACCTGCCCAGATATTTTGATAATGTGGGTAGATACAGAAAAAAACCTTCAATACCATCAGATGGGACTACCTTTTTGGAGTTCTGGATTGAATAAGACTAGGGAGTGAGTTTAGGGAATCGATGCAACTACTGAAACCCACTGCTTGTATCCAAACTGGTCTAATCATCTCGGGCTTTTATGCGGTGGAGAGGGACAAGGCAGGGCTACCTTTTGTCACCTCTCCTCTCTGCACTACTGATAGAATCGTTGGCCCTTAGAATCAGGCAGGGAAATCTGTATGAGGGCATACCAGGGTTTAACTGGACCGGATGCTGTGTCAGTACGGCAGACAGGCAGAACCTCTTGTGTTAACCTTGGGTAAAGAGCCTCTCTGAATCAGTGATCACTTCATGAAGTTTTTATAGGGTTGACCACTGACATTTACTCTACATTGGGGAATTTTTCACTTAATTCAAGACATAACTGGTATGAACCAGTATATCAAAAGTACGTTGATTCAGGCTACAGGTTTATTTAGTAAATTCACTGTCTGACCTTGAAATGTAGCTATATGGGAACTTGTAACAGACTTATGTTGCCTTGGGGGTTTATCAAAGTCATTGTTTGGATGATTTGACACTTCATGAGTTCCTCGAGAGATAAGGACATGCTGTATATGAGCTAAAGGTAGACATGCTAACTTAACGGACACAAAATGGAGTCTGGCTTTGGGGTCTTTATGGCATCCCCGGCTTGTACGTCGGAATATGACGACATTGAGTGAAATGCATGTGTATGAAATTATTTTAGTGATTCTATTTCACAGGAATACTAAGAAAAATCCATGTTATCGGAAGGGGGGACTTATCATTTCATATTTACTATGAACCCATAAAATCAGCTTAAACACAAAATGAATATATATAAAATATCATCAAACATGAAAAATAGCATAAAATAATGCTGTAAGCTTTACATGAATACTTCTTTTAAGCCTTTCATGTTTCAAGCAATAAGATATGAACATTGTATCATATAAAAGACATTATCATATCATGTCTGTTAAGCAGAGATGCGTTTTGGGAATTAAGTAGACTAGGCATGATATTGAATATGGCGAATGGGTCAAAATAATGTGGCTTGGAAAAAATGGAAATGAAAAGAGAAAAAATACTAAATTTTAAATCCTTAAATAACTTGGCTTTTGCATGACAGTCTTGATAGTTGTAAGAGATTCTGTGCATTTTTCTTGTCCAGTCAGGGGGCGACTCCTAGTCGGGATCACAGGCAGCATGTGAGTGATAGATGAGACAGATGGGTGACGTAGTCATGTTACTGGTGCCTTGTGAGGTGGATGGACCAGAGAACTGGAACAGTTGTTGTTCAAAAGCACCTGGAGATGGTTTGATCGACGGCTCAAATGACATTGGTGGTGTGAGCCAATCCTCCAAATGCTCTTCAAAGTGAGATGCTGGTCCATCATAGGAGCATTTCACAGCATTAGCAAACCCACTAGAGGTCGCTCTGGATGTAGTTCCAGGATGATTTCAGTTGCACAGTTTCTACACCAAAAGAACAGGTTTTACTTGTGCTGGACGTTTCTCTTGATCGTTCCTTCCTCCTTTGAATAGAACCACAGCCTCTTCGAACGCCCAGTCCCTATGTACTTGGATGAGGCATTGGTTGTTGACAGATGTCTGGCGCGAGCGCCACCCTCACGCCAGAGTGTATTCTTTTTTTTCTCGCTAGTTCACAAGCTGCACGTCCGGCTGGACCGCATTCTGGTCTCGACTAGCCCCCCTAATTCAGTCCACAGAATATTTCGATCGGACGCACTCCGATCACAATCCACAAATAATGCACCTGGCAAGGGAGGCCGAGACGTCCCAGATTCCAGCTTGGCGTCTACAGACGGCAGCACAGGAGGACCCGGCGTTCCGGAGCTCTCTGGAGTCTGCAGTGATTGGTTACTTTGATCTTATTGCAGACTCTGTGGACTCGGTATTGACGGAATGGGAGGCATTTAAAGTGGTGACAAGGGGGCATTGCCTTGTGCACACGTGGAGTATCCGTAAACAGCTTGACACATCCTTGTCCGCCATTGAGCGTCAATTGCTCCGGTTAGAAGTGCAGGCCATCGATCGGCCTGATAGGCAAAAGCAACTTGATGACGCCCATGCTGAGCGGGAAGCGCTAGTAGAAAGACTACGATGTCACAATTTCATGGCGCATTTGGCTCGTTCTCACGCTACAGCACTTAAGGTGGGCAAGCTGCTGGCTTACCTAATTAGACAAGAACACCCCCATCGCCCCTTACAGCTCCTGGTGGATGAAATGGGCTGTAGGAGCTGTACACAGAGAGATATTCATGCAGTAATGACAGCGCACTACACCGGGTTATATTCGGTTCAGCTGACTAGGAACAGCCTTCACATTGAGTCATTCCTCTCCACTGTGGAGCTACCCACATTGACGCTTGACCAATTACTCGCTCTGGACTCCCCCCTGACAGTAGACGTAATTCGTGAAGCACTGCAGTCCCTGGCATCTGGAAAGACGCCGGGACCTGACGGGCTTCCCACTGAATTTTTTAAAACATACGCAGAGACTCCTGTGCCTCGTCTACACTCCCTGTACACCCCGGCAATTAACGACCAGGCTTTACCACCCTCTATGTGCGCGGCTAACGTGGTTTCCCTTTTGAAGCCAGGGAAAGATCCAACCTCCCCCGGATCATATAGACCGATAGCGATATTAAACGTCGACTATAAAATTTTAGCCAAAGTTTTAGCCAATCACCTGGTGCCCCTTGTTCCCTCCTTGGTCCATCCTGATCAGAACGGGTTCGTCCCTCAACGAAACACGGCTCTAAATATCCGCCGGTACTTTCGGGTAGCCGAGTATGCCCCCCCTTCAATGGCCTCGATCGGGCTCCTGGTGCTAGACCTTGAGAAGGCATTTGATTCGCTTGACTGGAATTTCCTTTTCGCCTCACTAGCCCGGTACGGTATAGGGCCTTATTTTCACAGTATGGTCCAGCTGCTGTATAGGCGCCCATCCGTCCGAGTTCGGACGGGCCCCTACTTATCAGATCCTATTCAGGTTTGGCGCGGAACTAGACAGGGATGCCCGTTGTCCCCTCTCCTCTTCGCGCTGGCGGTGGAACTACTGGCGGCACACATCCGCGCACACGTGGACATGGGAGTTGCACTGGGGGATGGTTCGCACGTTATCTCGCTATATGCAGATGACCTACTGCTGTACGTACGAGACCTTCACGACATCCCGACCTCCTTGGATCAGGCCTTATCACATTTTGCCAAGGCTTCGGGCCTGCGGGTTAATGCCGCGAAATCTATTCTCTCTCCGTTTCTGCAGACGACCACTGACCCAGGGTATTCCATGGGAGGCGTGCGTATGACGTGGTGCACTGACCCCTTTAGATATCTAGGAGTGCGCATATACCGTACTAGGAAGGATCTGTTCGAGGGGAACGTAGTCAGAGCTACTACAGCTATCCAATCACAAATGAACTTCTGGAAGACCCTCCCACTGGCAATCTCGGGCAGGGTAGCCCTTGTAGAAATGGTAGTTCTCCCTCGTCTCCTTTACTATTTCACTACCTTACCTATTATTATTTCCCCACTGTTAGACCTGGCACCATTGGCGTGGGTCTCCCTTCCATTTTTTGCTGTTGCCTCTTATGTTTTTGCTGGTTTTAGATGCTTTTGGGCACTGTGCCACTGCTGTTCAGTGCCACAGTGCAAGTGCTCCCTATGGTAAATTGATGTATGGATTAGTGACTCCATGATTGGCTTGATTGGTTTACTTGTCAGACCCTAGTAGAGTGCACTGCGTGTGCCCAGGGCTTGTAAATCCAATACTGCTGGTGGGCTTGCAGCACTGGTTGTGCCACCCACCGGAGCAGCTTGTAAAGTGTGTCTCAGGCCTGTCATTGCAGAGCCTGTGTGCAGTCTGGTACTGCCATGTTGACTGGGCAAGTGTACCCACTTGCCAGTCCCTAAACCTTCCCTTTTATACATGTTAGTCACCCCTAAGGTAGGCCCAAGGACAGGGTGCATTGTAGGTAAAAGGTAGGACATGCCCTGATGTGTGTGGCATGTCCTAATAGTGAATTACAGCCATTTTCGTTTTTCACTATTGCAAGGCTACCTGTTCCCCATAGGCCAGAATGGGCAGTTAGATTATTACACCTTATAATCCTAACTGACTCAGGGAACCAGGTAGAAATTCGAGTTTAGTATGCCTGAACTCAGAATGATGAAATACATCTTTTAGTGAAGTTGGTTTTAACATTGTGTTTGAAAATACCACTTTTAGAAAGTGGGTATTTTCTTGCCTAACTATCCAAGCCTGCCTCTGCTAGGTTGTGTATTCCTTGTCTGGAGTTTGAGTGACAGGGGCTGGGGGCTTCCAGGAGACAGGGTGAGTCAGCACAGGGCTGAATAGAGAGATCTGTATGCAGATAGGAGGGAGGAGTTGCACCTGGGACCTGAATAGGGCTGTGCCTTCCCTCCACAATGCTGGCTGCACCTCCTGTGGTGTGTCTGATGTCCCTGGCCTACACTGTCAAAGGAAGAGAAGGAGTCCTGTAAACAAAGTGCTCCAGGACTGACCAGAACTGGTTTGGACTAGGCAAAGGCCTCTCTGCCTTCAGAGAACAAAGAGAAAAGTAGTATAAATATTGGGACCCCGACCCAAGAACTTTAGATCACTTCTGGGAATCAAGACGAACCTTTGCTGAGGAGAAGAACCAGGAAGCTGAAGGAGGAGACTACCCCTGTGCTGTGTGTTTGGGGGTTGGCCTGCAGTGGTTGCTTCATTGCCAAAGAAAGGAGAAAAGGACTGAGTGTGCTTTCTATCAACTTGAAGAAGAATCTCCAAGGGCTTGAACTAGAGCTTGCCTCCTGCCTGAAGTCTCAGGGATACAAGACTTCACCAACCAGCTCCCCCTGAATTCCCTTGCTGGGAATTGAAGTGCCTGCTGTTGTGCTGGGCCTTCTGAGAGACTGCGTGTCGCTGGGAGCTGGAAGCGCGACGCAACGACGAGAAGCGTGTCGCCGCCGCAGCCGCTGTCATCGCATCGCCGAGGAAGCGAGACGCCGCTGCCGCTGTCGTCATCGCATCGCCGAAGCGCGGCGCATCGCCGGAGAAGCGGGACGCTGCCACAGAGGTCATCGTCACATCACCGGAGAAGCGCGTCGCAGGGCCTGTCGCAGCTCCAAAGATCATCGAGTCGCCGTCGGGCGTGCACGCATCGCACCAACGTTGTCGCATCGCAACCAAGACGCCATTTTGTCGCATCGCACCGGAGAGCAGTAAGAAACCGACGCATCACCTCCCCACACAGTAAGGAAGCGAGCATCAACTCCCCTGCGCAGCAGTAAGGAACCGACGCATCCACTCCCCTGAGTGTAAGGAACCGACGCATCACCTTCCCTGCGACCCTTTTGTTTTCTTTGCGTTACGCATTCAAGGTACATTGAGAGTAAAGTGTCGCATCTACAACTTGAGAGAACTGAGCTATTTTATAACATTTTAAAGTCTATTTTTAGTACAGTATTGTGGATTTTTGTCGTTTGGTCTTGTGTTAAGTCTATATAAAAATACTATTTTTTATAATACAACCTGTGTGGTGTCCATCTGTAGTGTTGTCACTGTATTACTGTATGTGTTCTCAAATGCTTTACACACTGCCCCTGAGATAAGCCTGCCTGCTCGTGCCAAGCTACCAAGGGGGTGAGCAGGGATTATTTTAGGAGTGTAGCCCCTTACCCTGACTAGACGCAAGGGTCCCTATTTGTCACAGGTACCTACCTATGCCAACTAGAGACCCCCAAATCTAACATTGGTGGTCAGCGGTGAGGATTTGGACTTGCATTTGTGATTCATATACAGTGATTGGTGTACACTACTAGTGAGTGCAGACCATAACGCAACCACATACTTTTTGAGAATTTTTCCTTGGAACTTCTTTTCTATTTTTGATTCTTGAGAACTGCCAGTCTTTTTGCTACCATGAGCAAGTCAGCATCCATAGTATCTGTAGACATCATATTGGAAGAAGAGAGAATTGATACTTACACTGTGCCTTATCTCAAAGCTTTGTGCAAGAAATTTAAAATCTCTGTGAAAGGCCTCACCAGGAAAGAGGAATACCAGAAGGCGCTGAGGGCCTGGGTAGAATCTAGGAATGCCAGTAAGCTTCCTGAGGAGCCAGTAGTGGAGGCAGAGGATTTAAATGAGCAACTTGAGGGGCCAGTGGGCCCAACCGGAGGGAAAGCACCTTCAGGTGCGGGCAGCAGTGTTAATTCCAAGGGATTGTCCCCAGGAGAGCTGGAGGACAGAGCAAAGGAGAGGATGCATAAGTTAGAGCTAGCTAGGCTCAAAATGGATGGTCAGAAAGACATAGAGAGCAAGAAAATAGAGCTTGGGATGGAATTAGAGATGAAGAAGTTAGCCTTAGAGGAAAAGAGAATGCATTTTGAGCATGAGAGAGGATTGAGGGAATTGGAACTCAAGGCCAAAATTTTAGAGGTTCCTCCCTCTGGTGGCAGCACACCGCCAGTGCATGTAGAAGCAAGAGCCTACATTCCCAAAGATGTAGTTAAAGATTTCCACAAGAATGAGGATATTGGTCAGTGGTGTAGGGCTTATGAAGCTGCAATGTTGGTCCACCGGGTCCCTGAGAAGTATTGGGGAGCGGGGTTGTGGGGCCGCTTTGTTAGTGATGGGAGGGACACTTTGTTGGATTTGCCTACAGAGGAGCAGATGTCCTATACCCACATGAAGGGAGCTCTAATGTCCAGATTTGGTTTGACCCCAGAGCTATACAGACAAAGGTTTAGAAATTGCAGAAAACTGGAGTCTACCACTTGGGTGGAATATGTGTCTTTCTTTTGCAGAGCATTGGATGGTTGGGTGAAGGGTAGCAAAGTGGATAATTTTGAGGCGCTCTATGATTTGCTTACATGGGAGCACTTGTCAAATAACTGTTTTCCAGAGCTACGCCAGCATCTTATTGATAGCAAGCTGACTAACCCTAGGAAGCTTGCTGAGTAGGCGGACCGCTGGGTGAGCACCCGGGTCCAGAAGGGTCATGTGGGAGACTTCGCCAAAGGTGGGCAGGGTCCCCAGCAGAAGAGTGGGGGGACAAGGGTAAACAGAGGGAGTTCCAGAAAGGGCCCCAAAGTAATCCCCAAGGGAAGGGTTCCCAGCCTCCCCCTGAGAAGAAGGCAGTGGCCCCGACAGATAAGCCTGTTCACAAGGGGCCCAAGACCTGTTTTAAGTGTGGTCTAGTAGGCCACTGTTCTTATGAACTAGATGTCCCTTGTATGGGAAGACAACACCCACTGGTGCACCACCCCGGCAGTTGGCTAGTGTAGCCCTGGGGGAGGAGATGGGTGCCTAGGGTGGGTGGGGTCCCGCAGAGATGTCCCTTGTCTCTTTAGGAGACTGTGAGGTGGTCCCCAGGACCCAGCTGCCTGATAACACTAAAATGTACAGACAGTGGGTGACCATCAATGGCAAGAGGGTGGAAGCTCTTAGAGACACCAGAGCCAGTGTGACAGCTGTCAGTTGTCGGTTGGTGTCTGAAGAGCAGGTATTCCCCAATGCATTTTACCCAGTTGTTGCCGCTGACAACACTGAGAGCCACTGCAAGGTGGCACAGGTTCCCTTTGAGTGAGGGGGGGGGTCTCGGGGACTCTTCAAGTAGCTGTGAGGCCCGCCATGCCTGTTGAATGTCTGTTAGGTAATGATTTGGAGAGCTCCCCTTGGGCTAAGGTGGAGCGGAGAGCTCATTTAGAGATGTTGGGTTTGCCTGAGTGGGCCTGCGTGACCACTCGGTCTATGGCAGCCAGTAAGGGTGTTCAAGAGGACCTGGAGCCTGAGAAAATGGCCCAGGTGCCTGCCTTAAAGAGAAGAGGTAGGGGGCACGGGAAACCGGCCCCTGAGATTCCCACGGCCCAGGAGGAGGCAGACCCTGAGGGGGATGCCCTGGAGCCTACCGGGGAAGAGATTGCTGAACTGGGAGACCTGCGTGAGCTGACCCATTGGCAGCAGGAAGGAGGTCCCTCCAGGGAAGAGTTCTGTGAGGAGCAGAACAAGTGCCCTTCTCTTGTGGGTTTGCGGCAGCAGGCTGCAAACCAGGCAGCAGGTGATCAGTCTGGATCACATTGGATCTACTGGGAGAATGGTCTCCTGTATAGTGAGCCTAAGGTTGCTGAGCCTGGGTCAGCCCTTGTGCTGGTGGTACCCCAGCGCTTCAGAGCCTTCCTACTGGGGCTGGCTCATGATGTGCCTTTAGCAGGACATTTGGGGCAGGACAAGACCTTTGAAAGGCTTGTCACCCACTTTTATTGGCCCCAAATTTGCAAGAGTTCAGACACTCATTGCAGGACCTGTCAGACTTGCCAGGCAAGTGGAAAGAGTGGGAGGAAGCGCAAGGCTCCTCTCCAGCCATTCCCTGTGGTCAGCACCCCCTTTGAAAGGGTGGGCATTGACATTGTGGGGCCTCTGGATCCCAAGACAGCCATGGGCAACAGGTTCATCCTGGTCTTCGTGGACCATGCCACCCGGTACCCGGAAGCCATCCCTCTCAGGACAGTGACGGCCCCCGTGGTGGGACGGGCACTGATGGGGATTTTCTCCCGCGTGGGGTTTCCCAGAGAGGTGGTGTCAGACCGAGGTACCAACTTCATTTCTAAGTATATGAAGTCCCTGTGGCAGGAGTGTGGTGTAACCTACAAGTTCACCACTCCTTACCACCCCCAAGGTAATGGGCTGGTTGAGAGTTTCAACCGGTCCCTCAAAGGCATGTTTATGGGTCTTGAGGAACCCATGAGGCGTAAGTGGAACGTCCTCTTACCATGCCTTCTCTTTGCATACCGTGAGGTGCCACAGAAGTCCCTAGGGTTCAGCCCCTTTGAACTTCTCTATGGTCACCCAGTGAGAGGACCTTTGAGTTTGGTCAAGGAAAGCTGGGAGCAATCTCCCAGGAAACCTCCCCAGGATGTATATAGCTACATGCTGGCCTTCAGGAACCAAACTAGGCGATTCAGAAAACTCGCTGAGGCGAATCTGGAAGCCAGCCAGGAGGAGATAAAGCGGTGGTACGACCAGAATGCCACTCTGGTTGAGCTTCAGCCTGGTCAGAAAGTGTGGGTCATGGCCCCAGTGGAGCCCTGTGCGCTCCAGGATAAGTGGACCGGACCATTTGAGGTGGTGGAGCGCAAGAGTCCGGTTACCTACTTGGTGGACTTGCGGTCTCCCAGGAACCCCTTGCGGGTCCTGCATGTCAACCGCCTGAAGCCCCACTTAGAGAGGTCCGAAGTGGGCATGCTCCTAGCAACAGATGCTGGAATGGAGGAGGAGACTGAGCCTCTTCCTGACCTCCTGTCTGCAACAGAGCAAGATGGGTCAGTGGATGGAGTGAACCTCTCTTCCACCCTGACCCCTGAGCAGCAGAATGACTGTCACCAGTTGCTGGGACAGTTTTCTGACCTGTTCTCCCTGATTCCCAGTGTCACTGATTGGTGCGTCCATGATGTAGACACTGGGGACAGTCCTCCTGTCAAGCACAAAACTTACAGGGTGACTGACAGGGTGAGAGCTTGCATCAAGGAGGAGTGCTCCAAGATGCTTGCGTTGGGGGTGATTGAGTCCTCTAACAGTCCTTGGGCCAGCCCAGTGGTCTTGGTCCCAAAGGCTGCCGCACCGGGTGTCTCACCAGACTGAGGTTCTGTGTGGACTACCGAGGGCTCAATTCAGTCACCAGGACTGACGCGCACCCCATCCCCAGAGCTGATGAGCTCATTGATCGGTTAGGGGCTGCCCGGTACCTCAGTACGTTTGACTTAACGTCTGGGTACTGGCAGATCGCCTTGACTGATGGGGCAAGAGAGATGTCAGCATTCTCCACACCAGATGGGCACTACCAATTCCGGGTTATGCCCTTTGGGATGAAGAATGCCCCTGCCACCTTTCAGAGATTGGTCAACCAGGTGTTGGCTGGACTGGAAGAGTTCAGTGCCGCCTACCTGGATGACATTGCAGTGTTCAGCGCCAGTTGGGAAGAACATCTGCGCCACCTCTGGGAAGTGTTGATGGCGCTGCGGAGAGCAGGCCTCACGATCAAGGCGAGCAAGTGCCAGATCGGGCAGGGTTCCGTGGTGTACTTGGGACACCAGGTTGGGAGCGGCCAGGTGGCGCCCCTACAGCCCAAGATTGAGACCATCCTGACTTGGGAACCCCCAAGACCCAGACAGAGGTGAGAGCCTTTTTAGGACTCACTGGGTATTACAGGAGGTTTGTCAAGGGGTATGGCAGCATTGTTGCACCCTTGACAGAGCTGACTTCCAGGAAGCAGCCCAAGAGAGTGATTTGGACTGACACCTGTCAGAGAGCTTTTGATGCCCTGAAGACTGCCATGTGCACGGCGCCCGTGCTCCTGGCACCCAACTTCTCAAAAGAGTTTTTTGTGCAAACAGACGCTTCAGAGCATGGTGTGGGGGCTGTTTTGTCACAGATTAATGAAGAGGGCCTAGATCAACCTGTAGCCTTCATCAGTAGGAGGTTACTTCCACAGGAACAGAGGTGGAGTGCAATTGAGCGTGAGGCATTTGCTGTGTTCTGGGCACTGAAGAAGTTGAGACCATACTTGTTTGGGACTCACTTCCGGGTTCAGACAGACCACAGGCCCCTCAGATGGCTGATGCAGATGAGGGGTGAGAATCCAAAGCTGTTGAGGTGGTCCATATCCCTACAGGGGATGGACATCACGGTGGAACACCGCCCTGGTACAGAACACGCCAATGCTGATGGTCTGTCCAGATTTTTCCGCCTTAGTGATGAGAACTCCCCTGAGGTAGGGTAGTTCTCCCCACATTTCAGCTGGAGGGGACACGTGTTAGACCTGGCACCATTGGCGTGGGTCTCCCTTCCATTTTTGCTGTTGCCTCTTATGTTTTTGCTGGTTTTAGATGCTTTTGGGCACTGTGCCACTGCTGTTCAGTGCCACAGTGCAAGTGCTCCCTATGGTAAATTGATGTATGGATTAGTGACTCCATGATTGGCTTGATTGGTTTACTTGTCAGACCCTAGTACAGTGCACTGCGTGTGCCCAGGGCTTGTAAATCCAATACTGCTGGTGGGCTTGCAGCACTGGTTGTGCCACCCACCGGAGCAGCTTGTAAAGTGTGTCTCAGGCCTGCCATTGCAGAGCCTGTGTGCAGTCCGGTACTGCCATGTTGACTGGGCAAGTGTACCCACTTGCCAGTCCCTAAACCTTCTCTTTTATACATGTTAGTCACCCCTAAGGTAGGCCCAAGGGCAGGGTGCATTGTAGGTAAAAGGTAGGACATGCCCTGATGTGTGTGGCATGTCCTAATAGTGAATTACAGCTTTTTTCGTTTTTCACTATTGCAAGGCTACCTGTTCCCCATAGGCCAGAATGGGCAGTTAGATTATTACACCTTATAATCCTAACTGACTCAGGGAACCAGGTAGAAATTCGAGTTTAGTATGCCTGAACTCAGAATGAAGAAATACATCTTTTAGTGAAGTTGGTTTTAACATTGTGTTTGAAAATACCACTTTTAGAAAGTGGGTATTTTCTTGCCTAACAATCCAAGCCTGCCTCTGCTAGGTTGTGTATTCCTTGTCTGGAGTTTGAGTGACAGGGGCTGGGGGCTTCCAGGAGACCGGGTGAGTCAGCACAGGGCTGAATAGAGAGATCTGCATGCAGATAGGAGGGAGGAGTTGCACCTGGGACCTGAATAGGGCTGTGCCTTCCCTCCCCAATGCTGGCTCCACCTCCTGTGGTGTGTCTGATGTCCCTGGCCTACACTGTCAAAGGAAGAGAAGGAGTCCTGTAAACAAAGTGCTCCAGGACTGACCAGAACTGGTTTGGACTAGGCAAAGGCCTCTCCTCCTTCAGAGAACAAAGAGAAAAGTAGTATAAATATTGGGACCCCGACCCAAGAACTTTAGATCACTTCTGGGAATCAAGACGAACCTTTGCTGAGGAGAAGAACCAGGAAGTTGAAGGAGGAGACTACCCCTGTGCTGTGTGTTTGGGGGTTGGCCTGCAGTGGTTGCTTCATTGCCAAAGAAAGGAGAAAAGGACTGAGTGTGCTTTCTATCAACTTGAAGAAGAATCTCCAAGGGCTTGAACTAGAGCTTGCCTCCTGCCTGAAGTCTCAGGGATACAAGACTTCACCAACCAGCTCCCCCCTGAATTCCCTTGCTGGGAATTGAAGTGCCTGCTGTTGTGCTGGGCCTTCTGAGAGACTGCGTGTCGCTGGGAGCTGGAAGCGCGATGCAACGACGAGAAGCGTGTCGCCGCCGCAGCCGCTGTCATCGCATCGCCGAGGAAGCGAGACGCCGCTGCCGCTGTCATCATCGCATCGCCGCGGCGCATCGCCGGAGAAGCGGGACGCTGCCACAGAGGTCATCGTCGCATCACCGGAGAAGCACGTCGCAGGGCCTGTCGCGGATCCAAAGATCATCGAGTCGCCGTCGGGCGTGCACGCATCGCACCAACGTTGTCGCATCGCAACCAAGACGCCATTTTGTCGCATCGCACCGGAGAAGAGTATCGCATCGAGGTGCCATCTTGTCGCATCGCACCGGAGAGCAGTAAGAAACAGACGCATCACCTCCCCACACAGTAAGGAAGCGAGCATCAACTCCCCTGCGCAGCAGTAAGGAACCGACGCATCCACTCCCCTGAGTGTAAGGAACCGACGCATCGCCTTCCCTGCGACCCTTTTGTTTTCTTTGCGTTACGCATTCAAGGTACATTGAGAGTAAAGTGTTGCATCTACAACTTGAGAGAACTGAGCTATTTTATAACATTTTAAAGTCTATTTTTGAGTACAGTATTGTGGATTTTTGTCGTTTGGTCTTGTGTTAAGTCTATATAAAAATACTATTTTTTTTATAATACAACCTGTGTGGTGTCCATCTGTAGTGTTGTCACTGTATTACTGTATGTGTTTACAAATGCTTTACACACTGCCTCTGAGATAAGCCTGCCTGCTCGTGCCAAGCTACCAAGGGGGTGAGCAGGGGTTATTTTAGGAGTGTAGCCCCTTACCCTGACTAGACGCAAGGGTCCCTATTTGTCACAGGCACCTACCTATGCCAACTAGAGACCCCCAAATCTAACACCCGCCCTTCTTCCGCAAATGGGAAGGGATAATAAGGGACTTTATATGGGGAACGTCCAGACACAGAGTATCTATGGGGAAACTTTATTTATCCACAGACCAAGGGGGGTTAGCGGTGCCCAATTTTGAACACTATTACTTGGCCTCCCAGCTCCAGTGGACGCCAGATGGCTGTCATCCCGGTATCTGGCAGACACGGCCTCACTGCAGCCTCCAATCCCGCACCAGACATTACTACAAATCTTTCACCCATGCACAAAGCCTAGGCCCATAGGTGCGCTCCTACCCGCTATAGCTTTTAAGTGCTTCCATAGGAGCCTCTTCCTCACCAGGGCTCTCATACCTTATGCCCCCGCCATCTCATTATTGGGTACACCACAAGGGGACATATACACCACAGCAACTGAACTTCGTCACTGGGACACAGAAGGTATTCAGGAACTGGGAAACCTTTACCAGGATGGCTCCCTCATTCCATACCAGGAACTCATGTCGGAAGAGAACATGTACATGGGGCAGTTCTTATTACATCGGGCCATTATAGCCTCGCTGGCTTCTAAGTGGGGTAGTTTTGCTCAGGAACCGCCCATGCACCATACGATGCAGTACCTACATGTGATGGGAAGTGGGGGGGCACTTGACTCGTTGGTTCGCGTCCTCACTCTGCCAGCACACAGAAATTGACCTGACCCCCCTGAGGCAACATTGGGAGGAGGCTCTGGGGAAAGTATTTACGGACAGGGAATGGTTGGCCGTTCGGGGAGGTCCGACACGTATTCCACGCAATCAGCGCTTTAAGCAAATCCAATTTTTTATATTGCACCGGGCATACCTTGCCCCAGCCCAAATCAATAAGTATTTTGCTAGATCAGATGCAGCTTGCACTAGGTGCCGCTTAGTAAACGCAGACATATTACATATGTTGTGGCACTGCCCTGACTTGCGCGAATACTGGACCAATGTCACATCTACACTAGCTACCTGCACCTCCTGAGACATCCCCCTTCTTTGGGAGGCACACATACTGCATTTGTTTAGTAGGAGTAAGAAACACAGAGCAGCCACCCGGTTCCTTGATCTGGGGTTCATAGTGGCTAAACGCCTAATCACCAAAAGGTGGAAGTCCCCAACGGCCCTTCATGCCATAGCCTGGCGACGCTCCTTACTTAATTGGGCCAGGGCAGAGGGGGTTGCATTACGTCGGGAGGACTTGCTTGGGATCCTTAAGTTTCCGCTGGCACACCACTGGGATGCTATGGTGTCGAGTTTGCAGGGCATTGATAATGACATGGAGGACAGGCCCCAAGACAGGCAGCACAATGAGGAACCCAGCGCTTAGCAATTGGTAGTACACGCACACAGAATTGGCCTCACATGCTAGCATGATTTCACTTCATGGAGTTTCTGTCGGTCGGCTCCAACATGGCCGTTCTTCTCCCCCCACCCCCCCGCCCCCTCTCTTTTTAGCACATGCAGCAGCGGGTTTCAGGCGACTATCCCATCCCTCCTTTGGTTATGTTGCCCTCATTTTGTTGTACCCTACGCCCACAATTTGATTAAATGTTGCACCACTGCTAAGAGGGCTACGAGATGGTACATCACAATGCCTGACATGATACTGCCGTAGTCATTGCTTGGACAATCCTCCAGGAACTATTACCAATAACTCATCCAATAGCTTTTCTATTAAAAAGATTGTTTGTATGCCAAACTGCTTAACTTTGTTGTTGCCCCACAAGGTGCTGACAAACTGTGTATGTTGTATTAAAATACGAAAAAAAATGTTAATAAAAAGATTTAAACAAAAAAATAACAGGTCTTACTTGCAGAACATCCATTTCACGAAAAGACAGCATCTGGCTCTCACTGAGTTCCGAAAGCAACGTATGTGGTTTCCGAGCACTCTTGCTCAGCTGGATATTGTGTTACATGTTATCGATTTCCTTGTTGGATCAGGAGGAATAAGACAATACTACAGCTGATGAGCAGAAGGATGATAGGGAATCTTCGAAAAAAACTTGAACATGGGGAGTGGAAAAATTATGGTATCAGTACAATACAACTTTAAATCCAGTCACCAGCCCAGATCAAGTGTTATTGAAAAACGGCACAATACCAGTTTTACTAAAATCGTACGTACGATATCAGCAAAATTACTTGGGTATTGTGTTTGTAACAGCCTCTGAACTTCCAAAGCAGTTCTGGCTGTCTGCAAATTGTAGGGCTCTGCGTTAGAAGTCAAAGGAACCTCTTTTTGTAGTAAAACTGCAACTAGTTTATTAATTTTGTCAAAACTCATGTCTATCATATCAATTCTATACCAAGCAACACATCTGATTACGTATTGAGGTGGTGAATACAACATTCTTCCACAGCACTATCTTGTTTTAGAAAACGTAATAAAGTTGGCCGGGCTCCAACCTGCAGCAGCTGATGTTGGTTAACATTAAATAAGAACCATTATTTGTGCATGATGTGTAAGGATGGATGAAGTGGGAGTTACTGATAAGACACAGTCCAGTCCAGGCTTCAAAGCATTAAACATTCCATGGAAAGATATTGAAGCGCACAGTAGTGAGTGGCCTAGTGGATTTCTGCAGCTGGCAACACTGATAAACACAGACTCACCTTCATTTAAACACGTTCAGTAGAAAATAAATGTTCACAAATGAAACGCGTGAATTCTGCATTTTCTCGTACCAGCCCAATGATGTACATTTTTAGCAATCATGAAAGTAAAAAGTTGTAATTGGCAGGGAAATAACTTTTTGTATCCGCCATTTAACAGGTGGATTTTCTCCAGCAGAAAATAGGGTTCCTTCCCTTTGCTTGATGCTTAACAGGGTGTGAGTGGATTCCTTTTTAGGTATTGTTTTCTATGTTAGTGTCCAATTGTAAGGCTCAAAATGGCTTTTTCATTCAGAAGTTGCCTGGGCACATAACCTGATGGAAGAGTTTGTAAAGCCCAGTGTAATTGTATTATAGCTCTTTATCAGTCGAATTCTATCTGCAGCATCTCTTTCTAGGTATTTGTTCTATTCATTATAAAGGGCATATTTTCCTGTCGCTATAAATCGTTTAGTTAGTGTGATGTGGTCCCAAGAGGAAATCAGAAAAATCAATTTTTCCCTTAATTAGGACAAATGCTCCTTCACAGCCAGAAGACTGAATAGTGCTAACCAACATTGGCACAGGTTATCCAGACTATATGTAGTAATGACTACAAGTATGCGTCCGTTATACCGTGGATCTGGGCGGATAGCTTCAGGACCAGGGTGTTGGAAAGAAAACAATGCATGCATGTGTTGGAATCATACGGTCAAAAGGTTAAACCTTCAGGGGGGGGAGTTGTGAGTAATTATAAGTTCCATTTTGAATCATAGCATTTATTTCAGAATCAAAAATGTTTATTTGTGATTGCCAGTTGGTGAACAACGTTTAAATAATCTTTGGTATAGAGGGCCTTTTAATGTATTTTAAGGTTCCAAATCGCAGACGAGTACTGGATAGTTTCATTCAGAACAATGATTTAGTTAGGTTTAATACAGGCTTCTCCAACAAATAGTTTGTGAGCTACTGATAGCTCTCCTGCTACCTATTAGTAGCTCTCCTGTGTCCAGTTCACTCACCTAATTTAGAAGCTTTGCATGGTTTAATACATGTATACCAAAATTGAATAGTGTATATTGGAGACAAACTCTGTATATATTCAGAACTCAAAAGCTCATGTTTAGAGCAAAATGGCTGAATTTGCAAAATGTATTTTAAATTCATATTTGAGTGAATATTAATGTGACATTGGGGAGACTTACTACTAGTATTACCTTGGTGCCAGGGGCACTGCAGCTACGGCTGTTACATATTACCCATGTAGAGGCAGTCCACATTGACAATGTCTTTTCTGCATTACTACTGGTAACTGTGCCTGATGAACTGAGGTGAGCACCACTTGCATATTGTGTCCACTAATGTAATGTTTTCTGATGTGGTCTCCATTACAGCACTAATATTAGTAGCTTGGGACGATATTCATTGAGCTTAAGTAGCTCTTTTTACAGAAAGGTTGGATCCCCCTGGTATAATACATGCTCTAAATAGGTCTTCTTTACCTTGAATTTGCCAATATTTGGTTCCCGAAATACTTTTCTCATCAATTGTTCTTTCCATTTCTCATATCTCTGTATTCCCAGATACTTATTGAATTCCTCTGAACAAATCAGTTTGTTAGTCGGAATTACGTTTTTCTGGTGTTGTTGTGGACACTGTGAAAAATAGAAAGCTGAAGGACAGGACTTTTCCTTACTCAGGAAATGGGGAGCTTTCTTTAAGAAATTTTGGATGACTATTAAGGGGCGGAGCTTCACAATTCTCCCATTGTGCGTAATTGTAAATCTCTGTAAGACAGCTGGTCCGATGTATGTAATAGTGTGCATAAAGATGAAAGCAATACATTTTTTTGTAATTCAATGCATTCAAATAAGGTTCTTCGTTGCTTAGAGTGGTATATGCCTGTAAATCAGACATCATACATTTTACAGTCTGAGTCCCAGACATCTGAAACGAACCAGGAAGAATCACATCATTTATTGAAACTTTAATATATATGACAATTTCAATATCTCAGTGGGTCCCATAACTTGATAGGGAACCCTTTCCCAGACTTTGTTGAATACACTGTGATGTTAGCAGCGTAGAGATCTCGTCAAGCTCTGTGGGATGAGAGATGTGGTTGAAGTTCTTGGACCACAGGTTTTGGGACAGTTCTTTCAGGGATATAATGTCCATTCAGTAGCAGTAGTACGACAGTCAGCTGTATCAGCCACATGATGAAAAGAAACACTCCTTTAGCGATCCAGACATAGAACCCCTGTGGTATCAGATACCTGTCATGAAACAAAGAAGCAAGAAGTAATCAATGACGTAGAGTGACTGGGGAGTGTGATGAAAAGTCCTCTGTGTAGAATTCAGATTCATTTTCATAAAGCATTTTTTCTCTAAAAGGCATAATCTCAGTTGATGTTGACTCATGTAGGGGTTCATTATAAACCACAGCGTTGCTTGGAACATTTACAACTGTAGTAATTGCAGCGTCAGATTCTTCCATGGAATCTGTTGCTTGGTGTAAAGTTTGAGACACAGCAGGCTCAAATATCCCAGCTAGTGATGTTACTGCACTCTTTGAGGGGTATTTCATTCATTCAGTGTAAGAGAAAGCTGGGAGGTCTACTCGAAATCCTTCTTGATGTCTAGGCAGGCCTGCTGTACAGAATTGGCGACATAGTGCTTCTTAACATGGTCGATTGACACCGGTTGGTGTTTTTCTTTGAACCAGACAAAGGAGGGTAAGATTACAGTTCGTTCACATTTTATCCAAAGAACTGGAACAGGTGGTCTGTATGATGGACCGAAAGCTTGCTTACCTATTAGCAGCACTTGAAACCTTCTCTTCGCTGATGGTGGCCTCAGAATGCTTCACATTAGACTCATTGTCTCTGACCTCTTGGACACTCTGTAAGACCTTTAAACGTTGGTCCAGGTCAAATTCTTTTTCTTCCACCACCATCCCAGGATTGTCTAGGCCAGGTACATACATAGGCACTCCGAAGAGCACCTCGTATGGAGTGTGCCCTCCCAACACTTGTCCAGGCAAGTTGTTTAATGCTCTCTGAACTTTAATAAGGTGATTGTACCAACTAAGACGTGAACTAAGTACTGTGGCAGTCAGGGCTTGTTTAAACGTGGCGGTGGTGCGCTTGATTAACCGGTTACTCTCTGCTCAATACTATTGTTGAATTGCAGACCTACTCCCAGAGCAGACATAGCATCCCTCATAGCATCCCTGTAAGTCTTGGAGGCAAAAGCAGGAACCATTGTCTGAATGAAAGGGATGGATTGCTCCCATGGCCATCAGGCTCTGCAAGTCGTTTACGACTGCTCAAGCACCTGCATTTCTCTGAGGCCGTACCCATAGGAATCGAGAACATGATTCAGTTGCCTCCAATATGTATATACATCGAAAATAGAATTTATTGGCCCTAAACGGTATATTGGAGACTGTGAGGGAGGGGAGACAGCTCAGGTCTTCGATAGTAGAAACCTTTGTCTTTTGACAAACATCACATTGTCAAGTATAATCTTTGACTTGCTTATATAAGCTTTCCCACCAGTAGCGTTGCCATAACTTTGCTACGTTTATATTTATCCCAGCATGAGCAGACACCATCCCCTCATGGGCTGCTTTGGTTAGGCTTAATCTTGACAGCTTATTAGGATTCATTCCATCTCCCACTCTGGGTTTAGTAACCACAGCAATGTTATCCGAGGGTGTTGTGTGTTATATGTTGTGTTATATTTTATGTTATGCCAATTTGTACAGTGCGCTAATCATTCGTGAGGGTATCCAGGCGCTTTGCAGGTGGCTAGGCGGCGGTCTCTCTAGGAGAAATTACTTAAATTCAGGTCTTCAGCTTCTTGCGGAACTCAAGAAGCGATGAGAAGGCCCTGATGTTCTGCTCGGAGGCCTTTTCACGTTTTGGGGGAGCGTCAAAGGTGCTAACCTAGTGCTAGATTCCACAGCAGCAGACAAATATTCCTCCTTGCCCACCTATGTGAACATGCAAAGGAATTGGCTCATTCACAATGCAATGTCTTCACAGGGGAACTGGGGGTAGGGGAAAAGCAAAGACTGCCTCCAAAGTCTGCTATGCCGTCTTCTGTACATTCCATCTTCACCCTCCTTCAGATATTATTTCAGCAGGGCTGAATTCTCAAATGGCATGTTATCTAAAAATAATAGCACAATATAAACAACTGTTTAGATCCTTACGCAAAATCACATTACTAAACCATTCACTCCACATTGGACTCTTTCACTCTCAATTTCTTCTACAAATATTCTCTTTACCTATGATTTCAGAGGATTTAGCTTCTCTCTTATTAATCTTTTCTTTCTGTAGTTGTTGTCTATTGGTCGATATTTCAAGTCTTTTCCTGCATATGAATTATGATGTCTTACAATGTCACAATACATAAATCAGTTGGGTGAGAGTCTCAATTTGTCTTCACTATGAATTTCATAAGTCTTCTGTTTCATTTTAAAATTAGTTCGCTCCTTTTCATTAACATAAAAGTCAATTTACTTGAATTCTTCCTTTAAATGTTTTCATTTTCTCTTCAGAAGGCTCATGGTACCATGAATTCTTCTCAGAAAAACTGTCACCTCGAGTTTCTTCCAAATGCCTTGGATTCAAAACAGTATTTTCAGGAACACTACTCTAATGGGGAATAACCCTGGTGTGGACACCAAATATCTAGGGGAAGGTGGAGACCAAAAATTAGTAATGTTCGTTTTGAATTACTTTCAGGGCAGTTACGGAGGTCACGACCAGATGAATCTTTGCAACGGTCTTTTCACGCAGGATTTATCATGCCTGCAGGCTCTCCGGTTTGTTCCAGCACAATACACTGGACTAAAATACGTATTTGACTATCCGTACGCTTGACCACTGTCACTGTTCACCAACAGGTTTCTAAACACAGGCTTTGAGAACCTGGAATTATATCTGGAAGTAACCGCAGTACATGCCACAACTGAACCCACGCATCGGCCATCTGAGCTAGTACAATCCATCTGTTACTTTCTTGCCCTGATGAAGTTCCCCGTGAGGGAATGAAACGCGTTGCTGAGCTTTTCGTATTGTTGACTTAAGAAATTTGAAATAAAGAACTATTTTTACACTACAATCGGACTACTGGACTTCATGACCTGGCGTACCCCCATTTCATTAACCACAATTTTGGATCTGGAGCACAGAGGCGCCAAGCAACGGCCGGCGTTTGGGTTGGCTGCGCAGGAACACGACGAATTGGAACTAGCGTGAGGTGCGGAATCATCCGCCGTTGTTTCTCTGGACATTTACTTTCAGGGCAGTTGAGAAAGGACACTACTCGTCTGTCACAGAAAACAATTGAAGACTGCTGCTCGCATTCAATAAACAAGATTAGAGCACTAATGTTCTTCCTACCAGGTAGATGCTACCATCTTGGAAAAGCGCTGATTTGGATTTCATGGACTTAAGGGATTAAACTTGCTTGCCGACTACTCCTTTTACCTTTTCACAAGGTATGTGACATTTCCAATGGGCGTATTTCTTTACCAGGAGCCATCTCGACTTTCTGGCCTTTTCCTGGATGATGTTTATCTCAGCCTTCTTGACAGTACCCTCCGTCAAAGAACTACCTAATAGTTTTGGTTTGTGTAGGAATGTTAAATGAAACTCTTACCAGACGGGGGGCATGCACATTTTGAGAGCGTTTCCACTGTCTTTCCTCAGGAATAAATTTTTTTTACTCAATCAAATAAAACAAATGTTTTCTCATAATCTTAAAATCTAATTTTCAACTCACTCCAAATTCATTCTCTGAGCCTTTAGCCTTCTGTAAATTCTCTTTAGCTGACTCGCAGGCTACTCGCAATTTTCTAAATAAGGTTCCTACAGTTGGTACTGATTCTTCTTCCTTTACCTATTAGTATATTCAGATGCCTGCCATAATTTAAATAGAACAGAGAGTAACCAGTAAAGGAATGAACGGCATTAGTAAAAGCAAACAATGCCATCCAAATTAACTCCAGTCACTCACCTTCCTGGTCTTGCAAATATAAGCGTAAGTACTGTTCTAATTCTGATTGACTCGTTCTGTTTGCCCACCAGTCTTTGGGTAGTAGCTGGTGGAGTACCAGGAGTCTATTCCTACTCTTTTCATGAAGGCCCTCCAGAAGGACACAAATTAGGAGCCCCTGTCTGAGATTGTAATTATATTTATATAGCACTTCCTACCACTGATGAGGCGTTGAAGGGTTTTTCGGCGAGTAGCACAGTACTCTGGAATCCGGGATGCCGCACCACAAGCATCTCCACAGGGGACGTCAAGCCCCAGAAATCCACGCGCCAGGAGGTGCCGCCTGTCAGCTGGGGGCAGGACCAACAGCGCTACAAAGCCCATTACTTTCTCCCACTGCACGGGTCGTGCCCGGGCCAAGGGCGGGCCCGTCCTGCGCCAGTCATCAACAGGAAGAGGCAGGGCAGGGCCACCCCCCTTGGCTCTAACTGTAAGTATCACACCATTTTGTTGGCAATAACGGAAAGCAATTAGGAAGCGCTAATCTAATCACTACGGATACTGGTTCTACCTCAGCGAAAATTAGCAGTGGTTAAGAGGAAGTCACTAAATAAAATCCCTGGAGCAGGAAGTGCGAGGAAAATCCCAAGACATGCGGCGGAAAATTGCATTCTTAATGAAATCGATGTTCTCATTGAGGAGGTCGAGGATCTGTTAGCCCCCAAGGCCAAAGGAACAAACCAGCAAGGGAAGAAAAAAGGTCTTTTACTATCAAAGAGAACTCTTGTCAGACCTATATCTCTTTATAAGCGGCCTCCTAAGGGCTCACATGTAAGACAGAACCCCAACACAGATGCCAACCACAGCAAATTATTCAAAAATACATTTTATTTATATATTTTATACATAAAAAGGTTTTTTTCTTTTTTTTATAAAATGATTTTCTATAATTTTTTGTTCATATCAGTTCATTATTAGCAATGTTCAACGAATCATATGCAAACAGATAAACAACAAATAACATTGTGCAAATACAAAATCTCCAATTTCGTTGTGAAACTTTTTATCCTATAACAAAAGACAACTTAACATACAACAGTCGATAAATTACATTTATAAAAATTAGCAGTAACCCCACTCTCAACCATCGAGCAGTCACTCTCCCCAATCAAACAATCTCACACACACTAACACTCATACACAAGGAAATACAATTGCGTGGGAAAATCCTGTTATTTTGTAGACAACATACACTCTTTCATAATTATGTGGTTTGATTTAATCTGAAAACTTTCCACTGATGTGTTGTCTTTTAAGGGGTTTCCCATATGAGTCACGGTCAACGCACGTTTCCGTGGAGAGGCTTTACAACCACCTTCATCAGAACCATATTGGTTAGAAAATAAATCTCAAATGTGGACAGGGGTTATCTGTAAAATGACAAAGACAAAATCGATTTACAGTTACACTGTATGAGGGAACTGTCTAGAAGAAACACTAAGTTAAAATGGCCAACCATTTGAAAAAAATTAAGCATACTTAAACACAATCCCGTGATACAAACAGACACTAAGGTCCAAAAAGTGCTCACCAATGTGTGCGTCCTATACATGCTCTAGGGCGGAGGCCATGCTCCATCATACCAACATGTATATTTCAAGTCTCTTTGTGGGCAGTGCCCATTAGGCAGGAAAAATAGGAAATGAGAGACCTCAAACCAAAATTGCCAAGAGAAAGGGAAGGAGAAATGCAAGTTGTGCCCATTAAAAACAAGAGGGAAATGGTGAAGTCAAAAGAATACATTCAAAAGTCAGGCTCAAGGACTTTCATATTGCACCTTATATATTGTTCATCCTTCTCATTATCATTCAAAGGCTTATCGGAGCCATGCAGGGCATCAAATAATGGCGTACAGGGACGCTTTCCTAACTTCTGGGAGACATTGTGCTATTCCGTTCTGCAAGATAATAGGGTCAGAGTAAGCTCCACCACATTGCTCTGCTTTTAACTATAGGTTAGGATGTCACGGTGTTAACTCATCTTACCCTATTTATAATGTGCAGAGAGTCAGTCGTCCGTCTGATACTCTGTGGTGTCCCAATACCGGTCTGGATGTAATGGCATGTTTTCAAAGAAGGCCACATATGCTTACTGTACTAGATGTAATATAAAGAGTAGATTTGTAAGTATCTATGGGTTTTACAAGTGATACAAGAGTATAGCCTGGAAATAGTCTGCTATGCAGTATATTGTATATATAATATTTAAAGATGAGAGCTCATCTCTCGTATGCATCGAACTCTCGCAACCTACAGAGGCACTAACTGGCACATGCATCAAGGAAGCCTTTTGCGATTCCTTAATTGCGATTATTAAGGAATCGCAATTAAGGAATCGCAAAAGCCTATGCATGTAGGAATCGCTATAAAAATAGCGATTCCTAAACATTCCTTAATTGCGACTCGCAAATTGCGAGTCGCAATTAAGGAATGGCTTCCCATTCATTCCTATGGGCCTACAGGCCCATAGGAATGAATAGGAGTACATGCGCAATTTGCGAGTACCCATTAGGTACTCGCAAATTGCGCATGCTATTCAGGAGTGCAAGGGTGTCAAAAGGACACCCTGTTGCACCCTGAAATTGTAATGTGCACCCATGTTGCGCACACACATGCCCCAAGGGCATGTGTGTGTGTAACATGTAACTTTGAAAAATGCACTTTAGTGCATTTTTCAAGGTTCTTCCAAATTACCATGAAGTTCAACTTCATGGTAATTTGCTCCCCTAATAGCGAAATTGCTATTCTAAAGTGGTTCTTGCATTGCATTTAAGGAATCGCAAATTGCGATTCCTTAAATGCAATCACATTTGAGAACTCGCAATTAATTGCGAATTCTCAAATTGCGAGTGCCTTGAACCTTGATGCATCGCAAATGCCATTTTTGCGGGCGCAAACGGGCGATTTTTGCGAATCGCACCGTTTGCGCTCGCAAAAATGGTTGATGCATTTGTCTGGAGGTCTCACTGGTTTTGCAAACATCGACGCGATGTGCCATTGTTAGTCGCTGCTCACAACAGCTATTTATAGGCATTCTGGTCTTATGTATTCTTATAGCTCGGGAGTACTGTCTCCATGCCGAGTGGTACTTGATTGCCCTGTTTATCTCAAAAACAGTTTCAAATGCCTCCCAGGGGTGTATATATCGCAAAGGTTAAGCTCTAACGTAACGAGTTAGACACCTCGCTGACTACACTGGGTATAACCACTGCTGACCCACTTTGTCATGACTGACTATTCCTGTTTTGTAATCTTCCGCATGCACTTGCCATATGCTGAGCTGGTAGTTTAACAGCGAGCCGAACAGTCACAAGTGGTCTAAGATCTTACCGTATTTTCTCGTAATCTTATAAAACGCTCTTCAGTCGCATTTGGCTCCGATAGGTACGGTTTGGCGTGACTATGGTTCCCCATTTATTGAGCATGTAATCAGCAGTTAATTCTTTTCACGTAGGTAGGCGCTTACGTTGAATAGCGTAATGACGCCTATCACGTGAGCAGAAATTAGCGCCATCTTGTAGTGGCTTCAAAGTGAAACAATCACTCCCAGTGATCTAATCTAGTATATCGGTGCTGTTACATAGGGGTCACAAATATCACTGGATAAATGACATGAAAGCCACCAATAATATTTAGATATATTGTCTAGGTGTTTGAATGAGCGAACATGTAATCCACATGTTTGTCCCAGAAATGGGCGCCATGTTTAAACAGGTATATTTCCAATGTCGAGATTTTAAAAGAGTCTTTAAGGGTGGCCAGAGTGGCCCACCACTTTGTTATTATGTGGGTGCCTCCAACCATTATGAGCAACTCCAAAGGAGTATGTATTGATCCACAGACACAGTATGTAGCATATATGTATACATAAAACTGACTCAATGTTATATTTCCTCAATGAGAGAACACCAAATTGGAACAAATTAAATAAGGCAGTCAAACTTTAGATGATCATGGCTGAGATGGAAAGGGAGCCATATGGCAATGTATATGAGTAGGCTAAGGCATTTCTATCGATATGATATTCCTAAGTTTATAGCACATATGGTCAATGAAACCAACGGCCTATACCTATAATTATAATATGTAATATATATGTATGTATAATAGCTGGTCTCTAGGCATTATACATTGTGGCAGGACTGCAAGGAAATATTGGTGTAGTGGTAGCTACCTAGAAGTGGTATCACCCACCATAGTATATCTGCTACTGAATCTAATGAAGATCCTCATCATGTCACTATTGATAATATTTCTTCATTTAATCCTCTACGGACTGTATCTAAAGTGAAAATCCAAAAGGTCTCCCTTTCTTTTCGAATTTTCTGTGTCGATTCCTGGTTTGTATTGGACTCGTTCCAGAACGAGCCATTTTAGCTCATCTTCTCTGTTTGAAATCAAGGCAGGGTCTAACCAATGGCGCCTGTAATTTCTGTGTCCTAATGGCTGATTTATGTTCCGAGAATCGAATACGGAACTCTCTCCCTGTCTCTCCTATATATCCCAACCCGCACGGGCAAAGGATGAGATAGACAATATTAGTACTTCTGCAGTTAGTCATGTTTTTCAATTGTCCCGATTTTCCTCCATAGTTCCATTGTTGTGCTGTAATAGCAGAATCACAGGCATGGCATTGACCACATCTGTGATTTCCTTTAATAGGAGGGAGCCCATCTATTGTTGTTTGTCTAGTGCCTCCCTTTGGTTGACATCTGCTGTGTACTAATTTCTCCTTAAGGTTTGGATTCCTCCTATACGCCACTGTCGGCTTTTATAGTTGGCCCTCCTCTGTGTTGACATTAAGGATCTTCCAGTTTTTGTCCAAGATTTGTTTGATCTTGTAATTAATGTTAGAGTGGTTAACTACACAGACTAGTTTCTCTTGGGGTTGTTTTGCTTGACCGGAAATGCGAGCATCCCTGTATTTGGCTCCTTTTAGGGACTGCCGCACTATGCGATTTGGGTAGCCTCTGAGTAATAGTTGTTTCTGTAGTTGTTCCGCATGTTCCATATATTCCTTGATGTTGGTGCAGTTGCGCCTTATTCTAAGGAATTCTCCAAAGGGGATGGAGTCCTTTTGGCAAGGTGGATGGAAACTACTATGTTCTAAAATGGTGTTCTTTGCTGTGGGCTTTCTATATAAGCTTACCTCTAGGGTCCCCCCTCTATCTGAGATCCATATGTCGAGGAATTCAACCTTGTCTTTGGAGTGTTTCGCCGTGAACTTCAAGTTCTCATCACTGAGGTTTGACCACATGATGAAGTTCAGAAGATCTGTTTCCTCACCTGTCCAGACGAAGAAAATATCGTCTATGAACCTCTGCCAAAAGTCTATGTTTTCATAGAATGGTGCTATTTCGTTGAAGATGTGCTTGTGCTCATCCTCTCCCATAAAAATGTTCACTACACTTGGGGCACAAGAAGCCCCCATACTGGTCCCCTTGACCTGTTGGCACAATGTGTCCTTGAATTCAAAGTAATTGTGATGGAGGATAATATCAAGGCATTCCAAAATAAAACTATCCTCTCTTACCCCACGAGATCTGGCCAAAAGAGCTGCCACAGACTCTATGGCCAGGTCCTGGGGAATGTTGGTATATAGTGCTTCTATGTCTAGGGTGACCAGATATTGTTGTTCTCTATTAAATGGCATGTGTTCTATTTTGGTTATCATGTGCACAGTATCTTTGATGTAAGATGCATACTGTGTAGTAAGTGGGCATAAAAAGGCATCCACATATTTAGAAAGTGGTTCAGTGTGCGAGTTGATAGACGATACAATCGCAGTGGGGGGTCTGCTGTGTCCTTATGCGTTTTTGGGACTCCATAGATGGCAGGTGTCACAGCATTCGTTTTGTTTAAAAAGTCAAACTCTTTTTGACAGATATGTCCATCCAGTGGATGTGACGGTTTCTATCTGTGCCTTCAATTGCGCTAGGGCCGCTCTGTTAACTTTTTTATAGTGTTCAGGGATTTGTAGCATGGAGTTGATTTTAGTTGAATACTGCTCGGTGTCCATGACCACTATACCCCCAGCCTTATCGCACGGCTCGATTGTAATGTTGGCATTGTCCTGCAATCTTTTTAGTGCTGACTTCTCCTGGATAGTTAGATTAGGTGCAACTTTAGGAATACATTTAGTAATCCTTTGCAGATCTTTGATGACCGATTTTTCAAAAATGACGACCTCACGGCCAACCATTTCTAGAGTAGGTGTAAATTTGGAGGGTGGTTTACACCCAGAGAGATTTGTCTCTTGCACTGATTGTATATCTTGCATGAAGAACTTCTTTAATCTAACTTTCCGGAAGAAGGAAAAAATATCTTGGTTTAATTTGAACAAATTATTCTGTGTGCTCGGAACAAAGGACAACCCTTTGCTGAGGAGGCTAATTTCTTCCTCTGTTAGATCATATCCAGAAAGGTTAAAAATCGGAATGGTATCTGTGGTACCAGTACGTCTGCATATTATGTTCTCCAATAATGGTGATTCCTTGTCCGCATATACGGTTGCGGATGTGGTGGCTCCATCTGCTGATAGTGATTTCTCTCCTGTCTTTGGCATCTGGTTCGACCTCTGGCCCGACCCCTCTGTAAACAAGCATTAAAAATGCAATAGGTCTCTGCTTTCATTAAGTTAAAGCCATTTGCTTTGCTATACAATACCATGAGCAAAGCAAATGGCTTTAACTTAATCAAAGGCGAGACCTATTGCATTTTCAATGCTTGTTTTTAGTTAGGTTCTAGCACTCCATAAGACTGCACGTTTTCCCTTCTCCGATGCACCCCATCCACATTGTTCCTTGCACCAAGAGCATCCTCCCCCACGTTGTTGCTTGCACAGCCCCCACGCACGCTCGTGAGCACTAAAGTAAACATTGGTAAACCTGGAGAACATTTATTTATTTATGCAATTTTATATAGCGCAGACTACCCAAAGGTGTCAGAGCGCTTCACAATAGAATCAAGTACGTTACATGAGGAGATTTACAAACTTACACGTTGCAGATACAAACGGGATAGTTGAAAAAGTAAAATAAAATAAGAGTGTGGCATCCTTGAGTAAATAGTAGGCAGGGAAGGGATCGCCTTGTAAGTCCGAAAAGCTTTAACCTGCAGCCGACCTCTGTTTCTAAGAAAGCATGCTCTGTTTCTAAGAGAGCATGTCCCCATTCTACCCATATTTTATGCTCTCCATAAACGTCTCTTTGATGAAGCCCATTTGTTTAAGAAGAAGGCACACGCTGCTCTTCCGGCCAAAAAGAGCACTTTGAGGGAGCCCGCAGGGGTCAAATATGAGAGAGTCCAACGCACATGGTTCTGTGTTTTGCAGTCCCGACCCGTATTGCCACTGAGAATACTTTGTGGTAAAGCAAAACATCAAAACATGCTCTAGAAAGGAAGCTGTCACTCACTACTGGACTTAATTAGATTTCACTGGCGACGAGGAACCATCGCCGGAGTATTTATGGCTGAGCTTGGGTTTACAGCCTTCTGGGGAGCGGCGCAGCCCTGCAGAAATGTTTAGGAGTGTCTCTTTGACTTCAAGCATTGCTAGCTAAAAGCCTCTATTGTTCTGCTCTACAACAAACACGCTTATCAGCATTCACACGCAGTGTCGTATTTAGATCCGAATGGTATGATGCACATGGGGATGATATGAATATTTATGTGTGAAAAATCCTAGCCATGCAAAAAAATTCTAAAGTGCAACAATAAGTATTCTTGTTAGCGGAATAAAAAACGGCAAAAAATACCCATTTGGTTTCGGAGGAGGGTGATCTTACCTTGTTTTCTTTTATAAAATATTCTTTTTGGAGCCTGAAATGTCCACCATTAAATAATTCCAGAGATGCCGACGTAGCAGCTCCCTCTTTTGAGGCCCCTGAATTACATCTCCAGCCTATACATGGACCACAGCTCTCGAGGGAGAGTGCGCGCCCAATACTAGGGGGAGGATGTAACCTTGGGACCAGAGCTGCAGATTATGGAACTGGGGAACCAAATTCCAGTCCCGACGAAGTCTCAACATACGGTGATTCTGGGCAAAATCACATAATTTACCTTTGGGAAAAAATAAATACATCTTAACTCGTGTAACGTAACTGAAGCTTACGTAAAGTGCAACAATAACTATTCTTGTTAGCGGCATAAAAAAGCACGGAATCGAAACCCAGCCGAACGCGGGAATCGAAACCAGTGGTGCGCGCGCACCACAGAGGAGCGGGGGGGCGAGGGAGCCTGTCGTCTGTAACGCGCGCTGATCCGCATCCTAGACACGGACGGGAATGGGCGGAGCAAAGGCGGGACATGCGCCCGCCTTTGCCCAATTGCGTGCTGTCTTTCGTATAAAGACGCATGCAAAGCCCAATAGCCGGGGGAAAAACGAAAAGCACGAGCGTGTGCGATTCCTAGGTCAGTTTGAAAACCCCATACAAGAGGTCTCGCGCTGCGCGAGCAGTCCTGCGCACTGCAACGCTAGGCCCGAGACCTAAAAAGGGGACTGTACTTGGTGGTATTATTAATCTATTTGTTGGCCTCTCTGGTTTCTAGGGTTATACATAGGTCCCTCATTGGTTCCTGGACCATCGGCGTCCGAATCGGATGAATGTGTCTGAGAATGTCAGTGTTTTATTCCTTTTGGTGTAATGTTGATTGAACTGACCCCCTTCACGTTGTCCCTCTTGGTAGTAGTTACTACACAAATAGGGATATGCTTTATCTTGTGTGAACCACCTTACATCTTTTTTTAGTTTGTCTGTTTTTTTTCTTTGTAAAGTACTCATCAAAATCCTACATTTCTTTGTTGATACTCAACAGTTTATTTTTTGCCTCCTCTAGGGCGGTGTTACGTATGACCTTTTCCTCTAGATCTACACTCTCCTGATTTAGTATCACTATCATCTCTCTGACAGTTTCAACAATGAGTATCATCCAATCCCTGGAGCAACGGTTCGCAATTTGGGACCATTGCTCCAGAGATTTACGCACCTCCACAAATAGTGCCGGAAGATTCCTTACTCTCAATCCTGATGGTATCGCACCTAATTTGAGGTACTCTAACATGAAGTGGGCATGGGATTCTATTGTTTTTGCTTTCTTCTTCATGTTAAGAAGTTTTGTCCATTCATTATTGTCATTAATAGAGGTGCTTGTCTGTATATCTGATCCTGCTATTTGGCCAATAAGTGCTGAGAAGTCTTCATCTGAAAACCTGAATGTTTTCAGGGCTTCCATATTGTTCAGGTAGGCAGCCAAGGTATACTAAGAAATGCTCTAAATTCTGGGAAGTTATATTCCCAGAAGTAGACACACACTCGAGGATTTAAGAAAAATTAGACTATATGTGAAAAAAGAAAGAGGAGAAAAGAAATTCAGATAGAATCAAAGACAAATACAAAAACAACAACAAAGACCTGGTGCATCCGGGATAGTGGTATAGCCAAGTCTTTCAAAGTGAGACGCTGATACCTGCGGTCAAAACCGCCTTCATATCATCAAGGAGAAAAGGTGCCCCCTATGTCAATTTCAGGTCCAAGAGTAAGGGGGAAAGACAATTACTATGAAATGGAACTCTTGTCAGACCTATATCTCTTTATAAGCGGCCTCCTAAGGGCTCACATGCAAGACAGATCCCCAACATAGATGTCAACCATAGCAAATTATTCAAAAATACATTTTATTTATATTTTTTATACATAGAAAGTTTTTTTCTTTTTTTAATAAAATGATTTTCTATAATTTTTGTTCATATCAGTTCATTATTAGCAAAATTGTACATATGTTCCACAATTCATATGCAAACAGATAAACAACAAATAACATTGCGCAAATACAAAATCACCAATTTCTTTGTGAAACTTTTTATCCTATAACAAAAGACAACTTAACATACAAGAGTCAATAAATTACATTTATAAAAATTTGCAGTAACCCCACTCTCAACCATCAAGCAGTCACTCTCGCCAATCAAACAATCTCACACACACTAACACTCATACACAAGGAAATACGATTGCGTGGGAAAATCCTGTTATTTTGTAGACTTACACTTTTTTTTTTTAGTCCTCATTTGTCAAATCAATATATAAGTGGAGATAGAAAAAGGATCCAGACAGTCTCGATTCAATAAGGGGAGACACCCGGTCACTCCATGAAAGGAAGGGATGGATCACATCTCGGGTTCCCGATACTTTACCGCTGAACCTTTTACTCCAGTTATACAGGTACTTACAGATTATGCCCCAGAAAGAATGCCAATCTTAATTTAGCAATCCCCTGTAATCTCAAAAAACCTGTATTTCTGATTGATAATCATTGGACCGAAAATAAACCATAATAAAACAGATTGGAAAAAGTTACAATACAAATTTTGATCCTTTAATAAGAGAAAGAAAAAAAAGTGTAGAGAGGCTTCATAAATTAGGGATAGGCTACCGTATACCATTTATCCCACATGCTCCAAAATTTTGTTCTTTTTGTGTTCTGTGTTGCTCGGTCCAGTTTAGCTATTCTTTGTACCGAGCTTACCCATTCTCTTTCGAGAGGAGGATTCGGTAGAATCCATTTAATACACAACTCTCTACGCGCCAAAAGAACTAAAAAAAAAAAAGAAGCGCTTTATATGCTTTAGACAATATCCTATTGCTCTCCTCGACCGGTGTTACCCCAAAAATAACCAATGCCAGGCTGACCTTAATTTCTTGACCCGCAATTCCCGAAAGGATCGTACCCACTTTCTGCCAAAAAATCTGGATGGAGGGACACTGCCAGAACGTGTGCTTCATCTGCATTTAATTCTCCGCACTTTGGACAGTTCCTCACAGCTTGGGACCCCATTTTTGCCAATCTCCGAGGTGTCCAATATGCCTTGTGAATGGTAAAAAGGTGATTTTTTTCTTAATGGGCCAGATTTCACACAGGACCGTAGAAAGGATAAAGATACTTGCCATAATAGGTCGAGATCGTACGCCGGCAGCTCCTTCCTCCAGATCGCTCTTAACAAGGCTTGTGTGTCTTCCATGGACTGTATCAACATCCAGTACCACTCTGATACCTCTTTTCGCACAGGGGGACGCAAGGAAATTTTGGATTCCCAAAACAAATTACCCGTTCCCCCTTTTCTTGGCATTTTGGCCCAACTTAATAATTGATAATATTTGAATTTAGAGACAGATCCCTCTGAAATCTCCTGCATTCTTTGCCAAGGGATTAATTCTGCACCTTCTAAGAGTTGGCCCCATCTGAGAATTCCTTTCTTTCATAGGTACTGCAAGCGAATCTTGTAAACCTACTGGTGTACCTGGTGATTTCCAGATGGGTGCATAATGGCTATAATACGGTATCTGTAGCAAAACTCTTATTTGATGCCAAATTTTGCATGCCCCCTGATGGATCTTAAGTCTCACTTTTTTAATGTACTTGGGGTCACCAAATTTGAAAAGGAAAAAACTAGATATATCTGGTGGGCCAAATGTAAGTGCACGGAAGAGTGGTGAAAGGTCAGGAGTATCCTTCAACAATTGCCTGAAATTTTTTAAATGGAAAGCTCTTTGATATTGAAGGAGGTCTGGGCTTGCTATACCGCCATTTTCCTTTTTCTCCCTAAGTTTTTTCCAGGCAATTCTGGGTCTTTTATTCCCCCAAATAAAGCTGGAAAAGAGCCCTGGTACTTTCTTTATCCACTCCTTCTTAAATTCTAAAGGGATAGTATTGAATAGAAAGGTATATTTAGGGAGAATGGACATTTTTAAAAGATTTGATTTTCCTAAAAAAGATAGGGGTAAGGAATCCCAGACCTGAAGTTGTTTCTTTACTTTAGATGTGACCATATCAAAATTTACTTTTGCTAGATTCTCCAGGTTTTGGACAACTTGAATCCCTAAATATCTGATACTTTGTCTTATTAGGTCGCCCTGGTAGTTTGTATTCCATTGCATAATTTCGGTTTTCTGTTGGTTAACAGCATAGCCAGATATTTTACCAAAGCTCTCTAAAGTTTCCCAAATAGCTGGTAACGACAAATGTAGATGACCCGTAAAAATCATCAGATCATCAGTGTAAAGCCCAATCTTTTTTTCCCATCCATTGCATGAAAAGGGGAGTATGTTCCTGCATGCTCTTAGTTTTACAGCCAATGGTTCAATATAAAGATTGAAAAGCAGTGGAGAGAGAGGGCATCCCGGTCTGGTACCCCTACCGATATTTAATTGTTTGGAGAGGTTCCCATTGACCAGCACTCTAGCCATCGGGTTTTTGTAAAGAGCCTTGATTGCTGATACAAAAGTTTGTCCCAGGTTAAAACGCTGGATCGTCTCATGGAGAAAGGGCCAGCTAACCCTATCAAAGGCTTTAGCGGCCTCACATGTCATAACCGTCAAGGGGTTGCCATATTCAGTGGCCAGATCTATTGTACCCAGTAACTCATGCGTCAGGTCTTGTAATTGCCTCCCCTTCATGAAGCCCTTTTGGTCGATGTGTATCAGAGAGCCTACCATCTGATCTAACCGTTTAGTGAGAATCTGCGTATAAACCTTATAATCACTGTTGAGGAGTGAGATGGGTCTATACGACTCGCAGACCCGCGGGTTCTTATTAGGTTTAAGAAAAATTATTATGGTGGCAAGATCCCAAGAAGGGGGAAGGTCTTGATTTAAAGTGAAAGCTGAGTTAAAAAGCTTGAGCAAAATTGGGGCTAATTCTTCTTTCAGTAGAATGTAGATTTCATTTGGGAGAGCATCAGGCCCTGCGGCCTTCCCTTTTTTTAAGCTGTTTATTATGTTGTACATTTTTGCTATTGTAATAGGGGCATTTAATTCACTTTTAGTTTTTCCATTAAGGGAAGGAAGATCTAAATCCCGAAAGAACACTTCTATCTGATCCTTACTAGGAATTATATCTTCTGTGTATAAGTCCTGGAAAAACTGGACAAATGCGTGTTCAATCACCCCATCCTCAGAAATAGTGTTCCCTGTAACTTGGCACTTTAACTCTTTGATGGAGTTTCTAGCTTGATTAACTTTAGTCTTCCAAGCCAAAAGTTTGCCACACCCTTCCCCGTATTCATAGTTGGCAAGTCTGCTGGCTTCCCACTTTCGTTTTACCCTAGCCTCCAGATAATCGTCTAAATTAGCCTTTGCCTTTATCAGCTCACCTTCTAACCGTGATTTAATTGTTGTGTTCAAGGTATACACTATAGTGCCTTGTAGTGTTTTGATAGCGACTTCTAAAGTTTTGATTTTCCTCCCTGACCTTTTTGTTTTGTGATGCGCTTAAACTAGATAGAATACCTCTAAGATAGGCTTTATATGTGTCCCACACCTTGTTTAAGGGAGCTGAATCAAGGTTAAAAGAAAAAAACTAATTTGTTGCTTTTTTTAAATTGTCGACTAGCGAAATATCTGAATGTAAGGTTCGGTTCAAAGTCCAACGCCGCGCTGGGACGTTATCCTTGAACAGAATCTCAAGAGAGACCGCAGAATGGTCAGATAAATGTTCTGGAATATGAGTGACTCTCTTAGTATTATTACAAATAGCAGGGTCTACCAGAAAAAAATCGATCCTGGATCAATGTCCATGTTTTTTATTATGAAAAGTGAATTTACCCCCCTCTGCCCCCTTCTTAGGGCCCATGAATTTCCAAATATCAATAAGGCCTGTATCCTGCATTAATTGTTTCAAGGCTTTCCTCATTTTGGGAACAGCAACAGATGCCCTCTTAGACGTTGTATCCTGTGCTAAATCTAAAAAGACATTAAAGTCTCCCCCCTAGATAATAGGTTCATCTAAGTCTATTAAGTGCAAGAATAAAGTGCGTAAAGGCATGGGGTCGTCCAAATTTGGGCCATAGTACCCAACAAAAGCCAGCCAAACGCCATGAATTTTGGCCTTGGCAATTACCCATCTACCTAAGGGATCTGCCACGGTCTCACCTAATAAGGTTTGAGAGGATTTTTTGAATAAAATGGCCACACCTTTAACTGTGCTGGTTTGCGGGGCGTGGCCAGCAGCATGGCGGAGTAGCTGCAGACACTGAGAGCTCCGCCAGCCTCGGTATTAATCCTGCCATTAATCCTGGGTCCCCATCGCCACAAGGAGCAGATATGAGCGGCGGAGAGTCTCCGGAGGAGAGTGATCGGCGTGGCGACCTTCTGGGCAGTCCCGGAAACCTTTAACACGACTTTATACGGGGACCCAGCCCGGCGCTCGCCTGATCCTAAAATGGCGGCGGTCCGACATCTCTGAGCCTCAGATCTGTGCCGAGCGGAGAAGAGCCTTCCCCCCCCCCCCCGGCAATAACAATCCCGCAGGGGCTGGGGTCTGAGAGGGGTGTACCAGTGACGGCAGCCGAGGGATCACCGGACTGGCGGCGGCTCTTGCTTTTCTTCCTGGGACTTTCGCGTGCTCGAGGTGAGCCGGTTGCGGCCCGCCCGTCGCCGCGGTGAGAGGCGGCCGTTGAGATCTTGGGAGGGTTTGGCAAACGAGTGAGCCCCCTCCCTCCCAACACCATATCCCTGGAGGCCTGAACCCTGCGGCCCTGATTGTGGGGGAAGTGCTGGAAGTGATCCCCGACGGCAGCGCCCTCTGGCCCGGGCTGCACGCTACGCTGCCACTGCACCGCTGGTACCCCCACGTAGTCCTGAGGCTGGTGGCTGGACGTCGCCGCCCCGGGGCGACAGAGACATTAGGGAGCCACACATAGCGGACGCAGCTGCAGGGCGGAGGAGCCCCCCCCTGGAGGGGTTGCACGGTGGGGGCCCGGTCAGAGCGCTGTCAGGGCTGTATCCGGGGCCACGCTGAGGCTAGATGCCATCCGCCGAAGCTGCGGAAGCTTTTGGGTCTTCCCGGGGGTAACGCCATCGGCGCGAAAACCGACGCGTGGCGCAGAGACAGAGCTGTCCCAAGGGGGTAGCGGGCCGCGGCCCTTCATCCTGCACTGGAGAGGGTGGTCGCGCTGCAGGAGGTGGTAGATGGCGAGTTGGTCTTGGCATTGATGTGGTGTCCTCGCCCTGAACGCTGAACAAACCACATAACCCCTCTGCTAACCACCCACTGCCAGTGGCTTCCACCCGAAAATAGCGGGCGCAACGTCGAGGCTAGTTGGGATCCTGGATGGCCCCGGAGACACAGGCCGGTCCTTGAGTGGCCCAACGCCCCGTCTCCTGAGTCTCGTGCGGTAAGACTCCCCTGCCTGCGGTGGAAGGGGACGCGAAGGGCGCCTGCCACCCCGGCGACTTTGTCGACTGACGGCTCCGGGGAAGGATAGGGGCGTACTCGGCGCCTACCAGTGAAGCCGTCGATTTCCCCCCCGTCTCCCTCTCAGTGTTGGGGGTGGTGAGAGAAGTTCCACTTCTGGACCTCAGCCTTTACCGTGCAGCTCTCGAGATGGCCAAAGACAAAGAACCCAAGCAATCACGGCAGGGAAAGATGGACCGCTATGCCAAGGTACTCACAGGTCCGCCTGGGGCGGAGGGTGACCCCGCTCCTCCCTCGGACACAACTACCATCCTGCAAGCTATCCGCGACTCTAGAGAAAGTCTCGAAACGAAACTGGCGGAGGTGAGATCAGAGGTTACGCTGTTGCGCCACGATCTACATAAAGTAGCGGACCGAGTGACGGAAACGGAGCACCGCATATCAGAACTGGAAGATGCCTCCCAAGTCACACGTAAAGATGTTTCGGGGCTCTTGGCGTCCATGGCTGAGGTGGCCTGGAGAGTGGACGATGCGGAAAATAGGGCCAGACGGAATAATCTCTGCTTCTTGGGATTTCCAGAAAAGGCGGAAGGATCCGATCCGGGGCGCTTCCTATTGAACTTCCTACAACACACTCTACCGCAGGCGCCGTTCTCGACTTGCTTCGTAATAGAACGAGCCCTCAGGATGCCAAGTTTTGCCCCACCGCCGGGAACCCCACTTCGCCCCCTGATAGCGCGGTTTCTAAATTTTCATGATAGAGACCTCATACTGCGGGAAATCCGTAAGAAGGGAGAAGTTCGATACGAGAATACCCGTGTGATGGTCTTTCCGGACTATTCCCGAGATGTGCAGAAACAAAGGCGAACCTTTGACCAGGTCAGAGCCAGGATGCGTGCCATGGGGATCCAATACATGCTGCTCTTTCCCGCTAAACTGAAAGTAATATTTCAAGGCTCCACCTTGTTCTTCCAAAAAGCTGAAGAGGCCTGGTCCTGGGTGGAGGAGCGGCCAACCTCTCGGCGAGAGACTCCGAGCGAAGCCGCACCGGCTCTGATGAAACGAGGGGGCCGATCCCAGGACAGATTCCAAGAACCACGCCGGCGGCGTGGGATGAGAACACATGCCTCGGCGGGAAGTACCCCTGGCCGAACACTCAGACCCATGGCCGAAGACCCGCCCCAGTCGGAGTCTGGGGACGACTCGGGGCGTTCACGCTCACAGCACTCAAAGGCCCGGTCCGATGGGACCACACATACTCAAAACTCTGAAGCTGAAGATGAGGCGCCAGACCCGACTAATCATCCTCTACTGCAAAGCATCATCCGTATGGAATCCACGGAGCCGAGCCACCAGGCTCTGGAGACATCGAACCAGCAATCAGTGGACAAGGGCGATGGGGACTGAGAAACGAGGCCGGCTGGCCCCCCCAACAACCAGTGAGACTTTCCCGACGTGTGCAGTGCAGGTACACTGAACAGTGAGACGGGAAAGAGCTCTGTGTGAACTTTTGGTATCATTTTTGTTTAGTTAATTGGGGTGGGAGGGGAAGGGAGGCAACAGACCTCTTGATAGATTACCCATACCTCAGTTGTCATGTTGGCGAGTTGGGGGGAGGTGAGGGTGTCTGAAGAGTGTAGGGAGGGGGGTGGGTTGACTAAAATATTTCAGTTTTTTGGGGAACAGTTTGAGGAAAACGGATATCTTTTTAATCATAATTGTGACCTGGATAGTGCGGTGAGGGAGTTGGGGAGGGGGTGGGCTGAACGAGTCATAAGGGTCGGGCAGGAGTTCACCAACTGTTGTAATTTAAGATGGCAGATCATGGCTATACTGTGATGTCCTGGAATGTCAATGGGCTTGGCAATAAGGTTAAGAGAAGATTGGTGTTGCGATATCTGAAACGGCATAAACCCGACATAATATTCCTACAAGAAACACACTTGCTGGGATCGAGTTGTGCCTTTTTAGGAAGAGGCCAATACACCACCTTAGCCCATGCGGGATTCACCAAAGGCTCACTGGGAGTGGCGATACTCATCAGGAAAACACCTCCCTTTCGGGTCTTACAGCAATGGGCCGATACAGAAGGAACGTATGTGGCAGTGAGAGGGGTCTGGAAGAACAAAACCGTTCCTTCTCATGAGCATCTATGCTCCCCTCGATTGCAACAGCGTACACTGGATGCCGTAGCCACTCTCCTCTTACAGTCAGGTCCTGCATTACCTATACTGGGAGGGGATTTCAATGATGTAACTGATCCCATGTCCGATCGTACGAGATCCCGACCGGGCTGCCCTGAGATCACACCCCTAAAACGGTTCATAGATACTCTGGGGCTTTCTGATCTATGGAGACGGGAACATCCGAATCAAAGAGCATACTCCTATTTCTCTGGGGCCCCTAGAGTATTCTCACGATTAGACTACCTCTTCTCCCCAGCGGGGGAAATACAGCATATAGAAAATATAGAATATTTGGCTAGAGGTGTATCCGACCACTCCCCTCTCCTGATGAGGCTGGGTGGTAGGACTGTCTCATCCACAGCACAGTGGAGGTTGAACGCGTGGGATCTGCGTGATGAGACAATCGCTGAGGAACTCCGGATAGACTCGGAACTCTACTTTAGCGAAAATGAGGGCACAGTTGAGTCAGCGGTGACATTATGGGAGGCTTACAAAGCAGTATTGCGTGACAGAGCCCAAAATATTGTTGCCCATAAGAGGAAACGGGAGACAGAAGAAATTGAGGCGCTAGAACACAGACTCCTGGTTTTAGAAACCACTGACCCGACTGCAATGACTGAACACACCATGCGCCAGCTTGAAACACTCAGACGAGACTATGTGGCTCTCGTGACCAATGAGGTGAGGACACACCAACTTGCAACTCAGCATAGACTCTATGAAACAGGGGATAGAGCAGGTAAATTATTGGCTTGGCTGGGACGAAAAGAGGTCGAAGCGCGCTGGGTACATGCTATCACCGAACATGATGTAACACACACAACCCCGGAGGCCATAGCAGGCGCTTTTGCGAGGTACTATGCCACGCTATACTCCGCCCAAACCCGAGTGGAGGAAACGCAAATACGTAACTATCTTGAGAACACTAACCTGCCTGTCCTAGCGAAGGAGGAGTCAGACTGTTTGGAAGGTGATCTGACACTAGTAGAAGTGATGGAGGCCATTGCTCGACTAAAGTCAGGCAAGACGCCGGGACCCAATGGCCTTCCGGGGGGATTTTTTTAATTGCACAGTGCACTGTTGGCACCACATCTCCTAAAAATGTTCCGGGAGGCTAAAGACCAGGGAATTCTACCAGGGGATCTCCGACTCGCCACTGTGGTTGTTATTCACAAGATGGGGAAACCCCCGGAGGAATGCGGATCATACCGCCCCATATCCCTCCTTAATATAGAGGTAAAGATTTTAGCCACAATCCTCGCACACCGCCTCTTAAAAGTAATTCTCTCTTTGGTTCACGCAGACCAATCAGGATTTATGCCCAAGGGTGCCATCCGGTTTAACCTGCGCTGTGTGGCCAACTGGATAGATACGGTGCAGGGCAGAGATAGTCCCCACTTGCTTCTCTCGCTAGATGCGGAGAAAGCATTTGACACAATACACTGGCCCTTCATGTGGTGTACCCTAGAGGCGATGGGCTTCGGCCCCGTCTTCCGGTCATGGTTGGCACTATTATATAACAACCCAGTGGCTAGAGTCCGGGTTAACGGTACCCTTTCAGACGCCTGGCCAATGCAGCGCGGTACGCGACAAGGATGTCCCCTATCTCCACTCCTCTTTGCTCTGATATTAGAGCCATTGGCGTGCGTTGTGAGAACTGAAGAGGGACTGGGGGGATTCTTAGATGACGCGCGTTGCCTGCAAGTGGAACGCATTTCCCTATATGCGGACGACATACTATTATATGTCACGCAGCCTGAGGTGACACTTCCCCGTGTGCTACGTGTGTTTGAGACCTACGGCTCCCACGCGGGTTATAAAATTAATTGGAACAAATCCACTCTCTATCCCATATGCGGAGCCGTGGACCCACTGAAGTATCCGAGTTGTTTGAAGATCTCTACAGAGGGAGTTCAATATCTGGGGCTGTACATTACTATAGACCCGACGAGCCGAGTGCAGCGTAACATTGGGAAGCTACTGTCAATTTTCCAGGCAGATGCTAAACGCTGGAGGTCACTCCCTCTGACTATTATGGGTAGAGCGGCCATGTTCAAAATGGTGACGCTTCCCCAACTTCTGTATGTGCTACAAAACACATACCACAGAATACCGGACACAATTTTTGCCTCTATAGATAGTGAACTGCGTCTCCTATTATGGGATGGGGCGCACCCGCGCATAGCTTTACGAACTCTGCAGCGTACAGCATATAATGGGGGACTGGCCCTCCCTGATATCCGAACCTACGATAGGGCAGCACACCTCATTGTCCTTAAGGAATGGATACACATGCCAGCTGACCATCCCACATACAGACTGGAGAGGCTCCAATTTCAGACTCGCGCACACACTTACATTACATATATGGGGGTTCGGGAACGGCACGTCTCCTTCCGGCGACGCAACGGGTAATAGGGGCATGGAGAGTGGCTGAAAAGCAGATGAAGTGGGAGGGAAAACCTACGCGCGAAACTCCACTGTGGGAAGGTGTCAGACTAGTCGAACTGAGGAAACTTACAGGATTCCACCAATGGGATCTCATAGGCATTTCCAAGATAGGAGACCTACTGGATAAGGGGTCGCTAGCCCCCTTCTCAACCCTGCAGACTAGATACCAACTACACGATTCCCAAAGGTATGCATACCTCCGACTTAGACATGCCTGGTTGGCCCAAGGACTAAATGAAGTGACGCTGCCCGAATATGCCCCTCTGGAAGGCAGACTCCTTCAGGAGGAGATCCAGACCCAGGCGATATCCCTCACATACAAAACACAAATTAATAATTTCCCGGACAATCTGGGACCGCTGCGCGCTAGGTGGGAACTCACCACTGGGCCCCTAGAAGACATAGATTGGGAGGCGGCTCTCATGCACCCACGAGAAGTAGCAATAAGACTGCGGCTGCGACTTATCCAATATAAGATTCTTCATAGAGCCTACTTTGATAGGGCGCGTCTCCACAAGATTGGCAGAGCGGAAGACCACTCTGTCTCCGCTGCCACGTTGAATGTGGTAACTACATACACACCCTATGGGAGTGCGGCCACATTCGCACATATTGGCTCACAGTCAGGGAGGAGTTGAACAGAATACTTGGAACGCAGCTGGAACTCGACGCAAAATTCTTCCTATTGGGAGTTCCCTCTGACGTTGATCTTCCGCGCCATAGACTAATACTGGCTAACCTGGGGCTAGTCGTGGCCAAGAGAGATATAGCCAAACACTGGAGGGCCCAACAGGTTCCCACGTTACTGGAATGGAAGGCTGGGATGGACCTGTATATGGGGGCTGAAAAAGTGTAAGAAAATTTGACAGCCATGGATCAAGCATTATAAACTGGACATTGATGATGATGAGAGAACTCTCGAGCATGGGGGAGATAGACTAGGCTTAAATACTCAGGAACAAGTATGCCATGTCCAGAAATGACCGAGATGAATATAGGTGTACCATCTGAGGGCCTATGTTGTATAATGTGTTTGGTGATCCTCTTCTTTTCACAGTCTGCACTGTTCTATGTCCAACCAACTGTACATGTTCCCCATCATTTGACCTGGACCGCACTGTATCAACTAATGATTCAGTTTCTGAGATGTATATTTTTGTTTGTTAAATCACTAAACAAAAATTTCAATAAAAACATTTAAAAAAAAAAACTGTGCTGGTTTGCGTAGTACATATACAATGATCAATCCATTGTTGGCTTTTTAGAATTGCAGACCATTCTTCTTTAAGAAGATGGGATTCCTGAATAAACATAACCTCAGAGTCGCTAAGCTTCAGATATTCTATGATTTTCCTCCTTCTCGAAGGTACCCTAAGTCCATTGACATTCCACGTTAATATCTTTAAAAGCCTAGGCTTATCCGGGCCAACCATAAAAGGAATTGATGTACCAAGAAAGACCAGGGTAACTCAGCCAGTCACGAGAAAAAACAAAACAAAAAAAGGTAACTAATAATGACAAACGAGGACATTTTATTGATTTTCTCCCACATGCTCCTGCACCAAATGTGATTCTATTTTTTTGGTTTTTTGTAAGATTGCATTTTTTACACGTGACCCCCCCCACTCCCCCCCACCCACCCACCCTGGGGAACCCTCCCTAATAACTAGAGGTATACTGTGGATACCTCATTTGAGCTCTCCTTCGGCATGGCGGTCGGTTTTAGGTAGATATTATACTGATTGTGCCTTGACCTGCTCTATAAAGTCCTTCACCTCGTTTGGATCTCTGAAGTTATACATTTTATTGTTTCTCATGACCCTCAAAGATGCCGGAAATCTTATATTTGCAGTGGCACCCAAGTCTCTTAATTCCTGGATAAATCTGCCAAGTTCCCACTGCCTATCCAGGGTAGTACGAGAGATATCAGACCTGATACGAAAAGACCAATCATTTTTTAGGTCTCGCCTACGCAACCCGCATGCGCTGCATAGGAAAAAGACCTCTTGTAATCGATTCAGTTTTGGCCCCAAAAACGTGCACGCGTTGCATAGCTTTCAATGGCAACGCGTGCACGTTTGGCGATTCCCTTGCGGGAGCGAGCTTTCAAAACCATCTGTTAGTAATTAACAGATGGTTCCTGCTCGCTCCCGCAAGGGAAACCGGCGCAGGCCCCCTCCTCTCTCCCCTCCCCCTGCTGCCTCTCCTGTTTCAGCACGAGACGCGCGCTTGGTTTTTTTTGTATGCATATTTATATAGGGCGAACTCGACCCGAAGGTATTGGAGCGCTTTACACGAGCACCGTATTTACATTACACATTCAGGCACGGGGAGATTAAGTGATTTGCCCAGAATCACAGGATGTGGACGCGACCCCGAGGCTCGAACCCTGGTTTCCAGCACCAAAGTCGGCAGTCTAGCCGACGGACCACATCCTCTCCCCATCCTCTTGTTATTTGCACACAGCCGAGGTCGCCTGCAGCCGGTCATTGGGAGTGACCGATAAGGTTGCTGTGCTCCTGAACTGGCGGAATCGAAGCCGCTGCCATGTCATTGTTTCAGTAAGCGTGTGCTGTTTGCTAGTTTAAATGACTAGCGTTCACCTCCCCTTTTTTCTGGACACACAGAGCCCTGCCGCACTTGTCCCGTTCTTTCTTTACTCACTTTTTAGTTGTCTCGGCAGACATGCTTTCCAGTCTTTACCATCCGGGCTGCTCCTCTCCCTTCTGTCCCCACCCACCATCACCCTCCCCGGTTTTCTGTTTACTCCTTCCACGTTGAACTCCGACACCTTCACTTTCGGGGAGGATGAGGGTTGAACTCCGACACCTTCACTTTCGGGGAGGATGAGGGCTGGGAGAACAGTCAGAGAGGACACAGCCGGCTGCACGCACTCTTCATGGCGCTGCTAGATCTCTTCCGGGGGTACCGGGACTGGACCCTGCTCCTGGACAGCAAGGAGGACGAGAGGAGACAGGAAGCTGCTCGGCGGCCACATGGATCCGGCTAGGGGAATGGAGGTGAGGAGAGGTGGGGATTCGGGGGGGGGGGGGGGGGGGGCAGGAGCTCTCGGCCAGCTGAGCTGCTGCCAGGGGGCACGGAGGACGCCACCCGCAGGCCTGGCTGTGTTTCTGGGATTGCACCATGTATGTACATTGTAGAACAAGCATTTGAATGTATATGTTTACGTTCCTGGTGCATCTGAATTGTAACACTATACGCATTTAAATGGAATTTGCGTTTGCTATGTTCATTTGGGTTAGATTTCGAGTTGTGCTCGAACATAATTATCGTAAAGCTTTATCTGGCTTGATTCTGAGAAATATCGGCAGGGTCTGTGTGCGAACGTTTACAAGCAGAGCCGCCTTCAAGTTACCACAGCTGGTTCCAACCTGTATCGTCCTATTTGCTGGAAAACTCATTTTAAGATGCGTCAGAGGGGCGCCATGCTGATGGGAAAGTTAGTCTCTGTTACTCAAAGGGATTCTCTGTCACTCTTTAATTCAAAGGAGCAATCCTAAAGTTTTGATCGACATATTTAAATGTAGAAATGTCATTTGACACCTAGGCTGCTGGCGTATAAAATTACGGAAGTTCTCGAAAAATCCTTCTCAACATTTTATAATAGGCAGAATTAGCGGTGCTGCATAACGCAGCGAAGCTTTCTGTTGGCTGTATGTCCTTCAGCCTCTTTCATTATGCATCTGTCTTCCGTGATCAGCTCAGTTTTTGGGGGTCGGAGGTCAACCTTGAGTGGAATAACACTGGGAATGGAGGTTGACTTTAAGGCCTTAACCGCTTTTTTTTTTTTAAGTTGTTTTCCTCAAAGGTTTTGTACTGCTAATTACTGCTCTGCATCTGTAGACATGGACAATTGAGGCCGTGCGTCTTATTGACATGTCTGAACTGGACAGTGTCATTTAAAGTCTGCACCCATGTCCTTGTTTAGGAAACGGGTCTGTTGACGAGTTTAATTTACAGCTGTATGCTGCAGTCTCACGGCGTGACGCTCCTCGCACCACACACGGCTCTGTGCATCTTAAGAAAGTGAAACACTTCACATCTTGGTTAACTTGTGAAGTGACATTCCAAGTTGTATCTTTGTTTACCCCAATGGGCTGCTGAGTCTGTAAAGAGATGTGGCTGTGTCCAGCTGGGTTTCCGTTTATTGCCGACACTTACAGCCAGGTCACAACGAGCAAACAAGCATGTGCAATGCAATAAGTGTCGCATTGCTAAAAGTTTGAGCTATAGGCGTTGCATTCTTATTTGCAACACCAATAGCTGAACCTTTCGGTAATGCGAGACCTATTGCATTGCATAGCTGAAGCCTAAACTATAAGACTTCAAAACAAAACTTATTTATATCAACCAACCCCACATGGCAGAAAAGTGTACAGCTTATACATCTATAACAGAAGCTGCAACCTGTTGGTTACAGGTATCTAACTTTTTCTTTATCTGTATGGTGGAGCCTCATTCAGTCCTAACATACGTGTCATCATTTTGCTTTCACTGCACCACAGCATGTAACCTTAAATCTAAAATGTACATGTGTGCTTGCATGGATTCATGCATGCCCAGTTCCTTTCTATCTGTCTTCCCATTTCCTAGTCCCTTTCTCTTTGGCATACAATACATGTATTATTGAAGGAAAGCATAATGTTGCATTATTGCGGATTGCGCTTGGTACTCCATTGCTGATTCAAAGCACTGTGAACAAGTAATACTTTCAATATATACTCAAAGGTATAATAAAAATCCCAAAAATCTGCAGATGCATTAAAGTACAGAAACGTTTCTTAAGCACTTTTTTTCCTATACATACCTGTGAGGTGTTTTCAAATCCTCACAATCAGATGTCAACATGCAACAGCAATTTTACAACTCTTTAATAATGTATATTATTATCACTCCTCCGCGCCAGTGCCACATAATTACACGCCACATAATTACACAACTCAATGCAACATAAATACACTCCACATAATACCACTCAGTGCCACGTAATAACACGCCACACAATTACTCTACTCAATGCAACATAAATACACTCCATATAATACCACTCAGTGCCACATAATTACACGCCACATATTTACACTCTACTCAATGCAATATAAAAACACTCCACATAATACCACTCAGTGCGACATAGTTACACGCCACATAATTACACTGTACTCAATGCAACATAAATACACTGCACATACCATTCAGTATCACATAATTACTCTACTCAATGCAACATTAATACACTCCAAATAATACCACTCACTGCAATATAATTACACGCCGCATAATTGCACTCTAATCCATGCTACATAAATACACTCCACATAAATGCACTCTATGCCACATACCACCAATCAACATAAATGCACTGCACACCATGACACAATTTCACTAAGCATAACTTCACTCAACACCACAATTCCAGGCCACATAATTCAACTCCACACATTTCCAATACACACCACATAATTACACACCAAACAACATATTTCAACTCCACAATCCACAACGTACCTCCAATCCACACCATATAGTGGCACCACCTGAGCACCAAACATCACTCACCACCACCATTTTCCATCAGCGCACCACCTAAGCATCACCTAAACATCACGTCAGTCTGCCCTCGGAATCTGGCATCTGTTGATTCTCCCCTAGTGTCCGTCCGCTGCTCGCTTTCTAATTAAATTACTGTTTTCCAACCACCACTCCCCCGTTATTTATGTCCCACTCCCCCATAACAAAAAAAATTACAACAAACGAGCATAAGAACACGCAGGAAGAAGTTGCCAGCAGTGCTCTACAACATAGCCAAAAGTTCTGGCTAAACACATAATGTCCCAAAGGCGAGTCCTATTGGCTATGCCAATGCTTGTCTCCTTTACTTGGAACTTTTCTGTCTTATGTGCTGATATCTGGAAAGTCTGCGTTGTCACTACATTTACTTGCTTGATAGGCAGGTTAACTGTAGAATCTGCGTTGACCAGCAAGGACTTCTCGACTGACTCCAAGCGGGTGACTAGCAGACAGAGAATTCTCCAAAATGCGAGAATCTACTGCTGAGTAAATTGATGACCTCAATATTCGAACTTGCCAGCTGGGAATCCGGCTCTTTCAGGTCTGCAGGCATTTTGCCCTTCCTGCCAACTCTCATATACCCCTTGTTGCCTCTATTCCGTTTTATTGGGGGCCGCTTGTCAGTTTGAGAAAAGGGAGCTGGCATTCAGACATTAGTCTGGGACGTGATGATACTAAATTCAACCAAACGGTACCCTATTAGAGGCAGAACCATGGGCAATTGCCAGTACAGCTGAAGACCTGGTCGATGGAGGCAAAGCTGTTGATGAATCTGTCGAGAGGGAGCGCTGTTTCTCTGCTAATTCAGTTTATTTGTCAATAGCCCCCTCTACTTGCTCGGAAAAAAGAAAAAGCCTCCAAGTTTGGAGGTTTAGCTGGAGCATGTTTAATACACAGCCTTGTGTCTCCCCATTTCGAGCGATACTATGGGAACAGTACCTTTTAAATGCAGGGCTGGGGGAGGGGGGGTGCATTCCAACCTCCTCCAGGCAATTTTGGGCAAAGACAACTATAGCCATATAGCTCAGTGGCATTGGCCCCTCCTGTCTGACCACGAGCAAATCGACAGCAGAGCATTGTGGGGCTTGGAGTCCCCTGCAATCATTGTCCCGCACAGCAAGAGGCCTATATGCGCTTTATTGCCAGTTGGTATTAGCCCCTCCTCTCTGGCCTCGAGCTAGCCAACAGGGCGTTGTGGGGCTTGGAGTCCCCTGCAACCAGTGCAAAATTAATAACTAGAAGCTTTGTCAATGTTTATTTAGTTTGCACTGGGTATGTATTGTGGTTCGGCTTGGCAAGATGATTAATCACTGGTTGTTTACTTGCGCTCCCTTCCAACAGATATTGTTCGTTTTCACTGCCATTTTCATCAAGCAAAGGGCAGCGCTGTTTTCTTTCCAAATGGTACGAATTCAGTGTTGAACAGCTTTAAGAACTCTTTATTGCAGCTCTGCTCTCTGGCTGCTTATAGAGCTTCTGCACCAACAACCACCAACAGGAAGATCTGGAGGGTAACTACAGAATGACCTGCTCTGCACTGTAGGTGCTGCAGACTGCATCTGAGGTACTGAGCCACCTTTTCCCGGTATTGCACAATTTGTTAGGGCTCCATGAACAGGCCTCACCACTTCATGACCGTATAGCTGCTGAGTGCCAGTTGAGTGAAGATTGCAAGATGGCGGAGAGGGTTGAGAGCAGGCAGCTCAACTACTGCCCCAAGCACCCTTTCCTGCCACCCCCCTCCTGTCGCGATCACAAGCAGCTGCCACCTCCTTGCCTCCTCTCTCAAACTCCCGCTATAACCAGATGCAGAAACCATGTGCTCTTATTCTGCTCCATCTTGAGCTTCTTTGGCTCTGGAATTATGCTCTAATCGGGAATATCATGCCTAATATGTCCTTGTGACTTTCAGAGCAGCAAAATCTTTGGCTTCTTACTCACTCTTTGGATTTTCCCCTCTTCCTTTTCCTTGGAGTAAGATTTTGGTACTGGAGTGATGATTATGATAGAAAGGAATAAAGGAGTAAGCAAGCACATAGTCCTGCACCAATCCAAACACTGGAATGAGTGGAGGGATGCTATTGTATTGTATGTCTAAATAAGTAATTACACCTGGCATGGTCCTGAAGTGCTTTTTCACATGGGTACCATGCTACTCTTTGGGAGGCAATGTTAGTGATTAGTGTGTAATTTGTAGTTAGTCATGCTGTTTCCATGAAATTTATTTAGAAAAATTGTTCTTGAGCAGACCATTGCGCAATTGTTCAGATTCTGTTTGTGAGGCTAGTTTTATGTACTTCGCTTAATGTGATGCATGACACTATTGGCAACATTATCATGCAAATGGATGTTAGATTGTCTAGCAGTTTGTGTCATGCTGTTCAGTATTGTTGGGGTTTTTCAGAGTATCTCCTAAGCTTCACCTGCTTCTTTTCGGTGTGTGTAAAGCAGAATATTTTATAAGTAGACTTTTTTGTGACCAGGGAAGAATTGGGCTATTCATGAAGAACCGCTTTCTACCCTTTTTGATACACAATCTTGTCTTCCCTACCATTGTCGGTGTAGATGCTGAATGACCTCTAAACCTCCTCGCGACATTAAATGCGGGTTTGGGGGGAAGTTAGGATGCAGGATCAGATTATGTACCTCAAGTGCAAATTTTATGTTTGTGAATTACACATTCACATTTCGCTCATTTACAGTGGCAGCGCATTTCATATATTTACAATATAAGGCTTAGGAAGATTGTCATGTTCCCAGAATCACACAAAAGCTGGGGTTAAAACCCTGGTTCCAAAGTTGGCAGTTCACCACGTAACCAAAATTTCCCCTTTTTCCCTTCACAGGTGTGTCATTTCATGGTCACTCAACACTACTTTGGCATCACTTCAATTCATGCTGAGCCAAAACGCAACACCTCTCCTCTCTCCACATTCAGCATAATTCTGGGTGTGCTGGAACACACTGTCCATTTCTTCCTTCTTCGCTCCAAGATATACAGTAATAGAATTAATATATTTCTTTTGTTCTACAAGTAGTACCAGAATAGCCCTTCTGTCCTTATTTCATATAATTCATAGAATGCCAGATTGCGCCCCTTTTTAGGTCTCGCCTATGCAGCGCGCAAGCGCTGCTTAGGAGGGACCTCTTGGCATCGCTCAGGACTTTAGTCAGACTCATGCATGTTTTGCACTGTTCTCTATTGCCACTCGTGCACGTTTGGCGTTTCCCTTGCGGGAGCGTGCAGCGGCGCCATCTGTTAGCAATTATCGCCTGCGGCTGCTCGCTCCCGTAAGGTAAATGCCAAACGTGCACAAGTGGCAATAGACAACCGTTGGCGATATTTCGAGCGAGGTGTACCCCCTGGTTTACTTTGCTTCATTTGCCATGTGCGGGTTTCGCGGCCGCGGCCCCCGCTCTCCAGATTTCAGCACGCATAACTTTACTTTCATTTCCTCAGCAAAATGCCATGTTCCATTTCCAGGCGCCTTTGATCAGCGCTGTAGCAGTGAGCACGGCACAGATTAATCGGTTTGTCAGCGGAAATGCTTGTTAATATTTTCGATGGTGGCCAGCAGCAGAGGGATTTGAGCGCGTCATATCGGGTCTGGAAGCAGTGGTGTTCTTGTAAAGCGGTGAGTTTGCAGCCCCCCTTTTTGGGGATGACCCTGCTAAATAGGGGGTCATTACTCCTACCTCTGGTTGGCACCCATTTGGTCGGCTCCTCCGGCCTCCTGGTGTTGCGGGGCGCAAATATGCAGCGCCATCGGTCAAGACTGTAAGGTGGCAAATCGGAGTGTCCTACGGTTATCGGACCGTCAGTACTGGTCCGTGTATCTTGTTGGCAGGCGGCTCATACATCTGGGTCCTTGTGTTGCCCAATGGAACCGTTGGCCTGGTGGCGCATTACCAGTGTAGGCATTTGCGTCCCCCCCCCTTCCAGTCCGCTTCGGGGGTAGATTGTCTGTTTGGGTAATGGAACCTTTGGGCACGTACAGCGCTCCGATACCTTTGAGTTGATTTGGCGTTAAAAGAGAAAAGCCGAAAATCCAAATGCCAACCTTGCTGTGTTGGGTAAATCACAGCTTGTGATGCTAGGCAAATATTCTTGATCGCGCTCATGCCAGAAGTCTTCTACAAGACTGTTGCACATGATTTTGAGCCGAGGCTGCGGCATAGATTTACCAGCGGAATAGTTTAAATTGACTAACAGGCCCAAAGTATTTTCACCACGCAGAAGTCAGCGTCTGATATGCAAATTACCTGGTAACATGAGGCACGTAGGTTTTAGACGATGTATATGACCATTTGTCATGTACCCAGTGCTCTATCAAAGTGCTATAAGACCTTCGGGTCGGGTTCACTCTACTTGCTGCATTTTATAATATTTTCGAAGGGGGAGTTTTGTGATGCTCATTAAGTGTGTTTTTGTTGGTTAACAAGATGAAAGTGTTTTTGCCATGCAGAAGCGCAGCCAGATCTTGATGTACCGCGCATGCTCCACGTCATTCTCGTGCATCACTTGCACCCTAATCAGGCCCTGCTACCACTACACACTTTCTGCATACAACCCCAGGCAAGACTGCATATTGCGAGCACAGGGCCACTAGCAGCATCTGTCCCGCCTTACCGGCCTCTCGCGTTTTCCGCCTCCAGATCCCACTCCGCCTCCTGCCTCTCTTCCTCCGCTCCTCTCTCTACACCTTCCTGTCTCGCTCTCTGCCTCACTCTGTATCCATCTGTCTTTCTCACTCACCACATGCATGTCCTCTCCATCTATTCCTCCTCTCCTTGTCTCTGCCCTCTGCTCTTTCCCATTTAACCCAGCTCTCTTTACCGCCTTTCCCTGCTTGTGTGTATCCTCTCTTCACATTTTCACTCTTCTCTCTCACACGCACATTTTCGTATTTCCTTTCCATCAGTAGAACCTATATCTCATCCATTGTCTTGTTCTCCTCCCGCTTATCCCTTTCTCTCTTCTATGTCTGTCTTTTTCTAAGCATCTCTCCAGTCTGTGACTGCCTCTTTACGTATATATTTTCTTCTTTCTGCTTGTTTTGCCCTTCTCCCTCTAGCTTTGCTTGTCTCCCGGCTCCTCTCTGCCCTGTTCGGTCCACATGCATCCCTCTGATGTTCGTCATCCGTCTCCTCACAGACATCTAGATCTGGCCTCTCTGAGCTCTGTGCTTTGTTTCTGTCATGGGGTGATCCAGGTGATTCATTCACCCGCACTGTCTTTTTTTTTTGCCCACCCTCCTCCTGTGCACCCATACGTACCCAGGCTCCTCCCTCACCAAGAAAAAAACGGCACAAAGTCATGCATTGATTTAAGCTTGCATTCATGCACAATATTTGCTCCACGTACTTCGCTATTCAGGGTCTCTCTTGGTACAGATGTATTGGCTTACAGCATTCTTTTCACATTTTGCTTTGTCACAGTGAGTGCTTTGGAGGTGATACAAGTGTCACTATTTGTGATTAGATGCCATGAATGAGACTTTCTGTAATTTAATGTATGTTAAGAACTCGGTGCCTTGAGCTGCTGTGCATGCCATTTTCCAAAATCTGATATTGATGATGTTTCCAGTTCCCATTTCTAACATTGGATGTCTCTGGTTTTAGATGTTACTCTGTGTTAGGGTGTTGTTACATGGTACTTTCTAAAAATTGATTTCTTTTATCATTTCCACTGACTGGCGCTGTTTCTTGTAATGCTACAAGCGCCCTTCTCTGGCTTTTAGTATCTCAATATTAAAATGCCATTTTTGGACAGTTGGGCAGCAAGTGTCATGTGATGTTACAAGTACCCGTTTCTAGCAGTGGAAGATGTTGGGTGCTATGCTTTCAACTTACTGACAACGAGTATCTGGGGTTATTACAAGTGGTACTATTTGACTGTGAATGCTTTGGGGTGTTTAAAGTTCTATCTGCTGACAATGAGTGTCTGGGATATATTACCTGCCCTACTTATTGATAGTAGATGTTATGTTTGCCAGTTCCTCACAGTGGAGGTCTTAGGATGATCTCATTGCCACTTCCTGACACGGAGTGTCTGATGCTACAAGTACCACCTGCCTCAAAATTCATTAGTAAATCGGACCTTTTGCAGATGGCTGCTACTTATAAAGTGTACACAGTCTGCAGCAGTTGTGTGGCCCTTCAACCCCTGGTGGCACAGCACATAGGATAATGTGCTGCATGGCTAAACACTTATAAGGTCCCAAAGGCGAGACCTATTGGCTATGCCAATGCTTGTTTTATATGTTCCAGCCTTTAAAGCTCCGGAAAGGATTCTTTCTTTCAGAGAATATGATTTAAAATTCACTAGAATCCTTCTTGCCGTTTTTCTCCCCGGACGACTCACAAAAGGATCACGATGGACTCTCTATATATCTTCCTCTAGTGTAGTTTGATCAACATCCATGTTATATTCCTTTAGAAGGGTAATTACAAAGGCCTTAATATCCCCCCCTTCAAGGCCCTCTGGAACATTTAAAATTCTGATATTGTTCCTTCTTGCGTTGTTTTCAAGAGATTCTAGTTTATCTCTAAGGTCTTTTTCGCTGTTCTTGAGCTTCTGAATCTCTTCCTGATTACTGTCAACCTTCATAGAAATATCTTTATATGAAGCTTCCATAGCCCCCACTCTATCTACCAAACTGTTGATTTTATCCTCCATAACTTCGCAATAACCTTGTATTTTCTGTTGGTTAAGTTCTGAAGTTGCAAATTTCTCTCTGACTTCTGTTAGTAGAGTGGACATTAGGTTTTCTAACCGGGGGAATTTGTTGGAACCATGTCTAGAGAGGGATTGCCTGTATTGTCCTGTGGCTGGGTTTCTGCGAGAACCGAGATGAAACTGGGACTATGAGAGGGACTAGAGCTAATGTTGTCTGGACTCGGGGCTAGATTCTCTTCCGCTAAAGGATCAAACATATTTTCGAATAAAATATGATCAGTCTTTGTTTTTTTAGGGCCAGCGGCTGCCATACCTTCTCTCCCTTGTTTATATGGTGTGATCTTATGGGGTTGAGAAGAGATTTGGAGATTAGTTTGAGAGTCTACTGAGACTCGTTGTGCCTGCACTTTAAAGTAAGAACGTAGCGAGGGAGTGATTTTAATACTTTCTGGCTATTTCTTTGCGTGCTTAATATTTATTTTTTGACCAGTTTTCGCCGCGGGCAGTTTTTTAGACTTGGAGGAACGCAAATTACACACAGTTTGTTCACTCTGTGTGGGTGGTGAGACTACAGGAACCTTTGGGGGAATATCCCTAGAAGTGAGTGAAGTTAGAGCTAATTCACCCTTTCCCCAAACACCTCTGCTTCTTAAGGTGTACCTATTCACACTTCCCACAGCTCCCACAATGTGACTTAGTCTCCCTCTATCCTCTTTGTTTACCGGAGGGGCTAATTTCTGCCTAGAGATTTCAGTGTTAATGCCAATGTCAAGACTGCCTTCCGGTAAAGCCCGCTCCCTCCTCCTTACCGGGGTCATCAAAGGTTCACTTAAGGCATCTCTTGGCTCTTGCTGAATTTCAAGGGAAGTTTTGGTTTTAAACGCCAGTAATGCCTGAGAGCAGACACAGACTAGTCCCTCTCGCCGGGAAACCGATCCTAGCAGCAGCGCGGCGGCTCTAGCTGAGCCGCGCTGCAGCCTCCGCCCACCCTCCTCCCAGTGTTCCCGGGCATTGTTCACTGCGTTGGTCCGCAACCAAAAACAGCATAAACCGCCGCAATGGAAGCCTCGGACCGAGAGATTCAGCCCCCAGCCCCCGCGCCGCCTCCGCCCCGCAAATCTCACGCTCTAAGAGGCACTGGTAAGTTCATGAATTCTCGCCGATACCTCCAGCCTGGGAGAGCTCGCGACCGACGCTAGCTAGCGGCCGCCATGTTCCCCCGAAACACACTCTTTCATAGTTATGTGGTTTGATTTAATCTGAAAATTTTCCACTGATGTGTTGTCTTTTAAGGGGTTTTCCATATGAACAGTCACGGTCAACGCACGTTTCGGTGGAGAAGCTTTACAACCACCTTCATCAGGACCATATTGGTTAGAAAATAAATCTCAAATGTGGACGGGGGTTATCTGTAAAATGACAAAGACAAAATCGATTTCCAGTTTCACTGTGTGAGGGAACTGTCTAGAAAAAACACTAAGTTAAAATGGCCAACCATTTGAAAAACATTAAGCATACTTGAACATGATCCCGTGATACAAACAGACACTGAGGTCCAAAAAGTGCTCACCAATGTGTGCGTCCTATACATGCTCTAGAACTGAGGCCATGCTCCATCATGCCAACATGTATATATCTGAAAGAGACACGTTAGTGACAGATTCCTTACCTTAGAATATCCCCAGGCGTCAGGCTGGATCCGGAAAGTTTTTGCGTAGCAGTACCCTTGCGCGTCGGTAGGCGGCGTCGTGCGGCTCCGCGTCCGTCGTCGGCGTCGTGATCGCCGGGATGACGTCGCGGGCAGTACTTAGACGCGCGCGCTGACGTCAGTTCTTCTTTTTCCGCGCCAGCAAGCGCAGATCCGGGAAGAGCAGTGCCCTAGTCATTTTTTGACTAACTTTTTTGGTGAATTTTTTCACTGTTTCTTCGAATCGACTCCAAGGTGTCGTAGGGATGCCCGGCTTTAAACGTTGCGACGCCTGTGCTCGGATGATGTCCATCACAGACCCGCATCTGGAGTGTCTTCTGCCTCGGCCGAGGCCACGACACAAAGTCGTGTTCCGACTGCCGGGCCCTCAACCCGAAAGCTTTGCGAGAGCGGTCTCGAAAGCTCCTCGAGGCCCGGCAGTCGGCTCCGCGCCATTCCAAGCCCCGGTCGCGTGAGAGGTCGAGGGGTCGGTCGCGGAGTCCTCACCGGTCGTCGGGATCCAAGTCTTCGTCGTCCGGTAAGCACAAGAAGTCCAAAAAGCATCATCGCTCTAGGACTTCGCCTCGCCGGTCTCGCGACTCGGCTGAGGCCCCTCCCGGCACCGTCCCCGCGGCCCCGGACATGCCTTTGGAGTCGCCCCCGCAATACCCGTCCTTCCCGGGTTCGGGGGCGGATCCGGCCCAAATACAGGAATTCCTTTCGGCCATGGCCCGCCTCTTCGGGCCTCAAGGTCCCTCCGGTGCGCCTTCGGGCCCCGCGGGCCCTGATGGGGTTGCCCCGGCGTCGCCGACGACTCCGGTCCCGGCGTCGCTCGTGCCTCCAGCCTCGATTCCGGCTTTGGCCCCGGCCTCGATCCCGGCTCCGGTGGTACCGCAACCCCCATCGACGCCGGTCGACCTGACCACGCCTCCGCCGGCGCCGATGTCTCCGGTGCCGTTCCTGACGCCGCCCGGGGCTCCGGGCGGCGTCGTCCCCATGTACTCTCCGGCTCCGGACATGGAGCCGGACCGACGTCGCTCGACGCCGGTTCCGGCGCCGATGGGACCTTGGGTCCCAAATGTCCCTCCTCCTCCTTATTTTGAACCGGAGGAGGACCAGGAGGACTGGGAGGGGTCTGAGGACCCTCTGACACAGCAGTGTCAGTATGATGAGGACTGGGCAGAGGACCTAGGGGATGCCAGTGGTCTAGATACTTCCCCTGACACTGGCATGCTGTCTCCTCCCGTGGCTACGGAGGAGGGAGCCAATTTTGCAACGGTGTTGCGTAGGGCAGCTGGAGCCTTACATCTCCGCCTCCCTACGGTGATGGTCAAGACTAATCTCTTGACAGAAGTGCTTCAGCCGGCGGCCTCCTCCTTGGAGACTGTGCTGCCGTTTAACGATGCACTTACTGACGTTCTTTTGGGCGCCTGGTCCAAGCCCAACACAGGGGCTCCTGTGGATAGGAACGTGTCCCGACGCCATCGCCCAGCTCCGGGCGACCCCCTGTTTCTCTCTGTCCACCCCACTCCTGAGAGCTTGGTTGTCCAAGCCTCCGCTTCCCAAACCGCCTTCCCTACCGCCCCTCCGGATAGGGAATCCAAACGCCTGGATCAATTTGGGAAGAAGGGTTTTTCTTCCTCCAGTGCTGGCGTGCGGTCCATCAACACCGCTTGTCTTTTGGGCCGATATACCCACTCCTTGTGGGATTCGGTGGCGACTGTTTTGCCCCAGTGTTCTGAGGAGGTCCAGACACTGCTTTCCCGCGCCATTGCGGAAGGAAGGGATGCGGCCAAATACACCATACGATGTGGCCTTGATACCGCCGACTCGCTGGGCAGGTCTATTGCAACGACGGTGGCGCTGCGTCGCCACGCCTGGCTGAGAACCACTGGTTTTTCAGGGGATGTCCAGAATACTCTCATGGACATGCCCTTTGATGGAGTCGGTCTTTTTGGTTCCAAAGCAGACCATGCGTTGGAGCGCTTTAAGGACTCACGGGCTACTGCCAAGTCCCTGGGCCTTTCTGCTACACGCCCTCCGCTAACTTCTGCTTTTCGCCCCTATCGTGGCCACGGAAGGGGCGCCCAGTCACGTCAGCAGCCCAGCCACCGGCCCGCGCAGCAGGCGTCTTCGCGTGGCCGAGGACGTGGATACCGCCGTGGCGGTTCGGGCAACCAGCGTGCGGGTCAGGCCACCACCTCCAACCCGTCCGCGGCCTCCAAGCCCTCCTAGTCCCTCCTTTCAGGTGCACAGCACGCCAGTAGGGGGCAGGGTCCGCCATCACCTTCACCACTGGCGTCCCATCACCTCGGACAGGTGGGTCTTGGACATTGTCCGAAGGGGCTACTCCCTCCCCTTCGAGACCACCCCCCAGCCATGCCACCTCAATTCCACCGCATGTCAGGGGATCACTTGGTACTTCTGCAGAAGGAAGTCACGGCCCTCTTGGCCAAGAGGGCCATCGAGCATGTTCCGACCCCAGAAGTAGGACGTGGTTGCTACTCCCACTACTTCCTGGTGCCCAAAAAGGACAAGGAGGACATGCGTCCTATCTTGGACCTCCGGAACGTCAATCGCTTCCTCCGGAAGGAGAAGTTCAAGATGCTCACCCTAGCTCAGGTCTTGACTGCCCTCGACCCTGGAGACTGGTTGGTAGCGTTGGACTTGCAGGACGCTTATTTCCACATCCCCGTCCTGCCGGCCCACCGGCGTTACCTACGGTTCACGGTAGGCCTCGAGCATTTTCAGTTCACCGTGCTCCCCTTTGGCCTTACCAGTGCCCCTCGGGTGTTCACGAAAGTGATGGCGGTGGTCGCAGCTCATCTGCGCCGGGCAGGGGTTTAAGTCTTCCCCTACCTCGACGACTGGCTGCTGAAGGCGGGCTCGTCCCAGGCAGTCGTCTCCCACCTCCAGACTACGGCCGAACTCCTGCACTCGCTGGGGTTCTCCATCAATGTGCCGAAGTCGCATCTGATTCCTTCTCCACAGCTCCTTTTCATCGGAGCAGTTCTGGACACGACGCAGTTTCGGGCCTATCCTCCCGAACGGCGAGTCCGGGATATTCAGGCTATGATTCCGATCTTTCAGCCTTTATCCTGGGTTTCGGTACGGATGACCCTGAGGCTGCTGGGCCTCATGGCCTCCTGCATCCTGCTGGTCAATCATGCCAGATGGCATATGCGGGCTCTGCAGTGGGACCTGACGTTCCAGTGGGCGCAGCACCAGGGCAACCTGTCCGATCACGTCCAGATCTCGGAGGGGACTGCAAAACAGTTGCAGTGGTGGCTCTCGAACCGGCAATGGGTCATGGGCAGATCCCTCTCCCTTCCCCAGCCAGAGCACACAGTTGTGACGGACGCGTCCCTTCTGGGATGGGGCGGTCACATGGGAGAGGCGGAGATCAGAGGCCTCTGGTCTCCGTCGGAGTCCCGGCTCCATATCAACATTCTGGAGCTCCGGGCGATCCGACTTGCACTCAAGGCATTCCTTCCCTCTGTCAAAGGGCAGGTAGTGCAGGTGTTCACAGACAACACCACCGCCATGTGGTACTGCAACAAACAGGGCGGGGTGGGGTCGTGGACCCTCTGTCAGGAGGCTCTGCGCCTCTGGACATGGCTGGAACATCAGGGCATGTTCCTGATGGTTCAACACCTGGCAGGTTCCCTGAACGCCAGGGCGGACGAACTCAGCCGCAGGTGCATGATGGATCACGAATGGCGTCTTCACTCGGAAGTGGCGCAAGGACTCTTTCTACAATGGGGAGAGCCTTGGTTAGATCTATTCGCCACCGAAGAGAACGCGCAATGTCATCAGTTCTGCGCGTTGGAATTTCCAAGGCAGCACTCGCTCGGCGACGCTTTTCGTCGCGAGTGGAGTTGCGGTCTGTTGTACGCCTTTCCGCCTATACCACTTCTACCCAGAGTGTTGAAGAAGATTCGGCACGACCGGGCCCAAGTCATTCTTGTGTCTCCGGACTGGGCTCGAAGAGTTTGGTATCCCGAGCTACTCAGTATGAGCGTAGATCCCCCGATCCGTCTGCCTCTTTCGGGAGGATCTTCTGTCGCAGCAGCAGGGGACGGTCCTCCACCCGAACCTGTCCAGTCTACACCTGCTTGCGTGGAGATTGAGCGGCGGCAGTTGATTCCTTTCGACTTGCCTCCCGAAGTTTGTGATGTGATTCTGGCAGCCAGGCGTCCCTCCACTAAGGTGGTATACGCCTGCAGGTGGAACACATTTGTGGCATGGTGCACAGCAAAGGCTGTGAATCCCCTTTCTGCCCCTCTTTCTGAGGTTCTTCTGTTCCTTCTTTCTCTGGCCCAACAGGGTTCTGCCCTGGGTACCATCAAGGGTTATCTTTGTGCTATCTCGGCCTTCCTCAGGCTCCCTGATCAGCCCTCCCTTTTCAAGTACCCTGTTGTTAACAGGTTCTTAAAAGGCATTACACACCTCTTCCCTCCTGTTCCGTTTGTGATGCCTCAGTGGGACTTGAACTTGGTTCTTACCTTTTAATGTGCGCTCCCTTTGAGCCTCTACATAACTGTCCTCTTCGTCTTCTGACTCTGAAGACAGCCTTTCTGGTGGCCATCACCTCCGCTCGGCGGGTGAGTGAGCTCCAGGCTCTATCTTGCAAACCTCCCTTTCTGTCTGTTCATCCAGACAAGGTTGTTCTTCGGACGCGTCCGTCCTTCTTGCCAAAGGTGGTTACTGCCTTCCACATTGGGCAGACCATCACTTTGCCTACCTTCTTTCCGCCTCCGCATCCTTCCAGAGAGGAAGAGAGGCTCCACCGTCTGGACCCAAAACGTGCGCTCTCCTTCTATATCGACCGCACAAAACACTTCCGGGTGGATGACCAGCTCTTTGTTGGCTACGTGGGCGCCAAAAAGGTCGGGCGGTGCACAAGAGAACCATCTCCCGCTGGGTTACCTTGTGCATCAAGACCTGCTATTCTTTGGCTAAGAAGGAGCCTCCTGTTGGGCTGCGTGCCCATTCCACCAGGGCAACGGCTGCTACCACGGCCTTGGGCCGCGGTGTTCCGCTGCCGGTTATCTGTCAGGCAGCTACGTGGGCCTCGCTGCACACGTTTACAAAGCATTCCTGCCTTGACAGTCAGGTCCGGAGGGACGGCTTCTTTGGCCGTTCTGTCCTCCAGGACTTCCTTGTCTGATCTTTGTTCGCAGACCCACCACCGGGGTTGGTATTGCTGGGGTATCTATTCTAAGGTAAGGAATCTGTCACTAACGTGTCTCTTTCAGATGCACAAGTTACTAACTTGTGTAACGATATATCTGTAAGAGACAGTAGTTAGTGACAGATTCCTTACCGCCCCACCCATCCACCCCGTTCTGCGAACTGATTTCTAGGGTTAAGGACATCCCTTTCAGGGCCCTAGTATTTTTCAGACACCTATGTCAGCTTCTTGCATGGCTCTGCGTTCCTGGCGCGGAAAGTCGTGTACAGAACTGACGTCAGCGCGCAGGGGCGGCGTCTAAGTACTGCCCGCGACGTCATCCCGGCGATCACGACGCCGACGACGGACGCGGAGCCGCACGACGACGCCTACCGACGCGCAAGGGTACTGCTACGCAAAAACTTTCCGGATCCAGCCTGACGCCTGGGGATATTCTAAGGTAAGGAATCTGTCACTAACTACTGTCTCTTACAGATATATCGTTACACAAGTTAGTAACCTGTGCTTCAAGTCTCTTTGTGGGCAGTGACCATTAGGCAGGAAAAATAGGAAATGAGAGACCTCAAACCAAAATTGCCAAGAGAAAGGGAAGGAGAAATGCAAGTTGTGCCCAGTAAAAACAAGAGGGAAATGGTGAAGTCAAAAGAATACATTCAAAAGTCAGTCTCAAGGACTTTCATATTGCACCTTATATATTGTTCATCCTTCTCATTATCATTCAAAGGCTTATCGGAGCAATGCAGGGCATCAAATAATGGTGTACAGGGACGCTTTCTTAACGTCTGGGAGACACTGTGCTATTCCGTTCTGCAAGATAATAGGGTCAGAGTCAGGAAAAACTCTAAATCTCTGAAGAGTATACTATCTTATTTGGACCAACCTCCTGAAGACATTTCATCTGAGATCCCCAACAGCGAGAGCCCCTTATCGCCGCTAGCGCATCCTCCCCCAGGAATCAGCAGACCCTGCAAGCTCTAAGGAGGAAGTTACAGTTATCAATGTGGAGTGTTCCAACCAATATATAGCCTTAGAGAACCCTTAGAATAACTTCTCCTGTGCATCCAGGGGGAATGTCACCACAAAGGCAAATGAAGTCAAAAACACTGTGGGTGTAGATGCTCTATTGTACAAACTAAGGGGCGAAATTATAAGCCCACGGGAGAGCATGGGAAGGATGGCTAAACTATTAAATGATAAGTTGGACACTCTTACTGCTTTAGTCAAAGAGTCATCTAAACTAAGGGAAGATATCCATGCTGGGTCTTCTGTATGCCACTCGATAAACACTGTAAATCACAATCCACATAGAGAACAAGGCAAACATGTGATCAAAGAGTACCGGTGGCCCAACAGAAGGGAAAGTTTGCCGGCATATGTTACCCCCAGGCAAGATTGTCCCCCCTCGTATGACCAGATGCATCTAGAACCTATAAGGGTGGCTAAGAGTTTTAGACCCAATGTTACCCCTCCTATAAACAACAAAGAAGGAAAGAGAAAGGCTATCCCCACTAATAGCAATGGTAAACCCTTTGATATCTTTATGATCAACGTCCCCAAAATTCAGAGGATCTCCACTGAAACACATGAGGCTTTGGTAAATAAGGTGACCCACTGGATAAGATACAAAAGGGGATGCAGATCAATAGTAAGGGAGGATATACTTAATGTCAAACGGTTTGCCATTGAAAACTCACAGCTGGACCATATGGGGTGGCTTTCAGGGATAAGGCTCTTTCAGAAGGTCTAAAATTAACTTGAACTAAGTCACAGACCAAATAATAATGTCCAAATAAGACTAAAACGAAACCCCCCGGGCCCTATAATAGATCCATCGAGTGAAAAGAATCAAAATCTATCGATACGTATTGGGCAGTCGAACTCTAGAGAACCCTTACACCTCATGAACACATCATATGTTGCTTGACTTAGAGATAATAACTCTGAGTCCCACATGAAATCAAAAGGACATTGTTTCTCTGTAGCTGAAGGGACACTGTTTAATCTACCTCCTGATGTAAATCCCATCACAAGGTCTAAGGGACCAGACCCTCTTAATATAGAAGTACACCTGATGCAACAGGGAGAGTTCACCTGCCATAATTTGTGTAATTTCAATTCGACAAAGGGTTATTGTTTAAACATGCTATCTTGGAATGTTGCAGGAATTAAGTCCAAACTCCTAGATCCAGAGGGGGGCACATTTATCGATATTCACCACATTATACTGCTCCAGGAAACATGAGCAATTAATCCAATCTTTAGACCTGGTTTCCTGACCTTTTGCGAAAACGCAATCCCTTCTCCAGCAGGGCATCCATCAGGCGGACTCCTGATATGGGTAAGATTAGATCTGTTCCCCGTAGCGAGATCTGTTCCATCCAACTCAAGAGATTTACTTGCCCTTGAAATTAAAATTGCCACTCCAACAGGACGAAAATATATAGCCCTGGTGAACATTTACATTAGATCAGTCCCTCAAAATGTCCCATCTCCTACGGTAAATAAAATTGATGATTTGATGGGACAGTTTAACCGAAAAGCTATAAAAATTGTAGCAGGGGACACTTAACTCGAATTCCACCAATCGCAGGGTGTAATGTCTTTGAAGCCAACCATATGGCAGCTATAAAAATGCCTCGGACCGCTCTATACGATTATAAGAAGATATCAAAAGTAGTAGTACAAATCACAGATCTAATTATTGACCATGGCTTCAAAATTGTAAATGGAAACACGAAATCTGATTGCCCCCCATGTCTAACTTTAAAAGAGGCTTAAGTACCTCAAGAATTGATTCTATACTGGTGGACAATGAAAGATGGCCAGATCTATACGATATGAAGGTAGTCCCGAGACCTGATAGCGACCACCAGGCTTTAAGTGCAACCTGTCCCATTCAGAAATGTAAAATTGGGACCAGTCATTACTAGGATTCCAATAGCTATGACAAACAATTTAAGAAATGTAAAATGGGCAGCTTTTGCGACAAACTTAAAGAACATGACACTTTTATATAACCTATTTGTGCAAAAACTCTCACAGGTCGACTTTACGAATATTCGTAATGTCAGCTTTGTCTCCATACATTGCGAACTTAAGGGTCTATTAAGACCATGTTTTGTGAGGGAACAGAGGAGAGGTTATTCCCAGGAAAAATCCCCCTCCTGGTATTATACCAAAACCTGCGGTTTTGAAAAATCCAATCTATTAAGAGCTATCAAATAGTAATAATAATAATAATACTGAAGCTTATAAAGCGCGACAGCTACCCCAAACAGGGGTGTCCCGGCGCTGAAGCAGCAGGTAAGTGCGACCGAACGAGCACCGGGGTCCAGCGAACCCTATTGATCTGCCATAAAGAGCCACGTTTTCAGGGCCTTTCTGAAACAGGCTTCTGACTTGGCCTGTCGCAGGTACCCCGGTAGAGCATTCCACAGTGAAGCCGTTCTGACTGTGAATGATCTGCCACCCAGGTGTGATTTCGCAAAGCGTGGGGTGTGCAGCAAATTATGAAAATTGGATCGCAGCGTACGATTTTGCTTATAGAGGCACAGTCTATCCTTCAGATAACCAGGGCATTTTCCGTTGAGGGCCCGGTAGGCCAGTGTCATGGCCTTAAATGTAATTCTTCTCTCCACTGGAAGCCAGTGAAGCTTCTGTAAATGCGGAGAGACATGGTGTCAAAGGTATACGACGAACCAGCCTCGCAGCCGCATTCTGTATCATCTGCAGGCGACAAATGGCGTAATTAGAAGGCCAAAATATAGGCTATTTGCATAGTACAGCCTAGATGTAACTGTGGCATGGACTACTGATTTGCGGCAATCTTCCGGTAGGAAGTGTAGGATTTTCCTGAGATTTTTTAATTTACTGAAACAGGTTGCAGAAACCTGCTGTATTTGGGCTGAGAAAGAGAGGTCCGCCTCCCATCTCACCCCTAAATTTCGGATACGTGTGGCAGGGGATGGTGGTGGACCCATTTCTGACGGCCGCCATAAATCAGAGTCTGGCACTGGGTCTTTCCCGAAGAACAGAACCTCTGTCTTCCCAGCGTTAAGTTTTAATTTATTTGAGTTCATCCATAAAGCTATATCGCGCAGACATCCCTTGAAGTTCTTGAAGGCCTCTGTCGTCCGCTCTTTAAACGGAAAGACCAACTGGGTGTCGTCAGCGTAGGAAATCGCTTTCACACCCCAGATGGCAATCAGGGAAAACAGTGGAGCTAGGTATAGATTAAAAAGCAAAGGGCTCAAAGCTGAGCCCTGGGGGACACCGCACCAGAGCTGTTTTGGTTTAGATTCAAACGGTTGAAGGGCAACTCGCTGAGTACGCCCGCTCAGATAGGATGTCAACCACGTCAGCACTTTCCCACCAAAGGTCACACCTTGTAGTCTCTGAGTCAATATGGTGTGGTCGACAGTGTCGAACGCGGCTGACAGATCCAGGAGCACCAGCAGTGCTGATGCTCCTGAATCCAATGACCATCTTACCGACTCTGCCACCTCAAGGAGAGCGGTCTCCGTACTGAAACCCGCCCGGAAACCAGATTGTGTGTTGTGCAGAGCACTATTCTGCTCAATAAAAGTTGGACAGTTGGCGCTGGACCAGCTTCTCCAGCATTTTTCCTAGGGCGGGGAGCAGAGAGATGGGTCTAAGATTGCTGAGGTCGCCTGGGTCACCATCTGGTTTCTTTCGCAAAGGGAGAAGTGTAGCATACTTCCATTGATCAGGGAAGATGCCTGTATCTAGGGAGGTGTTCCAAATATGAAATAATCCTCCCAACAGGCAGGGGGCTAGCATTTTCCACAATTTGGGAGGGCAAGGATCATCAGGGGCGCCAGAACGGCATTTTTGAATTTCAGCTTGCGCATCCTGAGGCGAAATCGGTGTGAAGTTGGTGAACGGAAGAACCTCACCCATACCCTGTGGGAGATCCGATTTCTCAGTTGCCTCAGGGGGTGAAAAGGAGTTGTAGACCTTTAAAATTTTGGTATCAAAATGACTAGCAATTTTTTCACACAAGGCTAGGGACGGGATTATTCCAGTCTCTGTTGCCTTGGGTTTGAGAAAGGTTTGGACTACTTTGAAAGCCTCTGTACTAGCGTGGTCCGCATTGTGGATGCGTGTCACAATATAGTCCCGCCTGGCTGTTTTTAGGGATTTGTGAAAATCTTTTAAAGCTTTTTTGTAGATTCCCTTAGCTAGGTCACAGTAGTGTAGCCTCCACTGGCGTTCCAATTTTTTGCACCTACTTTTTAATTCTTTGAGGGCATCAGAGAACCAGGGAGCAGAAGGGGACAGTCTGATAGATTTTACTACTCTGACCGGCGCAACTGACTCCACCGCAGTGGCAATCCATTGATGTATAGCAGCTGCATCTACATTGGGGTCAGAAGATAGGCGGGGGTAATTGTCCTGCAGAATAGGGCTTAATGAAGCTTCAGACCGGTTCTTCCAATTTCTTTTTTGAATAAAACGCGTGTCTTTCGCTTGACCCGATTTTGGCAGAGTAATTGAGAAAGGGATCAGGTAGTGGTCTGACCAGACCAGCGGGGACGGGGTCTCTATATCGATGGTGGTGATATTAGTGAAGACTAAATCCAAGGTGTGCCCCGCTTTATGGGTCGGGGAGGACACCTGTTGTACAAGATTGGCACCAGCTAAGGAAGCGACCAGTTGCGTTGCTTGTGGACAGTTCGAGTCGTCCACATGCAGATTAAAGTCTCCCAGGACTATAAAATTGGTGTACAGTACCGATTTTTGAGCAACATAGTTGCACAAAGTCTGGGATGCAGTCGTTACACGGTCAGGTGGTCTGTAGATCAGGATGCCCACTAGGGCAGACGAGGGGTTGATTTGTATACAAAAATTAAGCCCTTCGATGCCCTGTACAAGGAGAGGGGCAGAGGACACAAGCTCCCATGAGTCTTTAAAAATAATAGCCACCCCACCTCCCCTTTTTCCGCCTTCTCGATTGGCGTAGCACATTTTGAAACCTGGTGGGGTAGCTAGTGCAATAGTAGGCATCACGTCCGTGTTTAGCCAGGTTTCAGTTAAAAACATAACATCCCAAATAGCCTCAATTAAAATTGACCAGACATCCTCCGCATGCTTGGGCAGTGATCTGCAATTGATGAGGCACGCCTTGATTTTAGCGTTGCGCTCGTTCACCACGCCCCGGGGGAATACCTTTCTCAAATTGGAGGCCTTAACCTGGTTCAGAAGCTGACCGCATGCGCCGCAGCTATGCATCAGAGAGGATTTTGCTAAGTCAATCAGGTGTGCTCCTGGGCAGATTACGCCTTGTAGACTCATCAGGTCGTCTCGCGACCAACAAATGGCCTTACCTCTCCCATAACCAGCAGCATGGCCGGCTCCGACCGAGATCCGGTCGCGGACGGGTGCAGACGGGCTTGCCAGCGGCGCGTCAGCTGCGCGCGGCCGGCAAGCCCTCTGAAGCATATACCCGTGGGCAGGAAGTGAGGAGTAATGTGGGCGGAGTCGCGTCTGTCCCTCCGTTCAATCGGCACTGTTTGCCGTGACGGACCGGGTACCGCGAAAATGAGCAGAGCCAAACAAGACAGGTAAAAGTTAAGCGTTAAAGGAACTCTTTATGTTTAAGAACAAAGTGCAAGCAGCGCGATACCAGCAAGTATTTCAGATTGAAACAAAGTGCAAATAGAGCAATAGCAGCAAGTATTTCAGTTTAAAAGCAAAAGTGCAAACAGTGCAATAGCAGCGAGTTAAAACACAGTGACTGGCCTCACGGCGCGCAAATACCAAAAAGGGCATAAGACCGGAAATAACCACGGCAAGGAACCAATATAAAATCTCACTATCCAGAGCTAGAGGGGAATGGGAAACGGATCAATGGATGACAATTCCTCGTACCCTCGAAATGGGGGATCAAAAAACCTTCTGGAAATTAATAGCTGTCAATCCCTGCAGTGCCAATCATTTAGATCCAGTCGTAAAACCGGACACATGGGTCACTCATTTTAGTGGCTTGTATAAGGGTACGGAGAACGAAAAAATTTAACCAGCTCCCCTGTGAGAGGAATGTGTGGGCATGTGGGAATCACAACCCACGAAGAGAACGGAGAATCTGCCACCAGGTTAGCTCATTTTCATTTTATTTTAGCCAAAATAGATCGGGCACTAAGACAAATGAAAAGGGAAAAGGCGCCTGGAATGGACGGCATACCAGGCGTTCTCTTCCTATCTCAATTGGACATTTGGTTCCTGTATCTGAATGCAGTATGTAATAGCATCTTAAAAGGCGACCCGATTCCCTCCACATGGCGTGGAGCCGTGATTATACCAATATACAAAAAGGGAGAAAGAAATAATCCCTCCAACTATAGACTTATAAGTTTGCTGGACAATACACAAAAGAATTTTGGTAGGCAGGTGCTGTTCAGGCTCTATGATTAGATAGAACAGAATAACATTCTAGAAGATGCGCTAGCAGGGTTCAGAACAAAGATTAATACTTTGGACCAAGTCCTACGCTTCAAGGTGATAGCTTGGAAATGTGTCACCTTGAGGCGTGACCATCTTTATGTCGCTTTCATTGACTTGAGAGCGGCATTCCATCTGGTACCAAGGGAAACTCTATGGGAAGTCCTGGAAGGGTATGGAATCCCCACAGACCTCCTAAGAATATTGAAAGCCCTTCATGCAAATACCTATGCAATGGTGAGATGGAATAGCGCAGGGGACCTGACGGATAGGATTGATATCAAGCAAGGGGTGAAACAAGGGTGTGTTCTTGCCCCCACACATTTTAGCTTATACATCAACGGAGCAGTGAGAAAGTTGGCCGGATGTTAACATGATGCCCCTAAATTAGCAGGAGTGTCTACCCCGATCTTGATGTTCTTGGACGACACCCTGGAGAACACCAATGGGTCTCCAATCCGAACTGAACGCCTTTGTTACCTTCTGTGAGGAAAGGGGCTTTGAACTGAACCCAACCAAATCTAAATTCATGACCATAAATCCCCATAGATCATATAGAGAGAATGTGACAATAGAGGGGTTGCCCCTTGAAAAGGTCTCACACTTTGACTATATGGGTGTCAGACTGACAGATAACCAAACATGGGGAGCCCAGTTAGAAAAAAGCAAAGCCACCTTACATCTGAAAGCTCCCACAATACGGAGGAAATATAGGGCTGCCTCAGGGGGTGCAGTGTCCCCTGTCATCACTGTATATAGAGCCTCGGCTGTAACAGCGGTGCTCTATGGAGCTACGTTAAAACGGAGTCCCTGACCAAAATTGAGACCATTAGGGCTCTTTTTAAACTCCCCTCCCCCCCCCCAAACTCACCCATCACACCATTGAGATTAGACTTAGCCTTAAACCCAATACATTCAATCACTCTAATCAAACCCTTGCTGTACTGGATCAGACTCTGGTCTACTCAAGAACTAGCAATATACAGGGATTCTGTATAGAATCTGCTGGCTCTTGACAAGGGCCTGAGTACTCCCTGGCTGAAGGTAATAAAAGAAACGACATCCAAAATGGGAATGGGTGAATTATGGTTGTCACCAGAGCTGATCACTAAAGGAGACGCACAGAAAGTAAAGCATTTAAATTGGGAGGAAACCTTGAAGCAAATATGGAGAGTCCACCAGGAGAGCAGTACAACTGGCCAGTTTCTGAACCATAAGTGTGTACCAAGTTTGGAGCCCTATCTGGATAGAATGTACCCCTTTCAGTCTAAACGCTTATATGTACAATTTAGATGTGGTCAACTTCCTTTTAGAGTTCACACTTCGAAATGGTCCTGTGCACCTTCTAATTCTCAAATCTGTCCAAGCTGTAAAACTGTCGAATTGGAAGAGCGTTTCTTGTTTTTCTGTCTCTTATATAAAATTCCACGTAAGAAATGGTTGATAGCAGTGTGCAAACTCATGGGAAGTTGCAATGCTACTGAAGAGTGACCCAAGAGAACAAATAGCTTTTGCGGTATCTCGCTATCTGTATGGTGCTTGGAACCAAAGGAAGAAGGCCCTAGATAATTGCAAAATTTGATCACTTAACCTTTGGGGAAAAAATTAGAAGGATCATTCGGTTTCTCTTAACTTGTATATGGGTTTTCTAAATTTTTAATGCTTTAATGTTTGAATCAATTGATCATGAAATATTTTTAAACTTAGATGTTTTCATAGACTGCTATTTGTACCTGAGGTTTAATGTATTTCATTACAACACAAAGCTGTATATAGTACCGATATGAACAGTCATTGAAAAAATTATCATCCAATTTTATCTCTTGCTTTTAATTTGTGTAAAAAGGAAGATTGCATGACATTTTGATTACATTAGTTCTTTTATGTCTGTGAACTTTTTATGGCTTGGTAGCCGAAATAAAAGTTATTGTTAATATTATTATTACTCTGAAACCCAAAAGGATTAGTGGTGGATTAATATATGGAAAAATGAGTTAATTTGAGCGGTGGACATATGAGTCTGTTAGTTGTATTGAATAGGATAATGGATGGATAGAAGAGGGGAGAGACTAAAAAGTGATATTTGGGAGATCATAGTAGAAAAATTAGGTTTGGTGTGAGCCAGGAGGGATAGAGGAAGGAATAGTTTAGAAAGGGTTATTTTGGAGATCATAGTAGTAGAAAGGGGTTCGGGATGAGTCGGAGAGTAGAGGTAAAGGATATATTGAGAGAAGTATAGGGTGAGACAGAGTAGTGCATTGGAGAGAGTGAAACGTCTTTTTTTCTTCTACGGTAGGAGTAAAGTAATAACTATATAGATACAGGACTACATAGAAAGGGTACATATGTATAAGGAAGATAATATATTGATATTTAGAATCAATCATTTTTATTAGGTGGAAGTCATAGCATAGGGACACAGCTTCCTGCCTACATCCATAGGCCGGCAGAGCGAATCAAGGGCAGTATTACACAGCATTCAAGCTCACAACCCGGAGGCTGGCCGCATGTCAAGCTATATTGTAGTACCTTAAGTTGTATCTTCCAATTTGAAAGAGTGAAGGAAGTAAACAATGATAAAATGACAAAAGGAGAACAATACCAACAAAAAGTCCCTCCCAAACCCTTACATCCCTCCCCCACCCTCCTCCGCACCAGTTATTGCCTTGCTATACGCGTCGGGGCTTCTAAACTTAAGTTTGGGATAGCTTCATGCTCAAACTGCCAGTGTCTGATCTTTGGCTAGCTTCTCGAGTGGGAGCAATTTAAGGATCTGTAGATATTTAGGACAGGTTACTTCTCTCATATCTTTGGTTAACAGTTGCAAGAAGGGCGCCCATAGTTTGGCATACTCCTTCCCTTTGCCCTCAACGCTAAGAGACATGCGGTCCATGGCTAAAAGATGCCACAGGCGATGGATCCAAGACAGCACGTCAGGCGCAGACGTCGCACCCCATTGAGCTAAGATGACCTGTCTGGCCGCCAGCAGTGCTAATGCTATTTGCCTACCATGTATGGATTTTAACGGGAAGACTTTAGGATGCGAGAGGCCAAAGAGGGTGTATTCTGGGGAGCGGGGCAATGAGATCGCGAACGCTTCATCAATATTATCTAGGACCTCTGTCCAGTAGCGTTCCAACTTTGGACAATGCCATAGCAAGTGAGCCAGGGTGCCAGACATCCCACAGCCTCTCCAGCAGAGGTCCGTTTTGCTTTTGTCCCAACAGTGGATGCGGGCAGGAATATAGTACCAATATGAAAAAACCTTAAAAGGGGACTCCGCCCCAGCTGTGTTATGTGCAGTGTGGTGAGTTCTGTAGAGGATGTGTTCCCATTCCTTAGGCGTTAGCGGCCTACCTATTTCTGTTTCCCAGCGCACCTGTGCCCGTGTGCGTTGCCCGGTGGGACTTGCAGTTAGCATGGCATACAATTCCGATATGAGCCGGCGGTCATCTTGCTTGCGAAGCAACCACCTTTCGAACGCTGTGAGGGGTCTAGACATGTGAGCGTAGTTAGAAGGCCTTGTGATCCAGTGACATAGTTGACGATCGGGATATTCAACTGTTGCTAGGAGACCATAATCCCGCCGGAGCTGCTCAAAGGGGATCAACCCCTCCGTGTCGAAGAGGGACCCAACTCTTTTACAACCCTCCTCCCGCCACCGCTGGAACACCGCAGATGCCTGCCCTGGAGGAAAATCAGGGATGTCCACAATGGGGGTCATCGGCGAGGGAAAGGAGGTCCTGCCTTTTGTAGTAGCTACTCTGTCCCAGATCTTAAGCGTCGGAGAGGTAACAGGGGAGGAGTATAGACCCCAGGCCCTATGTTTGCTGGGTAACCACAGTTCCCTCCAAATGTTAACACCAGCTACGGACTGGTCCATGAAGTTCCAGTGTTTGCCGGATAATGGTCTGTTCCATTCCACCAGGTATCTGAGGCATGCTGCTTGATAGTAGCCACCCATTAAGGGTAATCCCACTCCTCCCTGCGCTTTCGGACATGCCATCTGGGTAAGTGAGACGTGGCTTTTTCCCCTCCCAGACAAACTTATTAACAAGAGCCTGCAATTGCTTTAACGCTCTGGGCGGGGGAGACATAGGGTGCAACTGAAAAATATAAAGAATGCGCGGAAGGATAGTCATTTTCACCGCCGCGATCCTTCCAAACCACGCTAGCCGCGACCAGGCGTCCAGCGCCTTGGCCGTTTGCTCCAGTAACGTTGTGTAGTTGAGCGTAACCGTCCGAGCAATGGTCGGGGCTGGTCGGACACCCAAGTATAATATGTCACTATGTGTCCACTGGAATCTACTTCTTCAGGGGGGATTGTCAGATTCAAAATATGGGATTTGCCCACGTTAACTTTAAACCCTGAGACTTCCCCAAAAGCAGAGAGTTCTGCGAGCAAAGCGGGCAGGGTGGACTGCGGCTGCGTGAGAGAGGATCACATCATCTGCATACAAAGTTATTTTATGGATGTCCGCTCCAAATTTCAAGCCTACTATGCGCTGGTCTGCTCTTATCCGCTGGGCGAAAGGCTCCATATAAAGCGCAAATAAAAGCGGGGACAGGGGGCACCCTTGGCGAGTCCCCCGGGAAATTGGAAAGAACGCCGATCTGCTACCGTTGACCCTCAAAAATGCCTTGGGCGCATGATAAATGCACCGAATCCAATTAATGAAATTCTCACCGAACCCATAGCAGCTCAGCACCTTGAATAGATAATCCCACCCTACTCTATCGAATACCTTTTCGGCGTCTATCGATAACAAGAATGCCTGCCTACCCGATCGCTGTATGCTATCAATAAGGTGGAGAAGCCGTTTAGTGTTGTCCCCACCTTGCCGCGTCGGAATAAAACCCGATTGGTCAGGGTCTATGATATCGGCCATGAGAGGGTTTAATCGTGCTGCTAAGATACCCGCGAAGATTTTCGCATCGATATTAAGGAGAGAAATAGGTCTATAGGACCCACACTCCCGAGGATCTTTTCCGGGTTTCAAGATGACGGAGATCGCCGCTTCTGACATAGAGGGTGTCACCTCCCCCGACTCCAAAAAGGAGTTGAACAATTTGGTTAAAAAGGGAGCCAGCTCCCTACAAAAGGTCTTGTAAAAGGAGGCTGAGAACTCGTCCGGTCCCGGCGATTTGGCCAGTTTCAATCTAGAGATGGCCGAGATCACCTCCTCTATGCGAATCACGGAGTCGAGCGCCTCCGCTGAGGCTCTAGGGAGAGGTGTGATCCCACAGGTATCCAGATATGCGCTCGGGTCATGCGTCGGCGGACCCTGCCCAGTGTAAAGAAGGTTATAGAAGCTACGAAAAGCGTCCACAATTTGCTCGTCTGCACTCTGTTCCTCCCCTGTGTGGTCCCGTAATGACTGAATCTGGGTTGTCTGCGTTCTAGCTCGCAATCTATGGGCCAGCATTTTACCACACTTATCGCTACTAAGGTAGAATTTGTGTCGGAGGCGGAGAAGGGCATGTTCCGCCCTGTCAAGGTCTAAATGCTTGAGCAAGCGCCTGCGATTCTCCAATTCCCTCCACACCCTTGGTGCCCCGGTGCGCTTGTGGATCGATTCGAGTTACCCCACCCCCCTCTCCAATTCTGTGCGTTTCTCTTTACGAAGTTTGTTATAGGTCGCCGAAATGGCAATGAATTCCCCCCTTGCGACAAGCTTCAGGGCCTCCCATACAGCTGACAGTGACGCAGAGCCCACATCGTTAAGCAATAGATAGTCTGCTATAGTTTGCCTAATTCGTTGCACTGCGTCCTCAGAGTGCAAGAGATTCTCCCGAAGTCGCCACCCAGGGGGAAACGCCTGTGATCGCTGCGCAGGGAGGAGACCAGAGATAAGGGCGTGGTCCGAGAGAGAGCGGGGCTCTATCGTAGCTGTGTGAAGCTGATGCAGCAGGGAGGCAGAGGCCAGGAAGTGATCTAGCCGGGCATATGTTTTGTGCGATGCAGAATAATATGTGTAATCTCGCTCTGCGGAGTGCTGCGCTTGCCAGACATCGTGTAGCCCGCTGTCCCCCAACCACTCCTGCCTTCTGAGGTGAGTGCCCCTGACTGATGTGTTCGCTGACCAGACCTATCTAACTCTGCATCCATCACAAGATTTAGGTCCCCCCCCCCTACTAAAATCGCTGCATCTGGAGACGTAAGAACCTCTGCGAGAGCTGAGAGAATGAAGGGTTCTTGTTTCGCATTGGGGGCGTAAAGCGATGCTATGGTGAGGTGAGTCCCACCCCATTGCACCCTGAGAGCTAATAATCGTCCCTTTATTTCCGCCACAGTCGATACAACTTTACCCGGGCAGTGGGCCCCAAACAGGATTGCTACGCCATTCTTTTTAGACGGCCCTGCTGACAAGAACTGCTGCGGAAATCGCCTATCTTGCATGCATACGGTATCTTTGGAGAGAAGATGCGTCTCTTAAAGGAGACATATGTCACTCCCTGCATTTTCAAGTAGGGACAACACTGCTGCTCTTTTCACTGGGTTGTTTAGGCCTCTAACGTTGAGGCTAACTACCATAAGGTCTTTCCCCATTTAATGAGTGTGATGTAAGATCGGCCTGATGCGTCTACCTTTCGCCCAACAGACCCTTGCAGTCCTAAGTGCTCCCGTACTAATCTACGGAGGCGGGGCTGACGTGCAGACTGGTGCGGAGATCCCCAACTAAAACCCCAAATAAACCCAACCCCAAAGGAAAGACGCATTAACAAGATAGTTATCAAAATCGCAACATGACTAAAGTCTGTCAAGGTAGGAGAAATGTAGGGGATCGTGGCTCGGACAGCCGCCCAGCCCATGGTGGGCCTGATACGTACCCACCTGCCCGCGGAAAGGCTGTCAGTAATTTTCGTGGGACAACCCTCCCCGTCCCCCATCTGGGCGCCCATTCCGGAGCCATCAATTGTATACCTCACGGGGTGGCCGGGCAGTCTGTTGTTTGCGACAGAGAGGAGATCACCGCCTCACGTTCTTTGTCCCTTGCGGCCTGATCGGGCTTCATGACGAACGTGGTCTTTCCCACTCGTTGCCATCGTGCTGTGCGGCGGGCATTTGAATCTTTAGGTCACTCTACTTGTTCCGGCGCTGGTGTACCTTCCAAACCAAGGATCTCCATGGCTTCGGCTAGGGAGCGAATCTGCAGCAGCTTCCCCCCGATGCTTGAAAATAATGCGGAAAGGGTGGCCCCACGAGTAAGGGATGCCTTGCTCACGAAGATGCGTGGTCACCACCTTGAATTCACGTCGCTTGATGAGCATGGAAGCCGCCAGGTCCTGAAATATGGCCGGAGTGTGGCCTCGGAACTGTATGGGTTGGGCCTCTCTAGCTTTTCGAATGATGCGCTCCTTCAGTTGAAAATCGTGTACACACACGAGGATGTTTGGCGGCGGTGCTTTGTTACCACGAGGGAGGCCCACTCTGTGGACTCGATCCATTTGTATGTCCACCACCTCCTCCTCTCCCAACACCTGGTGAAACAGTGCTCCGACATAGGCCCTGAGGTCATCTCCTTCCTCTTTCCATGGTACGCCTCTGATCCGCACGTTGTTCCGTCTGGAACGGTTCTTCCAAGTCCTCAGCGTGGGTCTGAAGATCAAGATGCTGCTCCCGAAGGCGCAGCATATCTTGTTGCAGTTGGTGGAGGTCCTCTTCCCTATTGACATCATGCTCCTCGAGAGTCGCCACCCGCTCGCCAATTTCGTCCACATCACGACGTACCTCTTTTAGGTCCGCTGCGAGCTGGCCCCTGAGCTCCTGAATATCCTCTTTTATGGCAGCAAAGAGTTCCACCATGAACGCCTTGGTAGCTGGGGAATCGTCGCCTTCCATCGTTCTGGAGGTTTTCTCGCCAGGCGCGGTGGACGGCCCTGACTGCTTCAGGAGGAGCTCTTTCAAAGACTTCTCCCTCTTGGCGCGTGCTGCCGCCATTTCGCACACCTCCAGCCGCTAACTCACACCTCCGGCACCAACCGCAGCAGCAGCTTCCAGCGACCTGCACTAGCCAGAGTGCCGATGAGCTGCCGTCCTCGTTACCTCCCCTGTCTCTCTATGATGCAGCGAACCCGCCGGTCAGTTGCACGCTGATGTGGGTCGCCACAAGGCCCCAGGGCAGCCAGTGCCACTAGCCTCCGTACCTCCTAGCTCCGGTATGCGTCGCGGAACCACCGGGACCCCAGGGGCACCGTGCTGACAAAATGCCCCAAATGGCGGGTCCGTCGTCACTACGCCCTCCAGCGCTCCCATCCAACACTCGGGGGAGGGGAGGCCTCTACACCCGCTGCGCTCACTGTCCGCCGACCCACGGACCGCTGGGGCCCTGCACCAGGCCCGGCCACTCAGTTCCTGGCCGCCGATCTTTCTGGGTGTCCTAGCTCCGAGTTAAAATGGAGGCCGACTGCAATCACTCACCAGGCGTGAAAGGCTCGGATGAACAGGATGTGCAGGCCGCTGCTCCTCTCTGACCGATTCTCGGGGGACCTCCGAGCCCCCCCCGCTGCTCAACTCACTGCAGCCTCCGCACCAGCGCGCCAGCCGGGCCTTCATATCACCTTGGGGCTGTGCAACGACGGGCGGTGTAAAATGGCGCTTACTCGTCCAACTCGGCGCCGGTCGCAACACCGCCTCGGCCTCACTGCCGCTTCCCGGAGGTCAGCACGCCAGTACGCGCAGCTCCGCGCTCACCACAGCACCATCCGGAGTCGGGCTGCAGACCGCCGCTTCCAGGCCGCACCAGCTCTGCACAGGCCCGGGTCACCGCTCCGATCACTTGCGGCTCCGCTTAGGCCTCAACTTCACAGCGGTGCGGCGTCCCGCTCACACTGCATCTCTGGGTAAGCAACTCGCCTCAGGGGTTCTGTGCAGGTCTCCGGTGCCACCCCGTCCCGATGCTTGGTCCGAGGGCCCTGGGAACAGGCGATTATACAATGCTGAAGGTTGGCGGTGCCGGAGGGACATGATCCTGCGTCCTACCGCGTCGCCATCTTGGCCACGCCCCCCATATATTGATATTTAAAGATGTATTGTATCAACTTAGACTTTCAAGTGTTGCTGTACTTGATGCTAATTTATTTGTATATTTTTATAGCTCAATTTCTTTTAACATTTTATCTTTTTCTCAATTTTTCAATAGGGAAGCACTTGTAGATAAAATAGTTATGATAATATTTACGTATTGTGATAGATGAATAAAACAGAGACCCACAAGCATCTAATCAAATAAATGATATGAAAACCATGGAGTGACCTATGAACAGGTTAAATATGGAATGTATATATAATTTTAACCATAAGTAATGTATACATTTGTTAAGCAGACCTAAAGAATATATATTTTAAAAACCATAGTTATTATACATATTTGTACAAAGGAAAACACGTATCTAGATACATATAAAACTATAAATGTTTACATACACATGGGTATGCTGTACATTAGTGTTTGAGTATGGTGGTTATGTAGGAAAGAGCCAACTCTTGGATAGTCTTCTGACGATAAAATAGTTATTCGTGGATCTTATGCTTTGGGGGTAATGCATTCCATAGCTTGGCTGCTTAAACAGAGAAAGATGCACCACTCATGGTCTTTTTCATGTATCATGGGCTTTGAGGCGATGTGCCAATCCTGAGCAGAGGTTCCTTTGTTGAATGTATTTGGTGATTTTATTCCTGATGAAAAGCAGGCCTGCTCCATGTATTGCTTGGTGGGTCATACAAAGCAGCTTGAAGGTGGATCTTCTGGCAACCAGTAACCAATGTAGGGCCCTAAGGAAGCGGAGATGTGGGCTTGTGGCTTTACATGTAGGAATAGTCTGGAAGCAGAGTTCTGAATCCTTTGTAGTCTTTTCATAGTTGATAAAGATGATCCGTGGTAGAGCCATTGGACTAATTAAGTTTAGACAGTACAAGAGAGATAGTAGCCTGGACCTTGTGTGGAAATCCCAGGTGGGGGAAGATGCATCGCAAAGGTTTCATGGTGATGAAGCTTGATCTTGCTAATTTGTCCACTTGGGCATTCATTGATAATTTGGAGTACATGGTAAGTCCAAGGTTTTTTACTTCCTTAGATGATTTAGGAGGTGGTCCCAGATCGTCAAGCCAGGCGCAGAGTAGGCCATAATTTTTGCAATTGCCTCATGAGCATTTCAGTTTTGGAAGCATTCAGTTTGAGATGGCTCATGTCATCCAGTGATCAACAGCTCTGAGGCAACTGAATAATTTTGAGTTTCCAATGCCCTTGGGACTTTCCATTTTAAGGAGTATTTTGTGTGTCATCTGCATAGTTATAGCATGTGAGCTGAACTTTATTGATCATTACCAGTAATGACTTCATGTAGATGTTAAAAAGCATATGTGAGAGGATAGAGCCTTGGGGGACCCCTGCTTTTGTGAAGTAAGGTTTGGATGAGAAAGGGGGAGTATGGATGACATTTGTCCTGTTTTGAAGGTAGGATGTGATCCAGTCAAGAGCAGTCCCCTCTACGGCGGCTTCGTAGATTCTTTGTATTAGGGTGTCATAGTCAACTGTGTCAAAGGCAACTGAGAGGTCCAAGAGAAGTAGTGCAGCAACCCCATTCCGGTCTACTGTGTTTTTAATGTCATCTTAGATGACGATGCAGGAAGATTCTGTGTCTTTTCCTGGGCGGAGTCCAGTTTGGTAGTCTTAAAGTATGGAGTTATCTTCACTGAATTGTGACATCTGGGCGAATGCAGCTCTTTCTTTCAGTTTGCCAAGGAAGGAAAGGGCCATTTGTAATTGGTCTGTAGTTGTTGGGGGTCATGTGGGTCCAGGTTTGTTTTCTTTACTAATCGGCGTATGCATGCTTTTATGAGGTCTTCTGGAAAGATTCCGTATATTGCACTAATGTTTTAGCATGCCCTAGGGCCAATGAGCTTGCCCCTGAAAGGTGAAACCCCCTTCCATGTGCTCCACCTCGTGGGCTTGGGTGAGGGATCCAGTCCAGTAATTTTAATTGCAACATTCTAGGAAATATGCCCAGCAAAACATTCGGGTGTCTCCTAGCGCCTTGCTTCATTTTTCCAGAACTCTAAACATAGTGAGGTCTGGCACCTTTTGATTCTACCAAAACTACATGTAGGATATACTTACTTAAAAATGCTCTTTCAGGCATCCTCATCCATTGGCTGCTGTGCCCCTCATACTGTTCCTTCGCCCACTGCAGCATACAGCACGGGGAAATGGGACCTCACACTACAGCCACCGGTCAACTCGTCAGCGAGTGAAGCCATTTCTCCCCCTCACATGGAGAACATCTACATACACAGCAGTGACCTCCAGCGCTTGGGACCACCATGGCAATGTATGCCTTCTAAGCTCAAAAAATATTTTTGGTTTCAGCCTTTTATTTTTTATTTTTTGGCAAGGGCACAGCAGCTCCCCCAGTTTTGACAAAGCCAAAAGACTGGTAACCAACACCAGATCCATTAGCTTTGCTAATGCCGGTTTCATAGTTGGTTTCCAAATCTACTGAACCCTCATGCTCCCAGCTGCTTCATGTCCTCATGGGGTAACAAACACACTGAAACCTACAACTGAAGGTACAGAGCAGAACAAGGCTGAAGTTTTGCCTCCTTGGAGCTTTACAGAGCTTTGACACAACTTGGCTGATAAGAGCAAGTGAACACCCAATCCAACTCTCTCATCTGCCCTTTCCTCATTGAAAGGCGTAGTACAGTGTCAACTCTGATATTAATTGTTTAATCTTAACCTTTTTAATGCAAAGGATAACCCATTACATCCTCCACACTCAAGAAGAAAATGCTTTGTTTTAAAGATCAGATGCATTTACTTTTTTAATATCAAAGTTGTGACGCAAGGGAATAGTTTCCCTTCACAGTAAGCCCACTAGACACCTGGAATAGATTTATTTTCTTTTAGGAAAAATATATGAGGTTGGATGGGCCCCTCAGGCATTTGACTTGGCCTCCACTCCTAAAGTACCAATGGTATTTCTGCTCACCTAGGACCTAGAGCAGTGGTTCTTCACCTCCAGTCCAGGGAACCCTGGGGGTTCACAAAGTCTACTCAGGGGGTCCGCGACTGCTTAGAAAATTAAATAATTAACAGATTAATAAAGTTTACATAAATAAAGAAGCAAAACGTAAAACTGAAAGTTGTAAAACGTTCTGTTAATGTGAAGCAATTTAAAATTGGAGGCCATAAAAAATAAGTTAGTATCCCAGGTTAGTGGGAGCAGTGCAAGTGCATCAAACATAATATATAGTATGGATGATGAGTGGCATCAGTTGAATTTGTATAGGCTCCAACATTCCGATTAAAAGCTAAACTTTGGTGAATGCTTGTTTCTGCTTTTTGTGTGTATTATTTTGCGGTTCAGATCACGGAAATGCTTATGCCGGGTTCCCTGGTTTCCAGAAATGACTCAGTGGGGAGCTCAGATTCCAATAATGATTCAGTGGGGCTCCCTGGTATTCCATGAGCTCTGACTATGTATTGGGTAAATAACTGTTAATTGTTGTGTTCGGGAAACTCCTTTTATAGGTATAAAATCCATAGTGCCCGTGTGCCATGGATATGGTGAAGTGGGAAGAGATTGCAAAAGTCCCTGAGGTGCTTGTCTGTTTGCCTTTCCTTTTACACATTTTTCACAGGTCACCACGTAGTATCGGAGAGGTCCTTCCTGGCCACCAAAACGGTCTTTTTACTAGCTCTGTAGTTTAATAAAAAATGTTATGCCCAGCCAACTGATCATCATGAGAAGCTTGTAAAACCAGTTTTTGCAATTCCTCGGTGGGTGGATACAAAGTTCTCCTAAAATACAGAAGACCATTTTGTACTTCTCTTTCTGGAATTCGCTCAGCCAATTCCTTTTATCTTTCCTGATGATAGACTGTCTTACCCTTTCTTCAATTTCTTGAAATGTTATAGCACAGGCAAATTTCTCTCTGGGAAGGATGGTGATCTTTTTAGGTGTTTCTGGGTTGGGCTTATTATTCAATCGGGAGAGGGCATCTGCTTTGCCATTAGTTAAACCTGGTTGGTACGTGATGACAAAATTACAGTCTGCAAAAAATAAGGACCATCTTAATTGTTTGGGGGTCAGAGTTTGAGCTGATTTTAAGAATTGTAAATTTGTGTGGTCCATATACACAGTTACAACATGCATGTCACACTCCAAATAGATAGTATCTTCACTCCTAGAATGTATCTTTGACAGCCAGCAATTTTTTGTCTACAATGGAATAGTTTATATCAGGAGATGTTCGTTTCCTGGAGCAGAAGGCCGCTGGATGAATCTGATGTGCGGTTTTATGTCATTGTGACAGAATTCCACCAATGGCTAGATCTGAAGCATCAGCTTCCACATAAAAGGGTTCTTAAGGGTTCGAAAGCAAAAGAATTGGTGCTGAAATGAAAGCTTTCTTTAAAAATTTAAAAGCAGTTTCTGCATCTGGAGTCCATGTAAATTTCAGCCCTTTCTGCAAAAGGCGCGTAATGTGAACAACCTTTTGAGAAAAATTTGTTAATGAATAGATGATCAAAAAATTGACGAATCCAATGAAGCTCTGCACTTCTTTCATCTTATTCGGAGAAGGCCAATCTTGAATTAGCTGAACTTTAGCTGGATCCATGGAAACTCCTTGTGGGGGATAGAACAGATCCTAGCAATTCTACTTCAATAACATGTAAAGCACATTTTTCAAATTTCACATACAATTGATGCTTTTGTAATTTCCTTAGAATGGTTCTCACATGTTGCACATGTTCTTTGAAAATATCATCAGTGAAGACAACTGCAAATCTCTCCAGAAATTCTCTTAGAACATCATAGACAAAATGTTGGAAGGCTACTGGGGAATTGCACAGTCTGCATGACATGACCTGGATTCTAAAAAGACCAAAATGAGTTGGAAAGCCATCTTCCATTCATCTTCTTCAGCAACTCAGATCAGATGATAAGCACCTCTCAGATTTAATTTAGTGTATATCTTCGCTCCGGATCTAGTAATACTGAGATTAAAGGTAGCAGGTATTTTCTTCTTGACGGTGAATGCTTGGTAGTCAGTGCAGGTTCTGAGTCCTCTTGTCTTCCAAGGAATGAAGAACAAAGGCAAAGAGACTGGGGATTGAGATGGGTGAATAAACCCATTAGCAAGAGATTGATCCAAGAATTCCTTTAGGTACTGATTCCCAGCGTCCGTTGGGGCATAAATTCTACTTCAAGGTAGAGTCGCTCCTGGTTCAATATCTATCGGCAGTCATATGACCTTCGTGGGGGAAGCTTGTCTGCGTCTATTTTATTGAAAACGGCAGCTAGATCTCTGTAGTCAGTTGGAATCTTAACTGTCTCTAGCGAGCATATAATTTTACATTGTTGTGCTAAGATGTTGCCTGAGAAACTTGGTGAACCTTTCTTGCAACATGAATGCAATGTTCTTGACAATAACTAGAATTCATTTTCACTGTTCTTTACTCCCACTCGATAGCGGGGTTATGTTCCGTTAACCAAGGTAACAAGAATTAATTGAAATTGAGGAGCGTGAATTAAATTGAAACTAATTACTTTGTGATGACCATCAAAACCCCTCAACTCTACAGGTTCCGTTTCTTCTCCTATTGGTCCTGAGGTTAAATTAGTACCATCTACAGCCTGGACTGTCTCAAAATTCTTCTTTTTAGTTGCTTGAATTGCAATTTCTTTTGCATATTTTATTTTGCAAACATTTCCTGTGGCCCCATAGTATGTCATTACTGAAACTTTAAAAACCTTTTTCTCACTGAAACTTGCGGTTACAGATTTCACCAGATGAGGGGCAGCAGATTGTAGCATGTTGGCAATTTATTGAAAAGTTGGAGTTGACTTTTCTTCAGTAGCTCCCACCAGAGGTATTCCTTATACTAGTGGTGCTTCCCTTTTTAACAGTTGATTATTTTAGGTTTCTTTGGACACTCTTTTACAAAATGGCCAGGATCACCACAGTACATACAGAGGTTTACAGATCTGCACTTTTCTTTTTCTCCTTTAGTTAAGGAGCCTCTGATGCTTCCGATTTGCATTGGCTCTTCCACTGAACTGGAGTCAGTAGTTTTCATAGGCTCTGTTCTAATTCTTTTGAAGCGAGGAGTTATAGCACAAGAATCTCTTCTCCTGTCTGTTTTGCATCCACTCAATCTCTGATCCATTTGTAACAACAAGTCTATGAGCTTAGAACCGTCTGTGGGCTGGTCAGGGATTTGCGTTAACGCATCCTTCAATTCATGTCTTAATCCTCTATAGAATATTGTTGCTCTCTTCGATTCCGGCCACTCTGTTTCAACCACCAACTTTTTGAAATGGGCCAAATAGGTAAATAATTCTCAAATTTCCGGGTTTTAAATCCAACAGCTCATTATCGGTGGATCGAGTCACCAATCTTCTATCAAAAAAGCAAAGAAATTCTGTCTTAAATCTCGTAAAATCTTACAATTCAGTGTAATTTCGGCTACCCAGCGGCATTGACCAGGCCGTCGCATCACCACTCAGATATGACAGTACGAAGGCAACCTTAGATTGATTTTCAGCAAAGATTATGGGTTGGCACAGAAAATAGAGAGAACATTATGTTAGGACTAGCCAAGCCTTATGAGGCTCTCCACTAAAACGCTCTGGGAGACAAAGGGAATGATCGTGGAAACAGCATGAATAACTTGAGTTGAAAGTTCTGTGGTTGATGTGGGGGTAGCTCCGGAATCATGTTCTTTGGGCACTGATGAAGTATCTGCCATTAACTCATCACGTCTCTGAAGCAAATTTGGGAATTCTTGATAAGATCTTTGTTTCCACTCTTCGACTTTTATTCTCATCTATCATGAGATTTAATTGTTTTTGCATGTTTTCTAAAATTAATGCTAGAATTTTTAACTCTAGTCCTACAGCCATTCTCTTCAGGTGGAATTTTGCTTAGGGCACTTCAGTCTGTCAGTGGTACTAAACTTGTGCTTGATTCCACAGGAGCAGATGAATATTCCTCATTACCCACCTATGTGAACATGCAAAGGAATTGGCTCATTTGCAATGCAATGTCTTCACGGGGGGGAGAGGATTCGGGAAAAACAAAGCGAGACTGCCTCCGAAGTCTGCTATGCCGTCTTCTGTACATTCAATCTGCATCCTCCTTCAGATGTTATTTTGGCAGGGCTGAAATCTCAAATGGCACGTTATCTAAAAATAATAGCACAACATCAACAACTGTTTAGTTTCTTTAACGAAATCGCTTTACTAAACCACTCCATTTACATTGAACTCTCTTTTTCACTCTCGATTTCTTCTACAAATAATCTCTCTTTACCTAAGACTTTAGAGGATTTCCCTTCTCTCTTATTAATCTGTTCTTTTTGTAGTTATCTGTTGGTCGATATTTTTAAGCCTTTTCCTGCTTTGAATTATGAGGATTTACAATTCCACAATACATAAATCAATTGGGTCAGAGTCTCAATACATCTTCTTTGAAATTCATAAGTCTTCTGTTTCACCCTTAAAATTAGTTATCTCCTTTTGTTTTACATAAAAGTAAGCTTACTTGAATTCTTCCTTTCAATTCTTTTGTTTTCTCTTCAAAATGCTCATGGTACTATGAATTCTCAGAAAAACTGTCACCTCAAGCTTCTTCAGAATGCTCTGAATTCAAAGCAGTACTTTCAGAAAGACTCCTCTAATGGGGAATACCCCTGGTGTGCACACCAAATATCTAGGGGAATGCGGAGACCAAAAATGAGGAATGTCCATTTTGAATTCTATCTCAGCCTTCTTGAAAGGAAGATGTACGAGAAGGTGGGACCTTCAGCCCTGTTTTTGTATTTGCGGAGTACATGTGCCAGTGAGAGTCCGGCTGAGTGGAGGTGTCTGGATGGTTGGTGAAAGTGTATGCGGCTGTTGAGGTAGGTGGGACCGATTTTGTGCAGTGCTTTCTATATGTGTCGAAGAGTCTGATCTGAGTGCATTTGTGTATGAGGAGCCAGTGGAATTCCTTGAAGTGTGGAGTGATATGGGTGCGGCGAAGTAGGTTGAGGTCAAGTCCTGCTGTGGCATTTTGGAAGGCTTTCACCCTGTTCAGGAGTTGTTTGGTGATTTCTGCTTTGAATGCGTTGCCATAGTAAAGTCTGCTTGTTATCAGGGCCTGTGAGACTGTTATTTTGGTGTTCTCTGGTGTAGCCACTTTAAGATTTTTTGCAGCATCCTCAGGATGTGGAAACGGGTGGTGGTCACTGCGTTTACTTGTGCTGTCATGTAGAGCTTGTTGTCAAGGATGATTCCTTAGTATCTTGCTTGGGTGTTGGGAGTTGATGAGGAGCCGAGGTCTGCTGGCCACCAGGTGGAATCCCAGGCAGAGGTTTTCGTTCTGAAGATTAGCACCTCGGTCTTGTCTGTGTTGAGCTTGAGGCAGTTGGATCCCATCCAGGTGGTTACTGTAGTCGTGCAGGTGGTGCAGTTGGTCACCAACATATAGGGTGCTTACATTTTGGACGTCTCCGGCATTATGACCGACATCTCCGGTTTCAATTCTGACCACCTAATAACAATGTAGGTGGTCGGAGTTGAAACCGGCTGGTCATTCCGGCTGGATTACAATGGGGTCAAGGAGCCCGTCGGCCAGTCGGAGGCCCCACGTAATCCCAGAGGATGGCGTTTCCGCCGTTGGGATTACGATGTCGGTTTCCGACATGGAAAGCCTTTCAGAAAGCGAATTTGGGGGGCCCCATTCCTCCATGGCCTCCGGTTGGGGGCGAGGGGGCACCTATGGTGCCCCCCTGTTCATCCCTGCACCGTATGGCATGCACCTTGAGGTGCAGGGATTAACAGAATCTCCCATTTCTCCAAGGGAGCTAGTGCTACGCCCGGTTTATGGCCGCAGCACAAGCTCCCATAGAGAAATGGGAGTATGTGCGCTGACCGAAAGTCGGTCGGTCCGAGACTGCGGCGACATCGCAATCAGGCCCTTTGTGTTCTTGCTGTGAGAAAGGACCAGATCTAGATGAGGACGGATCCTTGGATGGTTGTTTCATGTGGTCTTCTGATCAGGGTCGAGTGGGAGACCATGTCGAAGGCTGTTGAGAGGTGGAGCAGGATGAAGGCCACTGGTTCTCCTCGGTCAAGAATCATCCTGATGATGTTGGTTGTTGCGATGAGGGCAGTCTTTGTGCTTTGATTCGGTGTGAAGCCTGAGTGAGCGCTGTCTAGGAGTTGGTGCATGTCGAGGTGGTGAGTGACTTGCTTGTTGATAATTTTTTGCATTACCTTGGCTGGGTAGGAAATAGGTTGAGATCGGCTGTAGTTTGCTAGCTGGGTGGGGTCTGCCAAAGTTTTCTTCAGTAGTGTGTTTACCGCTGTATGATTCCAGGTCTCCAGGAATATTACAGTGGTGATGGAGGAGTTCAAGATGATGTGAGTATTTAGCTGATTGGAAGGTGCCCATGTTGAAGATGTGGTGGAGAGTGGGGTCTGTCAGGGCCCTGGAGTTGGTGGTTCCCATGATGTTGGCTGTTTCTTCTGTGGTGACTGTTTTCCAGGTGTCTAGGAACTGGTGTATGTTTAGGTAGTGGTCAAGTTGCTTGTTGATGGTTTTCTCTGTGTAGGATTATTTGAGATGAAATCCATCTGGAGGTGTTTGACAGTCTATACTGCAGCCTTTGCAGCGAAGTTGGCCGCACAGTTCCCTTTGGCGTCAATCCCATCAATCTGATTGCCCTAAGTGTGCGTTACATGGACCAATGGAAGCTTATTTTGTAGGACCTTTGCCCAGAGCGGTTTATTCTTAATTGGCTTCCCTTTTGAAGCTTTGAATCCGTTCAGGTGCCAGTGTTTTAAATCTACATTGTAACCTTATACACAGAAAGATGAATAGGACATAATTAGTGTGGGAACTGACAGGTCAGCCTTCTGCAGTGCAAGTACCATGGTATGAATTTCTGCATGTTGTGTGGTGCTGTCACCTAGGATTTTGGTGAGGGTGGAACTTGCCATCTTTAACTACACCCTGCACTGCTGTGCAGGCTGTGGAGTACTTTTGTTTAGTTCCGACCGCAGGTTGTGCAGAGCCGTCTGTGTAGACCAAGCTCTGGTATTACTCAATGGGTCAGGCTTTTGGAGTTGGAGTGACATTCTGTTCATATTGGAGGAAAGCTTGTGTCCAACGAGTCACATTATACTGAAACCTTAAATCCACTGTATTTAGCAAAGAGGCCCTCTTTACCCATCTCTGGCGTAGAGCTCGAGCTTCAGGAATGCTTGCCTTAGTGGCTGTCTCGAGTGCCTGTACGGGAGTAACAACAGTTATTCATTTTCCCTGCGCCAATGGGCGCTCTTTCAAACTTGCTGTCTGCACTGCTGCCAGAATTCTCTTGATTGGAGCAAAACATGCTTCAGCTGGAGAATACAAGTGTGACTTGTACGCTATGGGAATCTTCTGTCCCTCATTGTAGATCACACATGCGTAACCTGAATAGCTTGGTACAACTCTTAATACTAGGTTTATCTTGTTATCCCGAGTCTGTAAATATTTTGTCTTTAGCATGTCTGCTTGCAGCGCACGCAAGATATGTGTGTTTGCTCGTCCATTGTTTCGCAGAAAATGTGGGAGAAATTAAGCCGTACAAGGGCTTCACTTGCTGAGCATAGAGTGGCAAGTGAGCTTGTTTGAACTTAAGAAACCCCAACAGGGATTATAACTTCTTCAGTGTGTAGAGAGACTACAAGGTAGTACATTTCTGAAGGAAATCTGGTGCTATTGGACAGTTGGTACCCAAGAAAAGTCACCGTCGGGCAATTTTAGACTTTTTAAAGTTAATTTGGTAACCATGTGATGTTAGTATTGTCACTCTTCTGACCACCCAAGTTAGGTGTGCATCTAAATCATCATCTTTAAGGTAAATGTCATTAATGTATGCTAGCGCTTTAGGATCTATTTGTAAGATGTCCATTATTCATGCTGAGAATAGACCAGGGCAGTACTGCACTCCATCAAAACTGAAAGTGGCTAGATACTCTTTCAGGCGCTATGTTCTGACTGAAGAACCCAATCGAAATGTCTAAGGTTGTTTTATATTTTTCCTGTACTAGGTTTGTCATTAAACCCGTGCTGTGTGCGTTCTGACCTGCATATGTTTGTGTGTGTTTAGATTTCTATAATCTATAACAATTTTATAGGATCGGTATGGTTTTGAAACGGGAAAAAGAAGAGTGTTCATTGTTGAAAGACAATGTACTATAATTCACTGAGATAACACTGAACTGAATGTTCTAATAGCCTTATAGCCCTCCTTAGCGGGCTATACCAGCCATTAAAGGCCCGCTCCCTTGTTAACGCTGGAGCAAGCCGGGCCATAATAATTCACATTGCTTAACCTACGAATGACACAAAAATTCAACAAAAATTATGGCTTATTATTACTTAAAGATGCTTATTCTGGTGGTCGATTAAACAAATAGACAGCTTAATTTTCTATCAAAAAGCTCATTAGGCTAATATAGTCAATTTTTCCCCAGCTTTGGCCAAAAACTTAACAAACCGGCATATTAGTGGAATTGAGTTGCCAGATAAACATAGAATAAGCACTTGACTACACGTTCTTGCCCCTGTTTTTAAGAAAGAAGATTTTAACAAAATTTGACGGACACGTAATAAACTTGGACAAATGCATACTATATGCAATAGTTTCCTGTGGATAGCACAGAGCCTGCAGTTACTATTTGACCATTCATGTAGCCATTACGGAGTCCCATCTTTAGTTTGATGAACTCCAAAGTTTAACTTCAAGAAAGAGTCTCGCATATGTGAAGAGAAATGCGTAGCCGAACAAGTCTGAATGCCCTGAGTTTCGTAAGAATTTATAATTGACCAGGTATGCTTTTTAGCTGCAATTGCACCTTTATCCAAGTAAAGTGAAAGGAGTTTTGTTGATTGATTCAAAAGGCGTTTGAGGCATATTGCGGTCATATGATTAGGCCTTTGAGTCTGTAATCCAAAAGTTTGAAGGAAATCTAAGATATATGCCCTCCATGGACCAATGTGGGCAGGGCTGAAGATTTTCTGGCAGCACATATTTGCAAGAAATGCTGCCTGTCGCACTAAGGCCTGTCTTTGGAGTCCAAACTCTAAACAATATTTTTCGAAATATTAAAATCAGATTTTACAGATTTAATTTGCAGCAGAACCAATGTTTTGGCATCTTTCCCCCGAAAGATAACTGAGCCATAAGTTAAAGCTGGAATTAATTTGGCTGACATTACTTTCAAGAGGTGAGCATACGATGAACATGGCAGTTTATCCCGGAGAGACTTAAAGGCATAAATGTTGGTAGCATCTTTAACTCTTAGTAGGTTGAAGTGGCCTTTGAAAGACATCCTATTGTCGAACAAGATGCCAAGGTACTTGTAGCTTTTGGCTGATTCAATTGTGTACCAAGACCGTGGTCCTAGTGTAGATGCTTCGATTTATATAATTTTAGTTTTTTTAATGTTAAGCTCGAGGTGATTGCCTGATATGTATTCATCAAAGGAGTCGATTAGATGCTGCAAACCTATAGGTGTCTGACTGAGTGAAATAGTATCATCAGCATATTGGAAGTATTTTTAAGAGGTATTTGATAACTTAGGAGAATGAGTTTATTTTTCCCAGATGTTAATTAAGGTCTGCCATAAAAAGAATAAATAAACATGGGCAAGTACACACCCCTGTTTTAGGCCATTTAATGTTTCAATTCTCCAAGTAAGAGATGTTCCATCCCACAGCTTAATCTGGACTCAGGTGTTTGTATATAGGCGTATAACAAGGTCTAAACATTTCGAGGTCGTACCCCAAGCAGTTAACTTTTGCTAAAGCAGGGCCTGAGGAACTGTATCAAAAGCCGCCTTTAGATCAATAAAACAGATGTCGAGTTTTTGCTTCCTTAATATGGCAGACTCAGCCGACAACGTTAGAGCGAGCAAATTGGTAGATGTCGACAAACCTAGCGAAATACAGACTCATTCACTGGAATAAGGTTTGCACCTGGTACCCAATATTCTAGCTCCTCTAATAAATGAGAGGCAAAATCTTTTGCATCAATGGCAGTAGAGCAATTAAGCGTTAATTTGTAGGTAAAACTGATAAAGCGCTTTTATAGATGGGTTGCAGGATACTTCCTTGCCATGATTCTGGGACCGTGTCAGTCAAGATAACTTCATTATAAAGGGGGGCCAGTACTAGTGAAAACAGGGATCGGCCCTAAAAATGCAATTAGGGAGGCTGTTTAGGCTTGGTCTCCCATTTGACCTAATCCATCTGAGGAGTGCTGTTATTTCTTTTTTGAGCAGCTCCGTAATGGGGGAAGATGATGTAGCGCCCCTACTAAGTGCCACAGTCGGGTTTTGCTGGTTTTCATACGAGTAATATCCAGGTTCACCTTCGAGTTTTCCTGGTAATCTGTACATCCAAGAAACCCCTTGATCAGTAGTGATTACCGGTCATTATCCATACAAGGTAGTTATATTGTCCACCGAGGTAGACTCCGGGATGAGCTATCAGAATACTGATAACATTCTGGCTTTTTAATTTTATTGCAGTCCCTTACATTATAACCATCCCGACTGGGCTCCCGAATTACAGGTGATCCAGTTTGTCTTTTTTCTCCCCCCTTCTTCTTCTTAGCTTCCGTTAAAGGTTTTTGCTTAACGCAACACTCAATATTGTTTTGGGGTTTTATATGTAGTTTAATGGCTGGTGTACTCCAAGTATTACGGCCCACAGACTTATAAACATAAAAAATTATTTTTGGCAATTCCCATTCATGATCTTGAACTGGAACTGCTGCAAGTCTCTGGCGTATGGCCAGAGCCAACACTTCTCACTTAATGTTGCTTAGGATGATTGAGGAAAAGGTAGAGAAGGTTCCCATTAACTTCATACCTAGGTTCAGAGCTGGAGCATCACTGTGCTCATTCTGTACTTGTTTTAATACCTCAGGGAAAACTGCTTGCGAGGGTGTGCCATGCATGTTAGTGTAAATGCATGCAAATATACTTCCCCACGTGTTGCACTCCTTTTCGGGTGGCACCATTCCAAGGGAAGACACATAGTTAGTATTCTTTTTGTCTTGGAGTGTCGTGTGTGGGTAAACGGCTCCCAACAGCAATCTAGAATTCAATTTTATCATGCTTCCTGATCATCTTTCCCATGATGGCATTTGTCTGTGAACTGATTGCTTTTACGGCATCCTGCCCCTGTACTGCTCGTCCTGCTAGAGCTGGTCTAGTTTTCATGGTTCGTAGCACATATTGAATGAGTTTCGTATATAAGGAGACTGTGTAATTCAAGATCCCGACAATGTCAGCGAGTGGTAGGGTCCCAGGACGTGGAAAGGGTGTATATCCAGCTAGTACTGGCCATGCAGCCCCTTCATTACTCAGGGGACCCAATCTAATTCCTATGTGTGTTTGTGTGTATGTGGTAACTCGCCAGCAAACCAATTTTTGTGCTCTTGGTAAGTTATAGGGAGTTCCAGATACTAGTATGCCCCTGTGCAGACGGTGCTGCTGTTTGCAAATCTGAAACTGCCCTGAGGCAGCGTCTATAGCCTCAAACCCCACCCATGAGAGTAACCTGTTTCAAAGGCATGTGCAGCTATTACAGATGTAACTGCAGGAGAAACCTCTATTCTTGAGATGTTGTGTAACTGCCTCTGGGTAATAAACATGAGATAAAAAAAAACAGAAAAACACAGAAGGGGAATAACCTTTTAAGAGTGAAGCTTGCCAAACCTACAGAAATAGTTGCTTCCCTATTTAAAGTAGGAGGTAACCACGATTACTACAGATGTCTCCATGTACTTGTAATGATTGTTCTCTTGTGTGTGTATCTTCAAAGACTTCTCAGAGGTCCCAAAAATCTGAATGCAAACGTTAGCCGCCATGTTGTGTAAACTAGGGCAGGGCCCTGTCCTAATTGTACAAGGTTTGGCTTTCCCACCCATGAGTGCCTAAACTAAGTTTGAGCGTGAATTCCTTGTTGTAGCTCCACATAACTCCACTTGACTTACTTGTTGGTGTTGCGCCGTGCTTTCTGGGTTACTAACAGTCCTGGAAAGGGTCAGGGATGCAATGATAGTTCAAACCCAACTTTTTTCTCTACAATATCACACAAGTGCTGCATGAAGAAAAAGACACCATGTACTTAGAAGTGTTTATTTCTACAGACTCATCCTCTTACTTATTACAAGAGTAATACCCACACAGGATATAATTTAAACGGCTCTAATGCATGTCACTAACAGCGAGAATAATATGAAAATTTTTAACATGGTTGGATTGTACTTGGCATCCAAATACCCTAAAGACTACTACTATGCGCTACACTTTGATATCATGGAGTAGGTAGCTTGACTCGAGTTTCTTGGGATTCAGTGCACTGCATACCTGTTCACAGCAGAGAAGCTGTGGTTATTAGCTTCTCCGGGAGAGAGTGTTCCCTCGGGAGGAAAATACAGCGAGGCTCCGCACTTTCTGTATCAGCTTTCAGCAAAGGACTGGATGATGCGGCACTATGGCAGACTGGCAGAACATCTCACGATAAACTGGGCTGATGACCTCTCTGAATTAGTTACTTCATCGGGTTTCTATAGGGTTGGCCACTGACCTTTACTCTACATTAGGGGACTTTCCACTTATTTCAAGACGTAGCCGATATGAACCAGTATGGCAAAAGTACATTAATTCACACTACATATTTATTTTGCACATTCACTGGCCGACTGTAACATGTAGCTATCAGGGAACTTGTAGCAGACTTTTGTTGCCTTAGGTGTTTATCAAAGTCATTTGACACTTTTCACAAGTTCCTCAAAAGATGAGGAAATGCGAAATATGGGCCAAAGGTAGACATGCTAACTTAACGGGCACAAACTGGAGTCAGGCTTTGGGATCTTTACTACAACAGGAGTAAGGCCATGTGCATTGCTGGAATCGAATGAAATCATGGTGGGAAAACGGAATAGATAAGATAGGGAAATTATATTAGGGCATACATTACTGGAGTTCGGGGAATTAATCAACAACTTTGAGTTGACCTGGAGGGGGGGTGGTGACCGGGGGTAGATGGGGGTTGTTCCGTTTTTACAGCCACAAGGAACCAGACATGAAAGGCATGGATTAGTGAACCAACTACACATCAAGGAAGGAAGTTATTTTATACCATCAATGGTAAATATAAAGTGATCACCTTACTGTGCCATGCTATTCTTAGTTGGTCCAAAGTTACAATAGACAGGCTGAAAGAGAGCTGGGCAGAGGACATGTAAAGGCCGATTAGTAAGGAGGAGTGAGATCGTATGCTCAGGGACGCCCCATAAATATTCCAGAATACCCTATTCCAGTTTATTCAGTACTACCACATAGACAGGGCATACTTCCTTCCAAGCAGCTCTCTATCATATGGTCTGGTCTTTACAGTCACAACCCACTTACAGCTTCCTGTATCGCCTGAGACTTGTATTCTTGGAATATACTGGCAACCTAGGACTAAAAAGGTGATGAGTAGATACATAGATCTGCCCTTCCTGTTTGCCAAAAGACAGGCGACTTTGAGGTGAAAGGCAACAGCACGGCTGAGCATCTATAGCTGAAGAACGGTATTGCTGAGAGATATGGGATATAAGAATATGCTGCTCCCTAGGGATGTAAAAAAGGATAGGGATAAGATGGATACCACCAGAGCTTGGGATGCCATTATGGTCTCAGTAGATGAGTCTAGTAGGGATTAAGATGCCCTGGCCTCCTCCCAGACACCTCCTCACAAACCCAGCCTCCCCTCCTAAAATCTAGCAGTCCTTTCTGGATAGCGTTACAATAGAGAGGGGAGGGGGGGAGTGCATGCATACCTAATTCATACCACTGTATAAGGCTGTTTACCCAGCTCCTCCATCGCATGGAAGCTTATTGGTTGCTTTAAAAGTTGCAGATTGTAAAACCAATAAACGTTTAAAAAAAAAAATGCTTTCTTCATACCACCTTGCCAAATTACATTCTTGTAAATTGAGGATGCCAATAGTTTCATTTTTTTGGGATCTGTTTATCAAGTTTCATATTTGTAATATACATATATCAATCACATATGAATTGTTCAGAACCAGTATACATTTACGACGATCAAATAGTTTACAACCAATATATCGTAATATAGGCAAAAATCGGCCGAGCTGTCCATGAAGGTATCATACAGTGAACGAAGTACAGTACAGGGAGACTAGGTCTTCTCAATCAATACCATTCAACTAACAGAATTACAGGCCTTGTGTCATAAACAATTACGTTACACTTACATTTCTCCCAATGACTATAGTCGGTCTAGCCGTTTCTTCAGGGTTAATGATCAAACTACTTTATATATAACCGTTAAATGATTAACTATAAACCAATAAAAATAAAAGGAAAATAAAAAGAGGAGGGAGGGCAGGAGCTGCACATTAAGACAATAGGCATTCTAGAGCTACTATAAGAATGCCAGTGTGACAGAGCCCGATGTGTCTATATGAGTCGTGGACTGCAGCACATAGGGCCAGTATTCAATAATTATTGACAAATATTTCTTGGCATACCAGTAAACGGGCACATTACAGTATGTGCACATCCCGTAGTTACATAACATCCGGAATGTCTAATGGGTCCTACAGAGCTGTAGCAACTTGGCGCGCCGTCAAAATCGTGCTCCAAGCGGACGAAATAGGATATTTGCGCAGCCCAAGTGTATCCTCCTTTAGTAGAGAGACAGCTTCGGCTTTGGCCCAGTTTAGCATTGATTGTGTCCAAGCTTTAAGTGGTGGGGGGTCTACAGCTTTCCATCGCCGCGTGAAAAGCTGCTTGGCCACCGCCAGCCCCAAATCTAGGAAGCGAGAAGATGCTCTGTTTTTCTTATCTCTGGGAAATATTCCTACAATACAAGCCTCCCACGTGTGCAGTAGCACCCTGTCAGTGCTTGTATGCAGTAGCCGAGTCACGTCCTGCCAGTATTCTCGTAACCGGGGACACGACCAAAGCATATGCAGGAAGTCCGCATTCACTAATTTGCAGCACGGACAGCAAACGTCCGTTCTATTAAAATATCTGTTCAGCTTATCTGGGGTTAAATGCGCCCTGTGAATTATGTAGAATTGGATTCATTTGAACTTTGCGTTTCTAGGAATATTTTTAGGGCTCTCTAATAGCGTGTCCCATTCTTTAAGTGTGTACGGTCGTGTCAAGTCTGCCTCCCATTGCCGCGCAGTGGTGTTAGATCAGTCATGGTATGTTCGCGAATTGCCTCCACAAACCATTTTGTAAGGTGTCGCCCTGTGCCCATCACGTGTATGTACTGTATCAGGAGATGCGTCAGGAATTCTTGACATACTACCCCAGTGTCGACCAAGCGTTGCCATCCAAGCGGCGTGACTCAGGAACTGCCCAGGCTGAATACCCTCTTCGTCAATAAAGGGAAGAAAGGGCCGCAATGCACCTCATAGAGGTCTCCCAATGTGCATATGTCTGCATCCTGCCAGTCCGCGAGGTCCCCCACACGAACCCTACCCCCCTCCCTAGGCATCCCCAACAATGGTAGCGTAGTCGCATATGGTATGACATGTTTTGTAAGGCATAAGGCTCTGTGAAAGCATTTCTGGGCTACTTGCACCAGTAGGGGGAGAGAAGTATGCACTCTAGTGCAAGGGTGTAAAATAAAAAGGAGCCTCTGTTGTAAAGATGGCAAACGTGTAATGTGAGCAACTCCCAAAATGAGTCCGCCAAAGGAGTCGTTAAGTTGTAGGTAAAGCCGATTAGACATTCTTAAGCGAGAAGTGAGTGGCAGACCTTGGCAGAGATTTAACAGTGTCTTAATTGCAGGTGGCAGTAGCACACTCAACTGTACCTGGATTTTCTAAAAAATGCTAAGTTTAGGCTATTCATCATTTTAATGACTTAGACCGGGTATGCCTGACGCTAAAATACTTGAGTAAACATTTTCCAGGAGTCTGGGATAAATGCCCTAGATGCCATCAGAAACAGACACTTCTACCACATAGTCTGTGATTCTAGTTACCTGGATGTATACTGGAGGGAGTTGACAGATCCTCTGTGACAGGGAAGGTGGACCATAATAGACCAGAGGTCTGTCGATTGAGGATAATGCTAAGACCCTAGAAGATGAGGATGGAGTATAGAGTTGTCCATCTGGCTTTATTGATGGTCAAAAGATTAATTGCTATGAGGTGGAGCTCCAGGGTGGCACTGCCGCTGGTGACTTGGTTAAGCAAGTCGAGGAAATGGTCTGAGGAAGAAGATAGTGACAACACCATGACTGAAAGATAACTTGGGGCACGCGGTTGATATTCACAGATCATCTCACATGTGATTGTACTATAATACTTTAATGGATATGTTAAGGAAATCAGTAAAGAAATTTAAAACAATATATATAGAACCCTATCAGGTATCTTTATTCCTAAGCTTCTCCTTTATTATAACTCAAGCCACCCACATTCCACTTCCTTTGTCCCAAGGTGCCATTTTTTTTTTTTACACCCTCTACAAAGATGACCGTCTTTGTTTTTTTCATATTAACTTTTAAAATATTCTTCCAACTGTAGATGGACGGTGCAGAAATGGCCCTCTCAAAACCAGTTATAGTCTGACCCAGTGGAGAAGCTGTATTAGTTGGAATTTTGTGTTCTATAACTAATCTGCCACATCACTTCAGTGGAGGGCCCTATATAAATATAATTTGTGGTTGTTGCGTTGGCTGCTTACGTGTAGAGGCAGAATGAGAGCAGTTTTCATTGCCTTCATGACTAGTACATCTTAAAACTCTACTAACCCTGACATTTTATGTGAAATATCTTTGTGCATTTCTTCCTGTAGCATGCTATGTCCCATGCCTAGCATCCCGTGATATCCTTCAGGAAATATGCAGGAAGGAGAAGCTCATATGTCCATCACTTGGCATCAAGGCAAAAATGCAGAGCAATTATGAAGTGGAATATTTGTGTGACCAGATGGTAATAGAGGTAAGGTGAATGTCTAGTGTCCCCTACCTCCATATTTGAGTTTTAAAACGAGTGAAGACGTTATAATTTTGTGTTCGTTTTTTTAGTAATTGCATTATTATGTTATTAGGTTTAGTGTAAAGTGCTTTGTTGTATGTGCAAATTGTTGTATAAAAGTTAACCCCACATAAATATTGCATTTCAAAGCATGGAAACTTTACTCATCTCTTTATGGCCAGGCAACTTAATCATGATTGCTGTACTGTATAATTGTCTTTGTCCTGTTCCAAGCTACAAAGAACCTCTGAAGCCAGAAGCTGCTTTAAAAGGTGTGAAGCTTAAAGCTAGCTACAGAACCAGTGGCACGCTCTAGCATCTCTTCTGTACTGGCATCATACCCCCTCCCGAGCATCATACGTGTGCATCGTGGGATCCTCAATCTCTACCTTTCTTTGAATCCATTTTTCAAGCACTTTGCTAGCATTAACTGTATTGTGTTGGTAGCAGATGTAAACCCTTCCATTTTATATTATCTTTTGGCTGTAAAAGGAATGAGGTCTCTCACACTCAGCAATGGGCTGGAGCTAGGTTAAGGCGGCCTCAATTTTTAGAAAACACAAATAGTGATAATCAGATGTGTGCATATACATACTGTAACATCAAAGGTTAAAATTATGTTTTAGTTAAGTGTGCACATGAGACCTGAATGGAAGATTAAAAACCCAAAAACTACTGAAATTATGACCTCACATTTCACATCACTCATGATAATTTAAATGACCTCATTGATGACATCACTGATGACGCCGTCCATGATACTCATATTCACATTTGTCCATAAACCCTTCTGTAGGTTTATCAAATAAAATGACTCGTAAAAGGTACAGTCATGAACCAGCTAAAATAACTGTGAATACATATGTTAATGCATATAAAAGACATACTGTGACAGACATGTGGCTATGCATGGTGGAAGTCATATGGTGCATATTTTACCTAATAGTAAAGATTCGGGTGTAGTCGGTAATGCTAATTCAACAAGGCTGAACATGCCTAGTGTGGGTGAAGGCACATTTGAAAGTAGGTTCTAACTTTTGACAAAGCTTATCACAAAAGCCTGCGTGAAACGTGAAATATTCTGTTCGCAAAAGATTATCCATCTCTGCATGTGTGGCTGTCATAGAGAGCTTTAAACAAATTGCATATAAATTGAAGGTTTATAATGTATTCACCTTGAAATGCCGAACTTCTGAAGTTTTTAAATCATTGCACATAGTAAGACTTACTAATAAGATTATAACATACGTTAACATGCGTTGTGGGCTGAGCATTGAGCTCAAGGGCACTTCCATTTATCTTGCATTCATGGCCCTATCGAGTGCTTTCGGTTGTGTCAACAGGTCCCAACTATGGGATATTCTTGTCCATGGCCTTGAGGCAGACCTGGTTTCTCTTTTAAGACTCCTACACTCGGATCTCTCGGCCTCAGTTTTGGGGACAATGGTGAGTGTACTCCAGCCTTTAAAGTCAACCGCGGAGTACGCCAAAGTTGTGTACTTGCCCCCATTCTATTTTTACCCGATATTAATGACTTGGAAAGGACCCTGGTGTCCATTGGGGTAGACGTTCCACATGTTGATTAAAAAAGCCGTTCTCACCTCACTATATGCGGATGACGCAGTGCTTTTGGCCAGGACGGCAAATGGTCTTAAGAAGTTGATTCCTAGCTTTGTGGTGTTCATGAATGGGCTCGACCTAGAAACCAACTTTTTGTACACCTTTATAATGGTGTGCAGTCCAAGAAATACTAAAACTTGCACCTTTACGCATATGAGGAAGAAAACTGGACCGGGTGAGTTCCTTTCCATATCTTGAGTTGACTTTTGAAAATGCTTGTACCTGGTCCCACTGCCTTAAAAATAGGTTGACTTGTTATTTGCGTGCTGTGGGAACCACTTATTCACTTTCGACTTGCATTGGGAAAAAACCTGTTGCGCTGATTTTGGAAATCTACAAAAGGAAATGTCTTCCGATTGTGACTTACACATGGAGGTATGGGGCTGTAGAGACGTAGGGGCTATCCAAGTGGAAGAAAAGAGATTTTGTCGGTGCTTGTTGGGGGTTCCCGTCTCAAACTCCCCTTTTTTCTTCTCTCCTGGAATTAGGCCTAGAATATGTCCAAGACCTTATAAATGCAGCCCCATTGATACTCTGGTGCTCGGTCTGGATGAACAACAAAGCAGAACTTAACCGGGCTGTCATAAGAGGCTTCCTTTCCTGCAATTATGAGCTGAACATCCCTTGGCTAAAATGTATAAGAGAAACATCTTAAGCCTGGGTTGTGCTTTTTTTTGTTTAAAAACCAGAGACCATCACAAAAAAGCACAAAGATTGGGTTAAGAATAGCTTTATTAAGAACAGGCAGTCTACAAGGGAGGCTGTAGAAGTGGTGAAGCCACCTGTGAGAGAATACTGTATGATCCATATGCCTGCTGGGATTGCTCCTTATTTGCTTTTTGTGCAAAATGTATATGAACGGACACTACTGACTTGGTTCAGATTAGGGGTTATTTGCCGGATGATATGTTTTCCACAAGGGCAATTTTCTTCTGCAGATATATGCATTTGCTTGCGCAATGAGCAATCACCCCAGTCTTTACTGCACTTCATTTTCTTCTGCAAATATTATCTTCCCTTCAGAAGGAGATTTTTACTGCCCCTGTTGCGAAGATATAAATTTACCAAGTGTAGGGCCGCCTTACTCTTTCTCCAACACCTCGAAGAATATGACATCTGTTATGCAGTCGGCTACTTCCTGTAAAGTATTTTAGGACAGCGGAAGAGTATGTTGTTATAACTGATGGTCCATCCTATGGTATTGCACTTTATTTCCCGGTCTCACCAGTTTTTCTTTGTTTTTTGTAACAAATGTACCACTGTATATTCATTGGTGATCTTGCCTTTAAATAGTTTTAACTGTGGCTTGTTTTTAACAGATTTAGCGAACACTGGCATTGATTTTACATTTGTCTCTGCCAAACGTTAAAGTTTATTTATAGTCTTTGTACCCATGTGCATTTTGAATACGTCTTTCTTTTATGATCTACTTTAGTATGATCGAATTAAGATTATTGATTGATTGATGGATTGAACTGTGAATACATGTGTTAATCATATAAAAGACATAAAGTGAAAGACGTGGCTGTGCATGGTGGAAGTCATATGGTGCATTGTTACCTCCCAGTAAAGATTCAGGTGTAGCCAGTACTTCTTTTTAAACAAGCCTGAACATTCCTAGTGTGGGCGAAGGCACATTTGAAAGTAGGTTCTGCCTTTTGACAAAGCTTATCAAAAAAGCCTGAATAAAACGTCAAAGATTCTGTTGACAAAGGTTATCCATCCCTGCATGTGTGGCTGTCCTAGAGTGCTTTAGACAAATTGCATACAAATTGAAGGTTTATAAAGTGTTTTCCATTTAAATGCCGAACGTATGAAGTTTTTGAGTCATTGCACATAGTTAGACTTACTAATAAGATCTTAATATATGCTAACGTGTTGGGAGCTGATCGATGAGCTCAAGGTTAATTGCTCAGCCCCACATTCTTCAATGTGTACATGATCCCTCTGGGCTAAGTCGTCCCCTCTCACATCATCAACATCCTCTCCTACACAGACGTCACACAACTTATACACTCTCTCAGAAAAGACCCCCAACGCAAGAAACAAGTCTACCGCCTGCATGACATAAGTCGCTAACTGGATGAAAGCGAGCTGTCTCAAGCTCAACACCAACAACATGTTGTGAGTGATGTGAATTAGTGATCTTCAGCAAAGAACACCTCCAACTGGGAAACGGCCAAGCTCTGACCAACACCCATACCCAGAACCCACGCCAGGAACCTCTGAATAATTATCAACAGCAAACTAGACCTGAAACTGTCACCCACACCCTGAAGATACTGAGGAATATCTTCAAATGTCTCCCAAGCAACACTAGAAAAACAGTCACTCACTCCTTAGTGTCCAGTAAGTTGGACTATGGGAACACCTTCTACGCTGGAATCCCCAAGCAACTCACTAGAAGACACAAGCCATCTAGAAATTAGCAGCCAGACTCATCCCCAACTACCCCACACAACTCCCAATCACACCACACTTTAGGGAACTACACTGGCTCCCGATAGACAGACGTGCTATTTTCAGATGGTATGTCACTCAATATTCACATGACTGGATTCATTGGATTCCAGTCAGAATTCATGCTCAGGATATTACACTGGCTTCCGAATTCTAACTCTTCACACACATACACACACATTCAAGGCCCTACACAACATGGATCTACCTACTTGAACAGTCTCATCTTCCACTAACCATCCAAACATCATGCTCCACAGGACTCCTACTCGCACAAATCCCACGCATGCACAGAACCAGATCAGGAGGACGAGCATTCTCTTACATTGCTCCTAAAGCGTGGACCAACCTCCCACTCCTCATCAGAGCCTTCTCCTCTCTTCTTCAAGTCTGCGAGAAGCTGAAACCCCAGCTTTACAATTAACCAACCTACCTTAGGCAGGGCTAGGCACACATCAAGAGTGATGGTGCGCTTTACAAATGCACATACCATTGTTCAAGAATTTACAAAATAGGGGTGACCATGTACACTTGTATTAACTCAGTGTTATTTTATGTATGGCTGTAAAGTTGTATGCCATTCTGCTTATCTCAGTAAGGTGTATAGTGTATTTTACAAAACAACGTAGAGTTGTCCATTGCACCTAGCCGAAGGTGGCTCATTATTAAATAATGCATACATGCCAATCTTTTGATTTGTAAATCGTGAGTTGAGTCTTGTGACTTGTTTTGGTGGGTGAACTCATTCTAGTTGAATTAATAATCAAACACTTTATTCAATGGTGGTCAATCTTTAAAAAATATATGAACCCATTAAACTTTATAGAGACTTTTTGTTTTTTAGGCGACTGAATACAAGTAAAAAGAGGGTGACCGCCACTAGATATGGGTGAGTTGACACATACGTAATTTCTATTGCACATTATCTGTAAATAACTTTTAAAGGATTAGTCTAATTTTTAATTTGTTGGATTGCTCCCAGCCCATAAAGCACTGGCATCATTGGATGATGTCATCAGTGATGTAATCAGTGATGTCATTTAACATGTTGTGAGTGATGTAATATGTGAGTTCATAACCATTGCATGATGGGGGCTCAATTTATAGTTAGTTCACTAAACTATAACTGGTGAATTTCAGTAGTTTTTCCACTTTTTAGTTTTTTAACTTAAGTTCTTATCTCATTTCCACACCGAGCTATAACGTTACTTTAACCTTAGTTTTTTTGACAGAGATTTTTTTTAACATACTTTAGGATCTCTTTAGTAAGTGTACTATAGCGTCACTTTAACCTGTGATTTTCTTTCAGTGAATTTGTTTTTTTTTTTAATCATATTTTTTCCTTTCCTGTATGTTCTATTCCTTCCCTTCTATTCTTTTCATTGGGCCTTGTTTTGCCCTTCCTTGCCTTAACTTCCCTTCTCTTTTCTTGCCCCAGTCTTCTACTTCTCCTCCTTTCTATGTACAATAATGGTTATAACATATCTCACCTTTATTGTAAACTAATATCTTCATTTACCCTCGGAGTTGAATGTGCAATATGTAATAAAAGATTTTGTTTTATTCAAATTCTACTTGACTAGTCAAGCACATATTAAATTGTAGAAAGTCTTTCAGAGTGAACCAACATCACACCCTCCACCTCTACTGTACGGCGGTTTTCCTAGGCGACCAAATAAGGTCATATTAGCAGCTTGTCTCCAGGTAAAAAAAATCACCAAGCATTGGCTGCTCCACGGAACACTGTAAATATTGCAATGATTGGTTGTCCTTATTTTTTGCTACCCACTTTGGGCCAATAACAGCAAAGATCTTAGTTAGTAGTCTGTTGTATCTAATTATAAGAAAACAAAGCAATGGCAGTTACTTGCAAATAAACATATTGCACTACTTAACTGACAGTATCCAGTCGGGAATCTAAGAAATTAAAGCACATTTTCTTCTATTCGAATGACATACCTTTGCTGAACACTACCCATTCTGCTGCAGCTGCTTCTCTGACCTATTTTTTTTAGAATGGCTTATTGCCCATTCACCTTCCGGATGAACTCTAGCCACAACCAAAGACCTGAAAGGATTTTTTGTGGACCTTCACACACCCTTTTGGTGTCATGCTTCAATAGTGTCTTTTAGAGATAATCTCTGCCTTAATGTCTAGGAAGAATTACTACATAAAACTTTCTGCAATCCAGGTCGGTCTCTGTGGTTGCCAAGTCCTCGACAGTTTGCTCCATCTCTTCCTTTTGGTTTGTGAGTCTTTTGGTTCTTTCCTTCTTCTTTCTACTACCTTGCTCTCTCAGGTCTCTTAGATTTCCACTTTGGTTGGGTGTACAACCCCTTCGGCCATGTGCCAGATGGTTGGTTGCAGGCAGGTCCTGCCTGCAGGCTAAGCCCTGCACGCACCTGCATGCCGTGCATAGCAAGAGACATCTTGCTTTACGTTAAAAAAAAAAAGTAGAAATTAACTGAAAAATCCAAAGGTTAAAGTGATGTTATAGTTAGGAATTGTAATCACATCTTTTTCTATATTAAAAATTCACTGGAAAAAACGAATGTTAAAGGGACGTCGTTGTTAGGTTAAAATGTCAGTTAAAACATTACATTTTAAACAAACAATACCACTGAAATTCACCAGTTATAGTTATCTCAAGTAACTACGAGTGCCCTAAAGTAACTGTAACTTGTGCCATCACCATGAACTCCTTGTACTCTCACATATTACATCACTCTTGACATGTTCAGTTACTGCATTGACAGCATCCCTGACGACATCTGAAATGACAACATTGATAACACCGTACATGGAGTGGGCCCTTAACGGGAGGGCCTGCAAGAAGCAGGACCATCCGAAGATCTGCAAGTATGTTTTGGATGCTTGCACATTGGGGCAGCGGGCCACTCTGCGCCACGGTGGTCTTGTAACTGATTGTTAGAGCGCGGATAGCAACAAGAAGAGAGAGGTGGGCCCGGAACAAGAAATGTGAGGGCAATAGATATAGAGCCAGAGCATAGTATGCGGAGGCCGATAAAGAAAGGAATGGGGAGGTCATGGCTTTTGGTTCGGTGTACGGGTACACCCTGTGAGTAAGCACCATAAACATGCACTTCAAGCAACCGTCTAGCACAGTCTGCCAACTGAGGTAGTGAAGCACAGAGACCGGCCATGTGAGGAAGAAGATGATAGTGTGGATAGCCCTTTTTGGGGGGATTGCATTCAGGTTTGTGTGAGGAAGTGGCTTCATCTAGACTAGACCCAGCACAGAGTGGACAACAGGCTACACTTGAGGTACAGTGCAGCAACTTCCTTCGAGCACAGTGACACAAGTGTGAGGAAAGGACTTCTCTACAAAGCAGCAGAAATTAAGCACCCTCTGAGACTGAGATGGGCCTTAAGTGCAGAGCTGTGAAAGATTTCAGGCAGGCATTGACTCCTCACCTGGTACAGCATCAAGCAACACCATCCCAAGAGCACTGTTGCATTGGAAAACTGCAGCACTCTGGGTCACATAGAAGAGACACTGTGCAGGAGTCACAACTGAATGGAACAACAAGCACAGAAGATCTCCAGGGTCATAATAAACAGAGACCCCTACTCCGTTCTGGACACACCTCCTCACACTGAAGTTGTTGGACATCGACAAGCGGCAATGGTAGGGGCAAAGTGGAAATCTAAGAGAACTGATGGAGCAAGGCAGTAGAAAGAAGAAGGAAAGAACCAACAGACCCACAAACCAAAAGGAAGAGATGGAGCAAACAGTTGAGGACTTGTGAACCACAGAGACTGACCTGGATTGCAGAAAGTTTAATGTAGTAATTCTTCCTAGACATTAAGGCAGAGATGGTCTCTAAAAGACAAGAACTGAAGGAAAACCTGAAAGAGCTCAGCAAGGATGTGACCAAACTTGTAAACAGAGTGTACTTGTTGGAGGAAGCAGTGGATGAAAGGATTCTGGACGAGGACGAGTTGAGGGCTGTTAGAACAGCAAAATGTTCTCTTGCAGGAAAAATAGGAAGGCCTAAAGAATATATCACGTAGGAGTAAAAGTCAAATTGGGTGTGAAAAGGGAGCAGAAAGCACAGACATCAAAAAATCTTGTACAAGGTCTATTTAATGCCATTGTAGAGGCAGCAGGCACTGCCCCAATTTAAATGGACAGAGCACACCCAGTGGTGGCTCGATCCAACAAGAGTCCCTGTCCACCACTACAATGACAAGAAACTGATTATGACAGAGGCACATAAGAAAGGTGACATACCTCTCAATAGAGCATCTATCCACATGTTCCAGAATGTCTCACAAACTAGACTACAGATGAGGGCCTTACTCTCAGTGACAGCCTTCCTGAAGTTCACAACATGACCTATAGATGGGGGCACCCCTTCAGAATCACATTTACATGAATGGAACAACAATAATCAATTATATTGCTTACAGAAGCATCAAAGATCCTGGGTCTCGATGTACAGGAAGAACAAGCGGTGTGAGAAAGTAAAATGAAAACGCTACCATTCATTTAAGCTGTATGGCAGAAGGTGGGGAGAGAACAACACAAAAACACTCTGGTAAAGCAACTACAGTCAGTGCTGCCATGGCTTGTCACAGATGCTTGTCCCCACCTCTATCCACCTCTGAGCCGGGTCATTCTTTGATACCCATTTCCCCCCCTTACTCAGAGCTTTGACACTCAGGATGTCATCCACGCTCTGTGACAGGAGTCCCAGAATTATTACAGTCACATCTATGTTGCCCTGTTACCTCCAACTCCCTCTCTCCCCCAGACAACCAGCACAATCAATCCTGTCCCCATGCAGGCACCCCAAAAGCCATGAAAGTTTGCCCTATCTGAATGGCAGACTATAGTGAGATTTGATGATCTACAGCAGGATTCATGGATCCTAGGATTTAGGGATCCTGCAGTCTAAAACAAAAAATACCAGGGCATGCCAGGTGCTTGGCTTTCCTCTTTGTTGATGAGGAAGCCTCTGTTTGGACTCTGCTTTTCACCTGTGTTCCTCTGTTTGGGCTTCGCTCTTCATCTGTGGACCTGGCTCTCCAGTTGAGACTATCTTCAAGCCAGACATCACAAACATTTTCCCAGAAGTTTTAGGTTTGTGGCACTTCTTTAAATTCCTTCAGCAGCGTCTCCTCAAAGTCTTTGCTTGCATCCTTGGACTTATTTGACCTCTCCCAGTCTTGTCTTCTGAGGCTCCGGTTAGTAATAGCTAGAGTTAGATATTACTTGTTTGGATTGTGGGACTTCTGTTGGGCCCCTGTACGGTCTTCTGCACCTACCAACTCTGTTTCTGTCACACCCTCAAAAATGTGCTGTAACAGCTGTCTTTCGGTCCTCTACAGAGTTATATGCAGATCCTGTGTGAGGCTTTGTTTCAGAACAATATCTCAAGTTGTAAAGCATTAACAACTGCTACATGACATTGAACAAGACCAGTCTTGTGAGGATTCTTTTGGTTATAACAAGAAAAAGGTACCTTGCCATTGATATGTTGAATGCTTACCATTGTGTATGTCTCACTTCTAGAATGTTACCATTCATGCAAAAGGTTTGTAAATGAAAAAGAAACTGTGTATTTAGGTTGATGTATAAACAGAGTGTTACGGTAGCCTTCTGTTATAGTATAAAAAAGCTGTCACCCGTGAGAGCCTGCAGAAAACCCAAGAGAACCTCTTGTCTGGCGAGACTAGCTGTGTGACTACAGACTGTTAGTTGTGTGCCTTCTCTTCTGTCCTTTACCTCCCCTCGCTTCACCATCAGCGCTGAGCGTAGTCTTGAACATGGTCAGCGCTGTCAGTGGGGATCGTGACTGCTGGGTTTCGCGCTTTTCCCGAAGCAACATTCTGGTCTACAGGTTAGAGGTGAACGAAGTCTAATTAGCGCCACTATATTAGAATCTGGAGATGAATAAAGGCTAAACTATAATAAATTGGTTGCCAGGGGGATCATTGAAGACAGTGACACATTCATAAAAGTTAGTAGGGGACTGAGTGCGGTTAGAGGGCAGCTTACTGGGGAGTGCCCTTGGTGGGGTGGAGAAAGAAAGAAAGGAGGTTCTTTCTGTGATAGATAATTCTTTACTGTTTGGTGTTCAATACTTTTTATGTAGTTGTCTCAAAATATACACACAGAGGGGATGTTAAGAGAACAGAGTATGGAATCCTTTAAAACTTTGATCTCAAGGAACCTGGGCACTGGTAAAGAACGGAGTGACAAGGGAAATAGAAAGGTTATGAATAGCTTAGGGTGTTGGAGATCATAACATCTTTGATTTTTGTATTTTTGGGTCCGTTTTTTTCTTGTGTGTTTTAGGAAAGAATGGACTGCGGGAAGTGTCCCTATATGCTAAAAATCTATAGTACAATGACAAAATAAGCTCTGTTTAAAGTTGGAGACCTAAACACAGGAGGACTTCTAGTAGTAAGCATTAGCGAGATGTTGGACAGCTGGAGTAACCTGTAATCAAAGAGGCCAATGGCAACTGAATGACATTTTACTTAAAGACCCAGTGGTTAGGGATGACATATTCACATGAATTTATTCAACACACAGTGCAGAGGGAGAATCGAGAACTATACCACTCTGGAATGCCATGAAGCAGAGATGAGAGGGCAAATTGCGGAGGTGAGGGGCAGGGCCTTCGGCGCAGTAGAGGGCCTACCCTGAAATGGGTAGGCCATCGGCACTGGGGCCGGGCTGTGGGAGAGTGTGGGGTGACGTTGCCCCCCGCAGACTTTGGCTGGCCTGGGGGGGACCCCTTGCCTTCTAACGAGACTGCATGGTGCGCCGGAGGGCCCACGCCATGGCGACCAGGTGATTCCAGCCACTTTGCCTGACCCTTGGCCTGACCCATCGGCCCATCCGCTCAGGACCTTCCTCCCCCTCCCAATTGATTTGGCATAATAATGGATGATAGATGGAGCAAACGGGAACAGCTCTTGAAAGAGATGTTTGAAGACAATGGAGATGTCAATGATTTACATGGAAGCGTCCGGGGCTTAAACACTGCCAGTACACCAAAGCAACTGTTAAGGGAGTTGGAACAGGCATGAATAATGGAAATTAATAAATGGTGGGAAAGTGTAAACCTCAAAAAATATATAGAATGCAAACGCATTCCATTGGGTCGGAGAATCTTTGTCCTTCCCACATTGTGTGATCTGGATTCGGACTTAATTTTACAGTGGCAAACGGACACCTCTGAATGGTCTATGAAATGAATTAACACTCTTATTATGCATGCAGAGAGGAGGCTATTATCTGCAATGGAGAAAATCAGTACAACTGAAAAATCTTTGGAAAAATTGTATGAGACCTCAGAGGAAAAGAAACTATCTGAGGAACTGGAAAGAAGGTTGGAAAAACATGAATAGGAAATACAACTAAAGAAGATGAAGAAATTCAACAGAGACAAAATTGATTATGCCACTAGAAGGGTCTACACATTTGCTTGACGGTATGATGCAAATTACAACATGCAAAGCATGGATCAGATGCAAGAACGTGAGCAAACTAAATTCTCTAGTGCCGAAAGCTCAGAGGTCAGCTCGGGGGACGAGGGGACCTTAAGTGGCTGACAGAGAATGGATTTTTCAGGAGAAATGCGTCTCCTACGAATGACGACACATGTTAAAGAGAGGGGAGCAACTCCCTCTCCCTTGGGAGGAGAGCAAAAAGAAACAGACGCAGTTGGAAAAAACAGAGGAAAAGGAACCAGAGATAAAAGAAAATAAAGAAATGCCCAGCTCCAATCCCGAGGACAATTTGGTCATCAATCTGTCTGGAAACACCTTGAACAGAAAGCATATAAATCTACTTAACAAAGGCCTCACTTTCTGCCCGAATAGTGAGATGGATCTAGCGACAACAAGAGTCGATCTCTATAAATTCTGCAGGAAACTAAAATTTAAAAAGTTCTTTGCTATGAAACCTCCAACTAAAAAGAAATTTGGAACAGCACAGGAACTATCGATCTTAACATCTGAGGATATTATTCCCCTAAGAATCCTGCATAGTTTGGAATCAGAGAATGATGATCGATCAAAAGAACTGGAGAATACTTACAACATGGAGTGTTGTGAGATACTGGGCATTAAAACCAATGAATCAGTAAGTAGCAAATGTAAAGTGAAATCCAGATTTTGCCCCCAACTCCCACCAGGAAATAGAATAGATACATTCCATGAGCTTGTGGCAGAAGATCTGAGAGACATGGTAATCAAAGAAAAGAAACGGAATGATCAATTACAATCCAACATGAAAGCGGATGACTGGTGGGCACTTGCAGACTTACAAAGTGATGAGAATATCATTATTAAATCATCTGACAAAAGTGGGAACATTGTCCTGATGGACCTCCAAAAATATTATCAAGAAGTTAGGAGACAACTGAGTGACTCAACCAACTATGAAAAGTTGAATGAAAACCCTACTAACAAAATCATGTTGATATTCCATACTAAATTACATATCTGGTATGAACAAGGCCTGCTAGATGATGAGGAATTACAATACATCAAGGTTACTCACCCAACTGTTCCAACGCTTTATGTACTTCCGAAAGTGCATAAAAGTCTAGAAAATCCCCCCAGGACGCCCGATTGTGAGTTTGTGTGGCTCCTTACTAGAGAATACGTCCAGATTTGTGGATATTTTCCTATTTCCATACGTAGCCAATTTACCATCCTACATTCGGGACTCAATGGACTTTCTCAACCGTATCAATGGAATTCCTTGGAGACCAGAATGGCCACGATTGATGTGGTTTCACATTATACATCAATTATTCATGAAGATGGCCTTACATCATGTGAATATTTTATGAGGTCATGATCATTGAGTCTATTAAGCCACACTCAGATGCTTTTAGATATGTCTTTCAGCCTAACAATGTTTTTTTATTTTTGATGGCAAATTTTATAAACAAGAGAGGAACAGCTATGGGCACTTCATTCGCTCCCACTCATGCGAATCTGACGATGGGATACTGGGAGGCAGAATTTATGTTGTCAGAAGAAAATATTGCAAGAATGGAAAAGGTGATACTGTGGGTTTGTTACATCGACAACCTTTTTCTGATATGGGAAGGTGAGGAAAATGAGTTGGAAGACTTTTTGCAATCCTTGAATCAAAACTCCCTGAAATTGGAATTCACTTAACGATTAGTAAGAGCTTAATCGACTATTTGGACATTCGAATATACATTGAAAATGGGAAGCTCTGTACCACCCTATTCCGTAAATCCACCGCCTGCAACAGTATTCTGGCTGCAAATAGTGCCCATCCCAAAGCCCTCAAATTGAGTGTACCATACGGAGAATTCTTGAGGGCTCGAAGGAACTGTTCAGAAGACACAGAATATGAGATTCAAGTGAATGAAATGTATAAGAGATTCAGAAGACGTGGCTATCCGGTAACTGTGTTAGATGCAAAGACCAGAGCAACCAAGCAAAAGATAGAAAACCTGCTTGTGCCCAAAACCTCGCCAAAGACGTTAGAATTCAGCAGTGAGGTGATCAGATTTATCACGGATTTCAATGTGTCAAATAAAGCCATCAAAAAAGCAATAGGAAATCATTGGAAGGTACTTAGAAAAGATGAGGAACTCAAACGACTAAAATCTGAACATGTGACCATCACATATAGAAAGGTGCCATCACTGGGAGACTTACTAACTCAAAACTATTTCACAAAAGGAGGGGCTCGGAAAGAAAATTGGTTAAAGAACAATAGCTTTTTTAAATATCAGAAATCTAAGGCATGCCACTATGAACAGAACAGAGTGGACATTAGGGCCCTCAGTGGCACGAAAAAGATCAAAGAAAGGATATTGTACGAAACCACACACGTAGTATACATCTTGAAATGTGGATGTGGAAAACAATATATTGGTAGTACAGTTAAGCTAAAGCTACGTATATTGCATCATCTAAGAGTAATAGTAAATAAAGATTTTACATATGTGATGGCAAAACACATCTGGAGAGATCATGAGGGGAACCTGGACAATTTTTCATTTTCTGGCATTGTACATATCCCAATTAAGATCAGAGGAAAGTAATCGAGAAGCAACTTTGAGAAAGGCGGAATCAAAATGGATTATCACGACAGGAACTGAAATTCCATGCGGCCTTAACATAGATGCAGAGTTGTATACATATTTATAATGTACCTTGATGGGTTGCAAGGGTAGATGAAAGCTCTTTTCTGAAACAGACGCCAGGGCTCCTAGATCTTGGCTAGGGATTGCGTGCAGCCAAGAGACCCTAGTACTTGTCATATACATACATCAATGTAGATATACATCTAGAGAGGTTCTAGATCTGTTGTTATATGTACATGACTTATAGGGATTCCAAGATTAATGATTTTATATATGCTTTATAATCAGGACATACATATTACAGGTTGTGCAATTCTAGAGTAAGCACTTTGCACCTTAGCATTAGATATGATCATGATCTTTGGAAGATAGGTCCATCTGTGATGTTGGACGGATGTCCATGGCAAGACCCAGTACTGTATCTGTTTTGCGAGATTTGCACATCAGAGGATGAAGTGCAATAACTTTATCTGCTATATAATTTCACACTAAGCACTTTGCACTTTATGATGTGGTGTAAACATAGTCCTTGGAGAAAGGTCTGTGCATTGCTCGATGTACACCCATGGCAAGAATCAGTACTGCATTTTCTTCGCAAGATTTGCACACCTGAGAATCAAGTGCAATAGTTCTATCCTTATCAATGTATATACAGATATAGATATTTAAAACAATGTTGATGCACTTTAAACTGAAGTTGAAAAACTTAGGATAGATCTATGCACTTTACAAACATCTTTGTAATAATTGAGTGTCATTTTCTGGTCCTAGCGATGTACTTTACATACAGCTATTTAAAACAATGTTGACGCACTTTGAACAAAAGTTGAAAACTTAGGACTGATGTATGCACTTCACAAACATCTCTTTGGTAATTGATTGTTATTTATGTTCCCAGCAATGTACTTTACAAATAGCAATTCAGAAAAAGTCAATATGCTAAAAATTGATAAGAATGACAAAAAACAATGTATATAGTACATACACAAAATAACCAGATATATGGTCTCATTTCCCCTTAAAGAGACAAACGTGATTTTAATTAGACGGTGGGATGAAGGGCTGTTGTCCCTTTAAGACCGACACTCTATGCACCTATTCTATGACCCAGTTGAAGGGCAGGGCCGAAACGTGTAGGTCAGTTTGTTGACGCACATGCACTTTGTTCTTTGCTAAAAAGGAAAAAGAAGAAAAAAAGAAATTGAATAAATACTTGCCGTTGTAAATCTTCACAGTTGCCGTCTTTCTGTGTCGCTCACATCCGATGAGGAGTGGAATATATATATATATATATATATATATATATATATATATATATATATATATATATATATATATAGAGGCACTAATGTGTTGGTGTGGGTTCGGACTGTGTCACACAACCAACGGAGTGTTAATTTTGACTTTTTGCACGAGTCTGAGGCACGGCATCTCACTTGAGAAATACTAAGACTGCAACTACCATCAGGCCACGGTGGTGGCCACGCCCACTGAGGCGGGACTGAGATTGCTTTATTAATTGCTGTTGCCGCCTGGCAGAGGAAGCTACAAGCCCATGAAGAAGTGCTAGGAAGCACGAAACGCGTTGGGCTCTACTTTGGACTTTTTATGTGAAGACAGCTTTTCGTGTCTCACACCACTATCTCCATTAAATTCTTTGGCTAGAATTCTCCTGTGTGGGCCTCTCCATTATCAGGTTAACTGTCGTTGGATGTATAGCGGCCAAGCCTGGGGCCGCGGAGAGAGCCCCGCTTTGATGGAAGTAATCCTGCTGTTACGATGAAACGTGTGGCAGCTTACGGGACAGGAGGCCGTTAATGGAGGCACTAATGTGTTGGTGTGGGTTCGGACAACCCACTTGGAGTGTTACTTTTTGCACGAGTCTGGGGCACGGCATCTCACTTGAGAAATACTAAGACTGCAACGACCATCAGGCCACGGTGGTGGCCACGCCCACTGAGGCGGGGACTGAGATTGCTTTATTAATTGCTGTTGCCGCCTGGCAGAGGAAGCTACAAGCCCATGAAGAAGTGCTAGGAAGCACGAAACGCGTTGGGCTCTACTTTGGACTTTTTATGTGAAGACAGCTTTTCGTGTCTCACACCACTACCTCCATTAAATTCTTTGGCTATAATTCTCCTGTGTGGGCCTCTCCATTATCAGGTTAACTGTCGTTGGATATATATGTATGTACATACATGTATATCCGCTCCGTTTTGATCCCTTAGAACGGCTTCGGCGCTCGAGATCTGGGTGGTGCGTATCTCCCGGCAGGGTCAAGCCGGTAAATATTTACTCTCTGTCTCGCACAGCGTACAAGGAATGAGAACACACTCAGGATTTTTCTGCACGGTGCTTTTATTGTGCACAGAACTGTTACAACACCCAACGTGTTTCGGTCCTCTCGTTAGACCTTGATCATGGGATCGAGACCGAGAGTAAATATATACTTTAAAAGCAAAACCACTGCTCAAATATAACTGCCTATATACACACATACTTTGAAAGAAAATATAGAACACAATATTTAAACCATGGCACAGTATTGTTCAAATATTTTACATTATACACATTTATTAGAGGCAGGGAAAATGTAACATTTTACATGATTATGCAGGAAACACAACGATTAGCCAATTATTAATCCTAATATAACACCTAATTAAAACTTTCCAAACTAAAAAGTAAGAACATGTAGAGAAAAGTGAATTCATTTTGTCAAAAAACTAGATATTTTTCTTTGGTTCTTTGCTAATTTAATGGTTTCCTCTATTAAAGGACTTTCCAGCAGACTCGAGAAATTGTCAAACGTCTTTATAGTGGGCTATCAATACCAGAGCAGCAAAAGCATATTAAATACTGAATCGATTGTGTACATGTATTCCATTCTCCATAAAATGAAAAATATTAGAATCACAAATTAAAATAATACACAGCCAATGTGCATTTTAATACCTGCGTGTTACTTGTAAAGTTTTGAATACCAGTGTGATTTCTTACTGTTATTATTAACATAGAATTGTAACATCTTGTGTAAAACTTCCAAAAGGAAAATAAAACAAAATTAGTCTTTGCGTGAGTTTCTATTTCACCATCTGAAGCGCTCCAAAGTCACCTAAAGGGGAGCAACCCCTTAACTGGGACTGAGAAGTCACTCAGGTGATAGATCATCCAGTGAAATGCATCGAAAAGTAGGAATTGAAACACGTTACTGGAGAATCCGTTGTGGTGCTGACTTGAGGAACCAACACTGCAGCTGTACCATCGAGAGGATCTGAAGGAAGACATGAACTTATTAGGTTCATCAAGTCTGTGAGATCTGGAGAAAGCATATTTGTAGTTCTTTGACATAAATCTCTTTGGCTGACTTTCAGTCTTAATTTCACCACCTTTAGTTTTCACAGGGGCTAAAACGCTATGCCGAATGCAGATTATTGCACTGTGACTCCTGCTTGCAAATCGTCTAGTTGAACTTGGAACAGGGCTTGGAGGTAATCCATTGCTACTTACAAACATTTGTAAAGAAAGGGAAAAACATTGTTTCCCCATTCCTCTTGTAGGTGAAGGAGCAGGATACACTGGAACAAAATGTTTTCTTTTTGGTGATGAAGATGTCTCATTTATCATTGCCACTCAGGATCAAGCTTTCATCCCATGGCTGGCTAATCTGCATCTGGTTTGCACTTCTCTCATGGACTGCTTCCTGTTCAAGTCCACTCCTTCTTCCTTTTGAGCTGATATTCTGCTCCTGTGAATGTGAATCGGAGAGGACAATGACGGCAACGGATTATTGTGGTTCCTTACGGGTACACTGTTCAAGCAATTCCGCATTGCATAAGGCAGAAGCACTTAAGAATTTTCACTAAATTCACATGCTGGGCTTCACGGCAGAAAAATCAGCCTGTGACCTCTGATTGGAGGAACTGCATGGGATTAATGAATGCAGGGGCTAGGGTGACACCTGTCCTTTAATTACAAAGCATGTCTGTGAATTCAGTCTTATGTCCGTCGCCTGTAGCTGATCTTCTAACCGATATCATTTGTCCATGATTTTAGCTCTTCGGGCCGCCTGACAACCAATTGCACAGCTGAACTTATTCTAGGAGTTGTCTAGCAGTCGTTTCCTACTTATGACACATACATTTCCTTTCAGGAGGTGTCCAAGACCCATTACATTGAAGGATTGAAATATAGGACAGTCTAAATGTAAAAAATGTTTTTTTTAATTTGTGAAACAACGTTGGATTCCAAATAGTTTTGCCTTCTAAACTTTTATGGATTTTCTGTATGATTAGAATTTGTATATTCAGTAATACGCCCCTTATCAATAAGACAAAATACTTTCCTTAATATTTACGTAATTAAAAGTTTACATTCTTGTTTCTTCATCATTGCACCTGCTAACATTGATAATAGATTGCTGACTATTTAATAGGCCTCACAGCTCATCGCAAGTTAACACAAATCCTTTTCCTGATGTTAACATTAGAACCTTTTTTATTATACATTTTAGGGTGTTTGTATTAGCGGTATAGCAGTCACAAAGATAGGTGATTAAATTGATTGAAAAGGAAGACCCAGTTCTAGTGTTACCCAACAGTGAGGATCCCAGTAGATGACCCTAAATTGAAGGTTTGGCATAACCTGTCCAAATCGTCTAGTATTTGATTACTGAAGACTGATGATGCAGTTAATGCACCTAGTTTCTCCCTTACGCAGGCATCAGACGAACTAGCACCTATAAAAAGGGGTAAACCAAAACAGAAATCCCCTTCTGCAGCATGGCTCTCTCTGCCGCACCACGCTGAAAAGCACCAGTGCAATCACTTAGCAACAAAATGGAGAAAGAGGTATGAGCCTAGTGACAAGGCAGTTTAAAAATCAGCTCTGAGTGCTTTTTGGAAAAAATCAAGAACGCACAAGCGGACGCCTTTGAAAACGATATTTCAGATAGTCGAGTAGTTTTTCTGCCCAGACGGAGATAAACAAAATGGGACTGCCTTACTAACTCTAAGCGATAACGTCTCTTATTACTTCCAGGATAAAATTACAAACCTTTATTCTAGTCTGGTTTTGGGTAATACTGCTTCTGACCCCTATCTGTGAACTGGAGGACCTCCAAAAGCAGAGAAAGAGTAATTAGCAGCTTTCGAGGAGATCTCCCTCACAGGTTGAGAACCATTTATTTTATCGGTCAGTTTGGGCTCCCCGTTAGACCATTGCCCACCGAGAATTCTTAAATTTGAAGTGTCTAGTCTAAATAAACAGATAAATCACCTATTTAATGGATCCTTGAAATCGGGCATCTTCCCAGCAAATTGGAAAAAAGTAAAAAGCACCCCCACTACTAAAAAAAAAAAAACAATGCAGATCCGAACTGTTGTAGTAACTACAGACTCATCTTCCTTCTCCCAGCACTGGGGAAATGTTGGAGCAGTTGGTCAACAAACCGATATCTCAATTCATAGAAAAGAGTGGGATTCTGTACTACACTCAATCTGGTTTTTGGCAAGGCTTCAGCACCGAGGTTGCTCTTCTGGAGGTGGCGGAGATTATCAAAATTAACTTAAACAATGGGTAAAACAAACCAGTGTCATCATCTTGGATTTCTCAGCTGCTTGTGATATGGTCTGTCATGAGATCCTATTAAAGGGACTAAATGAGGCTGGGATAGTGAGCACAGCAAATTGCTGGCTAAAGTCTTTCTTGTCAGAGAGGGAGCAAGTGGTCGGCCTTCCACCTTTGACCTCCAGTTTTTAGGAACTGAGATGCAGGGTTCCTCAGGGCTCCGCTCTGAGCCCCACATTATTTAACATCTATATGTCACCATTGGGGAAGGACTTTGAAGAATGGGGCTTCAATCTCGTATCTTATGCAGATGATACAAAGCTGTTACTATCATTTCAGCAAATTGACAACTCTGTCGTGGAGAACGTCCACTGCTGTCTTACTGTGTTTGCTATTTAGATGAAATGCGGTTGTGTGAAGCGAATTTCAGATAAATAAGCCTCAGATTCCCAAACTTGAAGCAAGAAATCTTGGTATAAAATATGACAGCGATCTTTCTTTTAAACCTCAAATAAGGGAAATCGTATTATTCATAATGCTAAAAAAGGCACTGAATTTGCTTCCTAGGCACACACGTAAAACGTGGTGCATGACCTGGTTACTGCTAGGTTTGACTACAAAAATGTGCTGTACTTGTGCCTCTCTGCGGGACTCCTGACTAAACTACAGCTGGTTCGAAACGCAGCAGCTCTCTTGATTTTGAACTACCCAAAAGGACAATCCTCCAGGAAGAACCATAAGCAGTTGCACTGGCTTCCGATCAGTGAAAAGCTAAAACGCAAGGGTATGCTAATGTCCTTCAGAGCATTACACAAAAAAGGACCTTTATACTTAGGGAGACGATTCTGGATGTATGCCCCAGGTAGGGCACTTCTCTTTGCCAATGAAGGTTTGGTCTGCATCCCAAGGATCCATAAAGAAAGCTTGGGTGGACAATCTTTCTCGTTTCTGGCAGCAAAAGTACGGAACTCTCTGCAAAAGGTTTGAGGGACCTTGATTCGGAGAAGGTGTTTAAATCCGGACTGAAAACTCATCTATACTAGCAAGATGATAATCCCCTCACTCACTGGCTACTTTCGAAAGCCGCTGTGTGCTTTATAAATGGTTCTTCATTCATTCATTCAGGTCTGGGAAATGCTCCACCATTCAGCTCTAGCTACTCCCTGACACTATTAGAGTCTTTGAGGAAATTCGCCTTTCCTCCATGCACCATCCTGTCCTTTAAAGCGTGCATCAGAATGTACTTCAAGGTCCACAACTTGAAGCTTTTGCTTTACTGCCAAAAATAACTTTCTCGCCTCCTAAACCATTCTTGTATAATCAGGGAAAATCATGATAGTATTATTTTCACACTTAAGTGTTCCAGCTCTTCAAATGGGTCATAGAATAATGTCCCAGTAGTTGAATAAACTTAAATAAAATACTGATGAGGTGCCCTGGGCAGTAGGCTGGGTGGGGGGTTGGTTGCTGTCAACTTCCTATGTGCCTTTTAATTGAGAAGAAATCTGACAGCACTACAGGCTTCTCACTAAAGGTTTTCCGGCATGGAGCTATCCCCCCAGATTGTTGGCCAAAATGTCTAGCCCACAAACTACCCGCCTCACACTCCAGTTCCTTGCGGCCACACTGCAAGGGTGGGCAAAAGTGGTGGACATAATTTGAAGCGGGCCAGAAGTCCTGGAACTCTTGACATGACCGCTGTGCAGTAGGTATTTTGTGGATCCCCGCAGATTCTGGAACTTTCCCTTACAGAATTGTGATGAAAATTTGTAGTTGTAGCCAAAGTTTGAGGTTTGCAGGACATTTTAAATATGAGAATTTCATGAGATCCATGTAAGTCACACCGGCCTGGGCTCTCCTCGGTGTCTAGTGTCCAGAAATGTCTAAGTTTAGTCGGTTTCCCTGGATGGTGACTGAGCTCAGCCCAAATACTTCAGCTACCCACAGCGCCAAAGTGGGCCAATTTGCAAAGCAAAAATTTTGACGTCTCCATTTTGCTTTTTGGGGCCTTTCCTGTTGCAGGTAATAGTTCCAGCTACACTAGTGGGGTATAGTTATTATTGGGAGAAGTATGGGAATCTAGGATCATAGAACATTTATTATCAATACTGTGTAAGAAGGAACACTGTTTGTAAAATGCTCTCTGAACCCCATAATAGTATGGATAACGCAAAATTGAGAGCTATACAAATAACAATTAAAAAAAATCAGTATCTTGGGCACATTTACATTTTTTTTTAAATTGGTTTTTCATAAACGTTACAATACCTTTCAATGTGCATTACATTATTTAGGACTTTCGGTTACATAGCACGTACTTCCGTTGCACAGTATATTTTACCAGATATTAATTTAAAATAAACAATAACAACATAATCAGTCACCTTACAGTATAACACATTCTTGGTTGGTCATTTTACTCCTTAGCCTTGACGTGTTGCTAAAGTGATGCATGCATTAATATTTAATTAGCCCCAACCTTATATAGTCATTCAGCTGTTTCTGAGGTTGCACTTAGCAGATATACAACGTAAGGGACCCAAAAGTCAGTAGGTCGTGAAGCTTCAGGCAGTTCCTCTGCATAGGTCTCAAGTTGTGTCTTACAGTAGGCCAAGTCATGTAGCCATTCTTTCTTATGTGGCACCTTTTTTCCACCCCAGCAGATTGATATTCGTTGCTTGGCTAACAGCAGTGCCACAGCCACTTGTTTACGGTGTATATTGGGTACTGATTTGAGAAGGCCCAATAGACATACCTCCAGAGTACATGCGATTCTTATCCCCACCATCTCGGCTAATGTATCTATTATTTGCTTCCAATACGTCGCTATGGACTCACAGAGCCAAGCAAGATGGAGAAAGTATGCTTCATCTGCTCTACAGCGTTTACATTTGGAATCTTGGCACAACCCAAACTTATGCAGCTGTTGGGGGGGGGGTATAGTATGCTTGCTGTAGATATTTAAAATGTATTCTTTTTAAATTACAGTTGGAGGTGAGTTTGTCTAGTAGACTACTGCATGTTTCCCAGTCTTCTGGCGTGAGTTGTGTATCTAGTACTGTGTTCCATTTCTCCCTGGCATTGTCCACTGAGACTTTAGTTTCTTTCTGAGCGGTTTTGTATAATTTAGTTATCAAGTTTCTCCTTGCAGTGCTTACTAGCATAGTTCGCAGCGACAATAACTCTGGTGGTTCCTGGGGGAAACTGGAGTATAGTGCTTTCATGGCCGCTCTTAATCTGTAATATATGAACTTTTGCATCAGACTGCCACTACGGTCACCAAGAAAAAGTCATCTACCCAGATGAACTCCCCTGTTGGGAAAACATCGCCCAGCGTGCGGAAGCCTGCTTCCTGTAATATTGTCAGTGCACCAGTTTTGCTCGTGACAGATATTGAGGAGTGGTGGAGCAATGGCAGCCTATCTACATATATTGGAGATTTACCTGCACGTGTCACAAGTGTTTTCCAGGCCCTAATTGTGCTCTCTAGTGGGCTGGCGGTTTTAAGGTTTGCTACCTTGCGTTCATGTAGCAGTATGGCATTGAGGGGAGTTGGATACGCGTCGTCTGATTCGATAGCCACGTGTGCAATGAAGCTGTGAGGTTGATACCAATAATGAGCGAAATGGGCATGGGCACATAAGTAGTATAAATACAGGACTTGAGCGTTAAACCACCCTTGTGCATATGGACGAGTGAGAGTTTGCCAGCTTATTCTGGGTTGTTTGCCTGCCCAGGCTAGGGTTCCCATACAGGACTGCAGTGTTTTAAAGAATTCCAGCGTGAGGGGAATAGGGATGTTGACAAGTTTAAAAATTTAGGAAGGATAACCATTTTCATTATTGCAAGTCTATCGGCCAGTGATATGGGGAGCCTGATCCATCGTGCTATCTGGTCTCGTAGTTTAGCAACAGCCGTGCCGTAATTCATCCTGATGACTACTTCCGGGTCTCTGTCCACCCAAACCCCCAAATATTTAATAGCCGACGTGCACCATACCAGGGGAAATTCAGTTTCGTGTGGCGTGGTTGCCGGGGTCAGCGGGAATACCACTGATTTATTCGAGTTTATGGTTGACCCTGAATACCATCCAAATCGAACATATTCTCTTAATGTGGGCTCCAAATGTGTACTTGGGTCTCTAATGTATACGACCATATCGTCGGCATAAAGTGAGATCGCTAGGGGTCTGAGACGATATCCCAACGCAGCAGATGAGTGTTTTTGATGCAAGCTAGAGGCTCTAGAGCTATGGCAAACAAAATTGGGGATAGCGGGCAGCCCTGGCATATCCCTCTGTGTAAATTTACTGGCTCAGATATAAGACCATTGACTCTGACTTGGGCTACAGGTTCTGTATACAACAGTTGGATCCAGTTTAAGAACGCTTGTGGCATCCCCATCCTGGCCAGCACCGTGAACATATATGTCCACTGAATAGAATCAAACGCCTTAGCAGCGTCTAAAAAAACCGCAGCCGCGGATATCGAGGGGTCTGTCTGATTTAGTACTGCGAATATTGTGCGCAAGTTGTGCGTGGTGAATCGTGAGGGAACAAAGCCTGCTTGATCCGGCAGCACAAGAGCCGCCAGGAGCAGTTGAAGCCTGGTAGCAATGACTTTTGCCAGAATCTTAACATCTGTATTAATTAGAGACCGCGGGCAGTAGGAATCCGCATGCTCGAGTTCTTTACCTGGTTTTAGTAGGGTCATTAGAAGCGCCTCGCGTAGAAAGGGGGGCAGGCATTTTTTGTCGTACGCTTCTTGATACATTGCCAGTAGGTGAGGTGTCAGTAGATCAGGGAAGGCTTTATAAAACCCACTGGGATCCCATCGCCACCCGGAGATTTGCCATTGGGTAATGCCCGGATTGCATCTCCCACTTCTTCATCAGTTAGTGGTTGAACCAAAAACTCCCTCTTATCTCAATGCTATGTCATTGAGATAAGAGTCTGTTTCGTGTGTTTCAGCAGACCCTCTCGCCCCATATAGCTCTGTATAGTAGTCAACGAAGGCTTGTAATATGTCTTGGGATGCATGTACCTGTGTGCCTGTTTGCGTTCTAAGAGTTGGAATGAAAGGGATGTCTCTTGTGCCCCTGATTTTAGCGGCTAGACTTCTGCCCGTCCGCCCTCCCTCCCCATATGCTCTTGCCACCCATCGTTTAGATAAATATTTGATCTCCTGGTCTGCCGTTTCTGTATATTCTTGAAGGTGTGTTTTTATGTCTGCTAGTTTTTGCAGTTTGGGATCATTTTCATACGATATCTCAATCTCCCGGAGCATTCGAGTGCGTAGTGATTTTAAAACGCCAGCGCTGAATCCAATACAGGTGCCTCTAATAGTGGCTTAAAAGGCTTCCCATAATGTTTCCGCAAGGTCGACAGACCCTGTATTTTCGTTAAAGTACTGTATAATTGCTGTTCTAACCCCATCTCTGAAAACCGGATCTGTGAGGGCAGAGGCCTGCATTCTCCATTGAAATGGGCGCGGGACATCAGTGGGTAGTGTTAGCGACAGTGAAACAGGGGAGTGATCGGACAGCGTTTTGGGCAGGTGCTTGATTTCTACTACCCAGTTACTCATTGTTTGGGTCACTAGCCAATAATCTAGCCTAGACCACATGTTATGTGCTGTGGATATGAATGTACCCTCTTTTGCCCTGGGGTGTCTTAGTCTCCAGATATCAGTGAGTTCCCATTCCGACATCCCCTCTCTAAGAGTTTTGCATGCTTGTTTGATTAGGGAACCATAGGAACCGGATCTATCCATGTTTGAATCAAGCGGAAAATTAAAATCTCCTCCCCATATGATTATGGACGCTTGCAGTTTGTATAGTTTAGTAAAAATGTCGATATAAAGTTCAGGATCATCGACATTGGGTCCGTAAATGTTTATTAGTGTTAAATTTGTACCTCTGCAGTTGCCCTGCCATATGACATACCTCCCCTGATCGTCATACTGAGTAAGTGGTGGCAAAGGGGACCCCTTTTCGAACCTGTGTGAGCACCCCTCTGGAATAAGATGGATATGAAGATGCTTTTTTGTCGTGTGCCCAACGCGAACCAATGCTAGCTGCCGCTTGTGGTGTGAGGTGCGTCTCTTGGATGAGCGCTATGTCGATCTGGTGCCTATCAAGGTAGGCAAAGACCTGTCTGACATTTTTAGGATTGTTCAGCCCCCGTATTCCATGTATTTAACCTAAGTGCGTGCACTTTATTATGTGCTTGGAAGGTCTAGCAATCGTAACGGGGCATGTTGGTGATGCGACGTTAAGTTTTGCAAGGAAATGTGAGTGCCGAAGTAAAGGTGTGTGAGCGCTCGGTGACTTCAATTTAACAATCATGGAACATGAAATCCCTCCCCCCTCCCACTTTGGCGAAGTAACAGTGCCAAAGCCATACCCATCCTGAATAAAAAATGTCCTCTTAACAATGAACTCACTCGCAGAAGAGCACAGTGTATCCAAAACATACAATTAAAGTTGGGGTCTACCCTATTCGGGGGGCTCCGGAGCACTTTACCCTACCCTTATACTGAAGGGGGCTGGGGTTATATCTGTAGGGCCCAGGACATCTGGGTCAGCCTGTAGTTAGGGATAGGTGTCTTGTGCACCTCTATTTCGTGCGTCCACCCCAGGTTGCTTACGTATTGTTTGGAATGGTTTATGCTACCTCATTACAAGAGTTAAACATGACTGTTACATTTTCATCGCCGGCACTTATCTGTCTATTTTGATTTGGTAGAGTCATTTATTCGCCCTGGTTCTGGGGTTCGTCTGCGTTCGTATCTTCATTCGTGAAGGGCGGTCTTGGTTTCTTTGCTTTCTGTATATAGTCCATGGCTGATTTGGGGTTGTTGAAAATTAGGGGGCGGCCATCTTTTCCACTCTCAAGCGCGCCGGGGAACAACATGGCATATTTTAGGCCCAACGATTGAAGTTTCTTCTTTGCAGGCCCAAATTCACGTTGCGCCGATTGAACTGCTTTGTGAAGTCTGGATAAAAGGACAAGTTATTTCCATCAAACTGAATGGGGGCTTTCTCGCGCGATAATCGTAGTACAGTGTCTCTGTCCCTGTAATTTAAATGTTTTGCTATTATTGGGCGCAGCGGGGCTCTAGGAGGGGGTCACGTCTGCAGGGATCTGTGCGCCCGTTCCACCACGAACACTGCTGACAGATCCTCGCTGCCGAATATTTTCCTTATCATTTCTTCCACGTAGTGCTCCATTCGGCCAGTATTGGTGGTTTCCGGGACGCCTAGGATGCGTAAGTTATTACGACTCGAACGCGGCTCCAAGTCTTCATTTTTTGCTTGTATAACGGCGAGTACTTTGTCCATATTTAGTTGCCTGGTGCTCGATGTCTGGACGTCGTCTTCTGCGGTTGAGATGCGTTGTTCCGCATCGGTGAGCCTGCCATCCTGCTTCTCCAGTTTTGAGGCCATTTTATCCATGCGTGCATTCAGTGCATCTATTTTCCCATCAGTAGACAGGAGGCTTTGTTGCATGGCCTGTAGGGTGGCCTCCAAGGAGCCGCTCGGCTGCGACGGTGGGTCTTGTTCTGAGTCTGAATGGGCATGTTGTGTTGGTTTGCATGCTTTTTTCGACTTGAAGGTGAGGCGCGATTGTTGCCTATCAGTTTTTCCCATGGTCGATCTGAGCGGGTCTTGTTCAGTGACTTCCCAAACTGTGGATATGCACTATTTTTGCCTCTTGTTCGCTCTTCTCTTAATCAGATCAGCCAGCCCTGCTTCAGCATCTCTAGCCTCTCGAGTCAGCACTGTCGGCTACAGGCACTGTAGTTTCAGCTTCAACCAGAGAAGGTCTCGCAGTACCCGCCTGCGCCAGTGACTGTGTGTGCCTGCAGCTATCGTTGTATCCGCACACCGATATGGTTGACTGGTCCCAGATATAGTCCTATCACTTAGGGCAGACCGGTAGATGCCGGATTCTCCTTACTTCTGTGATGGCGGACGACCCATAGTAGCAGGTATATGCAATAGTATCAGCTATCGGCCAGGTAATGTCTCGTAGTTTTTCTCTGGGGTGTCTTTGTTGTTTTGTAAGTGTTACGCTGCTTTAATTGGCTTTTTGGTCTTTATTTTGTTGCGGGGGTTGTACTATATCTATGGCTGTGTCCCCCGTAGCGTGGGTTGCCCCGAGCCTCGTTGCGCCAGGTGGGGCCCTGTAGGGCCTAGCACCGCTCACTATCCTTGGGCCGGCACCCTCCGCTGCCGCCGAGTATTTGCGGGCTGGTATTCGTTCACCTTCTGTGTGCTGGATTAGACCACGGGGAGAGGGGGGGAGGGGCAATACTGCTAGAGATCAGCTCCCAACCTCCGGGAGGCCCCCAGCCGGCCTCTGACATTCAGCCGGGCATCTGGAAGGCCCCGGTAGCGCAGCCTCACCTTCAGGGTCCCAGTGGCCGGCCTCTTCACCGATCACCCGTACGCTCCGGTCTGCGAGGGTCCGCCGTCCGGATGGCCTCTGCAACACAGCTCAGGCGCCACCGAGGTCCAGGACAGCAAAGCTTCCTCTCCCACGGAGCTCCGGCTGCAGGCTCTGGCGCCAGACCGCCAAACCACTCCGGCCGCGGGACTCACGCCGGCAGCTGCGGTCCCCTTTTGCCACTGATAACGGGACCCTCCAGCCACCCGACAGGTACAGATAGCCAACAGAGGTCTCAGGCTGTTCTGCAGCTCCGCCACAGCACCGCACTCCCGGCTCACCTCTATGGTAACGTGCGCGAGTCCGCCATTTTTCGCCGCCGTTGTGAAGTCTTGTCTGTGCTGCGGCGGAGACAGCCCCTCGCCGTACTTTTTCGGGGCAGTGAGTGCAGGGGTGGTTCGCTGACACTTCTGTAGTGGCTTGGGCCCCCGATGACTGCAAATGGCCCGGATTTTTGCCCGATTAATTTCCCAGCCGGCTGAGCTATACTAGAGCGCAGCCATCTTGCTGTGGGCTCAACAGCGCCCCCGGGCTCATTTAAAAAATGCATAGGTTTCCTGCATTCACATTTTTCCTTCATTCGGTCTTATAATATGAATTGCTTTATGGTTAGTACACTATGAAATATATTTAGCTTCAGCTCAGTTATTGGCTCAGGATATTGCTCGTTTTTGGACAACCAGCAAACTCTATCATTGCGGCCATAAAGGTGTGATGGATGTAATGGGATTTACTTTTGTAAATCAGCCATCGTTGCAAAAAATTGCAGATGAAAATGTATACAAATTACTCTTTGCTGAGTTCGGAATTTTGTCTACTTTTCCCAAATGTATAGCTTTCTGGGTTTACCAATGAGTTTAACTCCTATTTTCATCACAAACTGCAACTAGGAAGAAACCACAAAAAATTGGAAAATTGACTATCACTTAGAAAAATGCAAAAACTGTGAGAAAAAAAATAAAAAAAATAAAAAAGTTTTTTTTGCACTTGCTTGTACTTGAAAGTAGCGAAGATAGTGAGTTTAGCCCAGCAAACCTTTTGTCAATGTAATTTTTAAAGCAAAACCCTTACTTAGACAACAATTTTTCAATTATTTTAAAAATGTTGTTATATTTTGTCTGTGCCTCACTTTCCTTCAGGGTAATCGGCAAACCATGGCAATCTTCAGTTGGGGAAAAAAGTAGCAAATTTGCCCTGGATTCCTTGTGAAAAATGTTAGAAAGGCTTTAGTGCAACTTAAAAGAAAATTAGTTCTTGGCACTGAGGTTGAAAAAGACTCAGGAGCTAATGGGTTAAAGCTCGCCATTGCCCTTTAGGACTTGATCTGCATTTGTCAAGATCTGCCTGCTTATCATCGGCCTTTAAACCACAGTACGCAGATTAGCACTCTTTGCAGTGACACTCACCCTTCGTTCAGGCTGTATCCCGACTTCGGTGGTGCAGTGTCAGGATTTGTTCAAGTTGCGGCAGTGATAGGTATTAATCCAGTACTCAACAGCTGCTTTTGGTGTATTTTATTTCTCTGCAGGGAACCTTTCCACTGAGTCACTTTAATTTCCATATCAATTTGTGAGACTTTGGAAGACACTTTCTAATGACTGTGTTTGGCTGGGGGCTCTCTGGGAGGTTTTCACGGCTATGGCGTGAAGCTTTTGAGAGGTATAATCAAAATTGTATTCTATGGGATCTGAGTGTGGTGTGGGGGGCCAGGCTTCAAAACTTATGTTTTGGGGAATTTGTAAGTATTTCATGATACTCTTCCTATGGAGTGGAAGAGGATAGTACTTTTAGAAGGGATTGAGATGTTTTTTTCTTTTTTGCTTCATGCTCTTGGAGATTGTGATCTTGCACAACCTGTGCTGCCTTACATTGTTGTATTTGGTCTGGCTTTGCATACAAATACATTCAGCCTGGTTATCCTGCCATTTTGTTCTACTGTTGCTATCGGAGTACATCTTACTAACACCCAGGTAGTTATCACTCAACCGGATCAGTGTTACTATGATGTGCTTTGTTCTCACCCAAGAGACCATCACACTGATCCTTAAAGTTCATTGTAGGGCACCTACTAAGGGGGAACCAAAACACTACCACCAATCGGACCTCTGCCAACACTTTGGTTAGGCCACACATTATGCCCAGGTATGTACTCACAAGGGCGTCTGTATTCAGGGAACCAAAACTTCTCGACTGTGTTAGGAACTGCATAATTGGACAAGGTTAATATGTCATAGTTACTTCCGAATACCACTCAAGAAGTAGTTGTGTGTATTGATTTGCCCATTCACTTATACATAATTAGGGTTCCCGGTTTTATGGTATTTATTTTTTTGACCTTTCCGTCTGAATTTATCCATATTTATTTTTTGGTTATTTTATATATAATCGTATTTATGTTGTGCTTGGTGTAAACAATGTAGCTCCAATGGTATATTTCCACATTTATTTAACCGACAGATGTTTACCTATGTTTGAATGTCAAATTAATTTTAGCCATTTACAGTACAATAGAGTAATTTGAAACCACTTGCATTGTAGAAAAGCTTAAACAGCTGTACTGTTGCAGTTATTTAAGCTTTATTAGGATTTAAAAAATGTTGTTACCTTCCCTACCTGTCAATCTTCACAGCTATTGACCTAGCACTCATGATTGATAGTAGTGAGTATGGTTCAAAAGAGAACTTATTTTCCATATTTATCCATATTTACAAATAAATACAAGCAAGAAAATATATAGTTTTCTGTCTGTATTTATCGGTAAAAACGGAAGACTGGAAGCCTTATACGTAATTGAACAGATTACCAACAATCTCCTTGATAGATTCTGGTGCATGTCATGGGTCTTTCCAATACTACAAAACATAGGATGCCTACTGTACGTAAGAAAGAACATGAACTGATTTGGGCAATGGAAAGGACTGTTTTGTCCAGGGGTCCCATTGCTAGTCATAAATGACCATTGCAGATAAGGTGTACATGGTCATTTGGAAGAAATATCTTTTGATCTAATAGATGTGCATAATTTCAGAATTATGTATCACATGCCTAAATTCGTCTTCCATTATCTGGTGCTAGACTACGGCACACTGTTCATCAATACAGGAACAAAAGTCTGATGTCCTATGACTTTCCTCTCAAACGTTATTCCTTCATATCCTGCAGTAAAATGCTTTTCCCTAGGGTCATGTAGACCTCTTTTCCAGACATATAGTACATTTTGTAGATGCATTTAATAAGGTGAAAGTTGAGTCCTGGCACCTCATAAGCGAGTATGATTGTTTTATAGACTTTGCACTTAGTGCTAAAACATGAGTGCATTTACTCGCTCAGCATAGCTAGTTTGGCAGCTATTCTGGGTATCAAATCAACTGGGACGAATCCCTCCTATTCCTCCTCTCGGGAACCGTCCCATCGTTCCCGGCCAGCAGAAGATCCCTCCTATTAAATACCTTGCCGTATTAATATCCAGGAACAGTAATGAGTTTGTGGCAGATAATCTACTCCCGCAGTTGGACAGGTTGCGATAGGATGTAACACACTGGAAACAGCTGCCGGTGTCCCTGATGGGAAGGGCTGTCCTGTTCAAAATGAGGACATTGCCACGTCTATTATACGTCCTACAGAACACTCCCTACAGAATTCCGGTCGACTTTTTCCATAAAGTGGATAGTGAACTACGAAAGCTTTTTTGGGATGGAGGTAGCTCCACGATAGCCCTTCATAAATTACAGAGAGGATTATTTGATGGGGGCCTGGCGATCCCCTATATTAGAAAATACTACTGGGCTGCCCAACTGGTTGCAATTAATGATTGGGTGTTTACAGGACAGGAGGAACCAGCCTGTAGGGTGGATCGTCACGCAGTGGAACGGTGGGAATACCCACCACTGTTGTGCCGCAAACAGTTACAACAACAGTTGCTGCCACACACATAAACAGTTGTTCGCGTCTGGCAGGCGGCCACAAAATTACTCGGATTGGGAGACGAGGTGACGGGGAGGACTCCACTATGGGATAGGGATCTCCTAAGGGAGGTGAGAAATCTGAAGGGATTCAGTAAATGGAGCCTGCTTGAGATAGACTACCTTGGGGGCGTCTGGAGGGGCCAGGCCATAATCTCCTTCGAAGACTTACAAGCAGAATATCAGATGTCCGCATCCGAAAAGTTCCATTATTTACAATTAAGGCATGCGCTGCGGGCTCACATGCTTGAGGGTGAACAACTGCCAGAATACACGCCCCTAGAAGACAGGCTTTTGCTGGACCCAGTGCCAGACAAAGCCACCTCCTTGATATATCGAAAGATAATGAATAACACACCTGACCCGCTGGGCGCCTTGTGAGACTGATTGGCTTGAGGCACTCCAGAAAACCAGGGAGGTTGCTATAAGGGCACTTTTCCGTCTAATACAACTCAATATTCTTCACAGATCCTACTCCTTTAGGTCCCTCATGCACAGACTGAGCCACTGTGGCACCGACCAATGCGCCAGGGGCTGTCAGGAAGTGGGCTCTTTCTTCAATCCAGCAATACTGGGGAGAGATAACACTAGTTATGTCTGAAGTAGTGGGCCAGACGATCCCACTGGAGGCTAGATGGCATATATTGTGTGTGACTCGGGAAGAATCATGGCCAAAATATCTTAAGGCATGGCTGATGGTTGCGACTGTGGTAGCGAAAAGAAATATAGCCAGGGTCTGGGGGGGGGGGGGGCGCAGAATGACCCCACGGGGTGGTGGATTGTAAGTTGGATCTTGACTGGTGCTGTGCAGCTGAAAAAATGGTATTCCAGAGCCGGGGTCGCCCACGGAAATGGAAAAAAGCTTGGGGTCAGTGGGTGGCGTACAGGGGTATTAAGGACCCTCTTGCTAACAGGATTGTGTGGGTGGGCTGGGGAACTGGGGGATTTGCTGTACTAAGTAGAGCTATTCATGTCAAACATACTGATGTTGTTTTATATCCACATATACAGTCTTGGGCGCAAATGTCAAGGTGGGATCCCCTGTACTCAGTGTCGTTCAGTACTAATGTATGACCGTCTCTGTGTTGCTGAGCACCTGTTTAATAAAATGATTTCCAAAACAAATCCTTCCACAATAATGTCCAATATTTTCTCTTGACTTTCCGCTACCAGCCCCAAGCACTCTGCCAAATGGAACTGCTCCACAGAATTTCAATTTGATGATCTCTGTAATGCAAAAAATGTGTCCAATCTACTACTTTGGTGATGTTCTCCCTACTTCCATAGTAAAGGCCAACTTAGACCTTCTTCCTCCCTCTGGTTGACCATTGTCAATGCCTCTATTTCCCAATCACAAATCCTCAAAATGACTAAAGCTGACCTCCATACGTTAGATACCTACAGACCTATATTCAGCCTGACTTGGAAAAGTAAATGAGAAATTAGTCTTAGTCCAGCTGAACAAATACCTCAATGAGAAAGCGTCATTATACCCTTGTCAATCTGAATTCAGAGAGGGCTACAGCATAGAAACCTCCATCTTGAAAGTGCTAGACAACATTAATCAATTTACATATATATGGAGTTATATATAATAAAACTTTACTTCTCTATAGCAACTTCATGATATTTTTGTCTTCGATATTCTTGACACAATATTTTGTCCTACGATATTTCTGTTCCCGATATTCTGTCTAACACCCAAAAGTAGTATTGATATATGAACGCAAAATAAAATATAGCATTACACAAGCAATACACACAGCCCCCTGAGATCAAGACTTTAGTGCTCAATAGGCAGGTTCCTGACTCCCACTTTCCTCTCACGAGCAGTAGTGTCTATTCCTCATTCACTATAGGCGACATTCAGGTTAGGCCCCACCTGTAGTCCAAGTCTCAGGATTCCGACTCTGATAAAAGTCAAAAGTGCTCCAGCACCCGAAGTGCTATTTGGAGAACAAGTTCCCCTGTGGCCGTCCAACCCTGCGATCAGTCTTACCCCCTCCTTCAAGGAAGGCGTGACCAGAGTCTACTTGAAAGTATGCTCAAAAACACAAGGGCCACCCTACTCACAAGGAACCAGGCTATCAATTATACAACAAGGAACAGTGGTTCCTGTGGACCATATTCATAATATTTGATAATCACAAAGCTCAGTGGCATAGGCTCATGGTAACAGATTGTCAGAGGGAGAATCAAAATCATACACAACAAGAATTGCAAGGGTTTTTACTTTTTATGCATTTTGTGTAGCAAGGTATAACAAAAAATCTGCTCTGTGTCCCAAGTGAATTAGAACCTATATTTCAAAAGTGACAGTTTATGACATACAGTAGGTTTCAGTTTGTACAAAAACGACCACAAGTACATATAAACAGAGTATTGACACCCTTCTAACAGAATACTAGGGGCTGGAGGGTGGTTCGTTTAAAATACGTGTCGACGGCGTTTCGACCCCACAAGCAAAACGGGGGTCTCATCAGGACCTAACAATGCGGGACACCTGAAGCGAGACCGATTAACTGTCAGTGTGGAAAAGTGCACACCGGTAAAGTTGTGGCTCAAGACAAAGTGTAAAAGGAGATAGTACTCACACGGGGCCCAGCCAGGCACCCAATATGAGAGGAGGGAGGCTGACAGTCCTTATAGGTGTGAGATACAATGTCCAAATCCCAAATCATTATGGATTACCTCCTGAAGGGGAGAGAAATCATCTCGTGTTTGCCAATGTCACCTGCGACCTTAGTCAGCCAGGATCCAAAATATCAATGTTTATTGAGTAATTGTTACCGTCAATTGCGGTCTAATGACACTCCTTCCATTAAATAATGGAGCGCTGCCATTGAAGTCAGCCGGAGGACACAGGGTGAGGGAGACGATGCACCCTTCGCCTCCGAGATCATCAAATGTCAGAATCCTTCCGTGAATAGCCATTTACTCAGACTACACCTCCATGCTTGGAGATTGAGCAGTGACAATTGACTGCTTTCAATCTCTCTCCTGATGTAGTGGATGTCATTCTAGTGGCCAGACACCCATCTATGAAAACAGTTTACGCCGGACCCTGGGATAAGTTTGTGGCCTGGTGTACATCTAACCATACAAATCCTTTTCAAGCAAAGTTGTTGGGTGTTTTGCTTTCTTGTACTTTGTTTAGCCCAGAAAGGACAGGCTATGGGCACTTTAAGGTTATTTGTCAGCCCTTTTGACTTTTTTTGTATACTGAACCTGATATGTTTAATTAAATCACCTCTTGTTATGTGTTTTCTAAAAGGTCTGGTTCATATGTTTCCACCCAAGCCTTTTGTGATGCCACAGTGGGACCTTAATTTGGTTATCACTTTCCCTAAGTATATCCCATTTGAGCTTATGCACAGCTACCCTTTGTTTCTGACTCTCAAAACAGTCTTTCTCAGCGATAACTTTAGCTCATTGTGCGAGTGAGCTACAAACTGTCCGTTTATCCACTGTACGCCATCTTTTTCTCAAACTGGTGTTGTGGACTAGTGCTGCATTTTTTACAAATTTTGTGACACCTTTTTATGTCAAACTATCAGCCTTCCGGCATTCCTTTTTTCACCTTATCCCTGAAGGAGGAGGAGCGGCTTTCCCAAAAGAGCCTTGAGCTTTTACATTGATCATATCAAGGACCATCACGTGGACGATCAGCTCTTTGAGGGGGTTTGCTAGGGTGTCAAAGGGTAAGGTGGTGCAGAAAATGACCATATAGAAGTGGATAGCTCTCTGTATTAAGTACTGTTACACACTGGGCAAGAAGCAGACCCCAGAAGGTCTGAGGCCTCGTGTCATGTGCCCAAGCTAATCCCGGTAGGAATTGGTATCCTTCTTACATATACACAAATCCTTCTTCCTAAAGTTGCCTTCTCTTTGCCACATTAACTTTTGACACACATCTTGCATTTGTGACGCTTGGTTTTGTGACACAGAACACTCTGTGCGAATCCTATCACACTGCCATGGCATTTTGTGCAAGGCCTCTCGCGTGTGTAATACAAATGTGTTTTATTATTACATTCGTATTGCGGCACAGCTATCTGTAGAACACAAACCATGGCTACTCGATTACAATCTCAACCCGAGGCAAGGATGCCATTTTCTGTATATAGTCTTTTGTTTTCTAACATAATCAGAGGAGACACTTCTGCTGATCTCGAAGGTTTGCTGTATGCTGAAGCTTTCACCTAGCAGCTGACTGACATCTCCGTGAGCAGTGTCCAGTTCTTACCAAGATGGGGTCATACCGTCTTACCCACCAGGTAAAGGGGTTAGATCATCCAGACAGGGGTTTTCTTGGCAAACTATATATTCACACCCTATACATCTAGGTTAGGGTTAGCATCGTAGGGGTATGCTCTGTTGTTACACTCTCTTATATGTATGCATGCATAACCTGTCTCATCAAAATCGTAGAACTCTTTGTTTTATTTTATGTGTTGACACTCATTGGAACTTTTATCTGCTTCTGTCTATTAATCATCGCAGCCCATGTATTTTATACAAGAATCGCTCATGTTCAATAAATATTGAAAAACCCCTCTGTAGTCTTTATATATTTTTCTGAGCAAAAGAAAGCACGAGGGGCTGAGCAAAAGTGTGAAGTCTGTCACCACAGTTCCTGAGTGAACAGAGTTGTCATGTTCAGTGGTTGCCAGAGCTGTTTGCTCCCTGTTTAGGTTTAGGGGGCTAATGGTGGCATTGTGAGCTAGCTTGGCCAAGGGGTAACATATTCACTGGGGGTGCATGGAATCACTCTTGTAGCATCCCAAGTTTGTCATCGGCAAAAGCGCAGTTCCTACTGATGGGTGGAAACTACACGACAATTGGACCAAAGTCAAATCTGCTGCCACTGCATTGGCAAATGGAATAACGTTCTTGAACATCTGTCAGGCCGCGATGCAGTTGTCAGTTCGCACGTTCATAAAGCACTGGTGCCTTGATAGCCAGATGCAACGGGAGTGGCACTTTACCCATTCGTTCGTGCAGGGTTTTCGTGGTTTGAGTGATTCCACATACCCATCACTTTGAGGTAGTGCTTTGGTATCTTTTCACAAGGTGAGGAATCTGCGCTTAGGAGTATCCTTCAGAAGAACAGGTTACTTACCTTCAGTAACACTCCTTTTGGTGGAGACTCTATCTGAACAGCAGATTACTCACCTCACTCACCCTCCCTTTTCTGGTAGAATGGACCCTTTTATCCATCAATAAAAAAGGTCCCAATTTGGAGATCTGCACACTGTCACATCTGCCCAATTATTACACTCCATGTCCAATGGCACAGATGAAGTCCAGGGTGGCTCTGATGTCACTTCCCGTTTGGGAATGAGTTGACATGGAGCTGTACAATGCCACCTGCTGGCATCCGGGAGCAACGTTGAGAAAAATCTCAACACCTAGGGGTATTCTAGTCACAATCTGCAGTTAGAGTACCAACCAGAAAGAGCATTACCCAAGTTAAGTAATTTGTTATTTTCCAGCATGGTATTTAGGTATGCATTAGTAATGTTTCCCCTCAAATTTTTATTTGCATTTCAAAACCGCAGAAGTAGCACAAATCAGAGGTCCACCAACATGGAACTTTCATCATTAACTCACAAAAGAAAGAGGAGAAATAGCAGCTGATCAGTTATTCCCTTTATAAATTCATCACATGGGACTTAAAACTTTGCAAATTACTATACAATACACAACTTAGGGGCATATTCACAATGAGCTATCGCCGAATTAACGGCACTTTATCGCAGCCAAAGTCGTGATAAATTTACCCCCCCCATTCACAAGCCGGTGTAAACAGCCCACAGCACCAGTTTACCCGCGATAGCAGCCGCAAAAAACATCGCCACAGAGGACCCCCACAAATATCGATAATGAGATGCAGAGTAGGCGTTTCCGTGACAAAAGCCGAGACAACATCACACCTCAACATTCACAACGACCAGCCACAACGGCGATAAGAACACAAAACAGGCGATAAGGCGCGTTAGCACCAGGAAATTTACACCTGCTCTGACCTGGTGTAAAGTCGGACGGCAGCCAGCACCACAAAAGGGAGCACAGCCCAGGGCCACATCCGAAGGGCAACAGATGCCATGGAGCCACCCATCATGCGGCCCGGACACCCAAGAGGGCCACAACACCCACCTCCACCACCCCAAAACCCCAACCCACACCCGGAACACCCCGGACCACCACAGACGCAGCGCAGACAAAGACAGCTGAACCCCAGGAAACGTACCAGCCGCACAGACCCAGCATCTGACAATGTCACCGTCCACTACAGGCTGAAAGGGACAACCAACCTACGCATCCTGACCATCATCGCCTAACAGGCCTACGGCATCAACACAGCGGACAACCAACATCCCACCCCACACAAAGCTGATGGCGTGGCTGCACCTGTTGGCCCCTGGGACCCCCCAACCAACACCCGCCAGAGTCGGAGGAGTCTCACAGCCAGCCACATCCAAGTCCCCCACACCTGTCCTGGACATCACCATCACCCTGGTACCCCAGTCCCCATACGTACAACACAATGCGCAGGATCCGCTGGAGACCAAGCAAGGACCATACGCCCAAGTAGGATGCACGCACGTGTTGGGGGCAATACACAACACACATGTACTACCTGTGCCCCCTGGTGACACAGCACACAATCACCGCAACAGGAAGCACACGTCTCACACCAATGTGCAGGCAACAACAGAACACCGTGGAACCCCCAACAATGTCGCCTTCAAATACACAGCCAGTGTGCATGATACCTTCATCCTCCGACAGTCCATCATCAACCAACGTTCCCAGGATGGCAACAAGGGAAATGCACAGCCCCTTGGCAATATACAAATGAACACACCTCAACTCCACAACCATGCAACTCACAACGCTGGCAATGCACACGTCACAAAATCACATACAACAGGCACAACAATATGCCCACCCACCAGACACGACAGAACAACTTACAATATCCACATGGGCAAGCCCTGAACATGAGCCAGCAACGGCATGGCACCTCAGCCACATAATAGCCGAATGTGGGGAGAGGTGGCAACCAGGCATGTGTGAAGGATGCAGTAGAACCATGATTGGGAAAGTACACAATGCCAAGAGTGCCGGAGATGTGCTGGACACCTCGCAGTATGCAGAACACACCCATATCCATGGCGGCATACACCGCTTGTGTATGGAGTGTAGTGGACAGTGGACGCCACCATGTCACCCCAGCTGCCAAATTACAACAGACGGCCCTTTCAGCATTGGCTGAAGACATTCGTTTATCTAGGGTAATCTAGATATTCATCCCGTACATCTATTAACATTATTTCGGCCACCTCTTTATTCAACATTTGTTGGGCCTTTGTTTCAGCAACGTTCCCTCTTCCCAGGTATACAAGCAGAGATGCAAATGGAGCAAAGCATTGGACCACATTGGATACATACACAGCATGTAAAAAGTATTAATCATTACACACAGGATAGTCAGTAGCTTCCAGCTCCAAGCAGAAACAAGAGTCCAAAATCATCTAGTCTAATTCTAAGTTTCAGGGCTCTGATGTATTTCAGTGACTATCTATTTCAATTAATAGCCAACAGCACATACTTAATAAAAACATTTTCAATAGACTTTTCCAGTATTTCTTTTGTGAGGGCTAAAATATCAATTTAATATATTTTTAGGAGGAGGGCAAAGTAATATTTGTCAACTGCTCAGGAAAACATTTTTCGTGTAGAATAAGCATTATAAGTAATGCAAATATTAAAGAAGTCAGACAGATTATTACAAAAACCATCCTGGCTCAAAAGGACCAGGAGGACCACACAGGGCCATAGGAATTAGGACAAGGAGCCGCAAAGGGCTGCTCCTCCTCAAAAATGGGACGACCAAAGGGGTACATTACTAACAAAAAAAAGAGTCCTTGGGAAATTTTAGCTGCTGTGGAACCAGCCAGAGGGGAGTCTTCTCCCTGTGTCCGTTTGAGCCTCACAGGCAGGCTCTTGTTGTTCCCACGGTGGAGCTGCACAACTCTCAACTCAAGAATCACGGCCCAGTTTGAGAAGAAAAAGTCTTTCAACGATCCTGTCCAGTGTCTCAAGCAGTGCACAAGTTCTCTTCACTTTAATCTAACAGGCACCAGAGGCACAGCACCTGTACCCTAAACTCAAGTCCTTCCCTAACTCCTATATTGCTCTGCTGGCGCACTGCTCTTTTGTTAGGGCCACAAATTGCATCCAGTGTGCCCAGGTATCTCTTGATCAACAAACAAAGGTGCAAACTTGCATTCACTTTGGGACCAGGATTAAGAGGCCTGATGCTAGGATCTCTGAAGCAACCCTTGTTTCAAAAGGGGTCACCTCAAGCAAAGCCTCCTTGCCGTTCTGGTCGGTCTGTGACTCTCTCAGCTGGGCATCAAAAACTTGATCCATGATTTCTCCTTTCTGATTTGTGACCCCGTCTTTCGCCCAAGACAGTGGCAGGGGTACACAATTCACATCCCAGGGCTTCCGCCTTCACTGAGGTCCTAGTTGCCAGCAACGCCTGTGCTGGTTACCTTCACTTTGGCTTCAAGCTGCAGTGGCGCTGACTCCCCAGGCTGGATCTGATGTCCGGGCCCCTCTGGCAATGGTTGTAAGGCAGCAAATATCTATTGGTGGACAGAACAAGAGGTCTTTAGACAAGGCACAGAAATAAACTAACAACAGAGAGGATAGTCTCAGAATACTTCCTTAGTCCTGGTGCACCCCATACATTAGCAAGGCACCCAAGAACCACTTCATCTATCTAAGAGTAGAAAACCCTGGACCTATTGGCAAGTATAAAAGGAACGTTTTGGTGAACTGACGAGTAATACATCACCCAATCCCAAACAGCCAAGGAAGTCTGTGTTCATTTACTAAATTCTGAGGAAAAGAGAAAACAATACAGACATTCTCCAAATACTTACATTGGTGTATTCCTATATTACTAATCTGAAGAACCCTCAAGAAAAAGGAAATGTTCTACACTTTTACTCATATATTTTACATTACTTATACAGGACTGCAGACACTTGTAAAATAATTTCTCTTACATGTTATGCTTAGGACCATGCTCTCATGTTATAGGCGCAGCAGGAAAATCTAAAACTGCTAATTTAACAGGGATTCTTATTGCAAAAAGAACTAAACTTCAACATAGTGGGTACATTTTCTTCAGCAGAACATGTTCTGACAAACAAACTCCTATAAAACAATATTTTCCTTCAAAATGTTTGCTAAGGATCACATGAGCGTCTTTCCTGCATTGTACTTTTCACGATCTGGACTATGTAACATCATTTTTAAAAGGAAAAAAAAACCCTATCTCCAGCTCTAATAAGGGCTGTCAGTTTATTGACAGAGACTAGCTAATAAAAAACTAGCAATGCCCTTGCAAAACTGTATAGAACATGAGAATAACATAAACAATAATAGTGTTGCCACCTGAGATTTTTGAACAGAAACCCCCACTATACAATTTTTCTTAAAGATCAAATAAGGGAATATCAATCTGTTCTACTCATTCTTTCATACAGGATGGGCAGTAACATAGCTTATGTGTTTCATCTTTTTTATTAATTCTAACAATTTTAAAACAGTATTACAGAATAGCCAATTGTAATTGTAATTGTAAGTAGCATTTATATAGCGCAGCTGTCACCCAACGGGCATCCTGGCGCTGGGATTACCTAAATCACTGTGCAGCTATAAAACTAGGAATCATCATGCGCCAATCTCTCAAGGCTATTTTGGAAAGAGCCTGGTTTTTAACTTTTTTCTAAACTGCAGTAAGTCATCAGTCTGTCTGAGTTCACTTGGTAGTTTATTCCATAGCCTTGCGGCTGCATAGCCAAATGATCTACCTCCTAGTCGGGTTTTCTTGACTCGTGGGGTACATACTAGGTGGGCTGCCGAGGAACGAAGACTTCTAGCTGGGGAGTACCAAGTAAACATTCTCTGTAATGGTTTAGGCCCCATTTTGTGTGCCGCCTTATGAACAATGCAAAGTGCCTTAACTGTCACATGGCCATTTCCTAGATAGCTTTAGACAGACTCAAAAAAAAGGAGAAAAAGAAGAGAGAAAACATAAGAGAGAAAACATAATTTTGCCTACCCTTAATTTGTAGAGGAGCTAGCCTCCTTCCCCCATTTTGACAGTAGGAAAACCTGAAACAGGTTTTACTTCTGTCAACACTTTCAACCCCTATTTGTAGCAACTGGGCACAAACAAACTTGTAGGAGATATCTTAGAAAGTGGCTATTCTCTGATTCAAGCACATCGAGTACTGTAGAAAGCGTCAGCAACAAATGTATCAATTCCTTGAGCAATTGTACTAGATTAACATGAGGGCGCATGAATGCAAACTAAAATCCATTTTCTCCTTATCGTAGCCCCTACACAGTATTCTTTAAACTAAAACCATTATTTTATATAACTGGCAGATCAATGCTCAACTGAGGGCTGTTTTCCTTCGTTTCATATGAGTGCGCAAAACGTGTGTTTGCCAAAAATAGGAAGCAAAGCTTCTCTTTCTCTCTTTGCGCTATCATCTCGTCTTTCAAAAACTTTTCGAAGGTCGAAGTGTCCCAGCAAACATTACCCTTCACCCTGCTAAGTTGCTAAATGCAGAACTCCGACCTTTGACCCGTTCAGCAGCTGCTCATTTTGTTTGTGCAAGGCTTGCCATGCGGTTTTGTAATGCAAAGCAACTCTGGAGAATCACAGCGAAAAGCAGTCCTGTCCGATGTGTTTCCAAATAATTTAAAGGTAGGATAATAAGTCTGCTGGTTTCTGTATACTTATTTTCATTTGTGTACGGTGTGTGGTGGCTGTTTGTTCTATATTTGCATATGTATACTTTTATTGAAGCCTAAGAGCAGGTTAAAAACTGCCTTGAGTGGTAGAACTGCTTGTAAAATTGTGAATTTTAGCTCAATTTCGACTTTGGTGGTAGGGGCACTTAAAAATGAATATCCTACAATATTTTTGCATAATAGGAACCCCCAGAGTGTTCTCTAGATAGCCCAGGAATGGGAAATCAGAAATGTATAAGATATACCCTTATAAAAATGAGTTTTGTACGGCTGGGTAAAGTGACATTTCACATTTAAGTTCCCTTTTTTCGGTACAGCACTGCTTAAATCCAATTTTGATGCTAGGAATTCACAGTATGATGATTAGGCTTTATAAAGATGAAAAAACGAATTTAAAGCATTTATTTTTAATAATATTTTTTTTTCATATAATTAACTTTTTTTTTTTTTTATCAAAACCAACCATTTTGATGATTCCACATTTGAAAAGCAAGCTTCATTCGTAGCCTATCATATTTAAACGCATTCATTCATAACCCTAAGCACAGAAGCCTTACTTGAAACAGGAAAAGTCTGCGCCACTTTTTAAAAGGACAGTTATCATTTAACATCAGAACCACAGAGGTACTTATGTAAAAAGGCATTAAGAAAGGAAATCCCTACTTTCAATTTTGTTCTCTGTTATCCAAAATAATGAAACTGGTGTTTTGAAACTTTTAAAATAGGGCAGGCCTGTATACCAGTTTTACACTGACTTAAAATGTCGCTGACGCAGCATTCCTGTCTGTGGCCGTGAGCAGGAATAGCCATATGCTATTTATGCAGCTGTTGTTTTGTCAGCAGGCGTCGAATTTTCACGCCTTTCTCAGGAAAAAACCCCTTTATTATTTGAAATACCCTGACAGAGTTAAATCCCCATTTGCTGTGTCAAACAGTTTCTTTTCAGTTAGTCAGTTTAAACACAGCTGTCGGAAAGCTTTTTTCTCGGGTGCTGAGAGAAAAGCATGTCACAGTCTATTTAAAAACTTAGGCATTTCAATGCAGTCAAATCTATCTTTCTATAATGTGTATTTAGTTCAGCAACGACCAAATTCACTCAAATGATGTGCATGCCTATTAATGTCTAATACAATGTATTTAAGGAAAAGGCTGTAACATTGTGTATTTAAGTCTATTGATTACAAAACACACAATTTCGTTTTTCTACCTCTGTATGAGGCCTATTTTAATCCTATTGAATACGAATTCTAATTTTATGTTTAGCATTGTGGCAATTTGCACACATGTATAGTATAGTGTCTTACTCTGTCAATTTAAATAGTAACATGCAGCTGTTTAGCATATGTTACATAATTTATTTCTGGATTTTTATTTAATATGTAAGTAACTAAATGACATTTTGCATAACAGAATGATGACAGCAAAAAAAACATAAACCAACTCATTGAGCTCATTCCAGACAGTTACAGAAGGACACAACACAGCGCGCTTAAAGCTAGCCATTCGTACACAGAGTACTCACAAAAGTATTACCAATGTCAAACCAAAAAACCCCACATAGACATTTAAACACACATTGAACCCACAAATCAACACTTAGAACTTTAAGACAGCTTACAAACTGTACGCAAGACCAACCTATTTGTAAATACTAATTGTAAGTCATATTTACAAGAAGAGCTCTCAAAAGTAGCCCAAAAAACTGTTCCATGGTCAAGAAGCCAAAATACACCAAATTCGCCAGTTTTGGCTGGTAGAACACTCAAAAAGCGCTCTGCATATCACCACTTATGAATGTTACTAAGTGCGCAGATCCGGATCCGTTTTATGTACATATTTAGTTCCATGGGGTACTTAGTCACCAAGGAAGAAATATCTTTTTACTATACGTAAACCTATTTAGGTATCCCCTCTGAGGGGAGTCAACTAAGTACTTACTAAATCCATATCGGTACCTCCAAAACAGCAACACTTTCTGCGAAGTGTACTGGAAACAGGCATGCCAAAAATAGTGCAGAATATGCAGTATTATAATCAAAGTAGCGCTTAAGGTACTGTTTGTACGTTGCGCTGTTCAAACAATTTCAAATAGAGAAAATTCTCCTCATTACCCGCCTATATGTATTGCAATGCATATATAATTACAAAACAAATTCCAAAATTGGCCAATCATACAAACAAAGCCACAGTAAGTGTTACTAAAACTACCTTACCAATCAAAGGCATCAAACCAACAGCAAGTGCCGCAAAACGGCTCTTACCAATCAAATGGTGTCCAGGTTCCAACTGCCAAGTTCTCAAATTGACCAAATGGTCACTGCACGGCAAATCAACAGAAGAGATCTCAGTCAAGGACCGGCGCCGCCGGGATGGTCAGATCAGAAAGAAAGGAAAAACGCCATGGGTGCCAAGACTCAGGTCTCCTCAGGCAGCGATCGCGTCCAAAAGCGAGATTCCAATCCTTCATCGCGACCAGTCCTTCGGGCATCCGAGTCCTTTGATGAGTCCCACGTTGGAAGCGCCAATTGTAATAGTGAGCCTCAACAAGGCTTACCAGTGCTTAGGGGTTCTCCCTTCTCTGCACAGAGTCCTCAGACACTTAGGAAGAAGTTGGCACAGAAACTGAAATATAAAAGACAGAGTTTATTAAACCTTATAAGGTGGAGCTAACATTCACACATCACCCTTCAGTAATGCATGAAGTAGCACACTGAATGGAAGGATCCTGGTCCTTTTATACCCACACAGGGGCTCAAATGAAGGCGGTACAAACACAAATGCTGGTTGTAGGTACATATAAGGTCATACAGAGAATGCACAGTCGACAAGTGGGTGGAGCTAACAGTTTCTACTTTTAGTAGACACATCCTGACATTTATAAACTAGAAACAGCTGCAAGCTCAACTGAGCATGTGCAAAGCAAGAGGAACTAAAGTTAACTTGTCTCTAGGCAGATTTCAAGAGCAGTTGACAGGAAGGTAGGACAGAGCACATGGTGAGCACATGGCAGCCAAAATGGCTGCCAGAAATACAAAATGGATTCCACAAAGCGGACAATTTAGCCTCTAAATACAGGCTGTCTTCAGCCAATGCTTAACTTAAGTGCTGCCAAATTACAACAAGGCCACACTGATCACCTTCCGACACCGGCGTGTGTCAATGAGGGCCCACCACGTGCCGGCGCAAGCCCCAAGCCCGAGGCCCGAGATCTTGGCAGCCACCTCAGACCATCACGGCCTCCACGACACAGGCCCGCTTTATTCCTTTTTCGTTGACGTACTCCACTGCCGCCCCCGGCCTACTCTACGGACCAGTAGGTCCCATATGTGAAACTGTGTCCTGAGTCATGAATGGCAGTGACCCCAAATCCGGGCCAGCGGCCACAGCACCAGACCCCCCCCCCCGATCAGTGAGGCATAGTTCCATATGAGCATCTTGCGACACGTGGTGCCACTAACCCTGTTCAAAACGTCAGCCGGCTACACGTGGTGCCACTAACCCTGTTCAACGCCAGCCGGCTACACGTGGATGAGGGACCAGGACTACCCTGCTGACCAGTAGGTCACACATCCAGCACCTAGTCGCAAAGCACGAATGGCGGAGTCCACACCAGTGGTCGCACGGAGAGGTGTAAGAGGAAGATGCGGCTCAGTCCGGACGAATGCCGGGTCACATACACGGAAGTGACCATAACACGTGGTGCCACTGAACTTGAACTATGAAGGCCGGTGGGGCCATCCAACCTATGCCGGAGACACTCGGTGAATGGGCCGTGCTGACCGCTGTCTCAGGCCTACACCACGGTCAGGTAGGTCACATATTTGGAACGGAGTCTTGATTACACCATGGCAGTGAACATTATTTAAGGCAGAGAACAATTCACAATACACCCTCCGATGTGGTGGCAACAAGTCTGTGCATGGCATCACAACCACACGTGTCTGTGGGCCTACGCGGACCACTGCCCTCGGCCTACGCTGCGCACGAGTGGGATCACAGATTTGGAACTGAACATCGGTAATTCAAAAGGCAGAATACATTTCTTCTCACGCACGGAGGGGCGTAAGAGGATGACACGTTGCAGTCCGGAGGGAACAGGATCAGCGTCACGGTGGTGATTGAACACTACCGACAACTGCCACTGTGTCACTAACTCTGTGCCTCGCAAGCCAACGACCCGTGGCTGTGGGCCACTGCTGACCGCTGCCTCCGGCCTACACTGCGGTCCAGTAGGTCACAGAGCCTTGATTTGGCATTCTTGGAGTTCACATATGTGTACCGGCATCATCGCAGACTGCATCCCCTCACAGCACCTGTGCCACTAAGTTTGTTCCCCGACATTCATGGACACTCACTGGTCGTACATTGGTGGCGTTTGAGTCTATGGACTAGGGGCTAGTTTTCATCCTCATGTAGCTGATCCCGAATTGTTGGTGCAAACGAGGGTTGCGCTTTCCACTCCTCCATTTGCTGCTTCCAGATAACATCAGACCTTCCGCATCATGCCCTGGAGGACACCTTCCATTGTCCCCCGAAACCCTCCGCAACATACACCTCGGACATTGATGGGGACCCGCTCAGGTCGCATGGCCCATCTGACTGCACCGCAAGTCACCGTCCCGTGGCTGGGTGCCTGTGCCGGCCGCAGTGCATCCGAGGCCACTAACTCTGTGCTGCTCAGGCCTGGGACCCCTTCTTCTGAGACATTGAATGGCCTCTGTAGCGATGGTCTTGGGGTCATCAACGCCATGTGTCTGTGGCCCTGCGCTGTCCACCTCCTCCGGCCCCAACTGCGGGCCACCAGGGCCCACACATGGCATCGAATCTTGACCGGCCCGGACGTCGCATCACCGCAGGAGGCACACGCCACCACCGCAAGGACCACCTCCAACTGCCATCTGCCAGAATCGAAAGGTGGTCCTGACAGACCTACGGAGTTGCTCAGACCTGTCGTGGATGCCATCATCGGCCTGATACCCTGCTCAGCACTCCAGGTGCCAGTGACTCAGTGCACCGCAAGCCATTGTCCGTTACTGATTGAGTTTTGTGCTGTTGTGAGGTTGCGCAACAATGTCACCTCATGTAGTGGGGAAGACCTGGGACCATGAGGAGGGGATGTGTCAAGTGTGCAGACGGGAGAAGGCACAGACAATGGGAGGGCAGGGGGCAACAGCCCCAAGGCAGGAATGCAGACTGGTGGCGGTAGTCAAGCTACACACCCGGATCTAATACTGGGTATTGCGCTGTGGACTGCGGACGCAACTGTCACCTCAGGCAGTGTGGGAGACCTGGGACGTTGATGAGGAAGTTGATGCAGGTGTAACACACGCCACTGCATCTGCATCAGGACTAACCCGAAGGGACACAATCCTAGCAATTTCTTCACATGAGCGCGCTCTTCTCTAGTGCTCCTACCTCAGTGCACTGCAACTCACGGAACCTCCAGACTGAATATTGGGTGACCTCTGTCCTTACTCCGGATCCCTCCATGTTGCTCTGCATTTGACTCTGTTATGCTGGTGTTTTCTGTTTCCATTACACTGGTGTCCTCTGTTCAGGTTGTTGGCAGCACCAAGCACTCCGTGCTGGCTGGTTTATACTCACCCCACACACATCCAGCACAGGCGTCACTGTGCATGTGGCCCTGCCAATAAAGGGGCCGGGCGCACGTGCCCATAGCCAGTTCAACATGATATGTGCATGTGTCTCTGTGGAGGTGTGGGTCTCCTTTGTGGGGTGTAGGTGGTCCCTGAAGGGTATTGGACACCCACGTATGTGTTCTAGTTCGCATTCCATGGGTTCGGCAACACCCTCACCTGTTGGGCCACCTCCTTTTGGCGTTCTGCCACCTGGCATTGGGGTGCCATGTGTGGGTGGGTGAAGTGTTGTGAGGCAGCCGTGATTGCGGGTGCTTCATGCTGTGTGGTCTGTTGCAGGGGCTGGGTTCTCCTCTGAGTAGCTTGTCTGCCCTGGTCCTGGTGGTGGGTTGTGTGGGATGTCCATGGGCTGTTGTAGGGCGTCGGTGTCGGGGGTGTGGTGTTCGTCTCGGGCATCATGATGGGTTGTCTGTTCTGACCTGCTGGAGGTGTTGTTTGTCCCTCTGCAATGTGAAGGGGAGGTGCATGTTGGCATTGTGTTGGCGCCTTGTTCTTGTCGACATGTACATTGGGACTGTTTGGGCGGTGGTGGCTATTTGAGTTGGGACAGTGTACATTTGGCCTACATGGCTGATGTGGGATTGTAGGGGTAGATGTGCATCTCACAGTTCCCTGCTCTGTCCAATGTGATTGTTCTGTTTCTGCGCCTGGGTGGACCCAGTTGTGTCCCCTGTTCTGCAGTGTGGGTGTTACACTTTGTGCCACATTGTCATGGTATGTGCTGTGATTGCTATGTGTGTGTGCTGCAGTGTGCCACGGGGATGGGGGACATGTCCCTGGGTAATTGTGGGTGTGCAGTGTGTTACACCTCATTGTGCATGTGTGGCATTGTGCCCATCACCCCCCGTCCCCCCAGTCCCTGTTGGATCCTCACCCTGTTGTTGTTGTTGTGTCAGGTCCTCTCGAGCTGTGTCCGTACTCCCTACTCCTTGCACCCTCTCCACACTGATGACTGTGGCCTGGGTTTCCTCCAGCTCCTCCTGTGGCGCTGGACTGCCACCTCCTGTCGCCGTTGCTGCCTTCCTGTTGGCAGCGGGTTTGTACCTGGTTTAGGTTGTCACGTCCTGCCGGCGCCCATTGGCATCCTGGATTGGCCTCCTGGGCACTCCGACTGCATTCCAGGTGGTCTGCTTGTGGGTCAGTTGCTGGTAGTGTTCTGTCACCTCCGTGGCCTTGGTCTTGTTTTCCTGCGGTCTGCACCCCGTCTTCCTCTCCCTTTTCTCCTTGGCCTTCCCCGAGCCAGTTGTTCCTTGCTGGTGGTCTGTGGGGGTTGTGGGGTTCGCGTTGCCCTCTGCGCTGGGTCAGGGTGCATCCATGTTGCTACGTGCTTTGGCTTGTTTCTGGTGTGTTGTTTCTGTGGTTTTTATGGTGCAATTTCCCACCAGACGCGTGGGATTTGCAGGCCTGAGGCTGCTTTTCGCTACTTTTTGTACCGCGATTGGCCTCATCGCATGATTTCTCGCGTTCGCGTTTCGCATTTTTTCAGCGTGGCGTTGATTTTCACGCTGACATTTGACGCGTTATCTGGGGACTATCACATGGTACCGCCTTGTTGTGAATTCCACGTTGACACGGGGTTATTTTCCCGTGATATGCTGCGATATTGAAAGTTGCGTTACGCTACTCTTGCAGTAGTTATCACACGTTCTTGTGCATATACCCCTTAGTGCAATACAGCAAAGATCACAAATAAAGTGCAAATGTGGTAACTGATACTTCCATAGCTGCGTATAACACTTAAAAAGCGAAAAAAGTCTATTTACAGAGGAAGAGTAGTCTAAAAGATCCAAAAGCCAGGCCACCAGGATGTCTCCAATATGATTAACAAACAATTCAAATAATGCAATAAATAACAAGATCATATACAGTATTATTAAAACTGCATTATCTGTGGATAAAATTGAAAATCATTTCATGTCAAACCATTAATCCATTGAGTAACAGAGCGCCATGTCCGGATCCCCCAATTCTGCGACTTTCGCCCCTTACACTCGTACAGCTTTATTTCCATATTATAAATAGCCAAGAACCTAGATCTCCACTCAGAAAATGTAGGAGGTTCTGGGTTAAGCCAGCTTGTGGCACTAAACATCCGTGCCACTGCCATAGCAATGAATAGCATATACCCCTCCTTTTTGGCTAGCCCGTTACCCATTGGGTCTTCTACTACTCCTAATACCGCCAATACGGGATTGATTGTTATCTGACCTCCAATGATTTGTCCTAAGAATTTGCCCATCTCTTGTAAAAAAAAAAAAAAGAAACCTAATCTCGCACATAGATAATACACATGTACAATTTCAGCACCTTGAGCCCCACATCGATAGCAGGGATCATTATCTCTCCTGCCCCATTTAAATAATTTCCCTGGGGTAAAATACAGATCGAACAAACTTTTAAAATGTTGGCTCTTTAGTCCGGCTGTTAATAATACTTTGTTACCTATGCCCAGTGATTCTTGCGATATCAAACCCGCTATCCCTAACCTACCTTCCCACTTAGCATTTTTAGATTCTAAATTGTCTGGTAGATTTTGCATCAGTAAGTCATAAATGACACCAATCTTAGCTCTCTTATCAATTGCCTCAATAATAGGCAATTGAGTCATTGACCCAGAGGTCTTCACCAGCTTATTAATAAAATCCAGAATCTGGAGATATTTGAAAAACTGCTGTTAAATAATCCCAAACTTCTCCTGGAGGTCCCTGAATGAACACAGATATTCTCCATCGAGTAGATCTCCCATCAGTAAAATTCCTCTCTGCCTCCAATTCCTTACCCACGGGGTCATGGAATATCAGCGGTAGCGTCGGTGCCCCTCCCCCCCAATAGTGGTGTATTCTAGATATATTTGGCTCGATTTATTTTCTTTTTACATTGCCGCCATAATCGAAATGCACCCAACAAGACCTTGAATTTTGGTTTTTTATAGTAGCTGGGTTCCAAATTTTTCAACAGAAAACCCTTCGCTTCCTCTCCCATTATGAGTTCATATATTGAAGGGGATTCGGCTGGCCTGAGCATGTGTGTGCTTCTTGTGATCAAGATTCCCATAGTTTGCAACATACATGCCCAGTAATACATAGTTATGTTCGAAATCCCCCAAAACCCCTGATTCTTGGGAAGGGTCATACAATTAGAAGCTCTTCTTGTCTGTCTAAACCCCCACAGGAAACCATAACATAGACTTTCAAGTTTCGTTAGCCACCTACGGTTGACATCTAACAGGATATCTCTAAATAAATATAGCAGTTTAGGAAGAACTGTAATTTTTATTACGTCCCCCCTTCCCACCAATGACAAGAAGAGATGATTCAATCTTCCGAGATCTTGTTCTATTGAGTGTAGCAAGGGGTTCATGTTTAAATCGATTATGTGCTCCACTTCTGAAGAGATATATATCCCCAAAGTTGCCTCACTCACTACCCAAGAATTAAACTGCCCAATATTACTAGTGCAGACTACGTGCGTTTCACCCTGGTTCAATTTATAACCAGATGAGACCCCAAATATCTTTGCTGTTTCCTTAATCTCTACCAGAGCTTGTTATGGGTTCGTTGTGACTAGTGCTAAATCATCTGCTTATGCTAATACTTTGTATTCCACTTGCCCTGCTACTACCGGATTGATCTGGCGATTACTTTTCAATTTTATAATCCAAGGGTTAATATACAATGCGAAGAGTAGTGGTGCGCATGGACAGCCTTGTCTTGTCCTCCTCGAGATATAGACCTCTTCAGATTCTATCCCAATAGTCCGAAATTTGGCCCTAGGGTCAGAATACAGTAATTTAATAGCTCCGATATACCCTGGGCAAAATCTGTATTTCTCGAACACTGCCCATAAAAATGACCATGACACCTGGTCAAATGCCTTTTAGGCATCTAATAGTATCAAGCCCATTTTACCCTGGGTGGTTACAGCGATGTCAAAGTGTGATCACTTTTTTATTATGGTCTACTGTCCCGGGACCGGGAATAAACCCATGTTGTCTAGGGGATACTAGCTTAGCAATTGTACTACCTAAATGATTTGCCAAGATTTTAGAGTACAGCTTAGCATCACAATTAATTAGTGTTATCGACCCTGGGTTCAGCGTGGGCTTATTCTTCTTCTTAAATACAACTATATGTGTCTCCCCCCATGAAGGTGGTGTCTCCCCTAGTTGTGCTTTTTGAAACACCAACAGTATATCCTCTGTGACTTCTTTTAATAGTACCTTATATAACTCCAGGGGAATGTTATCGGGCCCTGTAGCCTTCCCAGTAGCAAATGAACCTATTGCTGCAGAGATTGGTTGCTCTAGGTTGGCCTGATCCGCCAAGCTAAGCCTGTCCTCGTCAATTGATTGTAACACCTTGTTATAATCGCCGGCCAGGGCCCCCCCATCCTCTGTATACTATTTCTTGTAAAAATCTTTTCAAACTTTCACAATTTCACAAGGTATTAAACTTTTTTATTCCTTCCTCATCCTCAATTGCCTCTATCCCTGTGGCCACCTCCCTTTGCCTAGTCCGAAGAGCCAAGAGGCGTCCCCCCAATCTCCCCATATTCATAACACTCCATTTTCCGTGTGTGAAATTTGGCAGCGACTTCCTGGCTGAACAACTGCATAATCTTAGACCTTACAGCTACTATTTTCTGTTGAATTTCAGAGTTACTTATGCTCTGGCATATCGCCCACATCTGATGCTCTTCAAGGGTAGATAGCTCTTTAAATAAATCCTGAAGCTCCCTACGCTTCCTCCTTTCCTGATATAAAGTATAACTCAAGGTTTCTCCCTGGATCCCAGCTTTTAATGTGTCCCAAACTGCTGTTTCTTTAGTTGAGCCCCTATTATTCTCCAAAAATTAAACCATCCATTTTGCATATGCTCTAGATATTCCTCATTGCATAAACGTTTCCTATCAAACGTCCATTTAGCTCGTGGTTTGTAAACCCAATCCATTGGAACCCTTATAATCATAGTGTTGTGATCAGACAACTCGCTAGGAGGTCTTTCAATTGTAGTTTGATTTCTAAGCGCATTAGACGTAAAAAAGAATTCAATCTAACTAGTTTATTATGCGGCATGAGAAAAATGTATATCCTAGGTCCGGAGCCATGCATTTCCCCCATATATCATCAAGCCAATCGGCCGAGTGCCTTAAACAGCATAGGCTTCCCGTATATGCCTGAGAGGAGTCCAATCTGTTATCCACCTCTAGATGTATATTGAAATCACCACATATTATCAATGGGGCCGGCCATTTTGAGAGTTCGATATTAAAAAAGTCCAGAGTGTTGGCCTCATCCATATTTGCTCCATAAATTGAGCACAGCGTAAACTGCCCTCCGCTGATACTACATTTTATAATGACCCACCTATCCATCTTAACAGATAGTTTCCGGAGTATTGTGCAGCTAGACCCTCTGGCAAGTATAGCAACACCTCTGGATGTTAACCCTTGTTGTGTATAACCCAGAAGGTCTAGTCCAAGGTCAGAAAGGACACTCCTCTTACACCAAGGAATGCGAGTCTCCTGAAGGCAGATAATATCGAACTTCCACATCCTGAATGCTAATGCCACCCTGTGTCTCTTAGCTCTATCGTTTGAACCCCAGATGTTAAGTGTGGCGACAGACCGCTTGTTATCCTCCATATCGTATTCCTAAATTCCTGTCCATCATAGCCTTACCTAAAGCATTATACATGCCCCCCCACATTGCTCTACCAGACTTGGTAGTCTGTAACTGCCATCTTATTTGACAAAGTTCTACCACCATTCTATCTTCCCTGCCCCCACAAAAAATACATTTTACTAAGCAACCAAACAATTCACAGCTGAGGACGTTTTTTAGCCTGCTGGCCTCTGAATTAGTACTCCTTCTCCCCCCCCCACCTAACCCCACCTCCCCCTTTTCCCCACCCCACACACCCGGGCCCCACCACCCAAAGGCGGCAATTGGACCGTCCTGGTCCATAGATGAAAAGCGCTGTCCCCCCTGCCTCTCCCCAACCCACACCTATCCAATAGTCAAGCCATGACTAATCCTATCGAACACCAAACAAAGAAAACCCCACAACCACTAAACTAGGTATCCATCTAACAAATTCATACTTGTGCAAAAGAAAAATCACCAACCCATAGAACCCTATTTTACATGATTAACATGAGTCTCCACTTTTTAGATAATTGCTCTCATCAGAACACCTTTCCCCACATTCATTTAAGGGTCTCAAGATATTCATTAGCCTTTATTTCCGACGTGACGTAATGGGTTCTGTCCTGTATTATAACCTTCGGCGCAGCTATACTCGGTAAGAAGGCCTGACCTCCCTTATTCTGAAAAAGCTGGTTCATCTATCTCGGCCGCCATCTTCGTTCCACCGTAATATGGCAAAAGTCAGGCCTTACGAAAAGGAGCAATTATTAAAAGTGAGTTTCTGGTCTGGGCGTGCAGCTTCAAATATCGCTTGGCAAAGAAGGAAGTTCCTGAAGAACACCAAAATGGCTCTTGGTTTACCCCCTCCTGTGAATGATGAGGCTGCTGCTTAAAGGGAAACCTGTGAGCTCTCTGAATTTCATTCTCCCAAACCCTGGTAGCTAGTTCCAGGAAAGTCCCTTTAAATAAATCAATAATATACTTTTGTGGATCCGCCTCCTCAGCCCCTTCAGGCACACCCAGTACTCTGAGATTATTCTTTCTCAACCTGTTCTTCAGGTCTTCAAGTTTCCACTGAGTGTCCGTCATCTGGCATTCTATGGGTTCTGTTGCTTTTTTGCTGTTAACTGCTTCACTCTCCAGAATCACTATCCTTGTTTCCATTTCCGCCATACGCTCTGTGTATTCAGAGAAGGTTCTTGCCACCTTTCTTATAGCTGCCTGTATCTTACTGTTTGCTGTCTGGGCTTTCCGACTCTCCGAGCGCGTCTCCTCCCGGTGAGCCATAATGCTCTGATAGATTATGTCCAGTGTCGGAGTATCTGGATGCCTTGATCCCTCTGCATCCTTCCCAGTTAAATTACTTCCTCCTAAACTCGGATTATCTGTGTAATCCCACTGCAGATCACGAAGTATTCTCTTTTTCACCATCGGGAGTTCTAACTGTTGAGCACCTATGTGGCCGAGGTCTCCTTTTTATCTAGAGGTGAGCTTTCATTGCTGAGTGCACTCTCATGTGAGTCTTGCGAGTCTCTCCTACCTGAGAAGTCTCCAAGCGACTCCAATACATCCTCAAATCCATCTGAGTGATCAGAGAGGGAAAAGAAAAATTCCCCTATATCCGCATCTGCTCTGTAGCCAGCATTATTAAGCCCTCCTGGGTCGACATCTGCTGGCCCCCGTTACTGATCTCATAGGGTTCAATAAATTCTTTAGGCTTCTTCGGTTGCTGGCTACTAATCTTAATTCCCCCTGATATGGCTTTCTTAGGTTTCTCCCCCGGCACTGTCCCAACATCCCCTTCAGTCATGCACTCCCCACCAGTATTACAGCTCCCCTCTGTACTCGCAGTTCTCACAGTACTGATTACTCTAGACTCCGCTCCCTGATCCAAAGTCTCGAGCTGTACATGCTAGGATACATCCAAGGTCTGGGCTTCATCTCCAGTTGATCCCTGTGTCGCTGAGGGATGTTGTTGCTGCATCTTCTTGGGGAAAGCATCCTTTCTAGTGGCCTTGAGCTCCGCCATGGTCGTTGTTTTTTTTTTTTTTAAATCTCAGAAACTGCTACTGCTATTTTTTAACTGCCGAACTGCGTTTCCATTGTGCTTGGGTCTCCATTACCGTCTGGTAGCTTCCTAAGAGCATCACTCCGTCTTGGAGTTGAAGGCAGAATCCCCTACACATGTTTTGGTGACCTGTGCAGCCGCCATGGTTTGCTGTCGGCATGAAGGAATCAAGAGCAGGCTCCGCTACTGCCTACCTTGCTGAAACGCGATACATGCAGCCCACACACACAGCGCCCGTCCTGTTTGACTGACCTATGCTGCACTTCCCCAGCTAATGGAGCTTCCATGCCTGGACTCCTGAGCCGCCCAACAAAAGAGAACCAAACACATCCACATCTGGGCCATTCACTGTGTTCTGCCATACCTCTAAACTGGCAGAAACCGCTTAATCCAGGTCGGCGACAGGCGAGATATGGAATGACAGCCGCTCTGGCCGCTCACGCGGCCACCATCTTGCCAAAAACTGTATTACACCGTTCTCCATTATGTTTCCCCTCTATTGCCAATCTGAGAATTCTGTTGAATTTATTTTTGCAATGGATCGGGTCTTCAGTCACTAGTTGATGCAAGGTCCATGCATGTAGTATGCTGAATTGTTTTGTTTAAAAACATCACCTCTCTGGGAATTGTGCATGCTCTAAACTGAGATTCTGTACCTGATACATTTTTCATTTATATCTTGTTTCCAGCATGCATAACTGTGTATAGCAAGTGAATCAATAAACTCTGCAGATTAAAGGGACCTGTGAATGGTGATCAGGATCTTCTTAAGTCTTTCTGGTTCTTGGAAATAATAAAAAGCAGATGGGTCAAACCTGTCAATTCTATTGAAATAAGGAAGCCTGTTCTGGAAATTTCTGGGTCTTTTTATGGGTGGAGTCCGACAGTGCTCCCACTGTGTATGTGTATATATATATATATATATATATATATATATATATATATATATAGTTCTTGAGGGCTGTTTGACTTGTAATTGTGTCCATAAATAGAAATATATATAAATATGAAAATAAAACCGCTACTGGTGGTTTTCTGCATTTCAGTAAGGATCTTAATCATCTAAAAGAGCATAATATTGTAAATCCGACATCAGTTATTTAACAGCATTTATGTCCTATGAATTTGCAAAGGAGCTAGGAATTATGTCATCTAAGGATATGTTCAAAACATAGGGGATTTAAATAATTTCTGTCGGGCCCATGATGTGATAAGGATCTTTTTCCACAAACTACACCATTCAGCACAGGATACACAGTGATGCTGATAACATGAGGATCCTAACGTGCTCTGTCCGAAGAAGAATGCACCTGCAATTCCTAAGCCACAGGAAACTGCATTGTTTTATTAGAAATGTAGTTCCCTAGCACAAAAAGCGTAATTATAATCAACATTATGATCCACGCCTTAATTCTATTCTCTGGTTTATGATTTGCATATGCAATTGGATAAGCCACTCGGCTCCCCTGCCCTGGGCTTCTGGGCGCTGTTATGAACATGGAGTACCTGTGCCGTACACTTAGACCATAACCACAGCTGGTAACATAGAGATGGGGTGCATTTGCGACTCCAATCCCAATATGGAAATTACTAGTGCAGTTTCTGCAAGATTTTCTGTTCGCGGACTGTGGGGGGGGATTGTATTTGGCAGTGCTTTGAGGTCATCCGCCATACAGCTGTTGACGTTAGTACTGAATGGGAGACTTTCAAGGTGGTGGTCCTTGGTCACTGACTGAGTCAAGCAATCAGTATTAAGAAAACGTTAGAAAGCAAACTCACTACTCTGGAAGGCCACATCCTGTCAGGATTCCCCGGGCTGCACGTCGTCGTCTTCTCTCCAGTAGGGTTGGAGTCCTCAGGCAGGGGGGCCCTCATCATGTGACATATAGGCTTCATAAGAAGTCTGCTTGGGCTTCTACCCGGTTTCCCTTTTTCTCCCACCAGCACACAATTTATGCATCATCACGTCACTCCTCCCTGGGTATAGACCTCTCCTGTTAGCATGTGGTGTGCTGTGGTATGTTTGTGTGTGCTGTATTTTCCTTATCTGCTTCCTTTCAGGCAGCACAAACTCCGGACGTGCAGGAGGAACATTGCCACCCTGTGCAGCTGGGGCTGCGCACTCTCTGGTGAACAAGGCAGGCCCTTAGCGGCTGGACTGGCGCGCTGCGGCCACGCAGCATGGACAGCCCGCTGCGGCTGGGACTCGCGCTACGAGACTTGCAGGGGCCATCTTGCGTGAACACGCGGGTATTTAAACCCCGCCCTAGCACCGCCCGATGCTTCTCATTGAGAATCTTTCCCTGGAGCGGTCCTACGGCTCTTCTCCTCGTTCCTGAAGGCTCCGGTTGGCGGTTCCTGGCTGCGGCGAAACCTGCCATCGCCAGTTAAGTCCTCGATCTGCATTTCCTTTTTTAAACCTTTGTTTTTGACAGTTTCTTTTGATTTCCTCGGTCCGAAGAAGGGCTACTAGCATTGTTGGAGTTTCTTTACTCTGAAAGACATCCCCCCCTTGTTCCTTAGGTGCCCAGCGAAAACTTTGTCTCATTGCATGCTAGACCATGCTCACTCAGCTCAGCCTGTTTGATTTAGAATTCAGTTGTTAAACCGAGCAACCTATGTTATTTTATTATTTTGTTTGAATTGCTCCTTCCCTTGTTTTGCCTTAGTTTCCTATTGGCAAAGGTCTTGGTAACGCTCCCAAACCTTTTATGGAACTATCGTTTATGGTAATCTTGTCAAGTTTGTCTTGAGGATTATTTCCTATTTATCATGTGTGTGTGTGTGTGTGTGTTTTCTTTATAATTCATCACAGTTTGCATGTTTCCTGAGATTGTGCCTGACTCTAAGGCACCGTCAGATTCAATATAGAAGTGCATGCATGATTGTCATTTGAGTTGTTACAAGGTTCCAGGTGTTTTTGTGTAAACAGTAGCTGGCCTCCTCTTCCCTTCCAGGGTCTGGCTCAGCCCATCTCTTCCAGGCGGTTCTGTGACCCAGCGTTTGCGTTCTCCACCAGCACGAACATGCACCAGTTGTTACCTTCTTTATTTTGCATTTTAATTTTAATTTCTTATTTTAGTTTGTGTGCTCCCAACCCCCCTTCCCTTGAGGTCATCGAATAAGCACTGGTGTCTCTGGTAAGGTGCTCGTTTGATGGTATCTGGGGATTGTTGGGTTCTGGCTGCCTCTGCGAGTCCAGCAGAGAGAAGAACGCGTTCCAACGTTCATCACCCCAGTTTTATCCCTAATACATCCATGGGTAGGAAGATTTGCCCGCTACCCCACACAATAGAAGGGCCCTTTGGGAAGAGAGGAAGAAGTATGCGGTGGTGAAGGAGTCCCTGTGCGTCCTGGCACATCGCTGCTACATCACACAGAATCATGTCAAGGGTGGTAGGGTGGACAGACTGCTTTCTTGGTTGATAACCCTCTGAGAGCAAGACTGTACCTATCACTAGCATTAGAACTTAAATAGGGCTAGAAGTACATACACAGCTTGCCATTCATGAGGAATTTACCTTATTTCACAAGGACCTTTATGAGTGATATGATTGGACCACAGAGGGGAAGGTTGATGCTATCCTGGACGGGACAACACTACCTAGTATATAGGATACTGACCGGGAAATACTGGGTGGGCTGATAACTGCAGTGGAGATACAAACAGCCATTAAGACACTGGCAAGGAACAAAATCCCAGGCATGAATGGATTGCCTGTTGACTTTTACGAAAAGTATGTATCAGAGATTGTTCATGCTTAGAGGAATTATGCAGAAAGGAAGTAGAGGAGTCCTGCCTGCTACCACCAAGGAAGCTCTCATTGTACCTATTCCAAAACCAGGGAAGGGCACTGGAGGGCTTGAATTAATCTGAGCCACTGGCCTGACAGTTTGGGCTGGACTGCTCCCATCGGAGCAAGGTCAAGACTATTTGCATATGGCAGGGTCCAAGGTAAGGTGGCATGGTGTGCAAAATAACGATGAATTGGGATGTGGCCCCAGGTAATTACCAGTGGCTGAGATTAATTCAAACATTCCATCCATCACCTTTTTGTATATTTAATGTTGCCCTTCGTGGGACAGGTATACCCAAACGTGGGTCTCGTGCACCCTATGTCCCTGGCATCAAGCTATACCTGACTGATGATTCCTAACAAGGGCGAAACCTGTCTTTGGTTGCATGTATTCCAGTTCAGGGAGGACCTGGCCTGGCAGTTCGGGTTGGAATGTGTCCATTGGATCAGGGTCAAGACTGATTTGCATATGGCAGGTTCCAAGCTGAGGTGGCATGGTGTGCAGAATAACAATGGATTGGGATGCAGCCAGAGAAATTACCAGTGACTGAGATGAATTCAGGCATTCCATCCATCACTTTCTGTACACTTTTGCGATGTTGGAATACAGTCACTTGCAGGACTGCACATTACCCGCTATACGCATTGCAGCTTTTGGGCATACCCAACACGCAGGGTGGGTATTTCACGGCTAGGCAATTGGGGGCATGGGAAGAGGCTTGGATCCATGTAGCGAGTTGTTGCCATGATACTGGGATGTTTGGGGAATTTAAGTGCACGGTCAGAGAGGATGGCCTATGGGACTCACAATTCATGGTGTTTGCCGCCCTGCCGCATTCACTGGGGACTCTGTGAACAGAACACCACACTGAGCCGCATACCTATGAAACTTTACAAGTGTTGCCTACGTTGGGGTTGCTAGTTGATATCCTGGCTGTACAGATGTTTACGAGCAATGTTGATGACCAGCCTGACGAGATAAAAAAACTTACTGGGAGGGTGTGCTGGGCAGAGAACTGAGGGATAAAGAATGGGTGACTGTTGGAGCAACCACACAGAGTCTCAAGGAACACTAGGTTTAAATACACACAATTCAGTTATCTGCACACCAGCTACCACATGCCCCACAGGCTTAATGTTATCACTGCAACTGAAGACAGGCAATGCCCGAGGTGTTCTCTGCGGGATGCGGATTCAACCCAGATCCGTGAGTGGGGGTGAGTGTCTGAAAAGTTTCACGCTCCATCCATCACCTCCTTGTGTTTGCTTTGTTCATCCTAAGTTGGCAGGGTATGCCCAGACGTGGGTCCCTTGCTCACTTTGCCACTGGATTCAAGCTAGTCTGGCTGATGAGGTGTGTTACCCCAAAACTAGTCCCAGGATGCTTGTTTCCGGTCCAGGGAAGACATTGCTTGGCAGTTCGGGCTAGACTGTTCCCATGAGGAACAGGGTCAAGACTGATCTGCATATGGCTAGATCTGAATTGGGGTGGCAAAGTGAGCTAAAGAACTATGATGGATTCAACCCAGATCTGTGACTGGGGGTGAGTGTCTGAAAAGTTTCAGCGCTCCATCCATCATCTCCTTGTGTTTGCTTTGGATGCGGAGTTTATCCACATGATGTTGAGCTGTTGGATGATCACAACCTTCTGGCAGGAGGTAATCTCAGAACAAGAAAAGGCTATGGGCAGAGGAACTCTGTACACTGTTGAGGCATGCATACTACGCCTCTATGTAAGACCAAGGAAGAGGAAAGTGGGTTCCAATTGTGATGCATTGGAGGTCCCAAGAGGGCTCCCTCCCACCCTCTGGTGCAGATGCAAGGAAGAAGTAAAAAAAAAAATGGGCGACAACAGAGAGTGTTGCCCTGGAAATGAGGAATTACTAGGGCACCGTAAGACCTCAGACCTTTGGCAGGAAATAGTGGACACGTTTAATGACAGTCAGCATTTACCACGATGCACACATGAACCAGCTACAGTGGAATTGCCTGAGCAATACACCCAGCCATGAGCACAGGAATTGTTTGTATTTCTGTTGTGGCTGTGGTACGACTGATGTAAAGCAGTTACAATTCAAAGGGTGATTTGGGGACGAATCAGGCGAGAAGTGATTGTTTTCTTCTGTTGTTGTTCATTTGTACTCATACATTTAACACATATGCAGAAGCTTTATATTATTACCTTCCCAGATTGCTTGACCTAATAAGTCACAAAGTGCTACCAGCTGGGTAGGTGGCATGGTATTGTATGATATACGTACTCCAAAGGAATGGTAAGGGAGTATATTGAACACCTGTCTGTAAGTAGGCTTACGCCGAATGCAACTTGTTGGAATGTTACAGGAGGATAAAAGCTTTGCGAATCTAATAACAAATATATGTTACAAAATTTATGATTCACATCAAGATAGACAGAACTGTACTGGCAATCCAGATGTATTAATAAATAAATAAACACTATGAACGTGGGTGAAAGGGTAAGGAACCAAAGAAGCACTGCTGTGTTAGGATGAGAACCCTCACTCACCCTAGGGTGACATCATAGGGTCCCCTCCTCACACTGGGACCGCAAGGTACCCAGTGTGGGCTACGACTCTCCCGCAGGAGAGGAGCAGGGGTGTTCCATAGCACAATATGTACTACTTCCTATGGGGGCAGAGTGAGTGGCAGAGTGCAAAGGAAGAAGTGAATAAAACTATCTCCTGCTGGGCGAAAAAACTTGATTCTGGTGCCCCCAGTGGATAAGGTTAAAAAGCGAAGTGAAATAGGGATGTAAATATTGCCCTATCATATGGTCATCATGTTTCTGCCATGTAAGACTAAGCAAGTTCTAGGCATTCCTCAGGACCAAAGTGTATATGTCACTCTGATGTATGTAGTGTATAGAATAAATAACAAAAAAATGGGGCCATACAGTTAGCTCAGAAGCTGTTCTTGTAGTCCCATCGTCTGATACGGTCCACTTGACCGCTGTAAAAAACATAGAAAATTTAGCAGGCACAGTTCCTCATATACAAGTGTGCGACACTGGTGTCAAGCACCAAAACTGCAAACTGTGTTGAGTATATCTGTGCTCCCAGTGTACGCATAAACCGGCCTTACCATCAGTATGTAGGCAAGTGTCCCCTCAACCGTCATCAGTCCTTTCCCAGCATGTAGAACTAGAAGTGTGTATACACAGAAGTGAGTGTAGTTAGAAAAAGAACACACCGTTTCATAGACAGTATATCAACAACTTCTACTATGGGTGTAGTAGTATGTGTAACTAGTAGGTGTAACCTTATGGAAAACGGAATAAAAATAATGATAATAGTAAAAATAAAACATTTAAAACTGTAAGGGTTGTGGCCAAATGGGCAGTGGCATTATCTCAACCACACAGTCATTACAATACGGGAAGAAGACAGGCACACGGGACAACTGTCCACCCATCAGCATCTTTGTAAATCTGATCTTCATTGGTGGCAGAGTCAAAGTTTCTCCTGTTGGACAATTTAGTTCTGGTTTCCTGAACATTCTGCAACAGAGGGAAGCACGATAAAGGATGAGGTGTTTTTGACTCTGCTACCTTTCCAGGGACATCAAGATCAGGTACATACATGGGTACTCCAAAGAGTAATTTGTATGGGGTGTTACTGTCTAATACTAGGCAAGTTATGTATGGCTCTCTGACCCCCATACAGATTGTACAGCTAACTCAATACTTTATCCAATACCGTAGCGGTCAAGGTAAATCTAATCTAGCTCTCTTATTAGGACTGTGTCTATTGCCTACTGTGGATGTGAAAACCATAGAAACATTATCTTGAGTGGGGTAAAGGAATATTTGGAGGGTAAACCATCAGAAGGTTTTCCCCCTTTTAACGTTGCATGTGTTCCTACTGAAATGTCTTCCTCGAGCTTAGTTTGAGATTGAGTTACAACAGCCACCTTAAATGTTTGCACTGCTGTCTTTGAAGCCATACATTTCCCTGTGCATTGCTTCACTTTTATGGGCTATGGTGTGCTGTACATGGAACAAAGGACCCTTATCCTGTAGGACAGCCACCTTTCACCAAAGTTGTTTACTTTTTATTGGTTTAACTTTTGAATCTTTGAAACCGTTTATGCATTAACATGGTAAATCCAGGGCTCGAGTCGGGGGTACACGCAGGTACACGGCGTCCCCCCACTCTTTTCACAGGGTGGACGCCGTCCCCCCTGCCAAGAAGCTGGGCCCCACAGAAATATGCTGAACGTGTCCCGGTGTAATTTTCAGACACTTTGACACGTTCAGCACGTGACCTCATGAGGTCATTTGCATATTGTCAGTCCCTCCACTTCTTTTTATAGGACTTGTGCCCTGGGTAAATCTACATTGACCACAGAAGTCTGAGTCTGACACAAGGATCAGCCTTCCCTAGAGCTGATAACGAGGCATGTAGTTATGCAAGTTGTGCCGTGGAATCACCTACAACTTTGTATGTGTATAGGGCCTTCAGGTTACCATCTTCAAAAATTCCCTGCACTGCAGCACAAGAAGTGGAATATTTTTGGTCACAAACATAAGCGATATCCTGTCCGCCTTATTACTAGTACTATAGAATAAAATACACTAGTACTAAGGTGGACTGGATATTCATCAAATTTGTTACGAAGTACCTATCCGCCATACTCTAAATCAGGCCCTTAATTTCTAACCTGTGTACTTGCGGTCCACGAAGATTGCAGTGTGTGCTTTTGTCCAATGTTTTTCAGGAAACAGACTGAATAGTTTGTACAAAGGCTTCACTTGCTCAACAAAGAGGCTGCTAATATCCATAATGTATTCAGAGGTTGTAAAATAGCACACCTCTGTAGGAAGTCGGGTGCCAAGACTTTACCCTCAGTGGATATTTTGTGTCCAAGGAAAATTACTTTTATGTAATGCAATTTTAGATTTCTTCAAAATGATTTTATACCCATAGTGGGCTAAAAGAGTCACTATCATGTCTACCCTAGTCAGGTGTTAAAGTCAGTCAAGTCGTCACCTGTGATGCATATATCATCAGTATATGATAGTGCCTTAGGATCTCCATGATTCTTACTGCAAAGATCCCAGGGCAATTCTTATACAGTTGGGGCAATCGTGGATATGCATACTGAAAACCCCAAATGAAAAAAAACGGTTGGATACAGGGATTCAGGCGCTATACTTAGACATAGCTAATGGATTCTTTAGTGAAAGGTTGTTTTATACTTTTTTCTCACTAGATTAGTCATTAATCCAGTACTGTGAGCATTTTGTACAGCATATGTGCATGTATGTACTTTGAAATGTATATAATCTTAACTATTCTCATGAATTATCAAGGTTTCAATACTGGAAAAGGAGGGATGTTCGTTGTGGATACCTTGGTAGTGTAACTGATCTCAAATATATTTTATATCGCGCTTAGCTTCTGGCTTCTAAGGATACTGAGCCAGTACCTGGGACTCAGACCATAAAATAATTTTTTATTTTTTTATTTTATTTATTCACGGTTAGGCATAGTATACAGGTTCCACATTACTTGTATAATAGCTTTACATCTGTTCATGTAAGAGTCCATAGTTTGGTATATCTGATATTTCTTATACATATCATAACATTTACTTGACACAGCTCGACCTGTTAGTTTTGTCCCTGACACATCCCCAGAAAACAGTTATAACTGACATCCACAATCTACAATACGCAATGCCTCCGGTACCATTCCCCAAAAACATCACATTTTTGTTCAGCTTATATACAGTCGTGTATATTCATTCATCTGTTTGCAAGGATCTTAGGTATTGCATAAGCGGGTCCCAGAGGTCTTTGGGTCGGGAGGCCTCCGGTATTTCTTCTGCATAAGTTTCTAGTCGTTCCTTACAGTATGTCATGTCTTTGATCCAATGTTTACTCTGTGGTGTCCGTCTACTCCCCCACCGCAAAGCTATTCGTCTCTTAGCTAGTAATAGTGCCACAGCCAGAAATTTGCGTCTTCTAGTCTGTTTGATTTTGTATATCCCCAACAGGCAGACTTGGGGCAGATTAGGTATCTGTTCAGCCAACATGGCTCTAAGGGTCACTGTTTGCCAGTATGATTGGAGCTGTGAACATGCCCACGCCATATGTAAGAAATCTGCCCGGTGGGTGTTGCATTTAGGGCATCTGTCACCCTCCCTGAGACCATATTTGTGTAGTTGCGCCGGCGTATAATATACTTGTTGTAAGAATTTGAAGTGTATAATTCGCAAATTGCAATTTGACGTAAGCATTTGTGTTAGTGCACAACTATATTCCCAATCCTCCTTAGCGATGGAGCTACCTAATGCATCCTCCCATCTCTGTAGAGCTTGTTCGTGTTCTCTAAATTGTTCACGCTGGGCCACGTTATAGAGGTTTGTTACTAGTCATTGGCGTGTGGGTGACGTCAAGAGAGTTTGGAGCGCGTTGTGTCGGTGGTTTGTTAGGTTTTAGCATGTTTTTTTCTTGCGTCACAGTTATGTGCGGGTGGTGGTGCATATGTTGGGAGTTTATGTGCTCTTTTTGCCAGCATGTGCCACGCCGTTGATGTGCAGCAGACTGGGTTTATTTCCCCTCTCGGGGTGTTTCGTCTTAGCTCCAATATATGTGACCAGGGGGGTAGGGTGTATGCTTTCGTACTCTACTGCTATATGGGGTGTATGTGCATGCGGATGTAGCCAATAGTATGCATGCTGTGCCTGTGCGAAGTAATAATAAAGTTGCAAATCCGGTGCGCCAAATCCCCCTTGTGTGTATGGTCGAGTCAGTTCCTTCCATCCTACTCTTGTCTGCTTGCCTGCCCATGTTAGCTTGGTCATATAGGTACGTAGCTTTGCAAAGAACTGTTGTGTGAGCCTCACTGGTATATTTGTAAATAAATAAAGGAGTCATGGGAGTACCACCATTTTCTGTATTGCTATCCTGTCGGCTAACGATAGAGGCAGCCTGATCCACCTATCTATTTGGTCTTCTAGTTTTGTCATGGCTTTGCCATAGTTTTCACGTATTACTAGCTCCGGGTCCCGGTGAATCCATATCCCCAGGTATTTCACAGGTTCCGTCTGCCATTGTAAGGGATAATCTAGCGGGGTTGTATCGTAGCAGGAGTGAGTGGGATCACCATGGACTTAGTCCAATTTATACTGAGACCTGAGTAATGTTCAAAACGGATATATTCTCTGATTAATTTGTTTAAGTTTTCCGCTGGATGCCGTGTGTATAAGACCATGTCATCAGCGTAAAGTGATATACTCACTGGTCGAAGTTGAAACTGCAATGCTGTGTCCGCATGCTTTTGCCGGATTTTACAGGCTTGTGGTTCAAGTGCTAGGGTGAATAGCAATGGTGAATGTTGGCATCCCTGCCTTGTTCATATATATATATATATATATATATATGATCAGATGTGCTGCCATTCACCCTTATTCTTGCACATGGTTCCGTGTATCGTAGTGTTATCCAGCGTAGGAACAGTACAGGGAACCCCATCCTCCGCAGCACCGTAAACATGAATGGCCATTCCACAGAATCGAAAGCTTTCGCTGCGTCTAGCAGGGCCGCAGCTGGTGGTAATTCTGGGTTCAGGTGATGGAACATTGCAAATATGGTATGCAGATTTTGTGTTGTTGACCTTGTTGGAATGAAACCAGATTGATCCGGTAAGACCAGTTTTTGCATTAGGGGTTGAAGCCGCAGTGCAATGATTTTAGCCAATATTTTGGCGTCTATATTAATTAATGATAACTGGCGATAAGACTCGCAGCTAGTGGGATCTTTGTCGGGCTTAAGGAGTGTGATTAACAATGCTTCTCGTAATGAGGGTGGTAGTATACCCTCTTCATAGGCTTCGGAGTACATCGCAGTGAGATGAGGTATTAATAAATCTCTATATTCTTTATAAAACTCCCCCGGTAACCCATCCATTCCTGGGGCTTTATTGTTTGGAAGGGAATTTATCGCCTCTTTTAGCTCATCCTCTGTTATAGGATGACTGAAGTATTCGCGGTGTTCATCAGACAGCCAGGCTATGGCAATGTCATCTAGGTATTTATCTCCGGTGCAGTAGTGTCCGTCCTTGTGGAATATAATTGTGTGTAATATTCCGAGAAGCATCCAATAATGGATTGGGTATCGTATTTTGGCACACCTTGTGTGTCTAGAATTTGTGTTATGTGGGACGTTGTGTGTGCATGGCGTATTCTACTGGATAGTGCGCGACCTGGTCGTCCACCCTCGCCATAGTTTCGTGCCGTGTATCTGCGTGATATGTACTTCACCTCGCTTTCTGCATGGGACAGCACCTGGTGGCCGACCGTCCTCGGAAGCCCACCTACCCCCTCAGACCACGCCAAGAACCTTGGCATCGTACTCGACTCATCACTCACCATGAACCGACAGGTCAACGCCGTCACCTCCAGCTGCTTCAACACCCTCCGCATCCTCCGCAAGACCTTCAAGTGGATCCCCCCTGAGTCAAAGAAGACAGTCACCCACGCACTCATCACCAGCAGACTGGACTATGGAAACGCACTCTACGCCGGCATCAACAAGTCCCTACTCCGCAAACTCCAGACAATACAGAACAGCGCCGCCAGACTCGTCCTCGGCATCCCCGACACGAACACATCAGCCAACACCTACGAAGTCTCCACTGGCTCCCCGTGGAGAAAAGAGTCACTTTCAAAATCCTCACTCACGCCTACAAATGCCTACACAACAACGGACCCAAATACCTCAACGACAGAATCAACTTCCACGTACCCAAAAGAAACCTCCGATATCCAACCTCGCACTGGCCGAAACCCCGCGCATCCACAGAGCCAGAGCAGGCGGAAGATCCTTCTCTTACATTGCAGCCAAGACCTGGAACGAGCTACCGGCAGACATCAGACGCGCCCCCTCCCTGAACACCTTCAGGAAGACCCTCAAGACCTGGCTCTTCGGCTACACAGATCTGCGGACCCCCCCACCCCCCCCCCCCCAGCGCCTTGAGACCCTCACAGGTTCCCTGATTGATTGATTGATTCTGCGAATTCATGGTAAGTATTTAGTTTGTTTCTAATTTCTGCTAGTATCATGGGATTTAATGTTCGCGTGTATTCTGTTTCTAATTGTTGAATTTCCTTTTCTACCTTGGAAAGCTGTTGCTGGATATCTTTCAATATTCCTGCGTGTTTACCTATGCAGAATCCACGGATTGTAACTTTGAAAGCTTCCCATAATATTTTAGCGCTATCTACTGATCCCACATTACATTCAAAGTAGTCCGCAATGGCCTGCCTTAATTCCGTCCTAAACACTGATCCAGCATCGCCGTCGGTTTAAGTCTCCAGGTAAACTGTTTAGGAGTGTGTGTGGGGAGTGCAAGTTTTAAGCGGACCGGTGCGTGATCTGATAGTGTTTTAGGCATATGTTCTATAAATCTATAGATGTTGTACACGTACTAATATCACAGGTGGCGATCCAATAGTCTATTCTAGACCAGGTGTTATGAGTTGTAGAGATGCAGGTTCCCTCTCTATGTCCGTGATGTCGCATGCGCCAGATATCTACCATCTCCCATTCCTCCATTCCTTCTTTAAGCACTTTAGCGGCCTGTTTTCCATATGTGGCATTACATGTGGATCTATCTACTGCGGGGTCTATGCATGTATTAAAATCCCCTCCCCAAAGAATAGCTGCCGGTGTCGTACGTAATTTGGCCCAAATTTGTGCAAAAAAAGACGGATCGTCTGTGTTTGGACCATATGCGTTGACAAGAGTCAAGATAGTTCCTCCAAAGTTGCCTTGGATTATGATGTATCGCCCTTGATCGTCAGTGGTAGAGCTGAGTAGTGTAAATGGTATCCCGCGCCTAATTAGGATTAGTACTCCCCTGGCATATGTGGAGTAGGAGGAAGCTATACGGAACGACGCTCAGCGTGTGCCCACTCTACCCTCTGTAATTTGAGTAAGGTGGGTTTCTTGAATGCAGGCTACATCCACTTTATGGCGATCTAGATAAGTAAAAACTTTTCTGATTTTCTGTGGGTTATTTAGGCCTTTCACGTTCCAGGTCATAAATGTCAAGGATCTATTGCTGCGTGTCATATTGTCTGATATGTATCTTGATTTCTGAGTAGACAGTTTGGCTTTTGTGTGGACTCGATACTCCTGCTGCATTTGGTCCCTGCAACCACGCCCGAGCATATTTCCAAACTTTCCTCCCCGCCCTCCCCCCACCCACACCGCTATCCCCCTTATAGCGGAGACATTCCCAAAATGATTGCCCCAGTCCCTCAACCCTCCCCACAGTTCCCCAAAGTAAACATAAACTTGGTGTGGTGCACACATGTGGGTGTGAGCTGCCAGCCGAATACCCCGGTGAGAATACACACGGGGGCCGCTGTTCGAAAACAAATTTACACTTGCGTCTAACCTACAAATTATATTCTAACTTATGGCAAATCAGTCAGTATCCTAGTCACATTCTAGCATGGACTTGTAGACTTCCCAAACAGTGTCTATGCACTATGGTTCTAATTCAGCCATGTATATAGCCATTCAAGATGAGCTTCACTTATCTGCATTTGCCAGTTCTCTTGTTCCTATATTGTCTCATTTTCACTGGTATTTTCAATCTACACAGATCGGGATTTTAGTCTTATTCGTCGGTTCCTGAAGCTTGGTCTTGGTCGTCTGGGCCTCCTCGGGGTGATCTCCGCCGCGGGTTCTGGGAGCCTCTTTTTTGCAAGTATTGAATTACCGCCTTGGGGTCATTGAAGATTGTGGTCTTGCCTCCATCCATGATACGCAGCCGAGCTGGGTAGAGCATTGCGTAAGGAATACTTTGTTCTTGTAATTTCTTTTTCACCACCAGAAATTTCTTTTGCGCCTTTTGAACCTGAGGTGTGAAGTCACGGTAAATGGAAATTTAAGTTCCTTCGTGTCTCAGATTCCCCAGTTCCCGAGCCTTACGAAGCACTGTGTCACGGTCTCTGTAATTTAGTACTTTCGCGATGATCGGCCGTGGTCTGGCCCCCGGTGGTGGAGGAGGGGCCAGAGACCTGTGTGCGCGCTCTATTATAAAAACGTCCGAGAATGTCTCTCTGCCCAAGAGGTTTATTAACAAAGTTTCTACGTATCGTTCCATGTTCCCTGTATTAGTCGACTCCGCTATTCCCATTAACCTCAGATTATTACGGCGAGAGCACGCTTCTAAGTCCTCGGCCTTCGCTAGGAGAGCTGAGAGAGTTTTTTCCATTTTCCCTTGCTTGGCTTCCATCTGTTGCTGTGTGTTTTCTGCTTCCGATATCCTTCGCTCCGCCATGTCTATTTTTTCCGTATGTTTGTCCAGGCGTTCTGACATGCGATCTACCCTGTATGTCAACGCATCTATTTTGCCATCTATGTTCGACAGGGTAGATTGTATTGTTAGAATATTTTTGAGATCACCACTTCAGTATCTGCTGTGGTTGTGTCCGTTTCTGTGGCGCTTTGATCGTCTGAGCAAGTTTCGGTTGTTTTTTTGTGCTCAAAGTGGAGCTTGGATTGTGTTCTGTCTGTTTTCCCCATAAAGCGATCAGGGGTCGGATGAGATCCCTCTGCCAGTTGTATAATGTGGTGATGCGTGCTACTGGGTTCCTGCGGTGTATAGCTCCGCGGCGCAGTGTTTAGGTGGATCAGGCGTGGCTTGGTTTAACTGGAACTCTCTCCGCTGATTTTTGCCCGATGGCCCTTAGTGGCGGTTTGACAGCGTATCTTTTGTTTTGCATGTGTTGTCACTTGCACAAATCTATTTTCATCTATGTCCAATTTCTGAGTTGCACAATTTATTCAGGTGGCGGTGCTCAGCGGATTAGGAGAACTGCGTTTCGGATTTGGACGTCAAATTTGCCTTCTCTCTGCCTCTCACACGCTATATAGATTGGCATCTTTCTCTATCTGTATCTTCAGTCAAATTGAGTAGGAGCAGGGCGGTGCGGGACTTAGTTTTACTGCTCTATTGGCTCCAAGACGCTGCTTCGCCAACTTACTTGCTTCGCTCAGTCTCAGGCCCACCACTGAGCTTCACGCCCTTGTGCATTCTGTTTTGGGGTATTGTATTCTGCCTCTAAGACTGAGGGATCCACCCCGGTGCCAATCGCTCTGCAATCTGCGTCTCCGCTTTCACACCTGGTAGGTCACGGTATTCCACCCTTGTCTGCCCCGGTGTCGGCCTTCATGAAACCAGGCCCGTGCGTGCAGCCATGAATTCTTGCCTTTCCCACCTCTCGTGCATGTATGGGTGCGCATCCTACTGCCAACAGGCTCAGTCTCCTTACCGCTGGGATGAGCGTTGCAAATCTTTGCCAGTGGTAGCAGGCCCCGGTAGTCTGGAGCTCGTCTCCTCCGCCGCGGTTCTGCCTTGCTAGCGGCTCTCAGCGCTCCTTCCCGCAGCCCGCGTCTCCGCCGGGGCGCGGTCTAGTTTCTCGCATACGCACGGGCCGTAGCTTTGGCCGGGCGCTCGATCCCAGCCGGTGATGGCGTTCGCCCGCTGTGGTATGTCCTTGGGGAGCAGCGACTCCAATTTAGTTATTCTTGCTCGGGCCATGTGGTCGTTGCATGCAGGGAGCAGCGCCGCCTCAGGTCCTCCCACACCTTCTACGCGAGGCCGCGGCCCAGATATGCTGTCCGCGCACCCTAGGCCTCACCTCGTCAGCCCAGCTTCAGCGGCTTTATCTGTTCGTTCGTTGCGATCTGGTTGGCAAGTGACGGGTTTTCAGAGCGCCGCAATCTTCCGACACATTTATCTGTGGTCAGATTACGAAAGTTCAGGTTTATGACGCAGGATACATTTAGGATAGTTTGAACGACCGAAGGAGCTCGCTCAAGCGCGGCCATCTTCAGGAGTGGCTAGCTCCGCCCCCCGCCCATAAGAGAATTACATGTCGAACAGTTTCTTTATCTCACACCACTTGTTTTCTGTACAACGCAGGAGCCTGTTTTAGCATTCACTCATGTGAATGCGTTTCCCTGAATCTTCAGGTACTAAGGAGGAAAATGCTTGCAATATCACTTCATTGCCTCAAGGTTCATCCTTTACGAAATCCTTAGGGCAGGCATTCTTTGCAAGAATGTCAAAAGTATACGATAAATGAGGCCAGAATAGAACTTTTATTTCCATATCCCACTTATTCTGTACTTGTAAATCATGAATAAGGCTCCCGGTTTTCCATTTAAATGGATTTTTACATATAAATGCAGACTGAAAACACTTTTTCCCTTTGTCTGTATTTATAAATATAAACGGAAAAATACTGACAAACCAGATTCAGACAATTCTGCGGCGCAGCCCCGCTCCTGCCCAGGGTTGCCTAATCTGATGCATAGAGGGATGCAGCTGTCCTCAGCGCATTCGAAAGTGCCTTACTAAGAGGGCAGACGCTTAGCGCTGCATTTAGCACTCTCTCCCTGGCCATTCATCAGGAGTGAACCCCCGTGGGGAGCCTGGTGTAGTCATCCTCACCGGGCGTGCTCTCCCTGCAGGAAGTGCATTGCTTTATTAGGTGCGCCTTTTCGCAGCGCCATTGTTCTTCGGGTCTGCTTGGAGTGGGGGGGATGTTTCTGTTACAACTGCTACAGCATCAGAATGTTTTCACAAGACTCCACAGCCGATGCTGAACCATGCGCTGCACTTTAACTTTAATTGATGTGCACAATGTGTTGCTGTTGCAGGGGAAACACTTTCGGCTAGGTAATCACTTTAAATGCTTTCATTGCGGAATCTAGGTCGCTGCATTGGCAAAGCCTCATGTGATTCTGGGCATATCACTTAATTTCCACATGCCTGAAAACAATGCATATGACCAGATGAAATTCCGCTGGCACTCGGGTAAAGCGCTCCAAGACCTCCGGGTCGAGTTGCATTGCTCTTCGTGTTCGCTCCAGGGGAAAATGTTTCCGATGTTGAAACTATGGTTTCGCACCCTCCTCCTCCCCTCAAAAATATGAACACTCACCTTGCGTTTTAGAAATTTATAAACAGATTTATCATAGTGTATGCTGGAAAATAATTATCTCCTCCGTTTAAAAAAAATAGTAGAAAATTCCGCCAAAACGAATTCTTATGTAGGTCGAAATAATCCCACTGAAGTTGTTCTGCAATGAGAAAACAGAATGGGTTGCTCCCTCAAAGACACAGCTTCACATTTGACCTCTGTCTTTGAATGCACAGCAAATATGACTAAATAAGAAAAGGATTTAAAGGCCTGTTTACAAAAAGGGAGTTCTATCCTCCCCTCTGGTCCCTAGGGTGTACAGCCCCACAGTAAAGGTTTCTTAATACAAGTTACTCAAGGTCTGTTTAGGCCTACGTTCACTTAAAATTATTTAGGCAAAGTTTTCAGATGAATGTATTGTGTTTACTTAATTTGATGTATATATAAATATATCTAAACCTATAACAACTGAGTGCAAGTGTACAGTGTTTATTTAAATAAATGTGAAAAAATACTAGCTGCAGCGTCTTCTTTTGCTTGCGATAAAAATAAATACAGATAAAATTACCCAAAAATAAATATGGATAAATAGAGACGTAAATGTTAAAAATATAAATACCATAAAACCGGGAGCCCTAATCATGAACCCTACCTGGAAGGTTTACATGTCTATCCGGCTTCTCAACCTGTATGTGTTCTTTAGTTGGAGTCACCACCAAATACTCCTGGCGAACTATCATCACTTCTACTGTTGTCCGGAAGTGCTACTGCCCAAGTCGCACTCCACAGAAGTATTGGTAGTTTGCAGGGCATGTTTTTTTATTTGCTAGACCAGCCACTTTCTTTTTAAAGTGAGTCTTTGAGTCTGAGCCTTTCTCTTTTTCTTTATGCTAACTCGGCTAAACGTGCTGCTTAATATACTTATCTTTCCTGCAAGACAAAGTCCATCCACTTCTTTCTGCCCTTTTACTGTCTCCAGAGTCCTGTAAAGAACAGGAAGAACGGCTATCAATATACTGGAGATCCAGTCCTTGTTTGTTTCACTTCCTGCTTTTACTTGGCTTCCGGGATGTTTTTTCCCCCTGCCGGAACCCTCACTCTTATTCTTTGCTTTGAGATGCAGTTTTATAGCTCGTGAATCTAAGGTATCATGGTTCACAGAAGTGTAAACTTCTGAAATAATCTTTGGGAGCTCCCATTCATAATCCCGGAGGGGAACTGCTGCCAGCCGCTGGCACACTGCAAGAACTGCGGCTTCTCTGTGAGGGTTACTCAAAACTATAGAGGAGATGGTCTCAAAACTGTATTATTTATCCCTAAATTTAGAGCAAGTGCAGCCCCATGATTATTCTGTATCGGTTTTAGCACGACTAATGAGGGTGTGCCATGCCGTGGTAGTATAAATATGTGCAACTATAGTTCCCAAGGGGTGAGCTCTTCTACAGGTGGTACCATCCTAAGCAGAAGACACATAATTAATATCCTATGCCTATCCTGGGGTGAGGATAGACTGCGTACCGCTGATTGGTTTGTCTTGATTTATGGGTGCTGGGTGCTTTTCCAAGGATAGCGTTATTAGTCTGTGGACTAATTGCCTGTGCTGGTGAATGCATGTTTGTACAGGACCAGGTGCAAATGCTTCTATTGCAGTCAATTGTAGGACATACTGTCAAAGTTACCTGTAAACAGCCACTACTTGACTTAGTAACTTGCTTTTTATAAATGTTTTATTGTTTTTGTTAGTCAGTAGCATTTGGTCACAATCATACGCTAGGAAGTTAGTCCAAATAATCATCTTGAGTCAGTAGCCAACATTAAAAATTGCAATTCTTGTAAAATGAACAGTTGATGTATGGAAATACTTTTGGACAGTTCTAAGACTCTTACCAAAATGTCACCGCTAATCTTCAAGGATTGAAGAACAAGTTACTTACCTTCAGTAGCACCTTATATGATAGACTCTATCTAGCCGCAGATTCCTTATCTTTGAATATCCCCAGGTGTCAGACTGGCTGCTGAAGATTTTCAAGCAGTATCCTTGCGTGCCAGTAGGTGGCGTCGTTCGACTGCACGTCGGCAGCGTCCGTGCCGGAAGTGACGTGCGTGGTACCAATATATAGGTGCCACCTCGGCGCACAGACGTCGGTTACTTTCACGACTTTCCAGGCCAGGAGCACGGAGTCATGATGAAAGCTGACCACTGGGGTGGAAAAGACTAAGGCCATGAAATGGGTGCCCTATGCCTGAACCGGTTCACAGAGCGGCGAGGATAGTCTCTACCAGATAAAGCGTTAAAGAAGGTAAGTAACTTGTTCATTTGATAGTGACTTCTAGCCGCAGATTCCTTAGCTTTGAATAGATACCCAAGCAATACCTCCCTGGATGTGGGCCTGCGACTCATTAAATCAAGAAGTCCTGCAGGACCGAACAGGCGAAGTGCCCGTCACGACAGACTGACTGTCCAGTAAGTAGTTTTTTGTGAATGTATGCAGGGATGCCCATGTTGCTGTCTGACAGATATCCAGGAGAGTAATGCCGCGCACTAACGCAGTGGTCGCAGCCTTGGCTCTGGAAGAGTGAGCCCTCAAGCTTTCAGGGGGCTGTTTCTTGGCCAATGCGTAGCAGATCTTTATGGACGGGGCAATCCATTGTGAAATGGTTCTTTTCTGTACAGCTTTCCCTTTCTTTGCTCCCACATAACTCACAAAGGTTGAGGTACCACAGTGGCATGATAAAAAGCTTAGGTGGGAACATAATGTTGCAGGTCTTTAAGGAACCTAGTCACAACAGGTGACTTCAAAAGTGAAGGTTGGTCCGACAACCGCAAAAATGCTGAGATGGCAGGCAGGTAACCCTTAACTGTGACCAAATCAGAGCTCTACTGGGCCACAGACCGTGCAAACAATAGAACTTGTGAGAGGGGTACAGATAGGAGGTCGACAGTCTGTGGAGGGGTCGACCATGATAAAAACATTTCCCAACAGCAGGCGTGTACCATCTTTGTGGAGGGATGTCTGGTTGCCAGAATAACCTCCCAGACTTCAGGAACTCCACAGCCGCTTTTTAATCTCCATGCATGGAGGCGGAGGGTGCGCAGGTTTGGGTGCAGAACCCTGCCCTGTTGTTGTGACAGAGGATCCTCCCGAAGAGGCAGCCTGACCAGAGGACCGATGGTCATGCTCAACAGCTTGGGATTCCAGACTCTCTGTGCCCAATCCAGGGCCTCAAGAATGACTTGGCCATGGTCGTTCCTAATCTTCTTGAGAACTCTGGGCAGGAGATTTATAAGCGGTCAGGCGTACAGGAAGCTGGAGCTTCACTCAAGACTAAAAGCGTCTCCAAGCGAGAGTCACCTTGGAAACTCCAGCGCTCAGAATTGCTGACATTGCGCATTCTCAGCAGTGGCAAACAGATCTAACCAAGGCTATCCCCAGTGCTGAAAGACTTTGCACAACTCGTGGGTAGAGACACCATTTGCTAGGTATCTTCGGCTGAGTTTCTCCGCTGTGACGTACAGAGAGACTCAATCTCACTAAAAATACTTGTACCTGCAAAACATGTCAAAATATCATCAATCTGTGGTAATGGATGTAAGTCTACCCAGATTTCTCTGTTCAAACTATGTAGGTCAATGCAAACTCTCAAATCCCTGTTTTTTACGGGCGATGACTAACGGAGATAACCATAACGAAGATTCTACAGGTTCAATGACCCCTTCTATACACATTATCTGAAGAATGTTTGCCAAATCTTCCCTAATACTAAAGGGCACATTTCTCAACTTGTGTCTGATTGGTACTGCATAATCCTAAACTTTTATTTTGGGCTGAAATCCCTTGATCCTTCTCAATCACCCTTCAAAAACTTTTTCAAATGTATCAATCCATATGTTGTTTATGTCAGTATCATTCTCTCTAGCAAAGAAACTTGGACTTCCTTTCCCGCCCTAAAAAGTCATGCCAAATAATAACCCTTGATGATACCAACCCAATACGTTGAGTCCTTTTTTTGTGACGTAGACTTTTTCACCAGTAACCTTCTCTTTGAACTGCAATGTGCTCTCAAAGTACCCTATCAATTCAATCCTTCTTCCATCATACAACATCTGTCTGGCGCCATTAATTCTTTGTCTGCCCATGTATTCTTGAACAACGCCTCTGTGATGATAGTCATCTTGGCACCTGAGTCAACTAGTAATTTCAAAACCTTACCATCCACATAAAGGTCTGTGTACGGATCTCTATATTCAAGATCATCTTTGTCCCTTATTACTATCCCTAAATCTTTCTTTTTTTCCAATAATTCAAACGTATCATCTCTGGTGTTACACTCAAACAAAGCATTCACCCTGTTTTTCTTGGATTGGCACACTTTGGCTAAATGGACAACTTTTCCACAATTTGTGCACGCAGCATTCTTTGCGGGATATGGACGCCCATGGGAGAATGTTGAGGGAACCCACATCTGATAAAGTTTTTCGGTTTAAAAAACCGATTTTTATCTCCTTTTGTGAAGTCATACTTTTTAAAAAAAAGTGTTGGCCTAGTATTGGTCTGACTACCCACAATATTGTCAGAAACCACATGCACCCCAACACTCTTTTGGTTAACCAGTTCCCTTGAGGCCTTGGGAGAAATCCCTATACTTTTTACAATATCGATTGTTTCCGCTTTTGATGGGTTTTTAAACGTAAGCAATTTTTCTTGTACTTTTTGTCCCAGCATCTGACCACTATTTTGGTCTCTAATGAACTGGCTTGTAAAATCCTCAAAATCACAATCTTCAGTAAAATGCTTAATGCTGCTACATATGAGTCTATCAACTCCTCCTGGTGCTGCTCTCTCGTAAAAAATGTACATCTGTTGACGAACAGACTTGGTTGTACATCATATTGTTTCTCTAATTTCTTAATTGCTTCCTGATATTCATCCAGTTCTTCCTCTTCATCTGATCCTTCATGCATCAGGGGTAGGTGTTTGTAGATTGCCTGACCCTCAAACCTAAATTATGCTCTAAAAGAAACCATTCTCTCTCTGGGCAATACCTATTTTCTCCCATGACACCCAAACACTTTGTAAATGCCCTGAACCAGGATTTCCACTTCATCTGTGGTTCACCTGGGGTTTGCAAAAAAAGGCAGAGGAGCATTTACTGACTGCATATTTGTGAAATGTGAAACACAAATCCTCACAGGACCAAATAATAAAATACATGTTCTCTAAATCCTGTAGTTATTGGATGCAAACGGCAACTTGCAGTATAACACGTTCATTATAAGCATATAAGAGGGGCTTATCACTGTTGCCCATGGAATACAAAGTGTGCTTATCACTGTGATATTCTAAATGTGACACGCTGAAATTATTATAGGTGGAAAAACTATTCCTGTGAAACTATGACCCAAAATAGTTAACTTGAAATTTGCTCGTCACTGATTGGGTTTCACTGTACCATTGCTCATATTGACCAATAATTTGTCTGAAAACATAAGGTATTTAAAGTGTATAGCGAGGGTATCACAGAATTGTAATGCCTTGCAAATTAAACAAATAAATTGAAAACAGTGCCACTGATTTGCCTTCAGCTGATCGTAACACAATGGTTTTCCTAAGATGCACAGACCGATAAAGCGCAAATGGTTATTACTAGAGTGTGTGTCAATCAAGCAATAAGCATGTGTAGAGCATTGCACTGTCACCCCTGGGAGTGTCTGGGCTCTGGGGTGCAAGGTCTCCGTCAAAAAGCCAGGTCTTGAAGAAACGGCAGGAAGAGGAAAGAAACAGAAAAAGGCAAGACCAAGGGCAGAAACACGAGCGAGCAGAAAAGGCAAAACAGAAGGCAGAAAAACTAATAGAAAAGGCAAAACAGAGGGCAGAAGAACGCGCAGAAAAGGCAAAACACGGGGCAGAAAAACGAGCAGAAATGGCAAAACAGAGGCAGAAAACAAGCAGACAAGACAAAACAGAGCAAGAAACGAGCAGAGGAGGCACAAACAGGGAGCAGCAGGTAGACAGGCAGCAGATGGTAGCGGACTGCGGGCAAGCTGGACAGAACTGTCGCAGATGGAGCTGGCTCAAGGACCTGCTCAATAGGGTTGTGCTGCAGCCTCCAGTAAGTAGTCCTGGGGGAAGGCGGGGCGCTGAGTGACGGGAGGAGGGAAACGGCTGGAAGAGGGAAGAAACTAGCAGAAAAAGACAAAACCGAGGGCTCAAAAATGAGCAGAAGGCAAAACAGAGGGCATTAAAGGCAAACCAAAGAAAAAGGGGGCAAAACAGGGGGTAGAAAAACGAGCAGAAGAGGCAAAACAGAGCAGAAAATGAGCAGAAAAGTCAAAACGGGGCACAAAAACAAGCAGTAAAAGCAAAACGGAGCAGAACAGGGCAAAACAGAGGACAGAAAAACGAGCAGAAAGGGCAAAACGGATGGCACAAAAGCGAGCAGAAAAGGCAAAACGGAGGGCAGAAAAATTAGCAGAAAAGGCACAAAAGAGGGCAGAAATATGAGCAGAAAAGGCAAAACAGAGCACGAAACGACCAGAGGAGGCACAAATAGAGAGCGGCAGGTAGACCGGCAGCAAACGGTAGCGGACTGTGGGCAAGCTGGCCAGGAGAACTGTCACAGAAGGAGCTGGCACGAGGACCTGATTGGCAGAACGCTGCCAGTAACGCGCCACAGATTGAAAACACTTTAAAGTTTCCCAAACAAAGATGGCATCTACGTTGTGCAAGCAGCGTCGTCACAAGACACATAGAAACAACAGGGTCAGTTTCAGCAGCCGTGTGGCATTTGAATGCTAAACAAAGGGAAGGGAAAGCATGAGAAACAACGCGTGGAAACCGTAGCTCGTGGAGACCTTGACAACGGTGGCGCAGCCTTGACAACACTACGCGCACAGGTGCTTACGCACGTCTTAAAGACAGTCACTATTTTTCCAGATCTTGACAATCTCCTAGTTCGCCTGGACAATCGCGCTCATACCGGTTATGCACATATGCGCACGGGATGGGGTTGTCTCTCAGCAAATGAGACACTCTTACAGCGTAATACGTAGCGCTTGATGTTGTCAGTTTTTAAAACCTATAGTCATCCGGGGGTCCTTTTCCAATAGAAACAGCTCGTCGCCAATTTGTGGAAGTACAACTGTAGGTTCAAAGAGCGCTATGTATGTTCATGTGTAGCAGCACCAAGAGACAACTGTCCCCTTAGCTTGAACAACAACATTCTATGTCAGAACTTAGAATGTTCTCATGCATCACACACTGCACTGCACGAGGCAGGCAATCTGCAGAGTATAACAATAACATATATCACCACAGTAACCCTGCTCACTGTTCTGGTACAAGCAAACTGGCTTTTCATTCTGCCTTCATGTTGTGAGGCCTTGAACTATCCATACTGGCAGTGTGCTGGAGGTCTGCTTGAAGAACCAGCGTAGTCACTTTTAACAATCTTGCAAGCATGATAACTTTCATTCAGGAACAGTTAGTTCTTAAAGTCATCATTTTAGCGAATGTCTAATTTACATTAGGTATCTCAGGCTCCCATAACTGAGTGGTGGTGTCCAACTTAGAGGCAGGTTTGCTTTGGGAAGAGAGAGGGAGAAAAGTGCATGCCACGACAAAAAACATAGCCTAGCATTTAGAAAGTACATGAGGACCGAGGAATCCGGTTTGTGGCTCTTACTACTGCAACAGGTAGAGAGGCACCAGCGCCCAGGGCTGTGAAGGGCCCACTGCACCCCAGTTATATTTGTTGTTTACTACTCAGCATGTCAATAGGGGGCCCGTTTTCCATGCTTGCCTTTGGACTCCTAGCACACGGACTACGTCACTGCTGGGCACAGTGGAAGATGCCACATACTGTTAACTTCAGGAAGTCAGTTTTGATTGCAATAGCAAAACCCCCAACACTCCCAAAGAGTGTTTGGTCCGTTGGTCACGTCTCCAGAGATGCACAGAGTCCTGCCTTCCCATCCTTCCCACAACTTGAGAGAGCTTAGCGAGTAAAAGTGACAAACCTACACGCAGAGTAAGCCACATTTCTAGACACCATTTTGTATTAGACAGAAGCCCAAGACCAGCCTTTACGTATAGGAGGCATGGGGGACGTGAAGAAAACGACGCACAATTGACAGCAAGTCCTCGTATAGAAATCGTAAACCCACTGCTTTACTCTCAGCACCTAACAAAAAGTACCACAAGATTCTCAAACTGTGAAAAAGAAGCCAACTACATCATGCCCTATCCAAAAAGAATAGCAGAATTAACAACGCTGAAATAATAGTAAATGAGTCAAACTTTTCAAACCAAAAAAGGAGGTTAACTACAGAGAGGAGTAACTGTAATTGATGTTTTTTTTTTTATGGGAAGAATTGAGTTCTTTGTCTCCTGGGCACACATTCTTTCTCACACACTAAGGATTGTGCTAAGAAAGGGCGTTGAAGTGATAATGGATTCAACATTTGTGTAGTCACTAGTTGCCCACTGAAAAATGTAGCTATATATATATATTTTTTTTTTACTTATAACTAGCTGCTTTTTGTATGCCTCTAAAATCATGTTGATAGCTGGCACGGAAATATTCTATACTTTAAGTTTGCTATTACCTGCATATTTCTGTAATGTATCATTTGCTAAAACATGTTTTCCTTCTTTTAAGGGACACAACTTCTACTTTGTAAAGTGGAGAGGATGGCCAATATCTACGAACACGTGGGAGCCTAGGAAAAACCTGAAATGTCCACTATTGCTTAAAGCGTTTCGAAATGATTTGAAAACGTTCGCATCAACAATGAAGCAAAGAAAGGTATTCGTAACAAAAAACAGTGTCGGAACCCTAAAGCCAGCTGCTGCAGAATTCGTCATTAAGAAAGCTAAGCAAAGAAAAGCTCTTCGGAAGTGGGAAAAAGAACTAAACAGCAAAAAGAAACAGAACAGTATGATTTTTGTTGAAAATAATGTGGATCTTGAAGGTCCACCTTTGGACTTCCACTATATTGAAGAATATAAGGCTTCCTACAAAATTAATTTAAATACTGAAGTGCTGGTTGGCTGTGATTGCTCGAATTGTTTTTCTGACACGTGCTGCCCAGCTGCAGCCGGAGTTCTTTTTCCTTACAATGAACATCGGCTGCTCAAAATTCAGCCCGGTTTCCCCATCTTCGAGTGCAACTCAGCCTGTAAATGTGACCTGGATTGTCCTAACAGAGTTGTTCAAAAAGGATCGCCCTACTCCCTTTGCATATTTAGGACTAACGATGGCCGTGGCTGGGGTGTGAAAACCCTACAAAATATTAAACAGCATAGCTTTGTGATGGAATACGTTGGAGAGGTATGGACATATCTTTGACAAAAGCAATTTGCCAGTATGTATGATAAATAAAAGTCTGCACAGATATATTTTTAAATATTTTCGAGAGTTACGTCTGGTAAAGAAAACATATTGTACTGCCATTTGTTCCCGTTCTAGTTGCCTTCGGTTGAAGGTCGTGTCTGCACTCTTAGAAAATCCCATTGATGCTTTAGAGTTCGCTTTTGCAGCCTAAGACTGGAGATGTGTAAGGTGGTGCCCTGAAGCATCCAGCTGCTACACACAGTGTGAGTCTATGGTGGATCTGAACATGGCCACTGTGGTTGAGTAATTGAATCATATGTTACATAGATTATGCAGTTGGTCATATTGTGGACATTTGTGTGTCTAAAGCATTAAATAAGGCCATTTTAAAATTTTCCTACCTATCCACTCTGTTTTGGCTTAATTTGAATACATTTGCGCTAACCCTGTGGTTGTTGACCCTAGACTATGCCTGTCTGCAACTGTAACCGTCCTTTCAAAGAGTGCCATTTAAACCCTCTTTGCTTTCCTACTCTTTCCTCGGCCACCCAGTTTCGTATTAACTCGGCTGTTCGCTTGGCCCACTGGTGACCCCGATTTATCTTTGTGTTCACAGAGAGTTGGAATGGGTGGATGGTGGGAGATTGTTCCTCAGCTAGTTGGGTGTTTTGAAGTGGGTGGTAGGTTGGTGTTGAATTGTATTTCCTGCGTTGTCGCTGTCTTGCACATCTAATTGCGGCATAATGGTAACCACACACGAAACACGCATCATCCATGCATTGTCCTTGGGCCACATGACTCCTCCTACACCAGCAGCTACTACTTGGTGCTTGTACTGGAACATCCGCAGGTTGAATAATCCGCGAAAGGCGAGACAGGTGTTTGCCTATCTCCGCAGTCATATAGTGCAGGTCATTCAGAGTTTGCCTGGGGATAAAGCGCCTGGCCTCAACGGCCTGACCACGTCCTTTTTATAAAGCATATGCTCAGATTCTTGCCCCTCACTTGCTGGCAGTGCAAGAAAAGGCTCTTCGAACTGGTGAGTGGCCACCCTCCCTGCTTGAAGCTGTAATTGTCACCATATTGAAATCCAGTAAACCACCAGACCTCTACGATTCCTATCGATGAACAATGTTGACAACAAAATCCTTGCAAAATTGATTGCAACTCGCATACTGCCACTCCTACCGGATATTGTTTGACCGGACCAATCCGGATTCATACCCTGGCATAGCACAGCTCACAATTTGCACACAATTCATTCTATAGATCCCCAACTTAGTGCTGCTGCTATCATATTTGACGCTGCAAAGGCATTTGATTCTTTAGTGTGGCCTTATCTGTTTATTGCTGACTTGGACTGGGTTTAGCACCTGTTTCCTTTCTATACATGTTCCTCATATGTAGGTTGCAGATCATTGATGTGATTACCTCCTCCTTCCCCATTACCTGCGGTACCAGACAGGGATGCCCCCTATCATCTGTCTTTTTTTTATCATTGCAATGGAACCCCTGGCAGCCAGGTTACAGCAGCACCACTCAAATATAGGCCTTGCCTTTACAGCCAGAAGAAAACTTGTCTTAATGTATGCAGATGATGTTACACTTTATATCCATGATCCCCAGACAAACATCTCCCTCATGATTCGGAAGATCATTGATTTTGTTGTCTATGCAGGTGTTCTCATAAATTGGTCTAAATCAGTGATCTTCCCTTGCACTCCGGGGACTGCCAGTTTTGACTCTGAATACCCGCTACAATGGGCGACTGAGACAGTTCGCTATCTTGGAATATGGATTAGTGCAAATGCAGACGAACTCTGGAAGGTGAACTATGGTAGGAATATGACATGGCTAGAGAACCGAATCCTAATCTGGTCCAGGCTGCCATAATCTATGGCGGGAAGAATTGCTATTGCTACAATAATTAACCTCCCCAAATTCCTCTATTTATCAATATTCCAATTCCTCTTATGGTACATTTCCTCCGACGACTCCAGACCAATCTCATAGCTATAGCCTTCGCTGGTAGTCAACCACAAGTCACATGGGAAACACTGACCCTGTGCCCCTGAGACCATTTGTGGCTGTACCCTACTACATATCAGCCACACACAGCTGTTGAGTCTGATAGTGTAGCTCCTTGCCCATTAAGCGGTGCTCTGCATCTACCTGCCCAGCTACTTCATTTAGCGATATATACCATGACCTGCACAGTGTGAGCCTGGGATAGGCTGTGCTTGCGCTCCTGACTTGATTTCCTGTACTCACCAAACACATTGCTTGCTGGGCACACGAGTCTCCCCACTGCGACTGATGGGGTGTCAGTTGTCAGTTAAAAGGTCTGCAGCGCCACACATAATTGAGAAAGGCAATTCCTCCCTGCACAGCATATACTCTTGGACCCTCACCATACCCCGCTCAATGTTTTCAAATGCTATAGACTCCAGGCTGTGCTTTGATCTCTACACAACACATTCCCGAAGGCTCAGCCTATGCTCCATTCACTGGACGTTTTGCTCACTAACCCATCCACCCTCAGATTAATAACTCACCTATATGCCATAATGAAATGGAAGTCTCCCATACTTACCCCAAAGCCTCATCTCACTTTAGAGACTGACCTACTAGCGAGACCCCCCTTCCACGCTGGAACAATGGCTCTATTGGTGCACCCATTCAAGATCTCTCTTGCCAAACTATAGACTCCCTCCCCACACACATAAACTTCATACACAGAATGTATCATACGCCTGTGCAGTTATATAAAATGAGGCTCACCTCGGACATGCAGTGTTGTCGGTGTGTGGCTGACACAGCAACCTTTGTGCACCGGTTTGCCTGAGATTCTTTATAAACTTCTCATGACTACTGTGGAAGGAGGACTGGAGATACTCTTAACACTCAGGTACTGGTATCTCTTGTTCCTCCTGCAACTCCAATATATATATATTTTTTTATAAGTGGATTCAGCTTCTGGTCTGAAGAGAGTGGAACTTGGGCTTGGGACAGTGGTGGCTATTTGTGGACACTGGGTGGTGCCACCCACACCACGTTCTGCTTTATGTTCTTAATCAGAACTTTACTGAGAAAAGGTGCTTGGGTTTCCTCGTAAGGAAGATTCTAGGAGTATGAAGGTTTTAAGATTACGCATAATGACAAACATAGTAAACCTCATGTACACTAGTCACACAGAATTATAAAGGGTACACATCTTTCCTTGACAATCGCATTTTGGTGGGCCAAGATACATAAAGTGACAAGTTGATCTTTTTAGGTCTGGCGTTGGCCAAGACCTTTTGATTTTACAAAAATTATATGCATAATATACTTACTTAAAGGGGCTGTACACCAGCTTTCTTCATCCATTGGTCTGTTGTGTGATTCACATTTTGCTTATGCCCATTACAGCAGGGGGCAGTGGGTCAGCCTACTTCAGCCACTGGCTAACTTCACTTTGAGTGACGGCATTTTGCTCTTTCACAAGGAGCACATCCACACAACCGGTAGTTCCATTCAGAGTCAGTGTTTTTGTTTTTGCCTGATTATTACTTTAGTGTTTTACGTTTGGGTTTAGAGCCTGATGTCATAGCAGGATGTTTTCTACCAGCTCTTTTCAGCACAGCACACATTTCAGCTTTATCAGTTCCTGCTCCTGCTAATGATGTTGTAAATTACTTTTAGAGCTGCCTTTGTTTATCTGATTGCTGCTATTTCAGAGTACCAGATTGTTTCTATTTAAGTCTATTCTTTATAAAATAATAATTTTTTTAGAAAGTGCAATGAAATGCATTTATAACCGCATTCCTTTATGTATTTTGACGACTACAGCCAAACTTGAAAACAAATTTGGTCTGTATTCCCTGCTTGTGTGTCTTTCCAGTTTGCTTTCAGTGCTCTTTTATGTCATACTTGTGCAGATATTTAGCTATTCTATTACTCATTGAATTTGTGCTGTGCCATCTATCTATCTATATAGCTTTGGAACCCTTATCTTTGCAAGTCTATAATTCTATCTTTATTTGCAAGTCTAACATTGTCTTTCTGTGCAAGACTATCATTCTATCTATCTATATTTGCATGTATATCTGTCTTTGCAAGGTTGTCTATCTGTTTAGCTATCTATACAACCCTCTCTGTCTGTTTTGCAAGCCTCTATATTTATCTTTCCAACCATCTCTATCTATTTGTAATAAAGATTTACAAAAAAAGCATTAGCAAAGGCAAGAGGCTGGCGGTCATCGCCAGATCGATTTGCTTCTTTAGGTTGGGTGTTAGTTTGACCTTTTGATTTTGCTACAGTTATGTGTATAACATAGGTAGGTATAGCGGTTTTCATCCAAACTTCATCCATAATTCTGCTCTTGTGAACTTCAGCTGTTGCCTGACTTCACTGTAAGTTACAACATACTTCCCTTTCTTAAGAAGCACATGCACACACAAAGTAGTTCACTTTAGTGCCAGGTACTACTAAGGAAATGCGTGCGTACTACTAAGGAAATGTGTGCCTTTTTGTACAAAAAATATTTTTCCTTTACTCAATTTGTTTAGATGATGAGGGTCCAGCAGCTTCCCCAACAATAACGTTTTGCAAAAACCTTGACAGAACACAACAAGAATTGCCAAAGTCAAAAGGCTGGCAGCCAACCCCAGACATCTTGGCTTCGCCAATGCTTGTTTTGCCTTCATACTGAACGCACCGTTCCTTTTCCTGCTGTGTTTTTACCTGCGTAGCTCACAAACACTTGAAGTCCTCTTATTATTCTAAATGTATACTAAAACAAACAATTTCTCGCTTTTGTACTTATTCGTCATTGCCTTTAAACTGAAGGAAAATTAAAGTGTCTTAGTTTTATATTTGTAGGTGATCACAAGCGAGGAAGCTGAGAGAAGAGGGCAGCAATATGATAATAAAGGCATTACATATCTCTTTGATTTGGACTATGAATCTGAGGAATTCACGGTGGATGCTGCTCGGTATGGAAACGCATCGCACTTTCTAAATCACAGCGTAAGGACTCTTTGTGACGCATTCTAATAAAAGGTGGTGAGAGTTGTCAAATTTCTTTTCAACACTAGTTGGAAAACGAAGAGCTGGGATAAATGTCCTTAAGAAAAGAGTTGTTTAAAGGTCAAGATTAAAGCTCTTTGTAAAGATGTGCTTTTTGCAGCGTGAAGGGCTATGGCCTTAAAACAATGTTCCAACGCCTTATTTGTAGATCCTGGTGATTTTTCAAAGTAAAACGGAGAAAGAGAGACAAAAGGTATGGATGATTTGGCAGAATATCAATATACCTAATACATTAAACACTGAAACAGGCTTTCATGCATACAACATCAAAGCAACAATAAAAGTTGCACATGGAAACGATAGAACACTCTAAATGAAATAGAATACATTATGTTAAATACAAAGAGTAAAGGGAAAGGGCGGATAAGGAGCTGGGATGGCTGTCCCGAAAGTAACTACTTGGAAGGCGGAATTATTAAAATGGGCAGAATCTGAAGGTAGAATCTTGATGAGAGAAGCCAAGAGAGGACTAAGACACATTGATGTAGCCAGGGCCTGGGAGACTACCTTGCATGAGCTAATTCATATGGGATCGGAGAATCAAGAGATGGAAGAAGGAGATGAATAGAGCAGGCTCCTACCCCCTTGAATATGCGAACGAAAATGAGAAAGAGATTACCTTTGTAGATGGTATCTAGTACTCGCTCCTGACACCATTGGCATAAGCAGTGACTTAAGGATCCATACCCCTCTGCAGTACACAGTAGATGAGGGATGCACACAGACCTATAAGATACGTACATACACATTAGAGTTGCTGTGGAGAGCTTGGAAGGCGGAAGGGAAGGGAGTTATTTTCATTATATTGTTGTAGATCCACTAATATGTTGAGCTGTTTACTGAAGAGAACATATTAGAACTCTGAATTAGCAGCTGCGTTCAACATTGTGAAATGTAATATGAGTTACCCAAATGCTCAATAAAATATGTTTAAAAGAAAAAGAGCTGGGATGGCTGTATGCACTCACATTTGAGTCCATGCTTGAGCTGTTTTGATAAAATTGGGTGAAGTCCCATTTACACAGATATTTTGTGGTATGGGACAGTGAGAAAAGAGGCAGTAATAATTGTACAGATGGAAGAGTTCTTGTCCAGCTTAACACGTCTCCATAGTGTCTCAGGGAAACTGCCATTACCACAACTTTATCGAATGAAACCATGAAGTTGCTTATCCCTGCTTTTGGATATGGCTCCTTTTCAGTATCTGAAAGCCCTTTCATACCAGGCCAGGTCAGGCTTTGCCCTTCTTCCAAGCCTATCAGATAGCAGTGAAGATTCCCATGGTTCAAGTCCAGGGAACATTGATGATTTTACTATTTTGGTTTTTCATACAAGATTGCCCTCTGCGTGCAGATATGCACTACTGGCATCCCCTTTATGGATTATAAAACATTTCCAGATGTATTGTGGGCGTTCTTTTGGGCTCTACATTGGGACTGGGAAAATGAGCGTCTGGCTTGTATTTGCTTTCATCACTTTGTAGTTATTTGAACTTGGGGATTGGTAGGGGGACTATGGGAATGAGTACTTGTTTATTTAGATTGTTTGGACGTAGACACAGACACATGGTGATTGGGGGAGGCCCCTTCTGGGAGATAAGTTGCCAGGTTCTCTATCGCTGTTAGCTTTGTGCCTGCGGTTAGAATAGTTTCTTTTAGCTCTTCCTGTTTTTAGGTCGAGCCTAACGCAGCGCACAAGCGCTGCTTAGGAGTGACCTCTTGGAATCGCTCAGGACTTTTTGGTAAACTCATGCATGTACTGCACTGTTCCCAATGAGCCCTCGTGCATGTGTGGCGTTTACCTTGGGGGAGCGAGCACGGGGCGCGCTGTGTGCCATCTGTTTGGTTTCCTATTTCACAGGCTTCCTTCACGTTGTGGCCGCGCGTCCGGGCACTGTTTTCTGTAAACGGCTGCATTCCTCGCTTTCACTTTTGCCGTTGCGCGTCTGAATCGCTCTGAACTTCCGGCCTACACGAGCGCGCGCGCACCACTTGCGGGACGCTGCAGCTGTATTCCTCCTTTGTTCTGCTTGTTCATGCGATTACAGCTCCCATTCCATGTTGCAGCAATGCTTTGTGCTGAGGGCTGAATTCCCGTGCTGAGGTTCTGGGCAAATCACTCTTAGCGGCTGGCAAGCGGAACTGATGCAGAGATTTTGTGCGGCTACTGTCCCCAGGGATGAGGGGGCATGGCGAGGCTCCGGAGCACTCCACAGACAGCATATGGACGGGACGCTGTTCCAAGCATGGCGCAAGAAGCTTGTAAGAACTTTATGCGCGCTCCTCTCACTCGCAATGGCCACATTTTCCTTTCACGAAATAAAGGGGCATGGCAGGGGCATGCGCAGCGTTGGGTTACGTGAATTTGCTGCATGGCTGCTTATAAACAGAAGGGGAGTCAGAGGGCGCGCACCGGATCCACCTTTGCTCTGGCTCCCAGTGACTGCAGCCCGGGGGGGGGAGGTAACTCACCTCGTGTAAGGTTTCCCTTTGAGAGAAGCCGGCGCTGGCTGGGGGAGGGAAGACAGAAAGGCCCCAGGATGTTTACCCACAACACTTCAAGATGCCTCCTGCAAAGGCCTTTCCACATCAAGTTTAAATACGCACCAAATAACGATATAGCCGAAAAGTTCAATGCCCCGTGCAGGGCCCCTCTCCTGCTTCACAAACACAATGAGACAAATGACCTCAAATAACAGGCCTTTAACGGGACACTTCCGTAGACCGGTCTGTGCAGTTGTAAAGGTTTTACATTTTATTTACAGTTTTGAGGAACGTGGAGCCCGCGAAGAATGCCAGCTGCTTCCCGCTTGCTAAAATATAGATGCCCTTATCCTACAAATAAAAAAAGTTGCCACTTTAATTTCCAAGCGAGACTAATGTGCTCATCACCTTTAATTGTTTTTTCCCTAAATACTAGTACACCAAGAGAAGCCGGTGGGTTGTTTAGGAGGGCAGATCTGCATTGAAGACTCAGCTGGAGATCATGCTTGGAAGCTTGAAGTCTGATGTTTAGGCTTTCGCTTCCTAGTGCAGTGCACATCCAGAAGGTAATGCGCATGCGTCTGGGATCAACAGGCGAGCCTTTGAACAAGCCTGTAACAGCTTGCTCACTCTTTTACCAGAAACGTGTTTTTTAAACAACCAATACACACGGGTGAACACGAAACTGCTCGTGTGTTTGTTGCTGTGCAGTAGGTATGTGAGAGAGCTTCAGTGTGCTTTAAATTCGTTACCTTGGGTATGCCCAGGCTCTCTTGGTGCAGTGACTTTTACTAAACTGAAATATGACACTGCAGCCGTTTGTTGCCGGTTTTCCATTGAGCCAGGATCAGGGCTTTGCGTGGTGTGAAAAGACTGGGGTCTCTCATAGGCGTGTGGCCGATGTAATTAAGGGCGTGGCTTAAAACACTTAAGCTAAACATCTGTACTTAGCATAGTGTGCCGCCCTGGCATTTTGCTGGTTCTGTCCGTACATTACACCTACAACAAGCTTTGACTATTAGCTTTGTCAATGGCTGTAAGTTGCATAGCAGAAATAAGCAATAACTATGGCTTCATTGTATATAATATTGAAAATGCTTTCTTCTTGTGGGGGAGGTTGTGGTGTAAGGCTAAAGCTGCCGACCTTTGAGCGGAGAGGGCAGGTTCAAGCCTGACGTCGGCTCAACAGCCTGTGATTCAAACAAGCATTGGCATAGCCAATAGGTCTCGCTTTTGGGACCTTATAAGTATTTAGTTATGCAGCACAATATCCTTGGTGCAACAACATCAACTGTTGCATGGCTAAACACTTATAAGGTCCCAAAGGCGAGACCTATTGGCTATGCCAATGCTTGTTGTTTTTCCTGGGTAGAAATTGGACTCAACAAGTTGCTCTAGGAAGAATTTCTGCACGAAACTGAGTCACAAAATGTGGTCATTTCAGTGGAGTAACATCTCCGCAGGAAGGACATTTCTATATTTTTATGCACTCCAGGAATTCCTCTGCTTTCCATTTGAGGTTGATAGAAAAAAGTAGGTTACTCTCCAGAATAGTTAACATGGGTTGTGTGAGGTTGGCTTAGATTGGGTAAATGATCAACACCAAGGGCCAGATTTACTAAGGGCTTGCGTTCCCCATTCATCACGCAAGGCGATGCACGACCGTAAGTGGGATTTACTAAGCCACTCAAAGCCACCTTGCATGACTCTGCGTGGTTTAGTAAATCCAGAGTAACGTTACCCTGCTTTAAGGAGGCGTTCCTGGAGTGGAGTATGGGTGTTCTCATGCATCCACCCATGGATTTTGATGCAATCCCAGATTACTAAAGTCAGTAAACCTGGGATTGTGTCAAAATCTTGCACATCCCAGACCTAGGCTTAAGGAGGAGAAATATAGTTATTTCTCATTACTTCCTCTTTCTATGTGTGCCACATTCTGCAGCACACTTACAAAGAGAACAAGCATTTGCAATGCAATAGGTCTCGCATTTACGAGAGTTTAAGCTCAAACTTTCCTGAATGCGAGACCTATTTCATTGCAAAGAAGCGGCCGCCATCGTCCCGGCTGCTCGGAAAGTGATAGCGCGCGTGGTGCTGAATGTAAGGAAAGCACGTTGTGCCTGCAGTAGGGCAAAACCCATTAAAGAAAATTGTGCTTACAGACTAAATAAAACATACTGTCGCAACAGAAGTAAAAGGGCCAGTCGCCATGGGAGGTTTCAAATGAAGACACGGCGGTACTAAGGAGGGACTAACAAGGCCATTAAGGAATCAGAAGCCAGCATTTACGAAGGGCAATGACACAAGCCAATGAAAAATATGGGCGGAGCTTCAAATCACTAACTCAATACAGCATGCAGAGCAGAGCAGTGCATGTGCACTGCCTCTAGGCTTGACCTAATGATATTGTAAAGCAGGAAAACAAATTGCTTTAGAGACGATAGCCTAGGAAACTTGATCAAAGACGAAAACCTGGAACTTTGCAACACTTCAGAGGGCACAAAAAATATTTTCACAGTCCCACAGAAGTACTCTACTTACTCAAAACTCTGCCCTGTGAAACTTCCTTCTGCCTGTTCATTGTCTCTAGCCTGATCAGCTGAAGATCAAGAGGCTGGACATTCCCCTTAAACTGCTCCACCTAAAGACGCCAATCACATGACCAGGGTCTCCAGTGCTGGAAATGGAAAAAATACTCTGGGAGTCTATAAACTGGAGCTCAAGGTGTAACTGCAGAAAGAGGCGGAGTTAGGGGGTAGAGTCATGAGTTGCAGAGTCAACTTGTACATTATTTGTTTTAATACTTTGCCCCAAAGAATTTGACAACCAGGACAAATGTGATATATAATTTATTCTCATTTACTTAATTGGCCATAAACAGACTGCATTCTAATATTATGGGTCAATGCACCTGCTGCCGAGATATTTGACTACTTTGCAATTTCCAGGATATAATAACAGAGAGGTAGCTCTGGTGGTTAGTGCACTTGGTGGAGACATATGTTTGCACGGTAGTCACAGATCTGACTTATCATATAATAGCACAGAGGGTTAATGTGCTTGCAGCAAAGCACATGTGTAATATGGAGTTCATACATTTGTATTTTATGTAAACAGCTCAGTGGGGTACCGCTTATGCTAAAGAGATCCTAGTGTTACCTGCAGATCGAAGTTATAAACCTTGTAATATAAATAAATGAGTTCTGAACTGGCATTAAGGAGCTGCCTGCATACGTGTGGAACCTTGATTTTTTTTTCTCAATCTTTTGTTATTCTAAGGTTGCCAGTAAGTATTTCTTTGAGTAGTAATAAAGATGTATCAGTAACCGCAGTCTAAATACTTATTACTGTAATTACTCCTATAGAAAGCAATGTCTGACCTTCTTACAGATTATGCATAGATCTTACACACTGAGCTTGAAAAACTCGAAAAACTGCCTCCAAAGTCCAAAGCAAAGTTTAGGTCAAGTGACAAGCTGCATGTCTTTGTTTCCTCAATGGTATTGCCATTCAGGTGTTAAACTTCAGCTAATGCCTAGCCAGGGGAGATGCCAAAACAGGAGTTCAGATGGCCCTTTAAGTGAGGCATTTGTGTTCGGCCCAGCTCAAATTGAAAATAAGAAGCGGCTTGCTGACCTGAACACAAAGCAGGAAAAGTATTTCGAAAAGTATTTGATAGAAACTTTAGATGAAGTTATGACCACTTCTGCACATCCCCTTTTTAGCTTATTCAGTTTGTCCAGATATAATCTGCGTGACCTTTTCCCTCTAATTTAAACTGCTGGTTCCATGAGTTTTCTTTGTTTCTTTTCAGTTTTGTTTCTGTAGAGAGTTATCCATATGCTTCTTCTTGTTCTCTTGTAAAGCGCTCCTATGACATTGCCATACATTTGCGTCTAAAGAAAGGGGCGCGGCCACTATTAAAGTGAAACCGTTGCATGCAGCGCTTTGATTTAAAAAAAACAACAAAAAAAACATCTGTTTGTAAAGTTGACAGATGTGTTTTTTTTGTAAAATCGCCCATGCCACGCTTTCACTTTAATAGCGGCCGCGCACCCTTCTTTAGACACGGTTTATCTAAAGAAAGGGCGTGGCCTCCATAAATGTGAAGGCGCCGCATGGGCGCTAGTGAATAAAAAAATATGTAAATGTGACCGCTATGCTTAAAGCAGTCCGACATTAGTACGTCAAATAAATAAATAAACGCGGCCGCTATAGTTAAAGCGGACCGCGATTAATAAGTAAAATAAAAGGGGCAGCGTGCTGCAACCAATTGGCCGGAATAGGGGCATAACATTAAACAAAATAGTGCTCACATCCAATATAATGCAGACCGTGTAACGCAACAAGTAAAAGATCCAGTCCTCATGGGAGGTAATAAATGGCGACAGGGCGGTTACAAGGAGGGACTAACAAGCCTCATTATCAATCGGAAGCCAGCATTTACCAAGGACAATGACACCAGCCAATCAAAAATATAGGCGGAGAGAAGGCGAGGCTTCCACAGCATACTCGACTACTGCATGCCTCGCAGAGTGAGCAGCGCATGCGCGCTGCAACGCTAGGCTCGACCTAAAAATGCCTCTAAAGATTGTTTTTGTGAAGGAAGGTGTTCCATCATATCTTAGTAAATATGATGCATTTCTGCTTGTCATGCAGCATGTTCCCTTGCTGCGTTGCATGATGTTTAGTAAATCTGCCCCCCAATTTCCTGTCTGTGCTCACTAGATTTTGTCATAATACTAAACCATGTTATGATTATCAATAACCCTCCTGCTTCAAAGAAAAAATTACCAACAAGAAGGGGAGACCTTGAGCACTTCCCGGCAGAAGTCACATTATGTACATCATTTAGTTTAGGCTTTGTGCATAAGCCAAGGGGCATGGCAGTCGAGGGCTCCCATTTATCCTCACTTTCTTCTTTCACAGGAAGAGGCTCCTGCAAAACCGCTCAAGGATTATTTTTTTTCTTTTGGTTGTGGGGTACTAGCCCTTGTAGTTCTCGTCCGATATTAAAGTTCCTACAACCTGGTCCTAATGTATAAAGGCCCAGATGAACCGCCTGTCTTCTATCACTCTTCTCCGTTATGGACTAGGAGCTACTGTGAGTCGCCGTTATAGCTCACTACTAAGCCCAGTCAGAACATACTCACTGACTACATGCTGGATCCTAACACCACTACAGCTTTAGACAACTTAAAGCCTTCTATAGCCTATAACAGCGTCAAAAAAGTTCCAGTGTTGTCCTGAAGGGGCACTCTCCAGCAGTCTACTTCAGTGTACTTTAGAGCAATTTTCATCTAAAGCCCAACTAAATACAAATGAATGTTGATGATTGATTGCCACACCTCTGTTTCACCTTTCAGGAGACTGCCAATATCGCACTCCAGCTTATTTGCGCCTCCAAACTTTAGCACCTGCTCTTCCCATTCACGAACAAGGGCAACAGCACTGAGATGGAGTGGAAGGAGCATAGGAGGTTTCAGTGGCATGGCAGTGTCTGGCATTGAGCAGAGGTGAAGGAGAGTAGCAATCTGCACCTCAATATCTGTTTCTGCCACTCCCCTTCCTCAGATTGTTGAAAGCAAATAGGGATCTCTTTTTTGGGCGACCTGATCTTGCACTCTGGACTACACTGAGTGGCGTTCACCAAACTCAGACTTCTGGCTGATTGAGAAGGATTGGGAGCCCCCAATTTTTTATCATTACTACCTGGTAGCGCTGCTGCAGTGGCTTTCTCACTGGCTGGCGGGACATTATATAGAGCTGCTTTCAACCCTGGATACTGCATGTAACTGCCAGAGCTTCTATAGCCCTGTATTCCCTAAAGTGTGGCTCCCTCATAATATACCTCGCCTCCTAAGGGTCGCAGTTCAATGCCTCATGAAAAGCATATACATCACCAAACATGTCATCCCTTATGCTCCATTAATCCCCTTGCGGTGCCCATCACTGTCAGGGCCGTATTACATAACAGAATTTACTTCACTTGGAGGCGATGGGCATACACTATTCGGGCGATCTCTTTCAAGACGGGCAGCTACTTGCCTGTTCCTTGCTCATCGAACAGTTTGGATTACACAAGTGTCAATTCCTGACACATGGCTCACTTTTCCACACCCTTTGGGCCTGCTGGGGCGATTATTGGCTTGGAACCTGGCACCCAGTCTCTGATACAGTCATACAGTCCTTATATACAGTAGGAAGTGGGCGTAGACCAGCAGCTGACTTTATAAAGCTGTCCTTGCCCCCCACACTAAACTCCCCTTGCCATCACTATGAAACACCTGGGAAACGGAGCTCCTCAGACCTCTTCCTGAGAAGGAATGAACCAAAGACTCTGGAATATCTGCACAAGGTATCTCTTAACGCCCATTTCAAGTTAATACAATTTTTCATGCTGCGTAGAGGCTACCTTTCCCCATACAAGATCAACTGCCTATTTCCCAAAGCCGATACGGCTTGCGCCCACGGAATTCTTTCATATGTTATGGGGCTGCTTCACATTGTCACCATTTGGTCGGTAGTCCTCACCAGGATAGCAGAACTAATGGTTCTCCCAAACTTGGAATCCTGGGAGGGAGGCATGCTAGGAATCTTCAACCAGCCTACAAATGCAAAGACCGCTCTATGATTCCTCGATTTAGCACTCTTGCTGTCAAAGCGTGCCATCACCAGCAAATGGTACTCAATCCAACAGACAAAAGGCCCGCGGTCTCCACAGACACCACACTGCCAGCAAATGGGACGAAGTTTGGCTATTCCTCGTGTCACCCTGGAATGAGGAGACCCCTTCGCCCTAACAGGCCCCCAAACCCCCTCCCTGCCACAACGTGTCTGCTTTAGTCCCCTCTACCCTGCATTCCCCTATCTGACACAATAGTTCAATAGTAACCTTATTTGCCCACATACCATCGACCGGCAGCAACTGTCCACATCCCCCTGAGGCTCTCTGGGGACTTGTTCCTTAGTACACCTCTCTAACTTTATGCCAGCTAGCTCTTATCTTCTGAGTATCTCTACAGCCTACTTAGTTCTCGTTAGTCGGTGTTCTGTTCCTTTACAGTCCGTTTATGTAACTACCTAACTTCTACCACTGCATGCGATATACTGTTAATTCAATTCAATTAAATCAACTAGACTTGAACTAATGTCTTCAAACTTTTGTTTTCTTCAATTGGCAATAATACTAAGGCAAATGCATATGCCCTGAGTCAGGTTAACTCCAAGTCCTGCGAAATGTTAATGAATAATTCTGAATGTAAATTTAACTATGTCTTGACATCCGTTATATCCTGTGATCTACTGCTATGTCTACTTTTACGATTGGTAATATATGATAACCTTAATAAAAATGATTTACAAAAAATCGGGATATCTAAATATATTGAACTGCTTAGAGCTTGCACGGGTTTTTTTTCTTTTCTTTCGCCAATAAGGTGTTTTGTTTTTACTCTGTTATTTTTCTTTGGTTTCTTTTATTACTCAATCTTATATCACAGGTGTTTCTCCTATGAAATCGTTTTTTTCTACAAATGTCCTTTTCTTTTATCTTCTTATCATGATGCTAAAATACAGGCCTTTATAAATGCCTTTTTTCCTGAATTTTCTATCTCCTTTTTTACAGGTGTTTTGCTTCTTGCTATCTTTGACACAGGAACTAGAGATAGCAGTAATAAAAGGAAATAGGAACAATCCATGCAGTGTCATATTTATACTCAAATCAACACGTGCACGTAAAATTGTCAGTCAATAAATAATAAGCACGGTGATGAGTCACCGTGGCACACTTCTCTGTATATTCATCTAGCTAGCAGCCAACTCCCAGAAATGCTCAGGAAGGGCACAATGGGAACACTCACTCCTTCCATCCAGTGTCTTGCCAAACATTCTAGCCCAAGGAAGTCTGGGTATAAGATTTTTCTGTGTTTTAATTCCTGCAAAACCTAAAGGAATGGCCACACACAAGTCTCTCATTTCACCACTGACCATTGAATCTTCAGGTAGCACCAACAGGCTTCCCCGTTTCAGATGTGTCCACTGACACTCCTGGGTCGTGTATGTACCATGTTACACAGACCTCCATACCTTGAAAGTAGGGCAAAACAACAGCACAGCATTCTGTTGATCCTTAGAGGTAAATTGGAAAATTGTTGGGTTCAGATCTAGGACTTTGGCCCAGGAGATAAGGTCAACTCTTTGCTCAACAATCAGGACAGATCTTTAAATCCAAGACCATAGGCTCCATCAAAAGCACTATATATGGAAATACAGAGTTTGTATTGGTGCATTTCTTAGGCCTTCAGTACAACAATAGTTAGGCCTCCCTAAGGTAATCTACATCAGTTTTAACAGCAAAATATCTTCTCCTCGCTAAGGTTTAATGTGTAGTTTCCTGCAATTCCAAGCCAGTGGATCGTTCAGCCTTTGGGTAAGAGATCTAATTTTCTTGTGGTAATCTTGCACCCTGCCTCAACTTTACATGTACCAGCTGAGCACTGTGTATGTTCCCTATTTCTTCATCATTCATTGCCCAGAGTCTACTCGGCATTGTATTGCACAAATCTTCAGTAAATTCATTCAGTTCGGTAGAGGTCAAATTCTGCCTCGTCATCAGAGTTATCACTTGTGCATTGGGATCTCTTGTTTATACAAACACCCTCTCAGGAGTACAGTACAAGTAATTTTGCACAATAAATCCCTTCCCAACAAATTCACTGGGCTGGTGTAACTGACCAAAACTTCATGTCTTGTAACAGGACGTATAGTCACTAGGACAGGGCTTGAAATGGGATCAGTGATAACGGAATTGGAAATGCTGAATGCTTGCACTAATTTTCCAGAGAGGAGTAAATGGGGTACTTCTGTAGGTCTTATAGTAGAAAGTACTGCCCTAATATCAACCAAGAAATCCACAAGGTGGCCATTCACTCTCCCTTTCACAAAAGGGACTTCTTGATCTACTGGGAATATAGGAGGCCCCTGATATAGCAGCGAAATGGGGAAAAGCATTGTTTAGCACAGATATTGGCTGAGCTGCAGGTACAATGGCAGATTGAGAAGCTGTTGGATAAAACTGAGTTGGCGCTGCAGTCGTGGGAGTGGCAGGTGTCGCTGGAACGGTTGCCATAGCTGGTGGGGAAAATTGATTCTACTGGAGTACACCGTTCTCGTTCTATAAACATTTCCCTGGCTTCCCACTCCAGAAAAATAGATTTTGACACCCCCCTATCTCTATCTCCCCCCTCTTCCCTGAGCTCCTGCTGTCTTCACCTTCCTCTGTCACATTGGCCTCTTCCTCTTCCCTTTTTGGGCTGATGTGTTCGCACATGCATTCGCATTGCCTGCGGTGCATGTGGCGTCTGCTGGAAAAACTCCATGTGTATTACCATCAACTTATCCTTATCCTGCTTCCATTTCCAAATATGATATTCACTATGCATCTGAGTGCTAATATCTGGCCTCTGCCCCATCACACAAACTATGTTGCTTGTACACTTGTAGCAACCTCTCATAATAAGCAGGTACACTCTTATCTTTATTCTGGGTAGTTTGCATCATTTTTGACCAATTTACATGTTGCGGCTGCACCCTTTCTTTCAGATACTGCATCACTTCTTTGTACTTATCCATTACTACTGATGAGGGCTCAGACTTAGGACCCACACACTGAGGTTCTGTATTTGGTGACTTCGGACACCTTACAATTGTCCAACAAGTCTTTTGGTACTAGAAAACAATGTATCCAAATATGTTCACAATAATTTTGACCACTTTGTTATCCTCTCTACTTTCGTGTACCATTTTTTAGGGGTTTCTCGCAAATTCAGCAAGTACTAAATGAATTACCACAAATCATACCTGGTCTAAGTCACATGAACGTGGACCGGTTGCCGATCTGCCCCCAGCACCTCTCTCATTGCGTATTCCTCTGTCAGTTCAAGTAAATGCATTTCTTGAATGTCATTATCAGCCTTTCCCACTTATTTTCTTGGTGACTCCGTACTCCACTCTCACTTCAAATCTTCTATGTCATCCTACTTTCTTATCTTTTCCAACAGCTCCTCAAACCAATCCCGCAACATCATCAACTTCTCATTCTTCACCTCAGTCTCACTCAAATTTAACACATGTGATGGATGTATTCTTCTTTTGTGAAAGTGTACTCTTAGCTGTCCAGCTATCGTAAAAAGCTGATGATATGCCACTCTAGCTCAAATGTTTGTCTGTACTACCAAATAAATCAAATCATCTCTGCTTAATCCTTCTCAAGTCGGCCCCCTCTCTGACCACTTAGCATAGTAATCCAATAGTTTATTTTGGTCTTCCAAGTGTTTCTCCAGCACACTTTTTGGCACATAAGGCAGTGGTGGTGAACGACCATTCAACAAATCATCAAGACAATCCTCATCTTCCGTCGGTTCCTAAGCAGCTGAAGTTGACAACAAAGATGGATATAACCCAGTGTCTTCTACCACACCCTTACGCCAACACTCATCTTACCTTACATACTTGTCCCTTCACCTTATTCTCATTAGTTTTATCAGTCGCTCTCTGTTCCCCTTCATTTAGCACCTCAACATTTGCTGGTCAAAGTTGCTTCGTTTGGTAATTCATGCATCTTCACAAATACTGCAAACGTTTCATCTCATATGAACCATTCACAGGAAATTGTATGTTTGAGTCTTTCTTGATGAGCTCATGCCATTCTTTCAACCACAAGCAAGTATGCATTCCAACCTTCATCAAAATTTCGTGCACTGGCGTTCCCTTGGTGGTGGCGGGGCGGCTGTGCCTCATCTATTCTGCCTTTACTGTTAGACTTACTCATGTATTTGTGTGAGGAGCTTGCTACTCCTACACCTGGAGGTGATCCACCCCTCCTAAAATATTTCTGCACTCACCCGGAGGGGAACCACCCCTACTAATGCACCTTTGCACTCACAACCTCCAAAGGAGCAATCTGGCATGGTTTGTCTATTTCCTCCGCCTGTGAGATTACCTAGGTAACGAACGGTAAGGTTCTCAATCAAGGGGACGTGGTTAGCCACCATCCAAGATGGTCACAGAGTAGTGGAGCTCTCCTTCCCCAGCTCCGATTTCACACTGTTTAGCTGCTGATACCCGCCATTTAGGCTCTTTCCTGCTGAATGGGTTTGCCAAAGCTGCCCATCGCCCCCTGACGGCTGATGAAGGGGGGCCCCTTGCACCACCCACTGAGCAAGGACTTGGACCCAGCGATGTCCTGTGAGCAGCACTGCCAAGGCAGGTCTTCGCTTGGAGGATCCCTACGGCGTGGTGGTTGGCCCTTCCCTGTGGGGCGCTGCGGGCCACTTGTTTGTGATGCTCTCTGAATGGGCTCACATGAGGGGCACCTGTGCTCTCGGTGTGGGCGCAGAGATGAACTGTCAGCCCAGCCAGTCGATTGGGGTTTTGGTCCTGGTCTCACTGTGCCACTGGAACCAAGCTATACCTGGCTGAAACCGGTCCTGGATTGCTTGTGTTTCGGTTTAGGGAGGACCTTGCCTGGCAGTTCGGGCTTAACTGTTCCCACTGGAGCAGGGTCACAACTGATTTGCATATATCTGGGTCCAAACTGAGGTGGTATGGTGTGCAAAATAACAATGGACTGGGATGCTGCCCTGTGTAGTTACCAGTGGCTGAGATTAATTCAAGCATCCCATGCATCCAAAGTTTTGCATACTTTAGTATGCAACGACCTACAGCTGGAGTAACGGATGATATTCAAGATAGGAATATTTAGCTGTGACTGCAGGTCCCTGGTTCCCCAACCTTGTTGGGCACGTTCACAGCAAAACATGGTTCCCAGGGCAAATCCTTTCATGAGCCTGGGGATGGTTGGCGATTGCTACCCTCTGTTCAAGTAGCTTGATCTGAGTAGGATTGTTGTGTTGGTATGTTGATGGAGATTTCACTGATAGTTGGGGTTTTCAGTGTGAGAGACGGGTGGTGGGGCTGGTTTGGGAAATTTTTGTGTAGGTAATAATGCTATACTGTTCCCATTAATTCACATTCATTATTGCTGCGCCACGACGCTAGGTGAATCACGATTAATATTGTACCATATGCTATTTCGTTATGAGTGGGCTTAATAGGGTCACCAAGATTAGAACTCGAAATGTGCTGGGGTTTGGCAATCCAAAAAAGTGGAAATCAAAATTGAAATGCATGGTATTGAGATAGCCCTGCTTTAGGAGACTTGCGTAGTTCAGGATGACGTTGGCTTCTTTACGGACAGATGAGGTCAGTGCAGGTACTTTGCATCACATAGTAGATATGCAAAAAGGAGTTGCAATATTGTTTAATGAAGCGCTATGCTTTCAACTGTTACACCTTTATAAAGACCTGATGGGAAGATTTGTCATGCTAATGGGCACGCTACACGATTCACGAATAACAATTGTTAATGTGTATGCGCCCAACATTGACTCCCCTGAGTTCTTTGAAAACATGATTGCGATCTGTAGACAGCACACAGTATCCTTTTGGGAGGGGCAACTTTAATTCAACACTTCAGCCTCACTTAGAGAGCCCTAACCCCACCAGAGTAGATTACCCTCGCGCTGCCAAAGTCCTCCATCACATGCTTGACATTGATGGGCTGCATGATGTTTGGAGTGTTCAGAGAGGACTTGTTAGGGTCTATTCCTGTTATTCCACAACCCAATATACCAACTCATGTATCGATTTTTGCCTTGCCTCGGTGGAAATTCTGCCTTGGATCACTGATACACCTACCGTGGGCCCTGTCTGACCATTCCCCGATCCGGCTACAGCTGGACTTTCCCAATGCGCAAGAGGGTTAGGCAAATGTGGCACTTACCCTCCAAAGCCCACATTGATGTTTTTTTTTTTACATGGACCTAAAAACTGCCATTACTGAATACTTTGACATAAATACTGGTTCATTAGACAAATTCTGGGTTGTTTGGAAACCTTCAAAATATACATAAGGGGCTATGTATATCCTGAGGATGTAGACGGGAGTACTGCAATCTATCCCCTCCACGCTAACAACTGCTGAAGAAGTACTGCGAGACCTAGAGGAGAAGCAGCCAGGCCTCCTGGCTGATATAAATAAGGCCATTCTTGCTTTTAGGGAGCTAGCGGACAATGAATGCCGCTATATGGGCAGAGATGTGAGTGCCCCCACATACGGTGAGGGTGAGTGCCCTAGTAAAACGCTCTGCTGGTTGGCTCTTGAAAAAGAACCATCCGAACACAGTCATTCACTCAATTCGGTGCCCCACTCGTGAGCGGATTGGAGGGAGTGCTGCTAAACTGCAAGAGTTTAACTACTATTATGAAAATCTGTATAGGTCCAAACTGGCAAAGAGTCAGTCTGCTATTAATGCCTTTCTTGAGGACATTGCACTTGCATGGATAGGAGGTGCTTGGATCTTTCTGAAAACACCCATAGACATGCAAGAGTTTATACTTGCTGTAAAAAGCCTAAAAGGGGGCAAGGACCCTGGATCCGACAGGCTGGCTGCAGAGTTTTAGAAGACAAACAAGGCTCTCTTGGCTCCCCGGCTGACTGATTTATATCAGGAATCTCTGGAATTGGGAATGCTTCCTCGGATGGCATGAAAGGCGGTAATCACTGTATTACTAAAAACCCAGTAAGGACCCTCAGAGCTGCAGCTATTATCTGCCACTACCCTTCAAGAATCTGGACATTAAAATCTTGGCCCGAATCATTGCTAACCAACTGAATCCACTGATTGTGGATTAGTCCTCCTGGAGCAGTGTGGGTCTGTCCCCAGTAGAGCCACCTATAATAATTTATGGATGCTATTCACCCTGCTTCATAGGATCCGAACTGAGATTAATGCCGTCTCGGTGTTCCTAGATATGGAGAGGGCATTTGATTCTCTATAATGGCCATATATATTTGCGGTCTTGTGCAGACTGGGGTCAGCCGTAATATTATGGGGCTCATAGATCTCCTATATACAAACCCTACTGCTAGGATTAGAATTAATGGGTGTACCTCACATCCCTTTCGAATCTATAGGGGTGCTAGACAAGGCTGTCCCCCTGTCTCCTCTACTATTTGGTCTTGCCATAGAGCCATTGGCCACGTGGCTGCAATTGACTTATCTGTACCGTGGTATTACATTCTCAGAGAAAGAGGTTCTGCTGTCATTGTATGCAGAGGAAATTTTGCTCTTAGTCAAAAACCCAGAGATTAACCTCCCTCCCAATAGTGCAGAAGTAATGTGCTTCGGGGATCTATCGGGCATCTGTATTAATTGTAGGAAGTCTGAGATGTTTCCATTTACTGATGCCTCTGTTCAACTATGACTGGCCTACCTTTTGTGCTACCGGGAGACATTTGTCCGCTATTTGGTTATTTTTTATTAATCAGAGCAAACAGCAGACTCTGCAGGACAACTATGGTCCGCAGACTCAGTGATCAGGTGGTGCGCTAGATACCGCTGCCTCTGTCCATGGCCGGCATAATGGATCTTATTAAAATGACTGTGCTAGTTTTTTTACTTATTTAATAACATCCTAATTCCTCTAACTTTTTTCGATAAGGTAAAATCTCTGCTCATGAACTTGTTTTTTTGGGGGTGGGGTGAAAACCCAGGATGGCGTGATGGGCTCTGATGCTTCCGTATGACATGGGCGGGTTTGAGGTCCACCTTGAGAGTTACTATCACACAGTCAAGTCCTTATTGGTTCAGCTCACGGTGTAGGGTGCCCCACCTGTCTATAGAAAAAGATCAAATAACGGTTGGAAACCTACCCTCTAATGATTTGTTACAAACACCCAGACTGATGCATTTAGTCCACACGGTTCGCTGTACCATTTGGTCCTTATGGACCATGGCTGAGCCAGACGGTACAGTCCTAATACAGTCTCCTGATATCCCTTTTTTCGATAATTTGGGCATACGCCAATGTTAGACTGAGGGGTTCAAACTAGGCTTGCGACAGCTGGGCTGCAGACTCTTGGGCAACTATTTATGGCCATAAATTTCCTGTCCTGCGGACAATATGGGGAGGGCTAGACACTGACTGCTCTGGATCGATTTGTCTACCTTAGAATCAGGCATGCTGTCATTTTGAGATCTAAATCGTTCCTTGACGAACTGGATAAGTTTACTTCATTCTCACAGATGATCAGAGATCCTGGGGATAGAAGATGGAGGTCTAGGTTATATCAGCTGTTTGTCCCCGGTCAACATGTACTACTCCCTAATCGGGCATTGGGGAAGCGGGAATCTGATCCAACCCAAGGTCTGGAAATAATGCTCCATTTTAAATTTGTAAATTTAACACTTGTAAACTCGGGGCTCCCCTGCTTCCCATAATAAACCAAGATTGATGTCAAGCCGAGCCTGCAGGTTTCTTCCAACTAGCATGGGAATGCCAGCCGATGGTGCTGTACTGGGCTGAGACAAATGCAAAAAGAACAATTGATGGACAGAATGCAGAACAATGTCATACATTCACCCCAGTACAGAGATCCGGGCCTAAATCCATAGTTTTTTTTCTCCCCATGCCATTCCAGTTTGAACCCAGCCATATGCAAATGAGTATTGACCCTGGGCCCAATGGGAACAGTCCAGCCCGAACTGCCAGGCCAGGTCCTCCCTGGACTGGAAACAAGCATCCTAGGACCGGTTTCGGGCTTTCAGCCCTCATCAGCCAGGATAGCTTGACTCCAGTGGCATGGAGAGCACGGAACCCACGTCTGGGCATACCCATCCCACCCAGGGTGACAAATGCAAAAAGAACAATTGATTGACAGAATGCAGAACATGTCATACATTCACCCCAGTTCAGAGATCTGGGCCTACCTGTCACCCCGAGTGGGACAGGTATGCCCTGACATGGGTCCCGTGCCCTCCATGCCACTGGAGTCAAGCTAGCCTGGCTGATAAGGGGTGTTACCCTGAAACCGGTCCCAGGATGCTTGTTTCCGGTCCAGCGAAGACCTGGCTTGGCAGTTTGGGCTGGACTGTTCCCATGAGGCACAGAGTCGAGACTGATTTGCATACAGCTGGGTCTGAACTGGGGTGGCGAAGTGAGCTAAAGAACGATGATGGATTCAACCCAGGTCTGTTACTGGGGGTGAGTGTCTGAAAAGTTTCAGTGCTCCGTCCATCATCTCCTTGTGTGTACTGGGCGGAGACAGCGCATGTTATGGTCAACATTATTGCCTTCGCAGTTGACTGCAGCCCCAGAGTATTGCTACTGGATTATGTCAAGGATTTACCCAGGGCATAGTGTAAGCTAGTGGCTGTCCTGATAATGTTTGGGAATCGTTGACTCCTGAAAATGTGGATGAAAAGCCCCTAAGTTTTCAGACTGGCTCAAGGATGCTGTATGTGAGGTGGGAGGGGGAATGACCACAGATTTCGCTGCCATGCAGATTCCACAAGCCAGACCCAAGGACATATGGGTCCCACTCAGGCAAATTTCTCATATGACAAGACCCAGTGGGCCAATAGGGCGGATTCATGCCTGCTGCAATGGCCCGAAAACTATAGCTAGACTGATTTTATCATTCAGGACATGTCCTGTCAGGACCTGTGTTATCAGGTGACCCCTGGGGACACCGCGCTGCATTGTTGATCTATAACCTGCTTGAAATGTGCCTCTATGGCACCTGTTGTGCCAATAGTACTAATCAGTATTATGGGAATTGTTAGACTGCCTCCTTATACTTGAATGAGGGTTGTACTGGAGATGTTTCTGGATGCTGAGATATACCAATTCCACTGTATTGTTTTGCATAACTTCTAAAAAATAAGACAAAAATAAGGTTCTCTTGATCACACCTGTCTACGATGTCTAATAGACTTTCATAGCCTGAAGGGCCTTCTGCTTCAGCAGACTCACTCATACTCTTGGAGGGGAACTGCCCTTCCTCTGAAGGAAAACACACACACTGGTGAAAAAAAGTCTACCTTTTTTGCATTCACTCCATGGTGAGGGGAAAGGGAGAGAAACCTGGCACAACTTTCAACGGCAACCTGATTGCAGTCTAGCTATTTATACTTGGTTACTTGTGTTAACCTTTTAATCCTGGTCACCTGCCCTCCTGTAGTCGCTCTCAAAGAACTGCTAGGGTTACGCATGCGCCACTTACCAAGGTAGCTAAGTCGGGCCTGCGAGCAGAGGTCAGAATATTAAAGGACTATCTCTGCATGTTTTGCCTTCCACGTCTGCCGGGTTAACCGCAACTTCTCTGCAGCAGATCTTCCGATGATAACTGCCAATGGCTTGCCCACGTTTCTCCACCAGAACTGTCAATGCCCGAACCTTAAATAAAATTCATAAGCAGGATTTTTCTTTTCAGAGCAAAGTTTTATTCAGCTGAGTGACATGGGAGCTCCTGGAACTCCAGCAAGAGGTCTGACAGAAAACTCTAAACAGGTAGGTATAAACTTGTCCAGCATTGGAAATATACCCAAAATTTCAGTTCTCTGGCAGGGCAAGCAGATGTGCATTCATTATATTTCTAACAACTCTTACCTGGTACATTGATAACATGTGTTAGGCAGTGCACTCTTCCCACCGCAGATGCAACCTTGAGAAGCCTGAGAAGCTCTTGCAAATGCCTGAACAAGAATATCATATCTCACTCCCTTTTCTTCCGATGCCATCTGCAGTTGAGCTATGCAGAACATCCTTAACAATTTAGTTGTTGAAACTTGAGCTGTAGCAATGCGTGCACGTGACTCAGGCAATAGGGATTTGGTATTGTTTTTGCGTTTGTGGCCCATGCCCCCACACCACAGTCCTTTGTGGGTCAGGGTACGGCAGACGGTCCAGAACATCAGGGGCAATGGACTTCCCAGCCCCTCCAACATCCTCCAGCCTGCTATAGATTGTCCTCCGAGGCACACGACCATTATGTGGGAAGTAGGATCACTCACTTTTTCCGCAGGTGGCAAGTCATAACATCCAAGAGGTGGATCTTTCAGATAGTCCAACAAGCCCCTGCCATTTCCTTTCACTCCACCACCTTTTCCACCCACTTCAAAGCAGCTTTTGGAGCACCAGTAGTCCATTTTGTGGCAGGAAGCTCGGGCTCTTTTAGAAAAAGGAGCCATAGAGGGCGTCCCAACTTCAGAGATGGATCTGAACTGGGTGTTACTCCTGTTATTCCTAGTGCAAAAAAGGGCAGAGGCCTTTGTCGGATTTTATATCTTCAATCCCTCAACTTCTTCTGTGGAATAATAAATTGAAGATGCTCACTCTGGCCCAGATTCTGTCTGTCTCAGATTAAGGAGACTGAATGGTGGTGTTGGACCTGCAGGACACCAATTTCCATAGCCCTATCCTGCTGGATCATAAGCGCACCTGTGGTTTGAGGTGGGTCACGAGCATTTTCAGTTTGCCGTTCTCTCTTTCAGCCTAACCAGTGCTCCTCAGGTTTCCATGACGTGATGGCAGTGGTCACAGCATGCCTTTTGAGGTCGGGGTACGAGTCTTCCCTACTTCGACTACTGGCTGTTGAAGGTAGCTCACCATAGTCAGTTGCCGACTACCTCCAGATGACCACAAACCTCCTCATATCCATGGAGTTCACTATTAACGTGCCAAAATCACACTTGACTCATTTGCAGAAGCACCCTTTAATTGGCGCCATCCATAATATGGTGTACGTTCTGGTCTTATCTCTGGAACAACGAACAATGGACATTTGTAATATGATTCAAATTCTTTAGCCTCAGTCCTGGGTCTCAGTGAGGATAACTCTGAAGCTTCTTGGCCTGCTGTCCTCCTGCATTCTGTTCGCCAACCATGCCAAGTGGCACATGCGGGCTCTTCAATGGGATCTGAAATCATGGAATCTGAAATCTCAGTGGGGCCAGCACCAAGGGATCCTGTCTGACTTCATCCAGGTATCGAAGGACAGTGCAGAAGATCAGCTATGGTGGTTCCTCAACCCTAATTAGACCAGCGGCAGACCCCTCTCCCTACCCCACCAGGAGCTGATGGCTGTGACAGAATCATTGGTAATACGGATATCAATGTGTTTGTTGAAAAAATGAACTATCGTCCTTATTAATAGAATCACCTGTTCTGAACTCCACATCTACCTCGTCACACGAGTATGTAGTTAGACAGGCCGTTCAACCTAGGTCCGGGATTACTGATTGATGGGTCACTGGTGGGAGGATGCATAGCTGGCAGGCAAACACTCAGGCAGGAAACTCTTGATCAATTCCACAGAAAGGCACAGCAACATTACAGTGGTCAGGGGAGATTGACCCAATAAAGCACACATGGCCGGTGGGGGTACGCTCTCCTAAGAACATCGTAAAGTCAGATGCCACATGAGTTAGGAACACATAGCCAATCAATCAAGGCCTAGCACCCGTAGTGATCACGTGCTCCCCATGCCGAACATCTGGACACATTCACCACTGGCCACGCTGTGTCCAGGCAGGTCAAGACCCACCTGTAGTAACCATTGACCATTAATTTATGACCCTAAAGGCAGCAACCAACATTCCTCACCATATATGGTACGCTAGAAACCTCTTATTGCTGTTGTAATATTGGATATAAAGAAACCTCAAACTCGTTGTAAATTGAGATAGTCCTCAGAACATGTCTGTAACTATTCTCCTGGCAGAACTGTTTAATTAAACAAACTGTTACTGTTTTGCCAAACGCCTCTTGTCTTTTTTTAAGGAAATCCGATTCAAGCAACAGCATCACTGCTGGGTTGGGGAGGTCATCTGGCAGAGGTGGAGGTCAGAGGACTCTGGTCTCCTGGAGAGCCCCTCCTCCACATCAACCTGCTGGAGTTGCAGCCCATTTATTTGGTATTACAAGCCTTCCTGCCATCCATCAAGGGGATGCTTGTTCAGGTCCTCACAGACAGCACAACAGCCATGTCATAGTGCAACAAGCAGGGTGGGATGTGATCCTAGGCTCTGTGCCACGAGACCCTGCACTCTGGTCTTGGTTGAATCGTTACTCACTTATCATACACCACCTTGCAAGATCTTTGAACTCCAGGGGGGAAGAGCTCTGCCGATGGCGCCTATCAGATCATGAATGGCAGCTATATTTGGACATGGTGCAGGTTGTTTTTTCAGAAATGGGGAGAACCCAGGCTCTATTTCTTCGGCACCACCAAGAACGCGCATTGTCCACACTTTTGTTGGAATTTCCAAGACACACTCTGAGACGCATTCTGCCTAGAGTGGAGCACAAGACTCCTGTATGCCTTCCTGCTGATACCTCTCCTCCCTGAGTTCTGAAGAAGATAAAGAGCGACTGGACCCAAGTCATTCCAACGGCTCCAGTTTGCGACCGGATCGCGTACTAAGGGGAACTTCTGGGTATAAGCATCTTTCCTCCGATCTGGATGCCACTTTGGCTGGATCTTCTAGTACAGCAGAAGGGCAGGGTTTTGCACCCAGGCATGCGCAGTCTACACCTCCAGGAGTGGAGATTGAGCAGCAGCAGTGGACTGCATTTGATCAACCTCCAGAAGTAGTGGATGTCTTCCTGGCATCCATGCATCCTTTTACAAAATCTGTTTACGCTGAAAGCTGGGACAAGTTTATACTTTGGTGTGGCATCCATAACACACGCATTGCAAGCTAAACTCTTGGATATGTTACTGTTTCTTTTGTCTTTGGCCCAGCAAAGACTTGCAGTCGACACTATTAAAGGTTATTTGTCGGCCATTTCAGCATTTTTACTTTTACCGGACCAACCATCCCCGTTCAAATCACCTATTGTGATGCCTTTTCTCAAACGTTTGGTCCATGTTTCCTCATAAACTGTTTGTGATACCACAGTGGGACCCTAATTTGGTCCTTGCTTTTCTTATGTGTACTCCATTTGAGCCTTCACATAGCTTTTCTCTGCATCTCCTGATCCTTTCTCATATTGTTAACCTCAGCTTGTCACATTAGTGAGCTTCTAGCTCTGTCAGTGCAGCTGCCTTTTGCCACCTTCTTTTCAGACAAATTGGTGCTGAGGACTAGAGCAACCTTTTTTCTGAATGTTGTGACTTCCTTTCACGTCGGGCAATCCATCTCTCTTCCAATGTTTTATGCCCCACCAGACCCCTTGAAAGAAGAAGAGAGACTTCATCTCTCGGACCCCAAAAGAGCAGTCAGTTTTTACATCGATCATACCAAAGATCATTGTTCTTTGTGGGGTTTTCCGGGGCAAAAAAGGCAAGGCGGTGGAGAACAGACTTTGTCCAGATGGATAGTCCTCTTCATCAAGATCTGCTTCACAATGGCCAAAAAGAAACCTCCGGAAGGGTTGAGGGCCCATTCCACCCAGGCCAAGGCTGCTGTCAATGCTCTAGCACGTGGAGTGACTGTCCTGGATATTTGTTAGACTGCAGTGTGGGCGTCAGTGTAAACATTCGCAAAGCACTATTGCCTTGATAGCTAGGTCCAACAGAATGGGTATTTTGGCCATTCGATTCTACAGGACTTTTTGGTCTGATTCCACAGACTCGCCACCGGGTGAGTTATTAGTTTGGTATCTATTCTAAAGGTGAGGAATCTGAGGTTAGAAGTATCTGTTAGAAGAGCAAAGTTATTTGCCTGTGGTAATTCTCTTTCTGGTGGAAACTCTATTTTACTGTAGACTCCTCACTGCCCTTCTGTCTCCCAATTCTGTAGAATGGACTGTTTTATATCTAAAAAGGTCCCAAATTAGCGATTTGCCGTGGCATGAACAGTTGTTTTTGGGCTCCACGTCAGAGGGTACAGACGATGTCAAAGAAGAAACTGGCACCAGCGTGTCTGGGTGGCACCTATATGCAGCTCCAGTCATCAAATCTAGGGTGAAGCAGATTCTATGTGGAGCTGTATGATGCCACCTACTGGCACTACGCTGAAAAATCTTTCAGATCCAATCTGGTGCTTGGGGATATTCTAAAGGTGAAGAATCTACGGTTAGAGTATCCACCAGAAAGAGAATTACTGAAGGAAAGTAACTTGTTTTTTGGGTATAAACCTAAGAGACATCCAAAAAGATGTGAAGTGGATAGAGAACTAAAGTGGCACACCACAAGAGGCAGAGGTGATGTCATTTGTACTGGTGCTTGGAGATAGCACAACGCCCCCATTCAGAGAGCTGTTGCAAATGACATGTCAACCCTTGCGAGGGTTCAGGGAGGGGATTGAGAGATCAGAATCTATGGTGCAGCAGAGAGGAAAGAAGGATAAGGCCCTGAACCAGCACCTAGGATTGTTTGGTACTACATGAAAATTCCCTACATCGTGCAATGCCTTACTTGCAAGAAAAGAAAATGGCCCCTTCAAGAACCCAGTTGGTACTACTCCCTCGGCCTGCAAGTACCCAAGGACAGCAACAAACTGACCTTGAAGCAGGAATATAGTGTATGCCAAACTAATGCAAGTGAATAATAAATAATAATGCACAACAAAATAGTAACACTCTAGTTGTGACCCTGTGGACATGTGTAACCGTATCCAAGCAACTAGCCATATCAAAAACATTTTTTGGTTGGCCTTAGGCATCCTACATACACCAATAATTTCATAAAGGTTGAAGAACAATATACTTAATACAAGATCTTCACTTCTTTATTCCATAGATTTTCATGAGTCCTATGTACTCATATGGCTGGAAAATCTAGGAGTCTGCACAAGCGTCTGCACTTCCAGCAAGTCAAGGCAGAAGCAAACAAATACGTAGGTCACACAGAGAAGAGTAAGATGCCAAGTGGAACAATAGCTCCAGTCATTAGGGAAGATAGAATCCTAAGTGAGCTGGATCAGTAGGTCTGTCTTGTAGAGATGACAAATGGTGATGTTACTTTTCCTGTTGCTAGGTGTGCTGAGTGGAGCTGCCCTTGTTTCTCCAGAAGTGGTTGCACTATGACAAATGAACAGGCAGTGCTACAAATAGAAATTGCATTATATGACTTACCACAGTGTGGATAGCGGAGACACTGTGTCTTTTGTAGAATAGCAGCCCAGGTGCAGGACTAGGACAGGTGTCTGTTCCAGATGTAGCACTCATAGGATTTGAAAAGGCCAGACGGGGATACTGAAAAACTAGTTATCACTATTGACCTTAAAGCATATACGGCTGTCGAGGGGCGACTGCAAGTCACAAATCAAAGTTACACAGCAAAAGCTGCATTCACTACAGTGTAAACGAGACAACTGTTGGCTCAATTCCATGAAGCAGCTTGGTGTGCTAGAGCACAGTTATTTCGGTCCCAAAATAGCACATGCATGTATCTGCATAAAGAACTTTCTGGATGAGAAAAAGGCATAATGTGTTCTAAAGCAAAAAATATTCTTAGGCAACTCTTCATTTACAACATAAAAAGTATATCATAAGAAAACTGAGAGCACATGATGCAATAACTGGAGAGATATAAACATACATATCAAAAGGGATGTATTTATAATTCGAAAAACGTTATATTCAATTTATGTTAAAATGGATAAATAACTTCAAGAAATTACATCATAACATATCATGATTATTCCAACCTTACACTCTCTCATAACCTCTCATCCGTCCACAGCATACATCAAAACAAAAACAGACAGGATGGTTTAGATGACCAAATTCCTCTCATAGTCACAATTAATTCATATAGTGTATGGTACATCTAAACTGGGCAGCACTAATAGACCACATTTCCTTTTTACAGCAGGACTGATTATTGATCTGGTTCTCAAGCGGTGGGCAATAGATAATATATTTTTGTCCTCTATGCGCTTTTCGGCAGGACTCCTCCTTCAAGAGGCCACGTGTTGTATCTTTGTTCAACAGCAGCTACACTAGAAAAGATCCATGCTGGAAGCGGCGCTATATAGAGGCCATGTTCTATACAATGCAAATGGCTTAGTGATAGTTAAACAAACTACTAATTGTCAATATTGGGTAGAAACTGTTTGGCGACCTTCGAGCTCAGAGTATCAAGATTGTAGCCGCAGTAGTGAGCTTGGAAATTATATTCTTACTGTATTAGAGAAACTCCAGGCCGCACGCAAAACACAGGAAGCGGATGCTTGCTCATCTGGTCATTTGGGGGTCGTTCGGAGGTCGTGCTGGTAGCTGACGTCTCGCAGCTGATAGCCGCATAATGTGTTCTAATGGCAGCTTTTGTAGGCTTCTAATCATGGTCAGAGACCGTTAATGGTTTTGTACCTTTGTGTATAGCTCTGGAATGCCTGAATTACTCTGGACTGCATTCCAGTTTTTTTTTTTTTTACCCACTGTGATACTCCAGACAGACCAGTCATGTTCAAATCGAACCTGGTCCTGCTCCAATTGGAAAAATCGAGCCTAAACTGTCTTTAAACAGAAACACAAGCAACCTCTGACCAGTGTAAGCTTAAGGGGCCTTAAGTGTAGTGGGAGGCCTATGACACAGTGAGCCTAGGACCCATCACAGTTAAGGTGTCTCACTTTGCAAAACAAAGTGATTTAATTGATCTAAACCACTGCTAATTACTTTGAGCCACATTTCAATCCATCATTTATTGCCCACAATATTGCGCCAGATTCAAGCCATATTAAAATCTGACTTGGGCGGGATCCAATAAGAAAGTCCATTCTGAAGTTCTTGGCCAGGTCCCCTCCAACTGGGAACACACGCAACCCCAGACCAGTTTTTGGCTTTTCGGGCCTCATCAGTGAGGTGAAGCTTCAGCCCTGTGGCACACTGAACACAGGGGCCTAATCTGAGCACATTCTTTGGTCTTGAAGAATAATCCAACTTTGAAAAGCAAAAAATGTATTGATGGAATGCGTAAATTAATTCAGTCACTGGTATCTGCTATGGGCTGTATTCCAGTTCATTTATTTTGTCCACTTTGCCACTCCAAACCGAGAACAACATTTTTAGCATGGTCTCATGGCCACCCACCAAGATTACTTCGCATATAGAAGATGAGAAAACATATGATTTTGCTTTGTCTAGCAATGGTTCTGGTATTGTTTTCCGCGGAACAAGAGGCATACTGCCTACGCAGTACTACAAATGAGTAGTAAGATGAGGCATTACTTGAGTGCAGGGTGGGGCCAAAGTCCTTACATACACCAATGCATGTTTGACATTCCACAATAAGGATACCCAGAGCTAGAACTCTCTGAACCCACTTTTCCTGCTAAAACCTTCCTCTTTGAGAGAGTCCTACTTCCTTAAACTGTAAGGGTATTGTGCACACAAACAATGCATTTTAAGCATGTTGTGTTTTTCCCCTGGTCTGGGGGTGACCTCTTTCGCCAAAAGAGAAACTCTCCAAATTTGTTCTGACAATTAATTGCTGTGATGTTTCATTTTCAAATCTATATATGCCTTGAATCCCTTCTCTTTGTCAAACGTACTCATTTACATATTTCTTTGTGGGGAAGGTAAGGAAATTGCAAAAATGTGGAAAATGTCATGGTAAGTCTCGCAACATCCACATTTTTGTTTTGCAATGTTCTTACACCAAGCAAAATAGTCAGAGGGTTTATAGAATTAGAAAATAGGTGTTTGTTCAGTTTACCTATAACCCCAAGGTCGATGACTGGCACTAATGAATAGGAACCCCTAGTCTGCTTTTCTGCATGCGTGGGGATCAAAAAACCTATTGATACCCTACATATGTCTTTAATTCGAACTTTGAGGGACCCAGGGGAAAAGATGTCTGGATCCACCTTCTTTTGTCCAAGTGCACTTAAGAGGAAAGTAAGGAAATTTGTTAGGAATGGGTCATAGTGAAACGTTGGAGAAAACCTCTGCACCTAGTGTGTAAATACTCTGTCAAAGAGTGTATATTTTTGTGTGAAAAGTTCCATAGATCTTTACATGTTAGAATGTGATTTAACTGAAGGATGTGTGTGCAGTAAACAGAGGTGACCTGGCAGTGACATTGGAATACATCTAAATACTAGAGCCCTACCATCCCAATCATTACTTCCTGCCTGGGCAGAGAATTCTATCCTTCTTTTCTTTTTTTAATTAGCGTACATAAGCCCAGCCCTTAGGGTGCAGTGATGCAAATGGAGCACCCCTCTATCACTCATGGATAACACCTAGTGCATCCAAATTATGTCATACTGTAACACTCTTCCAACCATACATTGCAAGCTGGTTAGCCTCTGCCCTGACCACATCATGAGAATGAATTGTGTACTAATGTTAGGACACAGTACACCCTTTATTGATATCCTCAGAATGCTCAGGATGAGGACCTAGAAAGATCAAATTTCGCACTAGATGACTCTGTGGCCCATGTAATCTTGACAGTTTCAGTGCTTCTCATTGAAGCCACATTGCATGCATGGTCTTAAGGCTTACAATATATATATATATATATATATATATATATATATATATATATATATATATATATATATATTTACTATTCATGGCTTCTCTGTGGCATTCAAATATAAATAATGAGATTAACTCAGTGCATGAAGGTCTGTTATTTCTTGTTTTGGGGGTGGAGAAGTGGATCGAATATAAAGGTGTTAAATATTGAATATATAACTTGCAATTCACTTATAAAACTCATTTCATTTTTCAGTGTGACCCAAACCTTCAGGTATTTAACGTCTTCATAGAAAATCTTGATCTTCGTCTTCCTCGGATTGCGCTGTTTTCCATCCGCCCAATCAAGGCTGGTGAAGAGCTTACTTTTGACTATCAAATGAAAGGTATTATTAATGTATATTTTTCTGCGTAACGGAGGTATCAGGTGTTTGGTTTATTGTTGTATCTCATTATTTCTGAATATTTTATCAAATATTAAATAAATTACATAAGCTATATTTGTATCAATTCCTTTCAAATACTTTTACTGTTTATACATACTAAGAATGGTATGTCTGTTTATTCAAGGAATAGGGAACTTCCAGACTTGTTTAAAAAATCCTCTGAACGTTTCTCGATGTTTTTAAAGCAGTTTGGGAGGGCTCCGACAGTGCACCCATTCTGTATTCCATTCAGCAGTGCACTCATTCTCTGTTGGACTCAACAGGCTTCACATCATTACAAAAAGTGATCTCTCTAAGATTAAAAACATAAAGATACATTGTGAATGAAGTCTTTGCATTAACACTTTTGTTTATGTAAAAAGAAATTCATGATGGAATCCTAGAGATTAGCAATGTCTGCATAAACTGAGAATGTGATACCGCCGTTATCTGATGAGTTGCATGCATTGTTGGGTGCTTTTCTAACCTTGACTAACAAAATTTAGAAAACCAATTTGAAGATCTGAGGGTAAAGGAGAATCCCTGCTACAAACTTCAGTGGTAAAGGGGAAAGCTCTTGGGTGAAATTTGGAAAAAGTTACTTTTTGTGTGACTTTGTTGCTACTAATCCATACGTTTTCCTATTGTGGAGAATGGAAACTGCTTCTAACAGCTCTGCAATGCCAGTACCAAATATATGTGCACAGTATACACGTCCTACCCTTGCACAGCAGTTTATCCTCACAAGTCCTTTCGTTAACACTCAGCACCTGGAAAGCATAATAATGTTTTAGACAGGAGGTTATCAACCTCGCATTGATAGTTATAGAGGTCCACCTTCATGAGTCAATGCCATTCAAAACAGAGATGGTCTTTGGAACAGTGTTCAGTGTTCCTGCGAAAATAAAATCAAGTGGACACTTGTCATCAAATTTAAGTGGATCTCATCCACTGAGGAAGCTAGAGGGCATGAAAAGAATATTCCTTGTTCAAATGAAATTTCAGCAAAGTCTTTGAGGCAAAAGATGCATCATTTTGAAAAATCAACGTTCTCACAGAAGACAGCATACAGGTCTGAGGCATATAGGGTCTACAACTCACCATACCACCTTGCAGAATTATTGGTTGCTAAGAAAGCAACTTTAAGTCACAAGAGCGCTGCGATTCCAACGGCTTATGCATGAAATAGTGGAACACGTGGTACAAATGTCTTCTGTTCAGTGGTAAAATATGGAACTGGCTCATTGCTTGGCATTTGATGGCCTCACTGGTGGAGGGAAAAGATCCCTCGATGCACAGCCCCTTTGTGTTGAAATGGGCCCCAGGTAGGTTTTGCATTTTTATCATTTGAAAGGCCAATTCTATGTAGAGAAAGATATGACACTGTCACATTAGGGAAGGACCATTGGCTGAGTCAAAGCCTTTTTCTTCTGCATGTGGATCCAGTGGAACATTTCCTGGCAACCACAAGACCATGAAGGTTTGTATCTCTTATTATTAAAACAATAAGTGGCCCATCCAGTAGTTAAGAGAAGCTTTGGATTCTGTATCAGGTATAAAAACCAGAGGTGTAAATGAATGGCCAAGATTGTGCCTACTTGATTTGACTGAAAGCTATTTTTGATCATGGATGTTAGCTCTTCGACGTCCATAACCCATCAACTCGAAATCTTTAAAAAATGTTGATAAACCTAATCTGCGGAGCTAAAAATGGATAAAAAAAATTACCTTTCTGAAGGCTACAAATTCTCCAATTTCCCCCGAGGAGGGCCATGCCCCTGTAGGCGGTGCAACCGTAAACAACAAGTTACTTGCCTTCGGTAATGCTCTTTTCTGGCTGCTTTTTGGCCAATGCGTAGCAGATCGTAATGCAGAGCACGATCCAGCAGAAGATGGTTCTCTTCTGCTGCTTGCCTTTTTTATTTTTTACTCCAGAGAACCCAACAAAGAGCTGATCGCCAACCTAGGTGGTCTTTGGTACGATCTATGTAGAAGCTCGGCGCTGTCTTGGGGTCCACATGATGGAGTTGCTCCTCATCCTTAGAGGGGTGAGGCGTAGCATAGAGAGCCGCAGGGTGATAGTTTGACTGACGTGGAAGAGTGTCATAACTTTCGATAGGAAGGATGCCTGAGTAGGAAGAACCAGTTTGTCTGGGAAGAAGGAAGTGCATGGTGGATTGACACAAAGAGCATGAAGCTCACTCACACGCCGTGCCAAGGTGATGCTGATGAGGAACACAGTCTTGATATTAAGGAGCTGTTAAGAACAGCTGTGAAGCAGCTCGAATGGAGTGGGCAGTTGGTGAGTCAGATCAGATTAGGATCTCATTGGGGCATGACAAAGGGAGAAGGGTGAAACCTATGTTGTAGCCCTTTCAAAAATCGCATCATAACTGAAGACCTAAACAATGGGGTCTGATCTGGCAACTGTAAAAGGCCTAAAGGGATGAAAGATGACCCTTAACTGTGCCCAAAGCAAAGCCTTGCCGGGCAAGTGACAAAACAAATAACAAAACATCAGGTAACTTGACCTGGAGGGGTTCAGTCAGGCGTGTGCTGCAACAAGCCACAAATATGTCCCAATATACAGTTTTAATTGATGGACACCTGGCTGTGAAGATAGCATCAACTGCCTCCGGAGGAAGGTCGAAGGTATTCAGCTGTCACTGCTCAATCTCCAAGCATGAAGTTAGAGAATATGAAGACCTGGGTGCAGAACCGTGCCCTGCTGCAGTGACAGAAGGTGCTCCTGAAGGGGCAGCCTGATCAAAGGACACATGCTCAAGTCCAGGAGTTCTAGATACCATACTCTGTGTCCAGTCCAGAGCCACTTGGATGACTTGGGCCCTGTTCTTTTTGAGAACTCGGGGCATGACTGCTATCAGCGAAAGGCATACAGGAATCCAGAGTTCCACTCGACGCGGAATGCGTCTCAGAGCGAGAGACGCCTTGGAATTTCCAATGCACAGAATTACTGACATTGTGCTTTCTTGGTGGTGGTAAAAGATCTATGAATCTAGGAGTATACTGTTCAGCACTGACTTAAGCAGACTCCCAATGGGATCTGAGTAGTCACTGGGAGCATGCGCTCTTAAGAGCAAGTGCCCTCACCCACCTAAAGGAGCATGCTTTATCATTGGGCATTGCTCCTCATTGGGCTGGTGCTCCAATGCCCAATGGGCCCTGTGAGCGGACTCTTTGCGAAGGTCTTTTTATCACCGATAGAAGACTGGAGAGGTGAGTGTATTTCCAGTCTGTGGGTAAGACGATTGGAAAAAAGATGTGAAGTAAAATCAACTATAGACCTGGTGGAGCTATCTATTTAATAAGGTTCCAAGTCTGTTGAGTTAAACAAAGTGAAAGGCTGTTGGACATAATGGTCCTAGTCTCTCAAGTGCAAAGGTATACTGTCTGGTGTAAGATCAAGTGAGTGTACCTAGATCTTTGATGCTGGTCGACCCGTTCCATTCCTTAGTATGTAGAAAAACGATCAAATGGCATTTCATCAGGACCTATGTGGTTGCATGCCTAATCTTCTAGAAGAGTGGAAAACCTAAGTATGTGTCTGGGTTTCCTCACCCTCCAAATAGTCGTTGACTCATGTTATAGAGGCATTTGCGCTCTGTGGTTCACCGATATAGTGATCTACCCCGAGGTGGCATGGCCTGAAGCTGATGGAGTGAGCAGCAGAAATCGGAGCTCAGTCTGGCCAGACCACATCTAGTGCCATCTTGATTCAATAAAATGACTCAAGGACTCCTGATACCTATGTGAGCAGCTGCCACGGTCGGGAGCCCGCTGGACCGGAGACAGGGTGCAGTTAGAGGCAGCATTTGCTCATCGCCCCCGGGCTGCAGTGGAGCCGTGCTCCAAGATGGGGGCAGACTAAAAATCGTGGAGTCTGGAAAGCGTTACGATCGCAGACAGCCAGGCCGTGGGGCTTATCTGGTGAGTGGGGCACCTGCCTGCAGCGCTGCCCCGGACTCCTAGTGACTTACTGATAACATGACACCCCCGAACGTGGCACCGAGGTACCCAGTGGGGGTGGCGGACTGGCATCGGCTGGCCGACAGCGCAGCTCACCCTGGAATGCCCTAACGAGCCAGCGGGGCGAGGAGTGATGCGGATGCTCTCTCCGCACTTCCCCTCGAACAGTATGCCCTGGTGCTGATGCGCACCTGTGAGGTGGGGTACCGACTACAGACAACACTCCTATGCTTGACATTGTGAGGGCTGGGGAGGCCCCGGGCCGGGATTGGCACCAGGGCACAAGTGCTGTCGTAGGGCTGTGCTGCCTAGTGTGGGGCCGGGAGAGATGCGTGACCTCACTGGATTGGAGACTCGAGGGTGTGTGTGCCTTGAACTAAGGACCCACAGGTTCGCCGAGTGGGAGGATGCGCCTGACAAAGGCCTCATGGGGCTGGCTGGTTGTGCCCCTGCGGGCTTCCGCTTCAAAGGGGGGGGGTTTGGGACTCCTTCCGGTACCTTGAAAGGTGAACTGAGAGAGGGCCATAGAATCGCCTGAAAGCAGGAGTGAGAGGCCTTCTCCCTACATTGAAGAACCAGCAAGAAAGTGGACTGCATGGCACAGCAGGCCGGATACATGGCCCCTGTGGTTGAACCCTCTGTGGAGAACGTGATTGCTCAAGGCCTGCTTGACCTGACTGTGGCCAGGGGCTGCCCAGTTGGCTTACTGTGGCAAGGTGCTCTCACCGTGTTAGAGTACCTGGAAGGCCCGTAAGTGTGCCTTGACTTATCGGCCCGTGGGATCGGCTGGTGAGCCTGACGGAAGGCTGGTGGTACCAGCCGTTTGTACCTCTGTGGTGTCCGGAAGAGCATCCTCCAGGGGATGGCAGACTGAGATTCCTGTGATAGCGTCTCATGCAATGGACTGGAAATAAGACGCAACGCTGACTGAAGGAGGGAGCGAAAAGTGCATTCCCTGCAGTGGGGACGCATTGGGAGAGAGCAGCCAGCTGGCTGTTGGAAAAGGTCGCTGGACACTGCTGGTGAGTCCCCCTTGGAGGCCAAGATCACACGGGGGTTGCTCAGTCTTGCTGTGCCTGTGCGCTCACTCGGCGTACCCTGCGACGGGGAGCTTGCGGCAAGTGGCTGTGCATCCCTAATCGTCTCCTACAATCATGGGCAAGATCACTTAGAGGAAGGACTAGGAGGTGGGGGGCCCACTGGCGGGGAGGGCCACTGAACCCCGGAGCGAAAGTAGCGGCTCAGCTTAGTCACCTAACAATATAGGAGGCCTCGCACTCCAGAACATTCCCCAGGCCATAACGGCCTCCCGAGAGGCATTGGAGACAAAATCGATACCCTGGGAGTGGACCTGAGCCTACTGCAGAATGAACACTGCCGCCTGGCAGAGCTGGCTGAGAGAGACCTGGCTGATGTGCCTCCGTCCCTTGCGTCGGCGAGTGCAAGGCTGACCTCTGTGGAGACCAAGGTTTGCACGCTCGAACTTAGAGCTGAAGACGCCGAAAATCGGTCATGCCGAAACAACATACGGGTGGTAGGTCTCCCTGAGAAATTGAGGGAACCAACATGGTGGCCTGCCTGGAGACATGGCTCTGGGAAAAAGTGGCGCCAGAGGGCCTTTCCTTGTTTTTTGCCCTGGAGCTAGCCCACAGGGTTCTGACCAGACCGCCTCTCCTGGGGGGCCCCTGCGACAATTCATGATCTGTTTCCAGTCCTATAAGGATCGTGACCATATCCTGGCAATAGCACGTCGCAGGGGAAACATCTTGGTTGAAAACAGTGTGGTGAAGATCTTCCTGGATTTCTCACGTGAGGTGCAGATCTTCGTTCCAGAAAGTTAAGACCAAACTTCGGCAAATGGGACTTTCCTGCGCAATGCTTTTCCCTTCCCAACTCCAAGTGATCACGCCAGATGCGACTAAATTTTTCCAGACACCGTAGGAAACTTGGAGCTGGATTGACCAACGGCCTCAGTTGGGGCCCAGCTGGGGCCCCCAGTGGGCGTGCCCATGAAGGGCCCGATTGGGACACAGGAGTGGGACTCGCAGTTCTGTGTTGCCCCCTCACAGTCCGAAGCGCAACATGAGAGGCAGGAGGCAATGGCAACAGCAGCATCGCTGTGCAGCACTGGGATGAGGCCCCGGTCGCCCGGGGGGGGGGGGGGTGGGCGCTGCGTGAGACTCGGACTCCGATCATAGCTCCAGCGTCTGAGGATTCGAGTCTGGAGCTGCCCAAGGTGACCCCAGAACATCAGATGAAATCCTTTGAAGCAGTGAATATATTGGTAACGTTACGGGGGTGGAATTGTGGTCCTGTAATTCTTACCAAGGGAGGGTGTGAAACAAGTACTTCTCCCTTCCCTGGGTCAGGAACCAAGTGCATGTACACAGCACTGGGTGTGGCGACCTGGTGGTAGAACAGCTTTTTGGCTTTCCCCTTTCCAATAGTGATACACGTGGGTACTCCCACGAGTTGTTGAAACTTTAATTGATCGTTTGGATGGGGGGGGTTTAGACCTGCTTGTCCTTGGGAGTAGGGACAATTGTTTATTGTTGAGTTTTTGGTAACCAGTAAGTTGGAATCTGCCTGTGATGCCCAAGAGAATACTGAGGGGCAGGGGAGGGACAATGGGTGGAGGTACGCAAAGCAGAAGTACTGACATGCAAGCTAGATGGCAGCCCCCATGACCTATAAATTCCTCTCACTGAATATCCGAGGTATGCATATGATGTCCAAGCGTTATAAAGTGTTGTCCTAGCTGAATAGAAGGGGCATAGCACTTGCAAGAGAAACACCTCACGGCCAAAGAAGGGCTGGTGTTACGGCACCGCCGATGGAGAGGCCAGGTACACTACACAGCTTACTCAGCGTACCCAAGGGGCGCACTATTGTGGATACGGGCAGGCGGTACCATTCCAACACACGGGTGATTTAATCAACCCGGAGGCCAGATATGTGGGGGTGATGGGCCGACTGGAGGGTAGGGATGTAGTGATAGTGAACATATACGCACCTAATGTCGATCATGGTGCTTTCCTGACGAGCCTCTCGGGCCCCTTGGTCCCATACTTGGTCCACCCAACCATAATGAGAGGGGGGGGGGTTAACTGTGCAGCTGACCCCCAAGCGGATAGGTCTCGCCCTCCGTTACGAGACTCCCAGACCTTCAGTGTGGCTTACGCTTTTGCGGACTCTAGTTGACTCTTGGAGGCTGACACACCTTCAGGATTGGGATTACTCCTTCCTCTCAAGCTTACACGAACTCCGCATTCGCCTGGGCACATTCCTCTGCACCCTTGATGTGCATAGTCTGTGCATAGTCTGGTCTATTCCACAGAGTATCTGGCCCGAACAGTTTGAGACCACAATCCTATCCTCTTACACCTGCAATGGGCTCGACGCAGGTCCTGCATCCCCACAAGGAGGCTGAAACCCGAGTTATTGCAGGATCAGGAATTTCGGGAGACAGTTAGAGGTAAAATAAGTCTGTACTTTGGGGACAATGATGACATGGCCTTGTTTTCCCAGGTAGATTTGGACGCCTTGGAGGTGGTCATCCAAGGCCAATGTATAGTGGAATCGAAAGTGGTCAGTAGTGTTTTACTGGGGGAGGTACTTGACGTGGAGCAAGACCTGCTGGAAGTGGAGACTCACAGGCCCGGCCATCCAGAATTGCAGCATACCCTTTTAGCTGCTAAGGAGAAAGTAGCGACTTTGGTCAAAACGCAAAGGTGTTTGGACTTTAGGCAGTACACAGAGCAAACACATGTTGAACGGGATCGATCTGGATCGCTGCTAGCCTGGTTGGCCAACCCAACGAAGCGTGGCTCGTCTATCGTTGAACTCCAGGCAGATGGGGGAAACTGGATATATAGACAAGATGAGATAAATGTCTTTTCTCAGTATTACTTGGAGTTTTACAAAAGCACTACACTGCACGATGCAGAAGCAATCTGAGCTTTCCTTGAGGCATTGCCCCTCCCGCACCTCAGCGGACGAAACAGAAGAACTAGGTGGAAATATTACTCCCCAGGAGGTAAAGGTGACAATTAAAAATATGGCGCATAGTAAGTCCCCAGGAACAGATCGGTTCCTGACTGAGTTTTACACAGCTTATTCTGAAGAACTGACCTCCAAATGGGTAGATCTCTACAGTGCGGCTAGAGACTACGGGTATCTACCAGAAACCCCCAGGCAGGCATTTATAGTCCCCTTACTAAAGCCTGGAAAACCTGCGCATGATCGTACAGCTAACGGACCGCTCTCGATGTTATACATCGATTACAAGATCTTGATCTTTAGCAGAATCTTGGTGACGAGAATCCTCCTGTTCATTACCAACTTGGTCCACCCTGATCAAGCTGGATTCATACCCGGCAGCAACACTGCCCTCAATGTCAGACGAGGCTTGCCCTTGTTGGAGGCCAGTGGGTATGTGCGTGAGGACGATGCAGTGTTTGCTGTAGCTATAGAAAAGGCATTCGACAGCCTGGAATTGGGGTATCTGTATGATGTGATGTCACATATGAGGCTAGACAGGAACTTTGTGACATTGACTAAGATGCTTTATGTGGACCCGGTTGCTAGGGTCCGCACAGGATGAACCATTTCTGGAGGCTAGGCAGTAGGCCGCGGGATGCGGCAGGGGTGTCCCCTGTCACCTCTTCTTTTTGCAATGGCTATGGAGCCTTTAGCCAGCTACGCGAGAGTGGGTATGTATGCGGATGATTTACTGATTTTCCATAAAAATACAAAGGAGGACCTAAATGGGGCCAAGGCCATGCTGGAATGTTTCGGTTCCATGTCGGGTCTGAAAGTGAACTGGCAGAAATCCAGACTATTCCTGACAGTACCTAACAGAGATTCTCAATGGGTTGGGCCAACTAAAATGGGAGCCCCAATGACTTATTTAGAGAGACAGAACTACTCCCATTTGAAGAGTTTCGTTTAGAATTGGACATACCACAGGGCCACTTCTTGCTGCATAGGGCGGTTACAACAGCGTTCCGTAAGCACTAAAACACTGGCTCCTCTGAACCGCAGGGGCTCAAAAGCTTCCGCTATGTAGCTCTCTCTGCGGGCACTATTAAGGCCGTTTTGTGCCTTTATGGGGCGCTTCGGAGGGACCTGCACTAGCCGCTGGAGCACCTGCGGACGCGCTGGGAGGAAGATCTGGGCTTCCCCATCACTGACAGAGATTGGGACTCCATCCTAGATAGAGTACCGAAGGTATCCAAAAATGCCTGCTTTAAACTGATTACTATATCCTCCACAGAGCATACCTCACTCCGGAGCGCATAGGTAGATACCTTCATGTGATTGATGCAGCCTGCCCACGGTGCGTGGAGATGGGAGCTGATCTTTTACATATGCTCTGGTCCTGCCCCTCGCTGCACACTTTCAGGGAGGAGGTCACATGGACGATTGCGAATGTTATTGAGAAACAGATTCCTTGCTCCCCTAGCCGTTGCCTCCTCGGTTGCTTCCCACACACTTCTAAGACCAAGGTCACGAGTAAATTTTAGGACCTGGCTTTTATATTGGCAAAACAAGAAATCACGAAGATTTGGAAATCCCCTGAGGGACCTTGAGCACTGGCACAGCAGAGAGAAATGGGTGGGCTGTAAGGGGAGAGTACTCCTGATGGAAGCCAGATGAGGAATAGGTACTTTGAACAAGGGAGGCTTTAGTGGATAGCTTCACTGACCCAGACACCAGCCCCCGACTGGCTCGCCCGTGGGATCTCCAGGACCGGCCATGCACTAACGCTTGCCACAGTGATGGCCATGCTTCAGATGCTCCTGCCCCTTAAGACCACTACACTGAAAGGGACAGCACTGGACATTTAGTCTCTGACTACTTCACTGGTGCTGCAGCGGGCACAGCATAATGTTATAGAATCTGTGTGACTTTAAGGCGACTCATGGGGGGAGGGGTACGTTCAAGATGCGTTAAGGTATGTCGAACCGTGCATGCCGAACACTACCGGAGATATCTTTGTAACTTCTTTCAAGTGGCCTACCAGTATATGTAGGATGTCAGCGATGCAAAATCCCAATAAAATTTGTTAAAAAAAATAAATAAATACTGACTTACCCCCGACCTCGTATCTGAAGATTTTAGGATGCGAGGTCGGGGTAGGTCAGTACACTGGTGAACCACAGAGGGTAAATGCCTGTATAATGTGAGTCACGTCCTCGACATATAAGGGGTCCTTACCGACTATTTGGAGGGTCACTGTTTTTATGTGAAGCACACATGTAATGATGCAAGTGCTCTCGTTCTTGTTTGATTTGGTTAGATTACCACACCATCCACTAGGGTGAGGAAACCGAGACACATACCACAGAGAGCCGAAATAGACCCTCCAACTAACAGCTCTCTCAGCATGAGGAGCACCTACTCAACAACGGGAATTGGGCTAGGACCCAAGAAACATCTTTCGTCCCCTAATTATTACCCTAAACCCACTAACTCCAAACAAAGAACTACACCCAATAACATTCGTAGCCCTGCAGTCTACATGGCCCCACAGAGACCCCATCGAGACCCTCCTACAAACAGCTCGCTCAGCCAGAGGAGCAACTACGCAACAACAGGAAGTGGATTAGTGACCAAGTAACACCCTCAAGTTGAAGAGCAGGTGATAGAAATAAAAACACAGACAGGTCACGAAACTCACAAACAAGTACACAGAACGAAAATTTTATTTGTCAGTACCAATCACAGAAATTCCCCTCTTACCAAATCAACAACAACTGGCAACTACTCAGAGAAGACATAGAATGGGTCAAGAAGAAAGTCAATGCACTTCTACTTATCCTAGAGAAGAGGTACACACCCACTACCAAGTACACTGACTCCCCTTCTAGCAGAAAACGTATCTACAACAGCAGACTCACAACTCCCTGAGAAAACAAGCTTCACTGGCCAAGAAGAACAAACACCTCCCAAAAGAAGAGATAAACACTCTGCTAATATACTATCATGGAGCAAAGAAAATCTCACTTGACACTACATTCAATATCCAGATCGTCTAGAGATCCTACTTCAACAACCAGAGACACAACCCACTAGAAGTCAATCACAACAAACTGATTCCGATGGCAACTAACACAATATCCACCACAGTAACTAATAAAACAGTAAAACCTGAAATGCATGCTGCACAATTGCAGATCAGTGGCAATACACGCAATGGATATAGCAGATGTGATTTTAGCGCATAATCTGGACATGCTCTTCCTAACTGAAACCTGGCTTAACCCAACGGCAGCCCTAGTACTGGACCTTCTCATTCCACCCGACTTTTCCATCCTAAGTCTTAAACGCACATTGAAGCAGGGGGGAGTTCTCGCCATAATTTACAGAAATTCTCTAACCGTAAACTCTCTCTCGCTAGAAGATCCATCATCGTTTAAACTCTTGGGAGCTGAAATCAAGCTTGAAAAGAAACTGCTAGTGAAAACACTCCTTGTATACCATCCACCAGGTAACAACACAGTCTTCTTGGAGCAATTTATGGAAACGATTACAATCAATTCCTCATCACTCTCTAATACAATATTTTTAGGAGACTTCAACCTTCACTGGAACAATGACAGACTCCACAGTGGCTACATTCAGAAACCTGCTCTGAGTCCTCAAAATGATTCAAGCATGCAATGGACCAACAAACAACAAAGGTGCCACGCTGGACCCCATCATCGCTAAACCAGGATCCGTAAACATGCTAGACATCACCCCAACAGACTGGTCAGATCACCATCAAATTATTTTCCAAATATCTGCACAAGAAACAAAAATCAAGTGTCAAACTAGAAGAGAAAAAAAACGTGGACGAGGGATTACAAAAGCGTAAACAGAACAGAATTGATGGGGCTATGATAGACTGTCTTGGAACCTCAGACAGACCAAACATCGTTTCAAGAACTGATGCACCTCTACATAAGCAATATGACCGACATAGTTCAGAAGGCTGCTCCATTACGCCTAAAAAGGCAGAAGAAAAAACCTTCAGTAAAGTGGTTCAACTAATACATAAACAATGAAAGAAGAAAACGAAGACACCTGGAGCGTCTTTGGAGGAAGGACCCAAACTTTACTCACCTCGAATAGTTGAGAATGCAAAGAATCTCCTAGAAAAAGGCTATCTTGAATGTCAAAACAACTGTGATCAGATCTCAACTAGACAGAGCCAGAACAGGCCCAACGGCTCTTGAGATAATAAAACTATTGGGAAAACCTGCAGAACCCACAATTGCAACCACAATCGCAAACAACTTGACAGACACCTGTAACGCCTTCGCCACGTTCTTTAAAGTTACAATTTCAACCATATGCAACTCTATTCCTAGCCAACATAGTACACTACCTACTGAATCCATCAACCTCACTCTTACAGTACACAGCAAGAATACTGCCCAATACACACCAACGGTCCCAAATAAAAATGGAGCCTTTTGGAACAGTTTCAGATCTCTGCCTGAGGGAGAAATCTAGAAAACCATTCAGACAATGAAACCTATCACACATTTTGACGATACCATTCCATAAAATGTACTGAAACAGATCCTCCAATCCATCACTCCCTTATGGACGAAAATCGTTAAAGCATCTCTCCAACAAGGATCCCTCCTAGAATGCCTGGATATAGACCAAGTATCTCCCCTACTAAAAAAAAAACAGGATCTGACCAGAAAGACTTAAACAACTTCCGACCAGTATTGAATCTGCCTTTCCCGGCTAAATTGGTAGAAAAATGCTCAGCTAGGCAAACACATCAGGAATTTCAACCTACTAGATTAACACCAATCAGGCTTCAGGCCTGGACACAACACACAGGTCGCTATTCTAAACATCCTAGACATAAAAACAGAACTAGACCAAAATGAATCCTGTCTCCTAATACTTGTAGATCTATCGGCTGCATTTGACACGGTCAGCCACAGGCGCCTCAGAGAAACTCTTGAATTCTGAATGGGCCTTCAGGAGCCATCCTTAACTGGTTCACATCCTTCTTGCAAAGCTAACAACAAAGAGTCAAAATAGGCACAACCCTATCTGATGTAGCAGACATTGACCGGGGCGTTCGCAAGGATCTACACTCTCACCAACACTCTTCAATCTATACATTGAACCACTCACTGAAATTCTTCAACAATCAAAAATCTCATACCACATGTATGCTGTGATAATCAGCTCTACATCAAACTCTCCTCTCAAGAGGATATCCAGAGGCTGGATGACTCCCTGAGGAAAACACAGGACTGGCTGGCACACAATCAGCTAAAACTTAACCAGCTGCAAATCGAATTAATTCTAGTCTCCCCACCCTATAAATCCAAACAACCTGTACCACGCTCTCATAACATCAAATCGCTAAATTGCACACCAACCTTATGCGAATCCATAAAATCGCTAGATATCACACTAGACTCAAATCTAAACATGCAAGCTCACATACAAGATGCTACCAGAAGCACTAGCATACATATGCACCTTCGAAGAAAACTAAAACCCTTCATATCGCCAGGAGACCTAAAAACAGCGATTCAATCTCTAGTATTCTCAAGATTGGACTATGGGAATGCCACACTCATAGGTCTACCCAAAGCCATCCTAGCCCCAATGAAAACGATAAAAAATCCAGTGCGCAAGACCTTTAACAGGCACACGTCACTACTATCGCATCTCTCTGAGCTCTCAACTGGCTCCCAGCTGAAGGCAGGATCCAAGTGAGGATTGCATGCATAACACACAAAGCCCTTCACAATTCTGGTCCTAAATACATAGCGAATAGGATCAAGCTATCAGGAGGCCGAAGAGATTCTTGAAGTGCTAAATCCGTCCTACTCTAACCACCCAGATAAAAAAAAAAAGGAAAACATAGTCGCACTTTCGCCGGACCTGCCCCAAAAATGTGGAACTCCCTACCACCCTCAGCTAGAGCAATTACCTCACTCAAGCTTTTTAAGAAGGAAGTCAAAGTAGTTTACTAGAAAGACATGATGCATAAAAGAACTATTTCAAAATTTGTATCTCACCCTATTTTATATTGTATCCTATTGTGCTATACCTTGCTTGTCGAAAACTATGTACAGCGTATCTTAAATTATAGGTGTTCTTTAAGCACTGCAACCCTCATCAGCTCTCTCTCTGTACAGGGCTCCGATACCGTGATGGTCATGTGTGCACTTTATAAAACACAATAAATAAATAGGTTCCCCGCTCTTTTAGAAGATTAGGTGTGCAACCACGTAGGTCCTGATGAAATGCCATTTGATCGTTTTTCGACATACTAAGGCATGAAACATGTCGACCAGCATCTAAGATCTATGTACACTCACTTGATCTTACATCAGACAGTATACCTTTGCACCTGAGAGACTAGGACCATTATGTCCAATGGCCTTTCACTTTATTTTTAACTCAACATAGACTTGAAACTCTATTAAATAGATACCCAAGCCAGGTCTATAGTTGATTTTACTTAACATCTTTTTCCAATCTTTTCACCCACTGACTGGAAATACTCACCTCTCCAGTCTTCTATTGGTGATAAAAAGATCTCTGGCAAAGATCCCTCTCGCTTGGCCCGCTGGGCATTGCAGCGCCAGCCCAATGAGGAGCAATGCACAATGATAAAACATGCCACCTTTGGATGGGTGAGGGCACTTGCTCTTAGGAGCGCATGCTCTCAGTGAGTACACATAGACTCCATTGAGAGTCTGCTTAAGTCAGTGCGGAACAATGTACTCCTAGTTTCATTGCTCTAGACTAAAGGAGAGTGTATACTGGACCGGAATTCTACTCTCCCTTCCAAGTATAGATGGCAAAAGGATCAAGCCATAGTTCTTTCTCATTCAAGGAAGAGACCTTACGCCACCTCCAGGTGTAACTGCCATTCGTGACCCATTCGGCATCGATGGCTGAGCTTGTCCACCCTGGCATTCAGTGTTCCTTCCTGGTGGTTCACCACCAGGAAAATTCCTTGGTTATCCAGCCATTTCCAGAGGCTCAAGGCCTCCTGGCACAGGGTTTGTGACCCTACCTCGCCCTGTTTGTTGCAGTACCACATGGCGGTGGTGTTGTTTATAAACACCTGAACCAGCCTCCCCTTGATGGACAAAAGGAAGGCTTTTAATGCCAGGCAAAACACCCTCAGCTCCAGAAGTCTCATGTGGAGCCAGGACTCAGTCAGAGACCAGAGGCTTCTGATCTCTACCTCTCCCAGATGGCTGTCCCAACCCAGAAGCGATGCATCGATCACCATGGTCAGCTCTCGATGGGGTAGGGAGAGGGGTCTCCTGCTGATCAAAATATGGTCCAGCAACCACCACTACAGATCTTTTTCAGTTTCCTCTAAAATCTGAACGTTGTCGGAGCGGTCCCCTTCATGTTGGGCCCATTGGGACTTCAGATCCAACTGCAGAGCCCACATGTCACCTGGTGTGCTTGATCAGCAGGATGCAGGAGGCCATCAGTCCCAGCAGCCTCAGAGTTGACCTCGCTGAAATCCAACACAGAGGCTGAAAGATCGGGGTTATCATAGCCTGAATGTCCTGGTCTCTCTTGCCCAGGGAAAAGGCACAAAACCGAACTGTGTCCAGAATGTCTCCGATGAAGGGTAGCATCTGATTTGGAGGCAGGTGTGACTTTGGCACGTTGATAGTGAACCCCAAAGATGACAGGAGGTTCGCCGTAGTCTAAAGGTGGTTGACAACTGCTCTGGGGCGAGGCCACCTTCAAGAGCCAGTCATTAAGGTAGGGGAAGACTGGCACCCTTGACCAACAATGGTGTTACTTTCATTAACACCCGAGGGGAGCTGGTGAGACCAAAGGGGCCCACGGTGAACTGAAAATGCTCCTATCCGCAGGCAGAGGCAATGGGCTGGCAGGACAGATATAGGGAAATAGGCGTCCTGCAGGTCCAACTCCACCACCCAGGCTCGAGGGCAGATAAGACCTGAGCCAGTAGGAGCATTTTGAATTTCTCCTTCTGGATGAAGGCGTTGAGAGGGCGCAGGTCTAGAATAGGCTGAAGACCTCTGTCCTTCTTGAACACCAGAAAGTAGCAAAATAACGACCACACCCTGCATCTGGAACTGGCACCCTGTTGATAGCCCTTTGGCCAAAATGGCTTGTACTTAATGCTGCAAAATGGAGAGATGGTCCTAAGTCAGCCGCTGGGGTGAGGGGGGAGTTGGTGGAAGGTGCGGCGGAGAAGAAAGAAAGGGTAAGGCATATCCCCTGCGAACAATCTGTGGGACCCACATGTTCGATATAATTGTTTGCCAGCCCAGTAAGAATCAGTGGATTTTGCCTCCCACTTGGTTGCTGTGTCCCTGCAAGGCACACTAAAGAGTTTTGGTGAGTGGACTGTTGGGGACTGGAAAGCTGAGCCGCTCGCTCACCTTGGCCATGTGGGTGGTAGGGCACCACGGCATCTACAGCGATGCGTCTGGGTTCCCTGTGGGGGCTGGGCTGGGTAGAGAAGGCTTGCTGTGAGGGACACCTCGGCCAAAGCCTCGAATGGAGAGCTGGAACTATTGCGGTTAGTGAGGTGTGGTGGAAAGGCTCAGAGAGTGAGGGGTAGCCCTCCTTTTCTTTTTTAACGTTATTTATCATTTTCAATGAGCAAGGTTAGGCCAGACAATACAGGTATCGTTATGAGCACACGAATACCAGCATGGTTTAATATAAATCAAAACATTTAGTATCCAGAAGCCATCAATTCGCAAAGTGAGCAATCAACGAAGCAGGGATAACTAGTGTGGAATGGTGAAGGGGGTAGTTTAGTCGACCGTGTCCACGCTTGTGGTATAGAGGGAAGAGGTGTTGTTAGGGAATTGAGGGGAGGAGTTTGGATGGTCTGGTTCTAGAGTTTTTAAATTATTTCAGAGGGGTTGCCAAACATCTTTGGGTCTGGAGGAGGGTGGGTGTAATGTGGCATAAACCTCGCTGGTTAAATCACAGTAAGTCATACTCCTGAGCCAAGCTGCAGTAGTGGGATGGAATGTATTGCCCCATCGAAGGGTGATCTCTCTCGGCCAGTAGCAAAGCAACGGCTGAAAATCTGCAAAGATTTTTAGGGAGAGTTGAATCATTACCCAGGAGTGCCATGAGCGCCATGAGCAGGGACGTATCAAGAGTCAGTGAGTCATATGGGTAAAACCTCAAAGACCGCCGTCCAATATGTGGCGATAATGGGGCAAGTCCACATCATGTGTGCAAAGTCAGCATCTGGTTCTTCGCATTTAGGGCAGAGGGAAGGATCTGGAGGGATCAATTTCGGCCAGACCGGCAGGTGTAGTACAAGTTCTGTGCAGGAATCGAAAATGGAGTAATTTATGACTGATTGGGGGATAGCAACTTAGTTTGCATACAGTAAGCCCAATCTCCGTCGGTGAGGGGATGACCAAGATCTTGTTCCCAGTGTCGTCGGATCTTGCTGTCATGGGTATGTTTAAGAGCCATGCTGGTGCAGTAGAGCCTAGAGACCAAATGTCTCCCCCTTTGGGGTCTGTGATTAGTAACATAAGGGGTGCGAAGTCCTCAGGTGCCAGTGGGTAAGAGGGGAAGCGAGAGCGTACCCTCCCAGTTAGTCGGCAGAAGATGAATTGAATCTTATATATGTGGCATCAAAGATGTTGAGGTCAGTGGAGCCCTCCTCTTCTTAAAGCGCTTGAGAGCGGTATCATCCTTGTCCCCGAACAGGTGAGTCCCATCAAAGGGTAAGATCATGAGGGAGTACTAGGCATTGCCGGAGAACTCAGTTGATTGTAGCCACGCTGGTGCCTATTACCCACCAGATGAAATCAGTAGTGTTCAAGCCATAAAAAATCGTCAATTTGGCTGCATCATGACCATCTTGAATTGCGTGAGAGAACACAGGGCGAAGGCCTTAGGTCACACCAGGTAGTACTTGTGCTACCGAAACCAAAGAGCGTGTGAGTAGCATCTCAACAAACATCTGGCATTAACAGAGCAGAGGGCCATGCTGGTAGAAGAAAAGACATGTTAGCAAAATGTCTCCACTTGATTAGATTCTCTATCAGGGGGAGTGGTGGGAAATATGTTGGGATTAGAGCGGCTGGTGGACGGCTGCACCACTAGGCTTTCTCGTGAGGGGTGCTGAGAAAGAAAAGTCTAGTCGCCTGGAGCAGGGCAATGGTGCCTAGGAATTTGTCGATTGACTGGTGCTTCGGAGCAGGGCTTTTGCCCAAGCCTAAAATAAGGTATCCTCCAACGCCTTGCTCAAAGATATCTGCCCTAGTTAAAGGACTGTCAAAATGTTCGTTTTAACCTCTAAGGTCGGGAGCAGGAAGCATATTCCTCTGCGGCTGGTCCAAGGGGAGAAAAAATACTTTTCTCTGTGGGGGTATCAAGGCCTTGTACCAATTGTCATCCTGGTAGGGCTGAGCGAACGCATCACCCAGGTCACAGTCCTTATATGAATCCGCCCCAAAAGGGAATGCGAAGAGTATTGTCAAGCTTGTAGAAATTCAAGTGGGGGAAGTGGTGCCTCGGGCAGATTTGGGCGCAACGTCTGTTGGACAGGCATTAGGTAGAACAATCGGGCCGCCTCCTCGGGCAGTGAAATCGATGCGGGCGTGGCTGGTGGCGCTGGAAGCAAATTCAGAACAAGAATGGGAGGCAAGGATGGCTCGGAAGGAAGTCCTCTTGGCTCCTTGGGGCCCGAAGATGCGTCCGAGGGAGTTGGTAGAGATCCAAAGAGCTGGATCATGACTGCACAGAACTCTTTGATCTGACGTGGCGAAGCTGAAGGCCCGGGAAACTCGAGTTCTGCCAGAAGTAGCTGCAAGATCGGATCAGATGTCAGATGACTTCAGAAGCTAGTTCGATAAAGGTGGGGCCAACCCGAGCTTGGTCAGGTGAATGCGAGTAGTGCGCTGGAGCTGAATCCCACTTTAATTTCTTGTGCTTCTTGCACTCACCTGAGGGCTTTTACCACCACAAAGACTGACCTCTGGAGTGGCTCTGTCGACAACGGGACCAAGATCGAAACTTGGACGCGGAGCAGAGGCTTTTTATGCTTGGCAACGTAAAATTTTGGCTTGCGGTCCCTGATGGCTTTCGGATTCATTGATGCACAGTTGCCACAGGCCTTGGACTTGTGGCTCGACCCCAGGCACCATAGGCACAACTGATGGGGATCCGTTGCAGACATTTGTTCGCAACAGTCCCTACATGTTCTTAAACCTGTTTTAGGGAAACACTGCACACTGAAGAAAATTTGGGGAAAATATCGAGGTAAGCGTCTCTGAGAGAGGAGAGGGAGCTCCGTATCTGTGTTTGGTGGCGTGGAAAGAAAAGAAATGATGGCAGCGCTTGAGGGGTGCCTATATAGACCCCACACATCGTTTTCGGAGCAGAACAGCATCAGAGCAGAGCCGTACGGCGCCACCTTCTGGGACAGAGAGGAACTGCTGAAAAGTTTCCGGATTTAGTCTGACGCCTGGGTAATATTCAGAAGGTGTGGACTCTGCTGCTAAAAGTCGCTATCAGAAATTTGATATACTGATTTGGTGGGGACCTCATTTTGAATCACAACGATACAGACAATATAACCACATAAATGGAAGACAAGCCTTTCATGCTGGCATTTCCCTTCCTGGTAGGTGAACTCTTTCCTCCCTAACCATCCTTTTTGAAGAGGCTTTCTGGCTAATTTTTCTCGCCACAACGGATGCCCACATTTACTCTGTCATTGAATTTGGAGGCTTCCGATCTCCATGCCGGCTGTTATACCTAATTTTGTGGATCACTCGCAATAGAGACCAACTACTTGCTGTGTGTCACTCCAGTGATGTTAGAAGCATTAAAAATGTAGTGTATTAGTTCACCAAAATGCTGTGGCAATTGAGTGCGCAGAAGTGATTAGACTTCAGCTGAAGAACGGGCAACGTGGATATCAAAAGTTTCTCGGGCAGAAGTTATTGCCACATCCTTTTGAAACAATAAGGCTTTGTCTGCTCAATTTATCAAAGAGGGACCATTAGCCACAAAGTAAGTTCCCCAAGAGAATAGAGAAAGATATAAGACATTCATACAATAAGTCACAACCTTGGAAACAGTGACACTATAAGGGACACCTGATTTCATCTCGCAACAGCTCTGATCATTTAAAATCAAATAACTACTGTTTGAAAGTTACAAAAATTCAGGCTTTATCAAAGGCACTGGAGCACCCTTCAAATAACACCCAAGGTAGGACATTGAGGCATTACATACACCATGAAGTGTTATCTCCCAGCAAACGTAGGAGTGTCCCAAACAAGTTCCACAGTCCCTAGACTAACAAAAACACTTGTCGTTGTGCATACATTTTAACTGAAAGGGCAAAAACCAACCTTCATGCAGAAAATGTGTGGCTATTTGTTCATACGTGCCCAAAGGAAGTGTTGTGTACATGAGGTGAAATGAAACATTGCTATAGGTAAAGAAATTAATCTGTGTATTGTCCATGTGACTGAAGGGGGTGTAGCTATAGTAAAAGCCAATGTTTCTAACCTTTCTATATTAAGCATTGTGTAATTGGATTCCTTTTTTGCCATGATTTTCTCCATTTTCAAATTATAAGGCAAAAACAATTTAGTTGCATTTAAATATTTCCATGGCACTCGATTTGAATTTAAAACCTGCAGTGTCCAACTTAGCTGTAAAATCGATCTCAATTGACTTTGGTCATGGTAAAGCACATTCTGTATAATATCATATGCAGATTAAACAATATCATTCAAAGAATAAATGCGTGTGGACAATGTAGTCGTTCCATTATCGACAACTGCCAATGCATTTTTAAGATTATCCTTATCAATTTGTAGTAGCCTTTCGACAGCTTCTTGTTGAGAATTTTTCCGAATCTCATTGTATGTGGCATAAATAAAACGTTTAAGACGAGGTTTTCTGGGACTTAGCAGAAAATCTTGAAAACCCATTTTGTGAGAAAGGAGTGATAAATGATTTTTAACTCCGGACACGGTGGAATGTTCTAACCACAGCTGGCATAACTTTCCTACGCTATTGGTAGTAATCACTCCTGAGGTCTGGCCTGCATGCAGTAAACCCCTTGGAAGAGTTGCAACCATTAGTGTCAATGGGCCATAATGACAGCCCACTTGAACCAAAAAGGGATGAATTGTATGTACCATTCTGCACCATCTCATCAAGCTGTTCTGTCAAATTAAAAAAACTGTTGCCAACTATCAAATGTTGCAACAGAGGGAATGCTTGGTGTATTTAAATTTTTTGTGTTAGCTAAACCAAGACAGGTAGTCTGTTGTACTGTTTTGCTTAAAAAGATAATTTGACGAGGGATATGACCAGTCCGAAATAAAGCATCAATGCCCTGAACCTGCCAGTGTTGTGTTCCCCAAACAGATTTAAGCTCAACATTTTCCTTCCAATATTCATAACCATGTATGGCTACTTGTGAAATAAATTAATTGGAGTAAATTAATTTACCTGAGCATATTTTTCTCCACAGGCAAAGGTGTAAGTTTAAAATAATGAGAAACAGGATCTGTAGGGACATCGGTAGGGACATGACCTAAAAAAATAAGTGAATTATTTTCAAATATGTTTGAGGACTACCCACAGGTGGTCAGACAGTGTTCCCACTGTGTATAGTTAAAAACAGCATGTGAAGTACTAGCTCTTTATAGATAGTGATTTGCATAATGATGGTAACAAAACTTTTCACCATAATTTGCAGAATTCAAATACAAATCCTTTTTCTCAAATACAGTGTACGATTCTAACTCGGATAGCATATTGGAAACAGTTGCAACATCCCAGTCATCTGACATGGAACCTGGAGAGAGAAAATCACCCATACCTACTTAAAAAAAATATGGAATTTGCAATGTTTCAGTTGGACCAAAAATGTCATAGGGGACTTTATCCCAAACAATACCATTGTGTACAGGAATTGCAATAATGTTCATAGGGGATAAGTCTCTTTGACCTTATGGGAAGAAGAATGGGGCATAAGCATCTCAGCTACGAGTTCTGGTGAAGCACGGTCTGGAAGATAGTGTCCATTCAAAAGTAGAGAGCAAAAAGTGATAAATCCAATCTAGAGGAAAAGAAAAAGTAATGAAATAAAAATCCAACAGTAGGACTATGGAGGAATCAGATCAGTGTGTTTCAGCCAAAGGAAAAATGCACAAATACCACAAACAGAGGTATGTGAAGAGTCAGAAGAAAAATCATCAATGTCAATAAAATAACCAGGAAGCAGTTTGAGCAAAAACAGGAACCTCAGCAGGCAAAGGAGAGCAGTTAGGCACCTCCTAAGGTGGTTGATAGTAAAAAAAACGTAATTGCAAGGAGCAGCAGTGGAAAACGGCAAACTCATGTTAGAAACACATCCTGTGTCATCATTATGAGTTGGTGCGATGGGAAGTTCAGCTTCTGTAAACCCCAGCTGGGGTGTAGAAAGATTAAAGCTTATTAAGGGATTTTCTGCCGGGTAGGCAGAGGTGTGAAGGAACTATCCAGAAACCCCTGTGGCCTGCTGTCTAGGACTGGCCACATGGTAGAGCTTGATCAAATCAATTGAAACAAGTCTGCTGTGCTTATAACCGGCATGAGGTGGCAAAATCACAGTTCGAGTAACTTTTAACCACAAGGACAGGCACTGGTAAATGCTAGGTTGGGCCATGTTTTTTTTTGTTGTTTTTTTTCCGCAATCTTCTCTCGGACTGGATCTCCAGTTTTAGTAATCCAGCCAGAAGTTGCTGGTTGCTCCTTCACTTCGTCAGTGGCAGAACATTTTAGAATTCAAATTGGAATGCTCATTTCGGAAGTCTTGTAATTTCTGTAAGACCGCGTAACGTTCATTGATGTCAAAGAGCACATCTCCAGCCACTGTGCCAGAGTTATCAAGATCTGGAACATACAATTGGACCCCGAATAAAATTTTGTAGGGGGTCCGGTAACTCAAAGACCTTCTAGGTAGATCATTTAATGCTCTCTGGGCACTAAACTTGTGATGGATTCCACTACAACCTGAACCTGATACTCTAGCTGTGGACTGCTTTAAGTCAACGTATTTCCGGTTCACAATCAAATTTCCCTCGGGATTCCATGGGCGGAATGATGCACAGCAACACTCAGGGTGCCCATAGTATCGCATTAAGCCTTAGAGGTGAAAGCCGGTCCCTGGTCTGAGTGGAATGTTGCTACTGCATATGTACAGCAAAGACTTGCAAATCTTTAATAGCATTTTGAGGTTCAGTTGATTGCTGTGGCCACACCCAAAGAAATAGAGAACAGGAATCAACAGCCACTAAGATAAATTTAAAAGCACCATCCGAATGGAATGGGCCACAATTATCCAAATTGACACATTGTAAGGGTTTGTTGGAACTTAAGTCTGCGGTGGGTGTGCAGCAGTGGACGTTTTAATTTGCGGACAAATGTCACAACTAAGGATATCATTTTTAGTCTGTTTGTAAAGACCGTGCCACCAGCAGCATTTTTGTAGTAAAGAAACTGTAGCTGCCACACCAGCATTGGCAGATGCTAATCCCTCATGAGCTGCTATTATTAACTCTAACCTGCAGTCCCTGTTGGGTCAGAAATGTGGGCTACAGGGATATTTTGAAGACTCAATAGATAGGAGTATTTTGCTGTAAAGCCTTTAGGAAAGGGCTTGCTAATAGCTGAAGCAGTGACTGCAGCCATGATGTCAACATCAATCCTCGTTTTTTGATCACAGCTACTAAAACTGTTTGAACAACCACCTTGGCGGCTTCATCAGCCAAAGAATTCCCTGCAACGTGTATAACAAGTTGATGACTCAATTTATGAGTAACATTAGTCCATTGCAGAACATTTTTAAGTATTGCCACCTTGCCCCAAAGCAATTTATGCTTGATAGTCTTTCCTTTAAAATCAGTACATCCATTCAAGTGCCAGTAAGGGAAATTATCACTAAGTGCCTGGACACAGATATTGGAATTGTACACAATCAGTGTGGGGAATTCAGGATCCATATTCTGTAGTACCAGAATGAAAGCTTTCAATTTAGCTCGTTGTGTGCTGACTGGCTGTGAAGTTGGAGTCTGCCTGGACTCAGCTTTGTAGGTTTTTGCAGCAAGGGGTCCGGTACCCCGGGTGTTGGTGCCTTGCAGCTCCGGTGGGTCCTGGGGCCTCAAGACTTGGTGCAGAGGCCGAAATGACCCTCCAGAGCAGGTGTACCTTTAGATGGCACTCAGACGTCATTCATGCTGGGGAGCTAGACGACACTGGCCCGACTTTGCTGTTTTGGAGACCTGCTGCTGCAGGGAGATAGTACCTCTATCTCGAGGGAGTTTTTGGGCAATTTACAAAGTGGTGGTGACCCTCTGGGGTTTGAGGAGGCCACAGAATGGCGAGACGAGCTGAAGGATGGCAGTTGTCGAGTTCTATGGCGGCAGGCAGGAGTTTGCACCCAAAGTCCACCACGAGGTCTTTAGTTCTCGGGCCAACAGCGGTTCTTCGTCTTCTTGTGTCCGTGTAATCTAAGTTCAGGGTCTGGAGATACAACCTAAATATGGAATTTAGGGGCCTTTACCAGGGAGTGAAAGGTAGTGGCCAATGGGCCCCTTACCTGGGGTGTCTACATCCTCAATTATGCCCTCCTTCTGTGGGAGGGGGACATAGCCCTAGCCCTGGTTGGAGAAGTCCCAACATCTTCAAGATGGTGGGCACTGAAAAATGTGCTTCACCTCGCCTCCAGCACCTTAGGGGTGGAGTTGGCAGAGGGGGGCACGCCTCCTATTCTTTCTAAGTTTTCCCACCTGTCTTCCCACCAAAAGGGGGTGAGGACAGGAGGGGGCCTACTCCTATCAGGAGAGGCTGGGGGTCACGTTTCAAAGGCAGCAAGGCCGCCACAGATTGTTTTTTCTGACCGGGGGAAGGTGTGAACACCTCCGCCCACGACAGGCTTTGTTTTTGACCTCTAAGCGCGCTGGCGCACACCCCATGAGGTCATAACTCTGTCTGGTGGTGACAGGCTGGCTTAGACCAGTCGGTGACCACACTAAGTGTTGGTAGGTTTCAGGGGACCCCTCTAAAGGGGTCCTCTGTGAGCAATTATTAATGAATCTGACACTGGAATCAGTGCAGGTTTATTAAGACCAACCATTCCATAGTACAGTGTAGCCATCATGGAGCTGGGGAACACGTAATGAGTGTCCAGCCCATGTCCTCTTCATAGCTTCCCTGTTCACTTACAATATCCGAGAATCGACATGGTATTGCAAGGGCGTATCTGCTCATGCAGATTGACCCTCACAGGAGACATAGTGCACCTAGCGTTAGGGCTATAAGGCCTGCCAGAGGGGTATCTCACCTATATACCATGCAGTGTTTGTGGGCATGGCACACAGGGATGTGTGCCATGTCGACTCTTCGGTTTTGTCATCATCAAAGCATGCAGTCTGCGATGGCAGGGTGCATGGCCTTGGTGAGGGGACCGTAGGGTGGCACAATTTCTGCTGCTGCCCTTGGGGTCCCTCTTCAGTGCCAATGCCAAAATTGGGGGTTAACCAGGTCCAAAAGAGGCACTTTCCTACATCAACCATCAGAGGCACCCTTGCATACCGACCCCCAGGCCCGCGCTCCAGCTACACCATCGCAGACTTCATTGCACCCCCTAGCCTTAGACTCCAAGGACTACATCTTCCCCTGTGACCTAAATTTCAACATCGATGAACCCAGCGATAAAAACACTGCACACCTTCTCCACAGTATGAGCAGCCTTGGATTGACCCAGATCGTCCATGACCCTACACACACTGGACCCAATTTTCACCTCCAGCAACCGCTTCAAATACAGCCATGTCACAGAACTCACATGGACCAATCACTCCATCGTCTACTTCAGCATCTCCAGGCCCCACACCGCCACCCCCAAGATGACCAATGCCCCCCACCTGAGGTGAAATTAAATCTCAGAGACCAGCTGGGCGAACGCCTTCAACACTTCCAACCCTGCTACCGCCACCAACCTCAAACAGGGAGTGAAAATCTTCAACGCCTTGATCACCAATTGTGCAGACACATCATCCCCATCAAGAGCGACATCCAGAGAAAATCCTCCAAAATGGTCAGCTGGTACACCCAAGAATTCAGAACAGCGAAACAGCACAGCAAACAGTTGGAGAGGAGATGGCACGCCAGCAAGGACACCTCCAACAAGGCAGTCTTCAAGACCTCCCTCAACCTCTACCACTGCCTGCTGAGGGCAACAATGTAGACAGTCCTTGCCGCATGCATCAAATCCAGCACCAAGGAACTTTTCAATATCGTTAAGGAATTCTCCAACCGGGCTGCCAGCGAAAACATCATCATACCATCTCAGGAGCTGTGAGACAACCTCGCCCACTTTTTCCACAACAAGATCACAACCATATACAGAAACCTCGAACCCCAACCCACACCTACGGACTTCCTCAACAGATATGCCACCACTGTAACTGACACGAACCACACACTGACCACCTGGAACATCCTCTCCACCCAGGACACCACCTCCACCATGAAATCCATCCACTAAGCTCCCACAGACCCATGCCCGCACCACATCTTCAACCTCGGAAACCAAAGGATCAGCTAGGAACTCACCACCCTACTCAACACCTCTATCACCACCCCAACATTTCCAGATGCTTGGAAACATGCCGAAGTCAGACCACTACTCAAAAAACCCTCCGCCGATCTCAGCGAACTCAAAAACTTCTGGCCTATCTCCCTGCTCACATTACCAGCGAAGGTGCTAGAAAAGATCATAAACAATCAACTCATGACACACCTGGAGTAGAACCAGCTACTCGACGCATCCCAATCCTGCTTCTGCAGCAATCGCAGCAACAAAACCGCCCTGATCGCAGCTACTGACAAAAACCAAACCCTCCTCGACCAAGGAGAAACAGCAGGTTTGATCCTCTCGGTAGCCTTCGACACCGTATCCCACCACATGCAGATCGAAAGACTCCACCACATCAGCATCCAAGGGGACGTGCTCAGATGGATCACCTCGTTCCTAACTGGAAGGAACCAGAGGATCGACCTCCCACCTGTCACCTCTGAACCCAGGGGGATCACCTTTGGTGTTCCCTAGGGCTCATCCGCACGCTCTTCAATGCACATATGACTCGGGTGTCCAACATCGTCAGATCCCACGGTCTCAACATAATTTCCTACGCAGGTGACACCTAACTCATTCTCTCACTCACCGACGACACCACCAGAACCAACTTCCACAGATGCATGACAATTGTCGTTGACTGGATGAAGAACAACTTCCTGTAGCTGTACACAGACAAGACGGAAGTACTGATCTTTGACAACAGCAGCAACACATGGAACGACTCCTGGTGGCCATCAGACCTTGGACCCACACCCACTCCCTCCGACCATGCCAGAAACCTCAGAATCATCATTGACAACAAGCTCACCATGAAATCACAGATCAACGTCGTCTCCTACGCCTGCTTCTTCACTCTGCGCACGCGATTCACACCGTGACACAGGCCTTTATCATCAGCCGACTGAACTACGGCAACGCCCTCTACATAGAAATCACTGCTTACCTCCTACAGAGACTTCAGACCATACAGAACACCGCATCCAGACTCATCGTCGACCTTCCCCAACGAACCCACATCACACTACACCTTGGGCAACTCCACTGGCTTCCCGATCAGAAGAGATGCCAATTCAAGCTGCTGACCCACACACACAAGGCTCTACACAACCAAAGGACCTGCATACATTAACCACCACCTGAACTTCCACCAACCGTCGAGAAGACTATGCTCTGCCTCCCTTTCACTTGCCCATACTCCCTGCATTTACTGAAGCAGAAGTGGAGGACGCTCCTTCTCCCACATCGCAGCAAAGAGCTGGAACAGCCTCCCCACGCAACTCCAGACCATCACCTCACTTTCGGAATTCCGAATGGCCCTCAAGACCTGGCTGTTCGAATAAGCCTCCAGGACCGGCAAGTGCCTGGATACCCTATCGGGTGATTAGCCGGGATTTATAAATCCTCATTGATTGATTGAAATGCGATTTATAGGCAATTGGCACTGTTTCACCTTCATTGAATAAAACATACGTGTATCTAGTGGAACCTGCCACTATACGGATTACCAAGTTGGTTGTATAAACACAAGTGTGTAAATGTTTAGACTCGAGCTTGTCAGCCTGTAACTTTCTGAAAATATCAGTGTCAGTAGTCCAATGTTTATTAGAAAAATCTGGACAAATTAAATTGTACAACGGTTTCACCCGTTGTGCATAATTTGGCATGTAGGTCCTACCAGCGTTTAGGAAGCCTAAAATAGATTGAAGCTTTTTCAATGTATTTGGTGTTTGCAAGCGAGCACATTTCTCTACAAAATGTGGTGCTAGGCTTTTGCCTTCATTTGACAACTCGTATCCCAAAAATAGGATACTGAAAGATTTAGGAAAATTGTATTTATAGCCATGTTCAGCGAATCCCAATGTTACGTGATCCACCTTGGCCAAATGTGTGTTTAGATCATCATCTGTAAGGTAAATGTCATCAACATATGACAATGCTTCAGAATCAATTTCTTGGAGAATTGATGTTACACGGGCAGAAAACAACCTGTACTTTTCTTATACCCTTGTGAATGCTACAGAATCTTCTGTGGGCCCGTGCGCTGTGATGGCTGTTAAGTCGCGGCTATCAAGTGTATATTTTGACACAAAAAACATTGGAAATATTCAATGTAGTTTTATATATATATATAAAAATATATATATATATATAACTACATTGAATATTTCCAATGTTTTTTGTATATATATTTTTTTTTTATAAACAATGTTTATCAATCTTGTGCATTTTGCACTGCAAATGTGTGTGTGTGACTGTTTAGTTGTCTGTAGTCTAAGGCTATACGATAGGAATGATCTGGTTTAAACACAGGAAAGAAAGGATTATTCATGGGGGAGACACAATGCTTGATCACACCTTGATATTATAACTGTGATAAAATCTTCCTAACAGGGCGTTTAACCTCATGTTTAATGCGTATTGTGCTTGTGGGCTGGACTGTATGGGTATAATATGATATGGGTTGCGATATAGTGTTTGCGTTTGAGCAAGGGCCCATTCTGTAGTATACCCAGTTTTTACATCTTCGGGAACAATGACCGAAAAGGAAGGTGTAATTACATCCTCTCCCTATGGGACTTTTATAACAATCTCGAGAGGCCAATCAGTGTCAGCCAAAAGAATGTTGTAGTCATTAGTTAAGAATGTGGTCATTAGTAGGTCTCACCACCAGAAACTCTTGAAGAGTCTGAACTATGGTGACCTCTACTGTGCTGTGGAGCAGGGTTCTCTCCCATTTCTTGTTCTGAAGAAGATTTATGAGTATTTGTGGCATATTTATTATTTGAAAAACTATAGACCAATCTCTCTTCTCTCCTATTTAGCAAAACTACTAGAGGCACATGTGCCCACTATCTATGTGCTTCATAGAGGACTCTAAATTCCTCGACCCCTACCAGGCAGGCTTTCGACCCACCCACTCAAAAGAAACTGTAATTCTCTTTGTAGTGGACGACATGAGAGAAGAAGCAGATAGAGGCAATACCCAAGCACTGGTCCTCTTTGATTTACCAGAGGCCTTTGACACGGTGGATCATGCAATATTGATAGACTGTGTCACGGCTGCAGGACTACAGGGTATTGCTTTAGAGAGGATGAAATCTTTTCTCAAAGACTGTGCCCCATCAGTCCGTCTCTTTCCCTATTGCTCATCCAAGGTTGAACTAAATTGTGGTGTACCACAGGGATCTTCCCTATCCCCTCATCTTTTTAATCTCTACATTCGTACTCTGGTATATTCCCTTCAGCAGTGGAAGGTGAAAATATAGAACTACAGTGACGATATGCAGCTGAGTTCTTTCAAAATACTGTGCTATACATTAGAAATTGGATGAATAGTGATCAGTTGAAGTTGAACTCGAACAATACAGAGGTTGTCGTTACAAACAACAAGATCAACCATTTGGAATCCCTCCTACTGGCCGCCCGAGATGGGATCACCTATACCCAAGAAAGCTGTAAAATGTCTGAGAGTCCAAATCGATGAGGATCTTTTCAAGAAGTCACAGATAGGAGCAGTGAGTTCCTCATGTTTTCTTCAACTTAGGAAAATTAGGAAATTTGTCATTCTTGAAGCTGCAATCCAAGTCATTATTGCTTTAGTCATATCAAGAATTGACTATGCAAATGCTCTCTGTCTGGGACTTCTAATAGGCCTAAATTGCAGGCTTCAAATGGCGCAAAATCAAGCAGAGAGGCTGATCTTTCGACAACCCAGGTATTGTAACACGAAACCTCTGATGGAGGAGCTGCATTGGCTCCCTGTATCCCAGCGTACCATTTTCAAAACAGGCTGCACTATTTTTAAATCATTTCACAATAAAAGCCTGGTCTTTATATCCTCAAGAATCCAGAGCTACACACAGAAGCATAATCTCAGATCGGCCCACCTGAACCTTTTAACGGTACCAAGATTCAAGAGGAAGAGGTTGGGCTGAGCAAGTTTTTCGGTGATCGCCCCCCACACATAGAACTCCTTACTTCCTGATATTAGATCTGCAGCCAACTATATGAGCTTCAGGAAGCGCCTGAAAACCTGTCTGTTCAGACAAGCATATCGCTAACTTCCTGCTAGATGTTGCCTCTCTTTACCTCAGCACCAAGAAACCTTTTTGCTGTATGTGCGCTCTACAAATGCCTTATAACATATAGCATAACATTTAGTGGAAATTCAGGCCACTTTCCTTTTTTTTTATTGTGCTTTTTGTTGTGGAAGTTTCTCTTCCTTATTTTTGGTGACATCTGAAGAGTGGTGCGAGTCCCTTTTAGGTTCACATACAACTCCTGTATGCGCTTGCCTCGTACCTCTCTCTCTCTGACCATCTGTCTGCAGAATCCTGAAAAGAACGAGAAGGAAATGTATCAGAATACTGATACCTATCAGGCTGTTTAAGTGTATCTCTGTTGCGTGAATTATAAAGTTTTTCTATGGATTCTGGTTGTAGAGATCCACTCCGCGTTTTTGCTTTAGCTCTATTTTTGCCCCAGCGTTTAATAGAAGACACAAGTGTCTGCTTGGTAGTTTTGGCATCAGATTTGCTTTTAAGTTGCGACTTATTAGGCCTGGTTCCGAAACTGTCATCACCTATAGATGTATAGATTTCAGAAATAATTTTAGGGAGCTTGCGTTCCTGGTCTGCTACTGGAAGTGTAGCAAGACTTTGGCATATCGCCAAGGCAGCTGCCTTCCCCTTAAAATTACTTAAAATAATTGAACACCATGGCAAAGTAGACAATGAGTTTCATCCCCAAATCGAGGGCAGGGGCCGTGCCATGTTCAGCCTGAATCTGTTTTAGGACTTCAGATAAAACAGTGATTGGCGGAGTACCATGTGTGATGGTATAAATAGCTGCAAAAACAACTGTACTCCACATATTACACTCCTCCACAGTGGGAACCATCCCAAGTGAAAGGCACATAGTGGGAATTCTGAATTTACCCTGGGGTTCTGTATGGGGAAACACTGCCTCAAGCTAATTTGTTTTTTGTGCAATCCAAAACGGAATTTCCTTCCTCTTGGTAGGGATTTTACCGATAATGGCATTAATAGTTTTATAGGACTAATAGCAGGCATAGCCAATTGAGCCTGTCCAGCTTGAGGAGCCCTTGCTGGGGCAGTGATTGTATGGAGAACATACTGTATTTGACGTTGATATAGTCAATTAACTGGTTTAAAAGAGCAAGCATGTTACTCTGTTGCAATTGTTGTGGATTAGAATAAGCCTGCATTAGCAGGCTTTATAGCCGGCTAAGGCTGACCAGGTCACCCCATCATTACTGAGAGGACCCAGTCTGACATTTTGTATTGTGTGTTGGGGTGCGAAATATTTGTGAATTGGCATTGACTGCAGGAAAGTCTACCCAGGAATAGAAAACTTCACATCTGTATGCTTTTTGCGCCTCAACCACAAAGGCAACTTCTCCACCAGTATTGGGGAGCTCATGTATAGTTAAGTGTGCAGTTACTGCTTGTCTGCAATTTACAAGAATAACCACTGCAAGGGCCATGTTTACTGAATGGAATTCAAAAAAGGAAAATACTTTAGAGAGCAGTCCTTTTAAATATTCAAGCTTGATTAACCCACAGACAGATTCCCAAGTATATCGTGGAAACAGATCTAACCCTTTTGATTCACTCATGCATGTCCAAAGTGTCACAAAGGAAAGATACCATGTTGTATTTTCCAACATTTAATGAAAAGCTCTAATCTTTGCAAATAAAACATGAACTGTGATTTTAAGAAAGATGAGATGTTATTGCAATGAGCATTGTTAGGATAGTGAAAAATACAAACAATTCAATCATGGTAATTGTTCATAACGTTGCTAATGTTACTCCTATCTATTGCTAGCCTCTATGACAGTGGTTCTTAACCTTTTGACTTTTATGGACCCCCACTGAATCACTCCTGGGATCGAGGGAACCCCACTGAGTCATTATTAGAAGCTGTGGACCTCCGGCGTACGCAGTTTCTATGATTTGAGACTCAAAACGATACACAAAAATACAAGAACAAGCATACAACATACAAATGCACAAATATTGAAATATTTTTTTAATTCACGATCACATATAGAAAAAGATTTTACATTTTCAATTTGGCATCATTATTTGTATCTTTTCTTAATTTTAATGTATAAATTGTATTATTCTTTAATTTTGTAACACTGTTTCGGACTCAATGATTAGGCCTCACTGACCCCCAGGGGTCCTCGGACCACAGGTTAAGAACCACTACTCTATGCTAAAGAGAGCATATTGGGAGTACCCACATGCATGGTCTGTTGGACTGGTCTAACCCCATAACTTGATGGTGTATGTCAGGAAGCCAGGATCAGTGCATCCGCAGGGTACAGCTAACTTCTTTCTCAGGATGAAGATCAAAGACAGCACGTCTGCATCTCAGCAGCTTTCTATGATGACTTCAGCAGAAGCGAACCTCTCCCCGACTTCAGCACGGGCGAGGTGTTGTAATAAAACAGCAAGCTAATCAAACTGTGTCAAAGGTGCAGGACTACGTGTTAATTAGACTGAAGCAGACGAGTCGTCTCTTTGTGAGCACAGAACATAAAACAATGCCTCATGTTCTGATTTTGTATGACCCTGGAACTAACTGTGCAACTACCGGGCGACAATACCTATCAGGAAATGTGTACAAGGGCCACTCTGCAATAGAAAAACATGCACAAAGCACCACTGGAAAATTACGTTTACACAAAAACTAAAACGGAAGCTAATTGCAAGCCACATAACACACTTTCTTTCGATTAGTAGCACTAGGGCTATGGTTTCTTCGATTAATGGGGGATGTATTTGACTGGCCTGGATATGGTTTACCTTAGTGACCTATAGATTCTATATATGTACCTATATTATCTTTTATGTTTCGAAGTGATTTTAGTGTTAATAAAATTGATGGTAGTGATAACTGGTTATCTATCAGAAATGGGAGGAATGAACCACATAAGTCTCAATACCAGAGTGTCAGAACTTTTTGCCTCATAAACCCTCAACCACACGTTCACAGACTGCGGTATATGTAATCGACGCTTAGTGTGGTTCCGTGGATAGCCTAATCATCGGGTCTTGTCATTTGAGTTTCCCGGATAGTGTGTTATTAGTGAGTGGAAGCACTCGCCCGTCTTCGTCAGTGAGCACAGTTGGAGAGATGCATGCAGAAACACTGCGCAGGACGGTTTAAAGCCAAGCTTAAACCCCTGTCCTACATTTCTCCACACCATGATGCAAATAAAATGCACATTTAAGTTCTAGGCCTAAAGACCATACCTATAACCATGTTCCGTCTGGACCAAAGTGTGCTCACCGACTAAAGGCGGGTGAGTGCTTCCACTCACTAATGTTATGTTATCAGAGTTTATAGCGCGCACAGCTACTCAAAAGAGTGTCCCGGCGCGAGCCCAAGAATCAGCAGGAAGAGGGAAAGAAGACAGTAAAGACACAGAACCAGCTCAGTTAAAAAGGACAGTTTTAAGTTTCTTCCTAAATTGGGTAGAGTTCTGTAAGCTGCGCAAGTCAAAAGGGAGGGAGTTCCAGGTCATAGATGCCAAATAGGCCAGGGAACTGCCACCTTTCTTTACCCTTTCTTTACACACTATCCTTGAAGCCCTGAAGTATAAGGCCTCCATATATATTTCTTTGGTCCTGACAAAGGCCATAGACCCATAGGGGCTGTTCCAGGCCGAAACATGTCGACCCAACTACTAGGTGTTGTGGACCAGTGACTCATCCACTAAACCGCTTTGTTTTTAGACTTATCCCTATCCTAATCTTTTCCCTCCAATAAAGATTCACCTATAGGATAGGAGATAAATTTATTCCACTCACCACTGTCAACATCTAGACAGTCTCCCTCCTGGTAGGAGATTTTGTTGTTGCTTGTAGAACGGGACACTCAAGTTACAAGACCCGATGCTGATGCTATCCACTGACGCACACTAAACGGAGATTACATACACCGCAGTCTGTGAAAATGTGGTTTAGGGTCTCCAAGACAAAAAGTTCTGAGACTCTGGTAATGAGACTTACGTGGTTCATTCCCCCTCTTTCTGATAGATAACCAGTACCTCTTGGAAGTTGAATGAACCCCTGCTTCTTCCTCCCTCCACTTTTTTGATTGGTAGTGATAACTGGACATTATATGATTTAATCAAGGCTTCCAACACCAAATTTCATAAGGTTTGCTTTCATAAAGATCTTTTAAAACTATGATGTATATTGCATAAAGTGGAGCTGTTAGTAAAAGAAAGTGATAATTCAGACAATCTTTATTCCTTGCTTTTGAAAAGGGAATATATAGATGTATTGAGAGGGAAGAACTATGAGTATTACCCAAATAATTGGGGGCAAATGTGTGATTAATTCTAGGGATCTGAAAATGTGGGTTCGTCAGGCGTCCTAGGATAAATGGGTCCTTCACCATGCAATCCTTTATGGGTATGTTAAAGCTACATTTACAGTCCAGGATTATGTGGTGGACCAAAATTTTGTTGAGTACCTCAATACCAATAATATAAGAAAAATATCTATTTTGAAATTAAATCAGACTGTCACCCCTGAGAACTTTCCAGATGTACTAATTAGGAGCACCTTCAACTAGACAGTTCAACTTTGTGTTATGTCACTCCACCACCATAATCTTGGAAAGGACAAACTGTAAAAACCATTCAGAGTGATTCAGCTAACCTCTCTATCGCTTAATTGGGCTGATCGATGTTGTTGCTAAAGTTTATGCCAAGCACATTCTGTCCTCCCTCTCCGAATGGGTGACTGATATTAATATGATCCCTGTAGAACAAGGAGGTTGGGGGCGATCACTTTTTCTTTCTGGGCTGTTGCATAAAAGTTAATGGAGCCTATTGGGACGCTTTTTTATTGTTTCGTTATCTTCCATGCAGTTTAGTCCTAGTGGTTAGGGAGAATTCGGTGCAAACTAGAGTACTGGAACATTTGTGGCTTGTAAGCTCTCTCTCCTATAGGTGCTGGATATTGGTAATTTTGCTTGGATGGGAGTTGAGTCCCACAGTCTTCTTACGAGGCGAGTAGAGGTACCTAATGGATTAAAACAAAAACAACGTTGTGTCCCGGCTCTTTTATGGTCTGACCTTTATTTAGAAGACCTTCCTACTGTATTGTGGATTGATCACTCTTTTTCTTCTACAATGAATATTCCCAGTTTGTTGTACACAGGCAAGTTAGTAATTTTTGATGTAACACTAAACGGTTTGCAACATAAATGAGAGGTTCTGGGGTAGTACTTTACACCGAACCATTATATGGTAAATATGAAAATACTAGATTTTGGTAGTCAAAAATCTAAATTCTCCTTGAATCTTAATGGTTTCAAAATAGGTTCATAATTTCACATTTGAGCTTGCGGGCCATTTTAACCCTCTTTTGACTTGTGTGCTTGTGAGCAGAAGGATAGTGAAAAGATAGTAAGGGTGATCTTGCACCCTCATTATCCAAGCCATTCGTTGTAATCGTACTGAAGGGAGACGTTCATAAATTAATATTGTCTACTACTCTGTAATTTCAACAGTTTTTGTAGAATGTATTTTTAACAATTTGTGTTCCCCCTATAAAATTTATTGGATTAAGTTTGATTAAAAAAAACACTAGAACAGAAAAACAGAATGTTGTTGTTCCCTCTAAGAGCTTCTTGACTAAAGCCCACTCTGACCTGAACCATCAGTCATGGTAAGGAGGAGACCCCTATGATGAAGCATGCCATCTCGGTTGGTGATGGTTTCCTTTTAAGGAATAGTTCCTTCTTTACTTATAGGTACCACCCCAACTTCTTCAAGGAGTCCAGGTCTGTCACACTATGTTAATATTTACACATGTATATCTGCATCTTCTATTTAAGCAGGATACTTTCACTTTCAAGTCAGCTAATGATTAGTAAACATGTGCTTCGTAGATGTTGCTTTGAGGTAGGGTTGTCATTTATGTTTGTTAGACTTAGAGCTCATTTAGGTTTAATGCACTGTGATATTATGAAATAATGTATTTTCCCTCTTTTATTATTGTATGTACTGTTTCATAGACTGTCTGATGAAAAAGTTACTTACCTTTGGTGACGATCTTTCTGGTGGATATCTACCTTCAGATTCCTCACTTGTAGAACAAAACCCCAGGTGTCAGACTGGATTCAGAAACTTCAAAGCAACAAGGTCACCGGTTGAGGGTGCCGTATTCAGTCTGCACTGAAGTGACGTCAAGCAACACCACCAAGACCATAAAGCACCCCCGTACATTGGCATTTCCCTCTATTTTTTTACCAGCCTTCGTGGCAAGATTTGGGCAGATTAACATTGATGCACTGGTCTCAATAATGGCCTTCCAGGCTGGAATACAATGGAACACCTGCCCTCCCACAGGCTCCTTGTGGGTTTGGCAAAGCAAACTAGGCCCTTTTTCCTTGTTGCGGGGAGAAAAAGAGGAGGAGGATTGCAAGGTGGATCCACTGCATTTACCTCTACCATGGCATCTGTACTGCCAGATGATTGGATTTTGCTGCTGAAGCGCCGGTGTGTACTGCCAGGAGCGAAAGGAGGAGCCTTGTCCAGAACTGCAAAAGCTGCAAATAGATTAGGTACTTGGCCGGAGGCGGAAGCTGAAGGCCAAAAGAATTGGCCGTTGCTTTACAGGCCTTATACTGCTCCAGTGCCTATCTTAGAACAAGCACACGCCGTCGAAGGAGAACTACATCAGGTTAGCCTGGCCATCGCATGAGATATTAGATGCCCTGAGCCAAGCGTGGCAACACACTGTCACGGAGGTACCCATAGCCCTGGCAACTGAATCTGCGGTGTCCAATCCAGTCTTAATAATATGGTGGAAGGCATTTTGCCATCTGCAAAGAGCGCCTGAAAGTCCTCCTTCATATCAGCAGGAACATGCATAAGGATCATCTGGGTCATGTCCCTCAAGGCGTGGTTGTAGCAGGCAAGAAGGCAGTTGAATTTGCGTGAGTGCAAGGCCATACTCCCCACAGAAAAGGCCTTCTTTAACCAGGCTTCTGACCGTTTCGCCTCCCTGTCAGAGAAGGCTGTAGGTAAAGCACAGTCCAATTGAGTCCCTGAATAGGAGGCCTGAATAACCAAACACTCTAGGGAAGGATGCATGTAAAGAAAGGCTGGATCACCAGGTGCAGAGCGTTAACGGCGGGCTATGAGGTGATTGACCGCTAGAGGAGAGGAAGGCTTCTCCCATGCCGCCATAACAGGTTCTAGTAAAGCCTTCTTGAAGGGAAGAATGGGTTCTGAAGTGGTCAATGAGAGCAGGGGGACCTCAATGAGAACTTTGGTCATCGTCTCCATCGTTTACAATTGCAAGTTCAACACCTCTGTGGCTTTGAACATGAGGCACGACCTCTGGCGCTGGTGGTCCAGTGTGGAAGTCCATAGCCACCTCGGGTGATGTTCCCAGCCCGCTGGCTGAAGACTGGCCCTGAAAATCAAGGGTTTCCTTATCCGGTGAAATGCTCTGCTGGGTCAGAAGCTGCCCCAAAAACTTCATGTAGGCGTGCTCAATGGGCCTCGCTCTGAGAGTGAATCTGAGGCTTGATGTTGGATTGCGGCACTGAAGGCGTAGCGTCTGAAGCTGTAGGTGGTGGAAGCACTGTCCATCTTAACGCCTGCGGCACCTAGAAGTGGAGCAGCAGGTCAAAGCAATGTAGAGCCGGGTCCGACGGAGCGGCGCCGAAGGGCGTCATCTGAAATGGCATGAAGAGTGGCAGACGCTGTGGGGCAGTCGGGCCCGAAGGTGAAGATGGCACAAATAGTGTTCAGGAACGCTGCCGGGTCAAATACTGGAGCCTGGATTATGGGAGGAGCTGGAGCCAGTGCTGAAGGTACGATCGAAAGGGTCTGGGTATGGGGGCCTGTCTGGGGCCGGGCCCACAGGAAGAGCAGGGCTTTGCGGAGGATCCAGTGGTGTCAAGTCGACAAGCTCCAGTTCAGAGGATGAAGGTCCTGTGGGAGACAGAGAGCGACAAGGAGGCTTAACTTCTGAATGCTTCTTTTCCTTTCTTCTATGTTTCCTCTTTTTCTTGGTCGAAGACAAAGAGGGTGAGTGGCAATAGTGCCGGTAAAGTTTCCGGCATGTGTGTTCATCCTACTCTTGGGCCATGAATAGCCTGGCCTCCCGCTCCTTGATGGCCTTGGGACGCATACCTAGGCACGAGGAGCAACCCTTTTAGTTGTGGTCAGACCCCCATGCACTACACAGACCTCATTAGGGTCTGTAATGAGCATCTCCCCCTGACAGTCCCTGCAGGGTTTAAACCCAGACCTTTTGTAGGGCGACATTGTGGTACTGCTTTTATGTTAAATTTGGTGAGGAAAATTTCTCTGAGTGAAGCTCCGGATCTGAGTTGAAGGCACGGAAAAAAGGGAACTGATGTCGATGTGGGAGCTTTATGGCCTCAGTAGCGCACCCAACGTCACTTTCGACGCCAACGGAGTCTCTCTACTGGCCACCTCATTGCTTTGAAGTTTTAGGGTCCAGTCTGATGCCTGAGATTTGTTCTACTAGTGAGGTATTTGCAGGTAGGAGTATCCATTAGAAAAACATTTACTGAATTGACAGATGTTTAAAGAAGTTATTTTTAGAAACAATATATGTAATTTAAAGTGTACCCGTAATTTTGCTGCATTTAATGCTTTAGGAACAAATTGTATCCTTTTCAGTTCCTGGAGAGTATTATACAAAGATGTTGCAGGGAAGATATTTTGTTAATGGAACATATGGCTCTAAGCCTAAAAATGACAACATTTAGTTATTTTAGCCTAAACAAGTTCATAATTCCGGTGTTCATTTGAATGTTCGAGATGTATTTTGATAATGGGCTAGGAAGTGCTTCAACAGTTTATGAAGGGATAAGGAACTCTATATTTTACTGTTTGTTCCAAATGGCAAAGTTCAGTTAGTCTTTCCGTTGAAATGTGAAATCCATCAACAATGTATAAAGGGTAAAGGAATAGCAATATATTTTATTGTTTGTTCTAAATTGCACCATTCAATCAGGGTTTCTGTTTATAATGCATTTTTTTAAACAATCGTGTTACATCGAAAAAATCATAGCAACATATTTAAAGATATACATTACTAATTTTGATAAAATAGTGCAATTGAAAGTGAATCATGCATGTGATATAGTTCCTTGGTGAAGACTCGGTGAAGTAAATCTTGACCCTCGATTACCAGATGTTTACTCAGTGTCTTAAAAAAAATATGCGTTCATCTATATTTTTCATGTCTGTGTAGTGATTTATATGATCATACTCTTCATTTCCATGTACCATGCTATTGTGTAAAACTAGCATTGAACCAACATTTGGAAACTTGGATTAAAAGTAGGACTGGACGAAAAAAAAGCTCACAAATATGTAGTGAAGCTGACTTATGAGGGTGTGGGGGTTACCTAAGCATATTTCAGAGGTTTTAATCTAATTTTGGCAAAGCATTGCCTTTATGTAATGGGCCGCAGTTAACTCCATTGACTTGAATGTGGAGGTTTGTCTGTTTGCTAAATAACATTTTCTAATTTGGTTACCTCTGGAGAAATATAATTTGGAAATTCATAACACTTGTATCAAAAACATAAAATAAATTATCTAGATTTTTTTAGCTTAATAAATTTGTTCGTCATGCCCCAAAACTGCTGCATCATAGAAAAGCTGTGAGTCAAATATCTTAATACCTGAATAAATTGTTTCAAAGCGCCCCTCTAAATTCATGGCTAAAGATGAGGTAAAGTTATACATGCATTTTTGAGTACTATTACGTGTTAATTCTGTGAGAACTGAACACCCACAAACAAATTGTTCTTCATGGTCTATATACTCCTGATCACATTCACGTTGTGGAAGAAATTTATTTTCCTCCGTCCAAGCCTGCTGATGAGTCAAGATCAGTCTTGCACATACTGTGCCAGGTATGTCAAGTAAGAACATTAGCATGAGCAACAGTGGGTAAAATGTAGCCTCATTTTCTACAGATCAGAACGATCAAAAGTCATTAAAAATTACATTATTTACTTCAAATTGTATGTCCAATGGAACTAGCTCAGGATCAGTGTTCTTATTTCTTCGTTATTAGAATTATTACTAATGTGTAATTATAAAGTACACGTGCACCTTGAAGGGCATTTTGGCGCAGAAATCCGACAGTTAAAGTTGGTTTGATGTTTTATTTTGCAGTTACCTTGCCTTAATTTCGCTTCCTAATGGTTGGTACAGTCACAACACAAATTCATTTCCAAACATTACCATATTGTTTGTGTTTTTACAAGTTAATATACTGTCATTTGTACGTGTAAATGTTTCCCTTACATGCATTCAATTAAACATTTTTTTTTTCTTCAAATTTATGTTTTCCTATGTGTAGGTTCTGGTGAACTAAGTTCAGACTTGATAGATATTAGTCCAGCCAGAAGGAGAATTAGGACTGCTTGCAAGTGTGGGTCTGCGCATTGCCGAGGGTATCTCAATTGAAGTTTCAATTGATGGACTAGTCACTTGAATGAGAAACTTAATTTTCCATTATGTTAGTTATCAAATGTTCCTCAAAATTGTTATTTTTCTGATAATATCTTTTGACAAAATTGCATTATTCACAGAAAGGAAAGGTAGGTAACCGAAAAAAACGACTAATCCAGTATCCTAAGTTGCCATGTGTGTAGAGATCAGTAAGCGGTTGAATAAAAGTTGATGCTTTCAATAAAAGACTATTTTTATGTTCATGTTAATCTTGTGTTCTTTCATTGTGGTATTTGTTGATTCACTGCAAATAAAAAATACATATATCTCCTGTGTCCATTTCACTAATATTGTACTATTTTTATTTAACATAATGCAAAATACACGCATTTAGCTTCATCCATTTGATGAAAAATGCCAACTATTTTATATAAATGTCTTAAAGTGTTTTTTTTTTTTTTGCACAATGTGATAACATTTTCTCTACACTTCTAACCACCGGTGCTATTGCAGGGTTTGTACAATTTATTTTATTTTATTTATTTATTTGCTGAGTTTTATATAGCGCTGGCTAGACCCGGAGGTATCAGAGCGCTTTACATGAGGATTAGCGAGTTACAAAATGACATCAGTTACAGAAGCCTAGTTTCACATAGGGAAAAAAACAGTGTTACACGTTAACAAGAGTTACTATAGCATAGAATACCATATACACACGTCATATGGGGAAAAGAAGGTAGAGGGGGAAAAGTAAAAAGGGGTGGGAAGAAGATCGGGCCAGGTAGAACCGGCAAAGGGGAAAGTACTTCAGGGGAGCCAAAAGTCAATGTGAAAGTCAAACAAACCGGCTAGGAGATCAACAATCATAACATCCAGTGTCGCGGTGACTGAGCAAGATGTGAGGGGAGTATGAGACCCAAGGGGGGGGGGGTGGTCAACTCAGGATAAAGGTCAGTCAGGCGACAACAGGGCGTAGTCCTGCGGCATGTTGAATCGGATTGAAGCCGCCAAGATGGAGGACCCGGGTCACGGGCACCGATGGCATTAACACAAAATGGCGGGACATGCAAAAATCCAATCCACAAAACCACAAGGGAGCTGGCTCCACGGAGCAGAGCTGGGTGGGGGGGGGTAGCTACCGAAGCAAGGAGGGAGGAGGGCTGGAGGTTGCCGATCAAACTCAGGTCATTTACATGCACACAATTCGGGGCAGCAGGGGCCGCAGACTCGTCGATTCGGTATGCCGCAGAGTCACCTCGGGCGCTCAGGTAGTAGCCCCAGAAAAGGGGGGGGCAGCAGCGGGGACCAAGAGGGCGCTCCTCCCCCGACTCGAGAAGTGAAAAACAAGCTCGGAACACTGGATCGCAGTGCCACGGAACTCCCTCAGCTGCATCCATGCTGGAGGAAACAACACTTGCGCGTCCCAGTCGCCATTCCTGAAGGCGCAAAGCAGGGGGTCAGGCAACTGCGGTTAAACCTGGGAAAGGCAGGAGACGGCCGGAGGGTTGATCCCCAGCCCATCCCCTCCATAGCCACCCAGGCATCTCCATCGGGCGTCGGCCACTCAGAATTGCATCCGTCATCGGCAGATCCTCGGTAAGCCGTAGGCAGGCGGAGGCGGAAGGAAACAGAACGGAGAGACGAAGGAAAGTGTGCCCAATGTCCGGCTGGGTAGGTGACGGCCGAGGGGGTCCACAGCCAGTCTCCTCTATAGCTACCTAGGTAGCTCCACCGGGCATCGGCCACAACGCTAGGTCTCCGCGGTCGGCGGCACACACACGGGGAGCATGACACTGCCAATACTATTAATGTGCTGATGTATTATAATTAGTAGGTTTCAAAAACGTGAACTCCTTGGATTAGAGTGCCATTTAATAGCATTAATGTAAGAAAGTGGACTATTAGTTGGTGGTGGGTGATAGTCCACCACAAGTAATGATAGCACTATTCTTGTTAGGTCCTGTAAAGGCTTCACTTATTTAAATTTGAGTTAAACCCCTGGTAACTTTGACACAGAGCAGACAGGCTTAACCTCATTCATTCTCATTCAATAACTTTATTCGATCCAATTAAAAAACAGATCATAAAAGTACAATACAGATTGATAATAACAATACATAAAATCTTAGTGGGAAATGCAGGATAAAAATGACATTGAGGAGTCCATATTAATAACACTTCAAGCCTAACATTACCCAGAAAACTAAGTAATTAATTAATACCACAGGTAGATGAAATGAACGCTAAAAGCTTCACTCAAGGTCCACCATGTAGACAATTGCCTACTTACTTATTCACAGCGCGATTAACATATCTGAGTTCAGAATTCCTATCGATCAACATCTTCCCATAAAGTGTATAGAACCTACGATATCAAAGATTAATTATACACAATACAGCCATCACATTTAAAAACCCCTAAAACAGGTACTAATTACCTTATATAAAAAAAGATATTTTTAAAAATGATGACAATTCTCCCCTCAAAAATCCCTCTTATTAGCTCCATAAAGTGCTGAGTGATAGGTTATAGATCAGATAGGCTCCTAGAGCTTCTGTGACTTCTCAGCTAAACACAGTTTCTTGCTTCTCATACATGGCCCAAAGAAATATAGCTAAAGAAAAACAAACAAATGGATCATTACGTTTTTTAAGAAAGTACAAAGCAGTGAGACATTGAGTAAAATTATAACGTCGCAAAAGAGGTAAAATGCATCTTGATCTTTGTTTCTTATAGAAGCCACAGAAGAAAAATAAGTGAAGGTCAGATTGCTCAAAGGTATTGTTGCATGGGCAAGTTGTCAGTTCGTTAAAACTATACCTCTTCGCAGGGAAACCCGACATCAAAGGGATTAGGTTCATTCGGAGTCTCACCAGAATGAATCTATGCTGAGGGTTCCTTACTTTTTCTAAATATGAATACTCTCCCTCCGTGAAAGGCAGGGTCATTTGGTATAGCATTACAAAGGATTTTGCATATTTTTTTTCCTTTCTTTCATAATCTGCCTTGGATAAAAATAATGCCTTTAATCTTGATTTTGGAAATTTAATGCAGGAGCTAGGGTTCATGAATAAATTGGCTAGTCCTAAAGAAGTCAGAGTGGTCCTGGCATACTGCAACCATGTAATTTTATGTACATTATCCAATGACTAGCAGTTTTTTTTTAATAGTTTGAGTTAGATTGAGCGTGTCCCTTCTCCAAATTGAGTGCCATAGCAGAATAGGTGCAAGTCTTATTATATCAGTCAGATATGGAAAACTAAGTTCTAGATGGCAAACATAATTAGAGCAAGAACCAGGAAGGGACACGACTCTTTTAAAGCAACCATCCTCTATCTTTTGGAGAGAGTCTATTGGCACCATTCCCCAGACCCCTGCCCCATACGTCGCAGCGGAGATGGTCTTAGCACTATAAACCTTTTTTATGGGAACAATTGGTTTTGATCCCAATTTTTTAATAAAGCTAAAAATGGCTACCATGCTTCTCTCCATTACTAGGGCCCTGCTTTCCACCATATTTGACGAAGATTGTTTTTATCAAACGATACCCCTAAATAGGGAAAGGTGTCCACCACATCCAATTCTCGGCTCCCTATATTAAAGGTTGGAATTCTTTTGGCGGGTGCTACCCCTGTTACTAATACAAAGGATTTAGACTTGTTTACACTCAAGTCCAGTGATTTCATAAAGCTCACATAGGCCACTATAAGGCGTTGTAAAGCCACCACACTTCTAGCTATTAAAACCGCATCGTTAGCGTAAGCCAAAATCGGGAGTCTCAGTGTATTAAATGAGGGGATGTCCAGTGTGGAACCTGCAAGTGCGGCCTCAACCCCATTTGTATAAATCGGAAAATAAAAAGGAGGCAAGGACGCAACCTCGTCTAATGCCCCTCATAATCTGGAAGGTTTGTGTGCATTCCCCATTTTTACCATAACTCACACGTGCCGTAGCTTGGGAATACAGCTGGCGGATAAAATTGATTAATACTGCATCAATACCCATGGCTTCCATTATATTCCACAGTCTAGAATGGCTCACACAGTCGAACGTGGCCGTTAAATCCATGTAGGTCTGACCGCTCTTAGCTGTGGTATATTTAGCAATGGTCAGGCTCAAGTTCAAACACTGGTCTATCGTCCCTCTACCCCTTTGGAAGCCATACTGGGCTGGAATCAAGATGTTTTTTTCCCTAGCCCACTCCTCCAGCCTATTTAGCAAAACACGGCCCACCAATTTCGAGTTGCTATTCAAAAGGGAGCTGGGTCTGTAGTTCTGGGGTTTTACTTTGTCTCCTTTTTATAAATTGGTACAAATATGCTGGTTTTCCAAGAGGGTAAGGGACCCAACTTAGATATGGCATTAAATTCATTAGTTAGGAATGGGGCCCACAGATCTTGGTGATCTAAGAAAAAATCAATAGGAACCCCATCTGGGGCTTTAGCACTGCTGCACTTACCCTGCCCAATTCTTACTTCTTCCAGATTGAATAACAAGTACTCCATTGGGACTGGGACTTCACTAATTGGGTCTTTCGGAGATTTGTCCATGGTCCCAAAAATCTGTTCAAAGTGGGCCACCCAAGCCTCCTCGCTGACGTGAGTATCCAGTGTTAACTCTGTGTTATTTTTAAAAAAAGGGAGCATTTATCACCTTCCAGAATTCCCTACTGTTCTTGGTAATTGCTGTCTGTGCCAGATTTTCCCAGGCGGCTTACCTCAAACCACTTTCCGTAGTTATCCGGGCTGACTTAATGCCTTAATCTAAGCCTGGTCTCTAGGTGGCGTTTTAAGGGCCCTGTGCAAGTCTTTTAGGGATTTTGTACATGCCTCATCAGACCATTGGTTTACTGGTGCCCCGTTAGGAAGTTTAAACTGAGTCAAGGCGAGTTTGATTTTCCCAAGTAATTACAGAAACAGTGATGGCAATGAATCAGAGCATCAATCAGGATCTAAACACTTTAATATGGTTTCCAATTCGTTAAACAAAATCTGTGGAACTATTTTCGCCTTGTCGATTTCATCCCATTTTAGTTGGTAGCCACTCTTTCTAGTCAAAATTGGCTTTGGTACCTTTACTATTGGCAAAGTACTAGCACCCGCCCCAATCATCACTAAGAAAAGGATTGCATGGTCACTAAAGTTGGAAAGTTTAGTGTCTGTTTGGGTATGGATTCCTCTGAGAGATTCAGAGGCTACTACGAAGTCGATTGTGGACTCATACTCACTACGGACAAACGTTTTTACAAAACGTCCTGTGTCCGAATATACCTTGTTGATTAGTTCCAGATTCCTGGTGGATAGCATCTGATTTAGGCTATTGCCATATTCATGATGTGTAAAATGGTAAATTGCGTCACCCGCCATATCCACTAAACCGCAAACCATGTCCATTGAGTGTTTACATGGCTGGACATTAAAATCAACTACCCACAAAGTATTAATACATTTTTTGGGCAATGCTCCACTGATTTTATTAATCTCTTTCTCCCAAAAAACTATCACCGATTACATATTCCCACCAAAGTTATTATTATAAAAGTTTATAAAAACGCAAGACCCGATCGCTTTCTCCTTCAAATAACAAAAAATGAAAATAGGGAGATGGGCTTTCAAACTTTTTAAGCTTGATGGGCAATGTGTTCGATATTAAAGTCAACAGCCCACCTCTGGCTCTACCTGACGGGGAAGAGATTGCTTCCGTTTGAAACGATTGGTACCCGTCTACAGATATAGGGTCTATTGCCCAGGTCTCCTGTAAACATAATATATCCGGTTCCTGCCAAATAGACGTACAATGTGCGTTACCCATCTTTAAACCAAGGCCCGCAACATTCCAGGTTGCTAGTTTTATCCCTGGTTTACATTCCCCTATAGACGCCTCCGGAGCCATTGCTCCTCTTTGCTTTTTTTACCTCATTACCATCGACTGAATTATGAATTAGGTCACCAGGGAACAGTCAATCGCAAAACTCTAGGTCTGTCAAAGCGGCGAAGCGATTCTCTGCCCTTATCCCTATTCTAACAGGTCTACAGGGTCCTAGGGTGCCAAAACGGGTAGGACAAGCCATACCAGTAAGGCCTCTCACCGTTTCAAAATATGGTGGTAAAATCGGTCTATAAAAGTAGTCCAATGGTGACACAGAGATCTGAGTACCGGGTAACGAAACATTTAAGAGTGCCCTTAGCAAATTCCTTGCTACATATTGGTCATTAAATTAACAACTACAGGGGGCGTGGCCAAGCGGTCCAACATGCCGTACGCGTTTTAGCCTGTCTCCCGTAGCCCTGCAAATATCCGTAATAATTCTGCCGGCAAAACCCCTTCCCAAACCTTAATTTTGTAGCATCGTTGCTGCCCGGTGCTCTGGGACACGATCCGGCTCCTTCACCGCAGCGTTCCGACACTGAGGCGGCAGGATGCCGAGTCGGAGGTGGTGAGCGGCGTGGCCTGTGCTGCGTGCTGGGACAACGCCCTGCTGTGCTTGCAGCCTGGTGGGTCACGGCTGGTGTCCGGGCGCTGCCGAGGCCTCGGCCTGCCGGAGGGCGGGTGCGCCAGAGTCCTGTGGGTTCGGCAGGGAGGACGAAACCTGAATTCTGCAGCTTCGTTGCCACCAGGTGCCTGGGGCATTGACTGACTCCTTTGCCGCGGCAGCTCGCTCCCGTGGTGCCCGGGACACCGAGCTAGAAACAGAGGGCGGCGCTGCTTGGGAGGTGCGTGGTGACCGTGCCCAGCCCTAATACGAGATTCTCAGGCGCTGGCACTCGGGCCTTGAGAACGCGCCGGATCCTGGGAGATCGGTGAAGCGACCGCCCGACAACTGGCGATACCAGGTGAGCTATAGAGAGCCGCCCGCGTGCCCTGAGCCGACACACGCGCAGCCCTTGGATACGGCACAAATGCTGGGCACAGCAACCACGCGAGTGATATAAAAACCGCAAATCACCTTAGTGCGCCACAATATACACATGGACATCTAATATGAATTGGAAGAATGTGTGCTACACGAATGATAAAGGGCTGATGCCGCAGAACCACCCAGGGAGTTGAATTGGTCTGTGGGAGTGTAGTGAGCAGCTAACTCGACGCCAATAGGGGGCAAATAATCGGTGGAGCGAATCTGACAAGCCCAACCACGACTTCACCGGGGCCATTCAGCTGAGAAGGGTGAGACCACAGAGAGGCGCCCGATAGAGGTGGGGGGTGTAACCTCATCTGCAGAGGCGGCTCGGCTAGGTCCTGGTGTGGCTTGGGGGTGTGGGAGACTTCCCTTAGCACTTGACTCCCTAAACGCGTGCCCTGAGACCCCCACAAACCAATGACAAAACTGCGTTCCTGCACACCACAATCGGCTCCAAAACCACTTCGCCCTCAAAAGACATCCACCACACAGCCAGCATATCTAAAAGCCAGGCAACAAGCCCCGCCACGAAGCAAAGCATGATGGACGAATTCACGGGCGGGGGCACCGGCTCCACCATTACAAATGACACCCCAACTACAACACCAGATAACGCTACACTCTTTGCCGCGATAACTCAATCAAGAGACATGCTAGATGCCAAAATTGGCACGGTCGGAGCTGATGTAATGCTGCTGCGCCAGGATCTACGCAATGCTGTGGAGCGCATAACCCAGGCAGAATCAAGGATCTCTGGTGCAGAGGACACCATCACCATACTACAAGGGAAAGCCAACACCCTCGACAAACTCACACGGGGACTGGCCACTCCAGTTGAGGACGCAGAAGGGAGAGCCCGGCATAATAACCTGCAATTTGTGGGATTTCCAGAGGGGTGCGAGGGCTCCAACATGTGTGCATTCCTCCGTCAATGGCTCAAATCCTGGATCCGGAATGGTAATCTATCCTCCTGCTTTGTCCTAGAGTGCGCCCACTGAGCACTCACTACCAAACCTCCCCAGGTGCCCGACCTCGACCAGTCATTGCTCGGATTCTAAATTATCACGATAGGGACATCATCCTGCGACAAGCTCAGGCGCAAAAGTCCCTCACCTACGGATCCCAACCGATAATGATCTTCCCGGACTATGCCAAATTGGTACAACAGATACAATCCTTCACAGCAGCGAAAGCACGCCTTTGTGAACTGCAAGTCCCATACATGTTGCTTTTCCCGGCCCGTCTCAGTCAGCTATATAAACAGTACCCTGATCTTCGACATCCCCGAGGAGGTCTTTCAATGGGCGGACGAACGCTGCCCAGTCAAGCCTCATACGCTGCCACTTCGTGACTCAGACTGTTCCTATGGCGACCCACGCCTCCATCAGAATAATAACAAAAAGGATAAATGAAGGCATCGATCAAGGTCATCCTGGCACTCCCGCTCTCGAGGCGACCAACATGCTGCGACCCTGGACAACTGACTTGAGAATATTAACATTACTGCACCCCAGACCACATGGTCATCAGCGACATGAACCCTTGACAATATGTTCTCTTACCGGCACCAAAATAGGCTACTATACATGAACTGATCTTCTCAGATCCCTGAGACAATTACTAGGCATGGTATCTACGGGGAACCATTGGACTGTTGCAGCCCTCACCCCCTTAGGGGTGGGAACTGCTTACTCTCCGCAACAGATGCGTCATTGTTCTTTGAGGTATTGGGGTGGGAAGGTGTGGGAGAGGGGTGGGAGTTAGTTACTGATGTTGTTAAACGTAGTGGTTAAATTGCGCCTACAATACATCAGCTCTTATTGGTACTCTTGTTATACATATCTAAATCTTTCATGCCACATACTGCGATGACACATCAGAACAGTCAAACTCCAATGGGAGAAATTAAGGTAGTCACCTGGAACATACGAGGTCTCCTATTTTTTTTTATTTAAACAAACTTTATTGAGTTTTACATAAACCATCAATTGTAAGCAGTTCGATGCAAGAACACTTAGTCAGTGGTACATTTCGTATTTACGTGACAGATTGCATGCAGAAAGACGGACTTAACATTTGGTGCCCTCCCACTCGTCCTGTCTTACAATTGCTACTGGGATACCATTCTGGTTTTATGCAATTTACATGGGTTGTATCTTATAAACAATACCTATTCTACCCTACTATCTATCCCCTTCCCCACCCTCCCTCCAGGCATGCCACATACATACAGATCGCTATAGGTGGTCCGCTCCCCCTTGCTGTCCATACTTCTAATAGCCAATACTCCTAGCTCAGCTCTACTGTCGTTGGAGGCATGGAACATTGTAGTGGTCTGTTTATGCAGTCCTGTACCTCGCTCAGTGGCACATAGGCTATACTACTGCATCAGGGGCCTCCTCTATTTGATCGTCATCACTCATCCCCTCAGGGTCTCGCAGCATTGCCACCAGCGCTTCCCATGCCTTTGCTATTTCCAATGACTTCTCGTTCTTTTTTGCCATTTGCAGTCTGGTGGCCCCTTCACATTCTGCCCATTTAACTAATTCTTTCTTCCATCTGGCCACCCCCGGCCCTCTTTTTACTTTCCAATGCATAGTGATGTCTCTTTTAGCCAAAAGTAAGCCCAAATCTAAAAACTTGCTTGTTACCTTGTTCTTGGCTGTATGAGGGAACCAGTGCAAGAGGCAGACTCCCACGGAGACTTCTATTTCTCTATCAGTTATGCCAGCCAACAGTGCCACTACTTCCCAACTGGGGGCACTCCCAGAATATATGACGAAAGTCTGCTCCTTCTTTATTACAACGCGAGCAGGCTGCTGTTTGGATCCCAAAATATTTGTTAATCTTAGCCAGGGTGAGATATGCTCTTTGCAAGACATAGTAGTGTACTAGTTGGAATCTAGCATTCCTGGTGCTCTTCCAAGCTCTCTCAACTAATTCTCCCCAGGCTTTGTCTGGGATGGCCACCTCTAGATCCTCCTCCCACTTCTGCCGTAGCCCAGTCAGTGGCAGTAATGCTTCCCGTGTTATACGTCGGTATAGGCATGTGACTGCCCTAAAGGTGCCCGCTGCTGTCACCATGTATTGACATCCCAGAGACGTCTGTGGTTCAGTGAGCCCCCCTCATGCTTTCGTATGGCTGCGGTGAGTGCAGAGTATAATAAAAAATCGCCGCCGGGCAAGTCGTACCGGTCCTGGAGGTTGTTGAATGGGATTATAGTGTCTGCCTCATATAAGTCTCCTATGGTGGAGAGCCCTCGCTCCTTCCAAAGCTCCAATCCCCGCCAGCTTCCTCCATGAGGTAAGGCCTCGCAGATAAGCAAGGAAATCTCGGGGGCATATGGGCATTGAATCCGGGTCCTTCTCAAGCTCCTGTTCCAGCACTGGCGCGCTGTTCTCAACTCCAGCAGGATGTTACGAGCTCGTAAGGGGAGCCTCAATACGATTTGGGAGAGCAATCTCAGGGTCGGGGTATCCCCCCTCAGTTCGTCTGTCCCCCTAAGTCGTCCCGCCACCCATCTTGTAAACCATTGTTACTGGGCTGCCAGGTAGTAGGCCTCAAAGTCAGGCACTGCCAGTCCTCCTTCCGACCTGGGCCTCATAAGTACTCTGAGGGCCACTCTTCCTCCGCCAGTTCCCCACAATAATCCCGAGATCATTGTTTTAAGCTGGATACAATATTTCACTGGTATCCAGACAGGTAGAGTCCCAAAGTAATATAAAAGCCTCGGGAATGTGACCATTTTAAGAAGGGCTACTCGGCCGGCCACCGATAACGGGAGAGTACCGCAAAAGTCAAAAGTACTTTTTACTCCCCTTATAGCTCTCCCTATGTTGCCCTCCAATAGGTCTTGCTGAGTGTGGTGAATTTGCATACCTAGGTATGCCAAAGACCGGTCTTGCCATCTCACTCCTTCGGTTGTTTGTGGGCCTACTCTGTTCGCCTTTGTAGGGAATAGGCAAGATTTTGCCCAATTCACCTTGAGCCCCGCCGTTCTACTTAGATCCTGCAGCAAGTTCTTGGCTCCTCGTAGCGCTGCCAGAAACATCAGTAGATCATCTGCGTACAATGCTATGTGATGGGCTTGCCCAGCCACTTCCAGGCCCTGATAATGTTGACCCGTTCTAGCTCGAGCTGCGAGTGGCTCCATAGCCAGGGCAAACAGCAGAGGGGGAGCGGACATACATACGAGGTCTCCTAGACAAGATTAAACGAGGTGCAATCCTCAAATACACTAAATGCATAGGGGTGGATGTCCTGCTGTTACAAGAAATTCATTTAATAGGGACCAAGGCCCCATGTCTGGCCCGCTTTGGTTTCATACACATCTTTAATTCCGGCTTCACGAGAGGCTCCAGGGGAGTAGCTATATTGATCCAACGTAGAGTTTCATTTACACATACTCGTACATGGGCTGACCCGCTGGGCAGATACTTGTTTATTCAAGGCACGATCGGCGGAGAACCAATAGTACTGGGTAGCATATATGCCCCCCGCCTCTTAGTCAAGCATTCATCGAACGTATTATTGATACCTGGGGATCATTACCTGAAGTCCTGGCATTGATAGGGGGAGACTGGAAGATTCATCCTGACCACGACAGATGGCGCCCCACAGCCATACATCACACACCAAGAGAGTCTCGACTCGGGCCAATGGTGGAGGCATTGGGTTGGTCAGTCTCATGGAGGACTCATCACCCAGCAGCAGCGGGCTACACATACTTCTCAACCGTTCATGGGTCGTTCTCTAGGTTGGACTACATCTTTATCACCAGGGAGCACATTCATAGGCTGGTTGGGACGGAGATCTTGCCTAGAGGCCTGTCAGATCACTCCCCCGTTCAGCTTCAGTTTAGGAATAGGTCCCAGACGGTCACCGTTTCATTGGCGACTGTCGCCCTGGCACCTGCACAATCCCTGCTACAAATCCAACCTTCACACAGCCCTGCTAGAATACTTCTTACTAAACGAGGAGACTGCAAGTTCCACTACTACACTATGGGAAGACATGAAATCAACCATTTGGGGATTCAACATTAGTCACTGCACAGCGGCCAAACGCCAGAAAAAGCAGACCTTAATACAACTCGAAGCCCAGATCGTAGAATCTGAGCGGCGTGCACAAGAGCGGAATGGCAGTAGTGCTCACCGACAACTAGAAACGCTGCAGAGAAGATATCAAAGCATCCCACTAGATGAGGCCAAACATACTTGGCAGGCCACGCAAAGTAGGATATATCAATGGGGGGATAAATCCCGGAAATTCCTACACCGGCTGTGCCAACAACATACCTTAAAACCAGTTCAACTACCTATTATTAAATCACACGGGTGAGATGCTTACCAACCCCACACATATCGCCAGGTCCTTTGCTGAATTCTATCAATCTCTCTACACCCAGTATGAAGCCCTATCCAAATCTCAGATAGAGGACATCTTCCGAGATATACCACCAAAGGCACTGTCCAACGCCGCGCTGGATTTCCTCGAAACCCCTATCTCGATCGAGGAATTAACCTCAGCCGCCTCTGAATTAACATTGGGTAAATCGCCGGGACCCAACGGATTCCCCGGTGAATTCTTCAAAACATTTGCAATGATATTGGGGCCACGGTATCTTGCAACCATCAGCGATGCCCTCAAAAATAAACGCTTGCCCCCAGACTGGAGACACGCTGAAATCATAGTCTTTCTTGAACCGGGACGCCCGCCTGAATCATGGTCATCCTACCGGCCAATCTCTCTCTTAAACATCGATGCCAAGCTACTTGCCAAGGTACTGGCAAATAGACTGGTCCCATACCCCCGATTTATAGCTCTGGTGAGATTATTATATACAGCCCTCACGGCCTCCATTCGGGTGTCAGGTGCCACATCGGCCCAATTCCCAATCCAGCGGGGGACCAAACAAGGATGCCCCCTGTTATTTGTCCTCGTCATTGAGCCTCTTGCAGCCTGGGTGAGATGGGATGCACTTTATCGCGGCTTCGAATGGACTCAGGAACAGCATTATACGCAGATGATATCCTATTTTTCCTTACCGACCCCCACTGGTCAGGCCTCCGAATTCTTCAGGTGATGCACATCTTTGGCGAGACATCTGGCCTTCATATGAATAATACTAAATCACTGATCTGGCCGATAAGAGGGACCTTGGGGAATGACCGCTGGGCAGAGGAACTTACATTGCTGACACATGGCTTCACCTACCTGAGCGTCTGTGTCTGACAGCCAAGCTATCTCTTGGAAACGTAACCTAGAAGTAACGACAGATAGGGTTAAAACTGAGGTGAAGAATTGGTCTACACTTCCCTTGTCCCTCTACGGAAAATCAGCCATCTTCAAGATTATTATTATTATGGATTTATAGAGTGCATGGCTGCCCTAGGGCTTCCCAGCGCTGAGAAACACGTAGTTGAATGGGATTGAACAGGCCTTAAAGGTATTGCTTGAACAGCCATGTTTTAATTGCTTTGCGGAACTGCAGTTCTTTATCTAATGTCCGAAATTCACGTGGTAGAGAATTCCAGAGTTTAGGGGCTAGGTGGGAGAAAGATCTTCCTCCCCACCTCTCTCTTGTGGCCCAGGTTGGTTTTAGAAGTCCCTCCGAGCTTGATCTCAAGTACCTATTTGGGGTGTAAAGGGATAATAGACTCTTGATTTTCCTGGGGCCCCTATTATGTAGAGCTCTGTGCGTCGTGACCAGAACCTTAAATTTGATTCTAGCCTCTACTGGGAGCCAGTGTAGCCCTTTTAGGTGTTCTTTCACCAACTCCCGAGCGGGGACATTGCACAGCAGCCTCGCTGCCGCATTCTGGACCACTTGCAGTCTGTGGGTCACATATTTCGGTGCCCCTAGAAGTAACGCGTTTCCATAATCCAGCCGCGAAGTGACCAAGGAGTGGACTACCGTCTTCCTGCACTGCATAGGAATTTGATCTAGGATTTTTCAGAGACTTCTGAGTAGTCCAAAGCAGGTTGCTGCGACTTTCTTGGCTTGTGTCGCCATAGAAAGATCCTTATCTAGCCAGAAACCCAGATTTTTGATACTTTCTTTAGGTACCGGAGGGCTACCTAGACATTCCGGCCAGCTTATGGAGGGCCTGGAAATTTGCTTGTTCCCAAGGACCATTAGCTCTGTTTTGTCTCCGTTTAATTTTAAGCAGCTTTTTGTCATCCATTCCTTGACTTTTTACATACAGAGTGATAATCTCTTGGAGTCCCTACTGTTTTTTGGGTCCAAGGAAATCACCAGATGAGTACCGTCCGCGTAAGACGTCATAGAGATGTCAAACTCTTGGACAATCTCCGCTAGTGGTTCCATATACACGTTGAATAGTGTCGGGCTTAGTGAGGAGCCCTGTGGTACCCCACAACTTAGTGACATAGTTTTAGAGAGGGTGGTATTTTCCAAAACTTGGAATGTTCTTCCCTCCAGAAACGATGCCAGCCACTTGAGCGTAGTGCCTTGTACTCCGCTGGCCGAGAGTCTCCTTTGTAGTATGTGGTGGTCTACCGTATCGAAGGCAGCACTCAGGTCCAAGAGGAGTAAGGCCGCTGATTTTCCCTGGTCTAATGATGCTCTAAGTTCCTCCACCACCACCACCAGAGCGGACTACGTGCTGTGTTGTGCCCGGAAACCCATTTGGGTTGGGTGGAGGCATTGATTCGTTTCTAGAAATTCCGCCAATGATCTATTAACATGCTTTTCCACTAGCTTACCCACAAATGGCAGCAGGGAAATAGGGCGATAATTAGCTAGTTGTAATGGGTCTGCGTTAACTTTTTTTAACAGGGGTTTAATAATAGCATGTTTCCATGCTGCTGGGACAATGCCCATCTCCAGAGACTGGTTCATGACCTTAGTAAGGGAGGGAAGGATAACAGATGTAACTGTTTTGAGGATATGTGGCGGGCCGGATCTAATGGCGAGCCAGACTTTACTTTATCCATCAGAAATTCTGCTTCTTTCGCTTCCATTAGCGGGAGATTGGTGAAGGTTTTTAATGGAGGGGCTTCTTCCTGAAAGATGGTTTGTCTGCCTAGATTATTATATCAACTACAGTCCCACCCCTACCCACTCCCCTTGTCCTGGTTCTGACAAATTAATGCAATTCTGGGACACTTCCTATGGGGGGGTAGCACAGCCAGGGTTGCCTTTACACTCCTGCATACAATCCACATACTGCAGCGGTATAGCTGCCGCCGATATACAAGCCTAGCTGCGCATCTGCAGATCCTGAACGAATGGTGGTACGGGCCCAAAGACGACCCCGCATATAAAGTCGAGCAGTGGATTATGAGAGAACCCTCCTTACATTATTTCCTCTACAGTAGGTCCGACCCCAAAGACCTTCCCCCCGCAACACGTGTAGTGATCATGACCTGGCGACAGACCCTCTGCTGAATTGGTTGGTGGGGCGAGTTACACGAGAAACCCCACTGTGGCGAAATCTCCTACTTCCGCAAGTAGCGGACCTCCAGGGATTCTGCGGCTGGGATCAAATAGGAATATCATCCCTAGGTGACGTCATGAAGAGGCCTATCCTTAAATCCTTCCAAGACCTCCAAAAAGAATTTGCCATGCCCCATACTCAATTCTACAAATACAACTGCGGCATGCCCTTCACCCCTATATTAAGGGCCTAACTAATCGTCCAGAATTCAGTCCACTAGAAGGCAAGCTCCTGATGGGTGACCTAGGGGATCACAACACATGGAAAATCTACCAAATCCTAGTCACGAATAGTCCCACTACCTAGGCTACCCTAAGAGCAACACGGGATACCGATGTGGGACCAATTGATGATGATGACTGGGCTGAGGCACTTCAATCACCATGAGAAGCCGCAATCTCTACCCGACTCCGTCTCTTACAATTCAAATATCTGCACAGGGTATATTACACTAGACATAGATTATGGACGGGTGGGTTGATTGCTTCCCTGCATTGCCTGTGGTGTCATTTGGAAGAGGTCACCTTTTTACACAGAATTTGGTCATGTCCTGCCCTAGACTGCATCTGGCGAGGCGTGCTAAATAGCCTGACAGAGGTGCGAGCATGGGACTTACCTAGATCCCCGAAACTTGCACTCCTACACTGCGCAGAAGGAATAGGGGGAAATAGATATAAAAGACACCTACAATTTTTAGGCCTCACACTAGCAAAACGAGACATTGCCAGACAATGGAAGGCAGATACCCCACCCCGTATAATGCTTTGGAAGAAAGGCATGGACTTTATTATGGAATTGGAACTCCCTGTCTTTATTGCTTGGGATGCCCACAGAAACACACCAAAATATGGAAGAGGTGGGCCACCTACAGAAATATTCCCCTGGAGACACACAATACAGCGGATGGTCAATTAGAAAAAGAGATAATCACATATGAGCATGAATAGCGAGATAACAGCTTAATTAAATCACCTATACTAGGGATGCGAGAGACCAAGACAATAATGTATGATGATGTGGCGCATAGTTAGATATCAGTTGATACCTGTGTTATTGTATTATGTTTTCAACCCAGAAAGTTGATGGGGTGATGGGGACTAATGATATTATCAGACATATCCTACAGAAAAAGTGTATACATCATGTCGCTCAGATATTCTGCTCTGCTTATATAAAAGTAAATAACATTTGTAGCCAAAAAAAAAAAATAACTACACAATCTCACATTGCCTCTTTTGTAGAGTAGCCCCTCCCACCCTCCTTGCCATAATGATATGTCTATCCAAACCGCCGCCCCTTATTACATGGCTTCTTGCATGGGTAGACAACCAATAAAGTACTTTAGCCATAAGCTGTTCCGTCGCTTCCCTTTGACCCTCTCTCAGCTCTGAAACATTTACCTGAACCAAGACAAACGGTGAGGCGGCTGGGTGGGGGGGGGGGGGATCTAATATTTTAAAGTTTTTCCTGCTTTGCCCGGCAACTCCCATAGCTGTCATCGAAACCGCTTCCATTTCTCTTCCCCCCCTGTTTTGGTTACCTCTTGAATTGACAAGTGGTCTCAATTACCCCGTTATATTACCCCCCTGCAACAGTTTTTTCAGAATGTGCAAGTGTCGAGGGGGGTGTGGGGCGTTTGGGTAGAAGACACTTAAACCAGCTGTGGGCCGGGTAGATTGGGTAAGTCGGACACAATTTCCACCCTATGGTATTCCCTTGTACTTGCAAGACTCTCTTAGGTGCTGGATGTGATGGTATACTCTGGCCCCTTTCGGATATGATCCCACCTATAATGAGGCTGTCTAATCTTTCTTCAATTCTCACAATCTATGAATTAACGACTGGAGCAACAAAGAAACCAAGGGGCATATTATCAAGCCCCTATCGCCACCACAACGTCACTTTTTGTGACGTTGTGGTGGCGATAGGGTCAGCGCCCTATTACCAAGGCAGCGTTAAACCACATAACGTGGCTAAAAGCCACGTTAAGTGGCTTAACGCTGCCTTGGTAATAGGGCCCCTTTCACGCTAAAATTAGCGTGAAAGGGGCGTGCAGTGGGTGTTGCGGTGGGCGTTCCACCGCAACACCCATTCACTTCGACGCTGCCACCTATTATCAAGAGAGGCGATAATAGGTGGCAGCGCCGAAATTAAGACCAGGAAAATCCTGGTCTTAAGGTGGCGAAACGAGGAGAAATGCTTCATTTCTCCTCGTTTTTGCTTTTTCCATGTGTGCTGCCTTGTGCAGCACACATGTAAGTCACAAAATGGCATTTTAGGTTTGTTTATGTACAGGAAGGGACACCTTCCTGTACATAAACAAACCTCCCTGCTCGCAGACACCCTTGCACTCTGGTGCAAGGGTGCCTGCGTTGGCGTTAAGTCATGAGACTTAGCGCCATCGCAGGGGGAAACGCCAGGCTGCACCATATCCTTGGTAATATGGTGCAGCCTAGCGTTTCCGAAGTGGCGATGAGAGGCGTTAAGACAAGGAGGCTAACGCCTCTCACCGCCACTTCCTAGATAATATGCCCCCATGTTTTCTAATCAAATTCATAAGTCCTCGTTTTTCATCGACAAGGAGTCTTTATCAGACGATGTGGGGTCCATGGTCTTTGCCTCTTCTGTGGTTCTGATGGTTCTCGGGACCTTCAGATTCTTTAGCTTCGGTTTCCCGCCACCTCTTTTCCTCTTAACCACTGGCTCTATTATTGAGTCTGAAAATAAAAGGGACCCAGCTTCATGCAAACTTTCTGAGGGGGATTGGAGAGTGCGCAGGAGTCCTCCCTCCCAACAATCACAGGCTGAACCTCAGGAATGGCTACTAACAAGTCCGAACCTTTCCTGTCTTCCTTCAATGGAAGGCGGTGCTCTGTCAACTCTTGTGACAGAACGTTTGCTGCCCTTGTCAAGAATGAATCGAGGGTATTAACTATGCCCTCCCCCTCCCACCCCCCCCCCAAGGCTTAAGAAGATGTATAAAGCATTTAGAAGTACCAAAACAGTTTTAAAAAAGTCAAATAAAATAAAAATCCCACTCCAATTTATGAAGATAGAGGGGCAGATTTACAAGCCCCTTGCGCTGCCAGTACGTCACTTTTTGTGACGCACTGGCAGCGCATTTCCCTGCCCCATATTTACAAAGACAGGAAAAGCCACCATGCGTGGCTTTTCCTGTCCTTGTAAATATGGCCCCTTTACACGAAGCACTTTGCGTGAAAGGGGCGTTCCATGGGTGTTGCTGTGGGTGTTCCTACGCAACACCCATGGAACGAGACTCGTTTCCAGATTTACTAGGAATCGTAAACCTGGAAATGCGTCAGTATGCTACGCCACCCTAGGGGTGGCGTAGCTAAGCGCAATGAGGAGAAATGTTTTCATTTCTCCTCGTTTTTTTCCTCTTTCAATGCGTGCTGCATTCTACAGCATGCATTGAAAGAGGAAAATGCCTGCAATGATTGTTTTTTTTGCAGGAATGTGCCCCTTCCTGCACAAAAACAATCTCCCCATGGCGCAGGCATCCTTGCGCCATGGTGCAAGGGTGCCGGCGCATGGCAGCTGTTTGTGCGCCCACGCAGGGGAGAGCACAGGAATGCGACATATCATTGTAAATATGTCGCATTTCTGTGCTCTGAAAGTGCCGCAGCGTGGCGCAGCCAAAGGACTTGCGGTGCCTCGCTGCGGCACTTTCTTGTAGATATGCCCCAGAGTATATTGTAATGAAACAAAATTGCACCAAAATCCATTAAGGGGAACCGGAGATTTGTGTTTTTAGAGTTTAAGTAAAAATAGCACCAGAAAGAGCAAAGTGCCAACTGTGAGCAGCTAGTCACGGTAAATCGGGACAAAAGTAGGTTTGAGGCCGACCACAATGGAGTATCGATAGGATCCGAAGGCCAGGTTAGTGCCGGTCAAAGAGTTACCTTCTGACTTTCTGAGAAGGTAGAGTCTTCAGCAGAGTCTTGGTGAGGCCTTCGAAGAAGACGGGAAAAGCTCTGAGCAGGAAAAGTTTGGAGTTCGCACCCAGGGAGCTATGTCGATCAGATGCTGCTCAGTGTCCCGGTCAGATCTTCAGAGTTAGGAGCCAATTTATACCATGGTGTTACAGATACTCCCTCGTAACAGTGACAGAGTAGCTATAACACCAATATTTATTTCAGCCAATTTTATATGCGCTGGGACCTTTGGTTTGATCACAGAGGTGACTACTCTGTCTCTGTCTTAATTAAATCCCTCCAACGGCGCTACGGAGTAAGGGCTGTTGGAGGCAGACCTCTAATTCTGACCACCTGATTTAGATGGGTGGAATTAGAGTTTGGTTTCCACTGCCTTGTCACCGCCAGGAAAACCCTGATGCTAAGGGGCAGTGAAAACTGCTAAATGCTTCCCTCACCATAGAAGAGGATCCCCGGGCAAGGGGAACAATCTTTTCTATTTTCAAAAAGAAAATCCCACTTGGGAGTTTTATTTTTGACCAAGGCCTGCAACAAACTATAGACTGTCTAAATATGGTGGGCTGCACCTCCGTCAGAGGAACTGAGTAATCTGCACCATTGACAGAGAAACAGTCTGCCCACCGCAATATAAATTAGGTCCTTAGTCTCTTTTTTAGAAGTTGCATTTCTTCAGCCGGGCAAGGCTGCATGTTGTAGCTTGAGAGGGTTCAATGTCGTCTGATGCCAACTGGTATTGGGCCAGCGGAATCTGTTTTGCTGCTGTGGGAAGACAGTCACATGAGCTGCGGCAAAGTGAGGACCACCGACGATGCACATTTTGCGGATCGGCTTGACAAGTTGGTCTCAGTCTTCTGTCGGCTCTCCAGGCAAAAATCCTTGAAAAAGTGTCTAAGTCCTGAGTTTTAGGGTTAGCCATGAAGAGTACCCACCAAGGGTTCCAGGACCTCAGAAACAGCACTGGAGGGTCATACTCCACAGAAGTCACAAGCAGGGTCCAGTTGAAACTGGTCAGCTGGGCGGCTTCAGGAAAGTAGCCTTCTTGCAGCTTTTCTGTCCCTGTAGCTTAACAGGTGGTCAGCCAACTGACCCTTGGAGTTGTCTACTCAGTTCTGGGTACAAATGGGAGCAGTCCTTAGGGCTCTCCTCATAGGTCACAACAGCAGGTGCAGTCCTTCTGTCTTTCACAGCTCAAGTATTTTTTTAAACAGGGTACTCAGTGGTGGTTCATTGATAACTGGCACTAGCCTGTGGGTGGGGGTTACTCCTGGCCCCCTCCTTATCCAATAGAACATAGTGTGTTCCCTGAAAATGAGCAAACCTTCACTCGTGGTCACTCAAAACCGGTTCTGGGGGGTAGCTCCTCTCCCACTAGGATTGGTGCCTGGCTGGCTAGAAGGAGAATAGAGGGAGCATGCCCAGATAGGAGCTATATCTGCCTGTCACAGCGTATGTCCCTTTGAAGATAATTAAGTTCTTTGGTAGCCAAATGGCTGTAATGCTTCGAGCCGGCTCCCGACACCCCGCAAGTATCCATGCCATCTTGCCCGACCGCATCATACACTGGCTCCCCATGATAGTGACACTGAGGGTCTATTCTGAGTCTGTTCCCAGCCACAGTGGGCACACCGATAACCTGCGTTCCTGATGCGGGGAGCGGGTCAAAATTGGGGGCATGGCCTTCTGGGGCCCCCAGATTCCAGTGCTTTGCAGACAACCACCCTGGTTCTCTTTTGGGCAGCTGGGGGCCCGCTCCTGTTTCCCCTCTGCATGCTGTTTCGGGGCCACAATGTGCTCTTACCAGCATAGCTACTCAGTCTAAAACAGCATGGAGGGCAGTAATTTAATCTGCCCTCTTGACGTAGAAACAGGCTGTCGTCCGTAATATAAATTAGGCCCTTAGTCTTGCATGTATGTCTGTTATACAACCTCTCCCCAGCAATTTTGACCTGCCTGAGACTCTTCGCCCTCACTGCGTGGGCAGCTGAACTGGTCTTGACTGTTTGGGAGACGGACCCCTCAACACCTGACCCTCCTCCCCTGAAGTTGAGCCGCTGGGGCCCCTTTCACCTACTGTACTGAGGGATTGGACTGGGCTGCAACCCTTATGCCAGTTGGGTGTGTGTCTATTGGGGACCTGTGAAGTTGACTGCAGAGAAGCGGAAGACTCCATATACTTTGCATTTGCATCCTACCGGAAACTGTTCCTTATGTGCCTGAGATGCCCTTGGCCTGAGCTACCTCCAGTCTAGCAGCTTGTGTTGTCCCAACAGGGTGAACGGACCATTAAAAGGAAGGAGCCCTCACTTACTACTTTCCTCCTCCCTTGCTTGCTCCTGAGTGGTCTTGGCGACCTGCTTTCTGCATACTCGTCTGAGATATGGGAGGGGGCTCCTCCGACTGCCCCGCTGAATGACCGCCCTGCTGAATGACCGCCCTCATATTGTGGAGTTGCTGACCACGCTGGAGGAGACGGCCCTCGGGGACGCCGCTTTGTGCTGAGACCTCCTGCTTCTGGACCAACCCTGCGAGATGACCCCACTTACCCACTAAGTAGTCACAACGGAATCCGGGCCCTGGGGTGGGGCTGTGCAGGGGGGAGGATCTGAGGTGTATCTCACTCATCCAGACTCTTACTGGTGGGCCCAGGCCGGACTCTGGATAACCTATTGGCAGCAGTGGCTGCTCGCACTGCCTGGGGGGGGGCAAGCGGGCCACTGGACTACTGACATTGACCTCTGGTGATCCCATCTGACACACCCCTAGCAATATGGCAAGACAAGCCCCCCCCCGGCGCAAACCAAAATGGATCAATACACCAGGCCAACATCTGGTACGCGCGGAACCTGAAATTCTAAGTCTCTAAACTGCTCTCCTCAATTACTTCCCTGGAAGAACCAGCCGAGGAAGCCGAAAATCATTCATGGAGGAACAACGTGCGATTCATCGGCTTTCTCGAGGGGATAGAGGCATCCTTGCGTAGGAGACCTGTTGGAAGAATGGCTCCAATCTTGGGTCTGCCCACTGACTTGCTCTCACTGCTTCATAGTGGAGAGGGCACCTCTAGCTTTGACTAAGTGACCATCCCCAGGGGCCCCTCCTCACCCTCTAATTGCCTGTATCCCCAATAATTGGGACCGGGATGCCACTCTCCACAAAGCCAAACAACACCAGGACCCACATTTCCAAAACAACGAGATCATGATCTTCTCCAGACTATAAACACACAGTCAAGCAGCGCAGACGCTCCTTTGAGAATGTCAAATAGAAACTCTGGGCTCTTAACCTCTGCTACATGCTTCTCTTCCGTGCCCGACTAAATGTGATTTTCAATTCCACTATCTACTTCTTTGATACACCAGAGCAGGCCTGGGTATGAGCGACGGAACAGCAAGACTTGCGGCATCTGTGTGACTCAAAACACACTGGGACACAGATGGGGGTGGGTGTCTCACCGAAACGTGCGTCGGCGCAACAATAGCCTGCATTGAAACTAGAGTAAATTACTACAGATGATGTAGAGAATCACAAGTGTGTTAAAAGGATCAAAAAAAGTTTCAAATGTGTTATATACATTAAATGCAACAAATTTTCATGTTTAGTTGGGCAATTAGACTTTTCCGAGTAAATTAGGCAATTTATTTTGCATAATAAGTTATGACTTGGTTGGCTATAATGTCAGTTTTTAATGTGTTTTGGTGTGAACGAGGTTGAGTGAATGAAGTATGATAGATCATAGTATGGATGAGATATTTTAGGGAAACAGCCTTAACAACACGGGCTCAGACATGTTTGCTGTTTCCAAGCCAGCCGTACCACGCTTGCCTTAACCACGCATACACCGTAGCAACGCATATGAGTGGTTATGGCAATGCGCGGTCTAGTTGCAGAGCGGATGGGTGGGAGAGAAAGACAGGAAGAGGAAGGACGCTTGGGAATCTGGAGAGGACACGGAGAGGTAAGTGGGGGTCTTGGGGGTGTGGGGGGATAGAGTTTCAGGGTGGGGGTAGGTTTTAGGATTCAGGAGGGGGTCGGGGTTGTTTGTAGGGCAGAGAGCAGTTTTAGGGCTCAGGGCAGGGGGATGGGGTGCGGGTCTAGTTTTTCAGGGTGTGGGTAGGTTTTAGGATTCAGGAGGGGGTCAGGGTTGTTTGTAGGGCAGGGAGCCGTTTTAGGGCTTGGGCAGGGAGACTGGGGTCAGGGTAGTTAGCAGATGTAGGGAACAGTTTTTAGGGCTCAGGGCAGAGGGGGCTGAGGTCGGGGTAGTTAGCAGATGTAGGGAACAGTATTTAGGGCTCAGGACGGGGGGCTGGGGCTGGGGCCAGGGTACTTTTTAGGGTGCGGGACAGTTTTTAGGGCTAGGGGCGGGGGGGAAAGGGACAGTTTACAGGGCAGGGGACAGTTTTAGGCCTCAGGGCGGGGGGGGGCTGAGTCAGGGTACTTAAGGAATGTAGTGTAGTGAGGATATGGACTCGCAGCGTACATTAAGTTAGCATAAGTTAGTATAAACTTGACTGCCAAGTTGCTGCTTTTGCACACGTTTCTACATGATTTTGTTTTCGCAATTCCTCTGCTTGTGCTCTCTCACATGGGAACCATCTACCTTTCACGTTTCTTGCTGAACTCTGGGGTCTTTTGTCTGCACAGCATGTTCAAGGTCGAAAAACAATGTACTGTTAATCTGCTTTAGTCAGTCCCACGCAGGTTAGACATAATACGAGCACAGCTGCACTACTGAAAATTGGGTGCCTTTAATATTGCATTGCATGCATGTTAAGGCACTTGGAGAAAACCTTCGGAAGAGAAGAGCTGTGTTTGTCCGAAGATGTGAACTTTTGCATCTAAACCTGGAGGTATGGGGTCCCCCTGATAAAGCCCAGAGGTCTTCTATAATTATAATCAACTAGTTTCTAGCAAGGGGAGGGTGGTAAGGCACATTAGGCCTTTTTTCCACTAGGTTTATAAAATGATATCCCCGTTCATATTTTATGGAATTGTAACAATGCTCACTTTGTTTGAAAAGTTTTATAGAGCGCGAACAAGACCCCAAAGGGGTATCAGAGACCTGTACAGCGTTGTCATCAGCAATTATACAAAACATAAAGAAGGTGAGTGAGATTACAATCTGAGGGAAAACATTCACGAATAAGGAGTAGGGTGTATCAGAGGTGCCAGAGCGCTCCGAGAAAAAACATCATACACATAGAAAGAACCAAGATGTGCGATGTATATCCCGGAATAGCAAAAATCAGCAGTTAATGCAGTTAAAGGAGCTATCAAGGACTAGAACAAAAAGATGGTGAGAACATATCATACAACATCAGTGAAAATATTTCACGTTTTAGGTTATTAACAGCACATATGAGAATGATCAGCGCATTAGCGTTCGTTCATTAGTAGTCTTTTGACCAGTTTTTTAAAGGAGGTAGTGGAAGGATTTGATCTGATCTCGGTTGGCAAGGAGTTCCAGATTCTAGGAGCAAGACCGGTGAACGCACGGTTGTACGATCTTTTCTTTTTGAATTTTGGAGGTTTCAAGAGAAGGGTGGAAGTACTTCTGAGATTCCGGCTGGAGCCCGATAACTCAAGTTTGTTTGCTAGATAGTGTGGGGTATTGTGGTGTATGGCTTTATGAGTCAGACAAGCTATCTTGAGTCGGATTCTAGCTTCAATAGATAACCAGTTTAACTGTACAAGGTCCGGTGAAATGTGATCAAATTTCCTAGAACCCGTTAAAAGCCTGGGCGATGCATTCAGGGTAGCTCTGAGTGGGGCTAGGCTGGCTTTGGGAAGTCCTGTGAGGGTCACTAACCCATATTCCAATCTTGGGATAATCAGGGATTGAACCGCCGGCCTGAGATCTTCGGGGGAAGGAATGGTTTGATTTTCTTCAGTGTGTTGAGTTGGAAATTGGCTCCCCTAATAGTAGCACTGATGTGTGCCTGCATGTTTAGGTGTTTATCCAGGGTGATACCTAAAGATTTGGCAGAGTCTACAACATGAGGCGTGCAGTTCAGAGCAGTTAGTTGTTTAATCCAGTCGAGGGTAGGAGCTGAGTGATTAGGCGGGGTGATCAAAAGAAATTCCGTTTTGAGAGTATTTAGTAGGAGATGATTCTGAGCTAGCCAATGTTGAGTTTGGGCTAGTGCAGCATTTAAAGTTTTTATGTCCTCTTGCGAGGATATCTTCAGGTACAATTGCGTGTCATCCGCATACATGTGGTATTGGATGTTGGCTCTGTTCAGAATGACCGCAAGAGGCTCCATGAATAGGTTGAAGAGAGTGGGCGAAAGCGCAGAACCTTGGGGGACTCCAATCAGGACAGGGGTGCTGGACGCCAGGGTATGATTAACTTTGATCCTTTGTGTGCGGTTGTGAAGGAAGGAGGCATACCAATTTAGGACCGGGCCCGACAATCCCATCCTATGTTGTAGGAGATCAATTAAGTTTTCGTGTTTGATGGTATCGAAGGCTGAGGACAGATCTAAAAGGATCAGGAGACAAGGGACATTTTGGTCGAGGGCTCTCACGGCGTCATCCACAATGTGAGTTAGTGCCGTTTCAGTGCTGTGCCCTGCTCTGAATCCTGACTGATGAGGATCCAAGAGTTGATATTTTTCAATATGTTTACAGAGCTGCGAGTGAACGCATTTTTCAAGCAATTTCGCTAGAGTCATGCTGCTGGTAATAGGTCGGAAGTTGTTTGGATCTGATAGGTCTGCATTGGGCTTCTTAGGAATGGGAGTAACTTGCCCAACTTTTAGGCAGTCCGGAATCTTTCCCTGTGAGAGGGATTCATGAATGATCCTGGACCAGAGCGGTAGAACGGCTGAGATTAAATCTTTATATAGCTTGGTGGGTAGAGGATCACCAAAGTGGTTGGAGGGTTTGATGGATGTCATGTTGCTAAGTATCTCAGTGCAGTCTGGTAGGAGAAAACTGCTCCAAGAGGCGTTGTTTTTAAGTCCCAGAGGTGAGTGCATTGTCGTGGATTCTGCCGCCTCCCCTAATCCAGCGGGCTGAATCTTGGATAGCAGAGTTGGGGTGGTGGGTAATAGCTCCAGCTCTATTTTCATTGTTTTTTCAGCGAAGTGAGCTGTAAAATCATCACCACTAGGGAGCAGGGATAATGGAGTAGAGCTTTGGTTAGAAGATTGGTTAGATTGTTCCTTAATGATTTCGAAGAGTTTTTTTGGTCTATTTTTGGCTCCATCCAGTTGAAGTCTGAAGTGTTCGATTTTTGCCAGGCGTATGTGTTTATTGTAAACGCTTCTCATTTTCCTCAGTTGAGAGTTTTGAGGTGGAAGGCGAGTTTCTCCAGAGTCTCTCAGAGAGTCTTAGATTACGCCGTTCTACATTTAGGGCACCATTAAACCATGGTTTAGAAAGTTTGACTGGGATCCTTTTGAGCTGTTTCGGAGCAACCGAGTCAAGAATGTTGGAAAAGTTGTTAATGTAGTGCTCAGAAAGATCGTCAAGGTTGGTCAAATTAGGGGGGGGCTGTAATTTATTTTTGGTGAATGAGGTTATCATGTCAATGTCTCTCATATTGCGAGTCATTTGTTTTGCTTTAAGGGGTTGACCCTGACGACCCAGTCCCTTATCTAAGATGACGAAGGGAATTTGAAAGTGATCGGACCAGTCACAGGGAAGGATTTCTCCTATTTGTATAAGGTTGTCTTTGGCAATGATGAGGTCTAAAGTGGCGCCTTTATTGTGAGTAGGTCCTTTACTGAGCTGTGAGAAATTGAGGTCGGAGAGGAAAGTCTTAAAGGAGTGGACAATTGGATCATTTGTGTCATTCCAATGGAGGTTGAAGTCTCCGAGGAATATCTGGCATATTTGATCCGAGCTCGAGCTAATGACCTCCATGATTTGCTCTGTGAAGACTAGATTGTCACCAGGAGGGTGATAAATTGAGTGCAGTACACATCTTCTTGCCTTTGTTCCAGATTTCAGAGACTAGCTGTTCACAGGAGGATAAGACAGTATAAGAGGATTGTTTTACTGTGAGGTTGGAGCGATGAATGCAGGCAATGCCTCCCCCTGTTTTATCCAGTCGATCACTTCTGAGAATAGAGTAGTTGGGTGGGATTAAGATGTCAAGAATTGGAGAGGAAGTATCATTGAGCCAGGTTTCAGTGATGATCAGAAGGTCCAAGTTATGTGCAATGATGAGATCAGAAATATCAGCAGCATGTTTCACAGCTGATCTACAATTGAGAAGCATTGCGTTAATGTGCAGGTTGGAAGTGACCACTTCTTGAGTCGAGGTGTTAATGTGACGTAGGTTCTTTATGTTTAACTTTCTGAGATTAAGGCTCGGTTCCCTGTCAGGGTCTGCCGTGATAGAGGGGATTTTGAGAGTAGAGTTGGGTTGGGAGATCATTCTAGAGTCAGTGTAGGACCCTAGCGGGGTGAGAATGTCTATTTCAGATAACTGGGGTAGGGGGTTGTAGGACCCCAGCAGGGTGAGAATGTCTTCATCAGATAGCTGAGGTAGGGGTCTGTAGGGCCGAGAGTGGTGGTTAGGTAGTGGCCTCGAGCTCCAGCTAGAGCTAAGATAGGAGCAGAGGGAGGTAATGTTTTTGGTAGCGTACAGCTTTTGTGAGTTGTGGATAGCATTCTTCTGTGTGGGGGGTGAACCCCAACGCTTCTCCATCTTCAAGGAGAAAAGCAGAATGTTTTGCACCAATTCTTTGACTACCGAGATATCATGTTTTAGGCCCTCAATCTTTTTCTCAAGGCCATGATTGATTAAACACTTATTCGCATGAGTAGCCGGCGTAGGTAGGATAAAATCCGCTTTTGTAGTGTTAGTAGAGGGTTGGGTAGGACCATTGGCACAGTAGGCACAGTTATATATGGAGATAGGGTCAAGCTTAAGCAGAGGATCAGGGTTTGGAGTGGGAATAGTGAGAGGTGGATTGGGAGGAGTAGAGGGTGGTGGTAGTGATAGTGTGGGTGAGTGTCTATTATTGTTCAACGGATAGGCGACATCAACATGGTTCCTGGCCCTGGGAACGGACGATACAGGGCTTATGGGGCGATTATCCAGTCTTGCCTGCTTGTTAGGGCGGTCATCACTCCCGTTATTGGCATGAGTAGTGTGCGATACAGGGGATAGTGGATAGGAAGTGATGCAAGGTAGACGAGGAGCATTGGTCCGGGACGCAATAAGGTGGGAGGACCAACTCTGGTCCGTTAGACCTTCCTCAGCTCGAGATAGACGAGGGTTTTTCAGGTTCGTGGTGTGGGCGGTTGGGTTGGCGTCTGTTATCTTAGGTCGAGCTGTGGGGAGCGTGTTAACAGACGGGAGCATGGGCAGTGGAGAGGAGGGGGCATCAGTCGCCTCGGGATCAGAGCCAGTGAGTGGCCACTTTTGACTATCGGTGGAGGTGTTGCAGTTTGTTATAGTGTTCTTGAACCTCAAAAAGGCATAATTAAATTGCTTGAGGTTCAAGTCCGATACTTGGATAAGGACATTACCATTATTGTAAAGGGAGATAGTCAGCTCCGCCATAAAGGCCGGGGATGGAAGCGTGGTTAAACGATAACCATGTGGAGTTTTGGTCTGTTTGGAGCGCATCATAGAGTTGAGGGTCCTTCTCCACTGTGCTCTTCTGTTGGTGTAGAAGATGAGATCAGTCACTATAGTGCCCTTATTTGAGATATATGTATCCGATATCAATGTTTCAGGCCATCTCTTGAGGATATTGTGCTTAAAGGTCTTCTTAGCCTTTAGCGATAGGTTGGGTGGGTAGATGATCTCAACCGAGTTTAAACCAGATTGGACAAAGGGGTTAGAGGCATGATAAGTATTTTGTGCCATGTTGACTGAAGAGCATAGTAGGCAGCGATAAAAAGAAGCCCAACAGAATAAAGGGTGGAGAGGTAGCCCAATTAGTAGAGGGTCCTGATGGAGGGCTGGGGAACGGCATTATCTCGCCCGTCCGTATTGAGAACCCCCCTTCAGGGGTGAGCCAGTATGTGGGAGGGGGCGGTAGACTGGTTCTGGGGATCAGATTAAGAAATATAGGGGTAGGTCTGGGGCAGTAAAGACCCTGAGAAGGTGGTGGGGGGGTGGGGGGTGTAGTGAGTACCGAAGGCAGAGTAGTCGTGTCTAGTTTTCAAAGTAGTATCATAACTGAAACTAATATGGTTCCCTGTGCTTAATGATCTTGCGCCATAGTTGAGAGTGTTGTCCTGACTGCGGTCTTCCCGGTGGTTGATACTATGAAATGTTGAAAAGACAAGATATTAGAGCTCAAGTGCAAGGTGTGTGTGTGTGTGTGATAGGTGAGGTGACCACTCCCAGATGGCCACCATAAGTTAGGAATTGGAGCAAGCTCATTTCACTTTCAGTGGATTGCAGAACAAGCTCATTTCTTTGTAATAGATCCACTCCAATATGGCCACCATATGTTAGGATTGGACCAAGCTCGTTTCTCTTTCCCTGAATTGCTGTGGTTGAGTTGCATGTCCCTGGTGCAGCGGCCATGTTGAGGTCAGGCATGCAGAATGTGTACGAGGCCCTCCTACGGTGCCCCCCGATGCCTCAATCAATCAATCCGAGTAAATCTTGCTAAGCCTCAATAGTCCCCTTTGGTGTAGCTGCAGTCACCACAGCCCAGCCTTTATCTGTTATAAAGTGGCTCGTTCTAGGTTCGAACGGCCGCCATGATGGGATCAGGCATCAGCCTCTCCCATGCGAACCGCAGCTTCTTACCGCACCGGTGGGGCTTCTTACCGCACCGGTGGGGCTCCTCAACGCTTCCTGTGCAGCTGCCAACCGGCCGATCGATAATCTAATTGGCCATCCTTCAATTACCGCTCCTGCCTTCTCCCATGGAGGCCGTACACTCGTCGCTCCTCCCGGGAGGGGGGGGGCTCACCTGAAGACTGCCTCCACTGCTCGCGTTGTCCCGCAATGAAGAAGACCCGCGGTGACTCCAAATCTCCTTCTTCCAGATTTCCGCCTCTTCCCAGGCCAGATCAGATCCTCGAGCTCCCGGTCCAGTGCAAGGCTCGCGAAGCCCCGCTGTCCATGGTCACTCCCGCAGCACCTCAAGCGTAAACGGGAATAAATCCCTGCAAGGAAAAGTCTCTCCAACGGCAGCAGGTTTCTTGGAGCACGGGCCCTAGCTCCCAGTGTGGTGGCAGGAGGAAATTCCGTCCGCAGCAGGGCATTTACAGTAGCACCCCAGGGGCCCGGTCCCTCGGCTCCAGCCGCGCTGTGGGGGAAAACAGTGCCGCAGAGCGGATCGGATCATCGGGTCAGCGGCAAAACTCCAGTCATCAGCTCAGCCCAGCATCAAGAGTCTCCGCTCTGCACCTGAGACAGAGGCAGTCACCAGTGATCATCGACGTCGCAGAGAGTCCTTAAGGTAGGTTTCTTGTAGAAGTACTCTTCTTTGCCGGGTGTCCTGCGGATAGTTGCGTTACCGCAGAAATTCTCAATGGGGGTCCGTCGAGCCGCAGGGTGGATGGAGGGCATAGACAGGGATATTCACAGAATAGTGATCCCTAGCCCCGGAGCTTCTTTGGCAAGCTCCAGCTCGGCGGCCATTTTGCACACTATATTGAGTTTATGCATTTTGCTGTTAGTATTGGCTTGTGTACTGCATTATAGAGCACGTTAGTTAAAATAAACATTTTAAACTATACAGTGTCTCTGATTACTTATGTTGTGGACAAGTACAAGAGAATTCATGAAAGAGTGTTCTTGCTCCCGCGAATACTGAGAGAGTCTGAGTTACATGTTCTAGGATGTCTAATCATTGGTAGCTTCGCTGTAGTACGGAGAACGAATGAGACACTATAGCTAGTCGGATAGGGGTCCGGGCACTAAGGTGGGTTGTTGGTACACCACTATACACCGAGGTCCTGGTTTCTTGCGCGTAGTTCTGTATATGTGCAGAATCCCTGCAACATGGCGCAACCAACGTTTGGTCTGGCTCTTATCTGCGAGACGCTTGAGTAGTGCTCGTGCTTGTCCACAATTCCCTTGCTTCTGTTTCCGGAGACAGATGTGACGGTGTTACCTCCTATATTGATGTTTTTATAGGTTTTTTCAAGCTTGATGTTCTTAAAAGGTATTTTCTTATTGTAGTACCCATTATTGCGCTGCCACGCTTTTGGTTGTTATACGTTCTTTGTCTTCATGGCTGACATCGATATACCGGCGCATAGTGGTGCAGCACTCCGTCGACATTTGACTGCATATGGAGTGCCTGAAGCAGGTGTCGATCTTATCTTTGTGGTGGAAGCTGATCCGACACAACACTATGAAGTGTTTTGTTCATGGGTCACTTTTCCAGCAGTGGATGGGGATGATGATTTGTTCCATACTTACACTGCTTCGGATCTTCCTCACAATTATCGGCCCTATACGAATCTTGAGGTTCCGCTCACGGCATGGCAACAACACATTTGGTTTAATGGCGCCCTCCCACACCCAGTGACACCGATCCGTTTAGGCCCTTTATCTATCGAAGGGGCCACTTGGCCGGTTTTGGCTGGGTACACCCCACACCCTCGCTATCTGACAGTTCGAGTGGATGAGCTCCGCGTAATGCACACCTCTTTGGTAAGGGTGCATAGAGCTGTTGTACGATACGTTATGCGCAACGTCCAGGTGGGACCACCTGGGGTTGCTCCGCAACCAGCTGGATCTGGCGGAGTGACTATCAGTCCCATTATGGTTAATTCGGTAATGGGCAAGCGTCCTCAAAATAAGGATGATTTACCTTATTGGCTTGCTGAAAAATTTGACCAGCTGGAGGCGGTATTTCCAAATACCTCTCCTGTGGATAAACACAGGATTTTGACTATTAGTTTGCAGAAAGACTTAATTCCCGAAGTAGCTGATTGTAACAATTGGGGAAGGGTATTCGCAGCAGTATATGCGAAGTGTTTCGGCACTCCCTCGATGACCGTGCTCCCCTCCGTGATTAAACGTGTTCAAGGTGAGTACGGCCCAGAAGCGGCTGTTGAATTGGGGATGCGATTAGTCTGGGTATTTGACGTAGTTGCTGATCTGATCCTTGCTAATGTTAGGGGAGATGCAGTGAACTTTCAGTTGGCTAATGCTTTGGCTCTAGTTCCAGAGCCTGACAGGCCACGCAAATGCCGAAGATTATTACCCAGGCTTATAAAACCATTGGTCGCAATAGTTTGGGTATTAAGCCTTTTGGTAAAACACCAACTCAATCGCAAACACAACAGAAGTCTCAGTCTGAGAAAGACGAGCGCCCAATCTTTAATAAAAAAGAGTTGGAGGACTAAGAAACAGGGTAAGCAACAACAGCAACAGGGGTCACGTGCCACGTCACCGACACCCGAGTCTGCTGAGCGCACTTATGATTTGCGCGACCGCGCGAAAATTAGGTCTCCTGACAGGTTTCAGGTTCCTGATCAGCGTTCTCCTCGTTCTTTGCAGGAAACATCAGGCTGACAAGCCGGTGGAGGGGAACGCCAGGACCGCGGCAGAGGACGAGATGGCCCACAGGGACGTGATCAACCTCGTCAGGCTGACGTTAAGGAGAAACATGAAGATTTTCCTCGTCAGCGCCCACAGTTTCAGAAAAAGAAAGTTGCTGCGTTAACAGCTAGATATGCCACAGACGGTGAGGACCCGGCTCCAGAATTTAACATGGGCAGTAACGCTGCTCGACAGCGCAGCGGAAGTTACCATAGTGTGGCAGGCACTGCGTCCATTTCTGGAGGCGGCAGCAACTGACACTTTCGTTGCAGTCGAAACAGCTGACACTAGAGTGGCTCCCCCTGACAGACTATATAACATAGTTCTTTTAATTGAAGGTGACATAGAACGAGTTGTTAAAGGGATTTTTTGGGAAAATCTAACATCTTCTTATGACATATTGTTGGCGGAGGCAGATTGGCCCCCACCTTTTGTTCTTGCTGCTCCGAAAGGGGAAGAAGTGATTCTTTCGAGTTTTTCACGCAACGTCTCCAAGGAGCATGCGGAAGCTTTTGCAGAAGAGTGGGCTTTGGTGCTTGCACCAGCTTTGTACCGTACTCATGTGGGCTGGGATAAGGACTCCCCACCCCATGAAATACCTTTACGGTCTATGCCTCAGCCGCAACCCCAATATCCTCTCCGGCGGGAAGCAAAAGGTCCCGTTTCTGAGATTCTGACGCAGTTAGAGTATCAAGGAGTGATTGAGACATGTGTGTCACCGATGAATAACCCTCTTTTTACCGTTACCAAACCCGATGGGTCATACCGCATTGTTTTGGATTACCGGCATTTGAACTCTCATTGTCGCACTTTTGCGGTACAGAATAGCCATAGTTCTGCTCTTGTAGACAGTCTTGTTCGTAAGAAATATAAAACTACACTGGACATTTCCAATGGCTTTTTCAGTCACATCTATCCCCGGCATGCAGTCAATGGACCGCTTTTACAGCTGGCGGTAAACAAAAACAATTTAGGCGTTTAGCTATGGGCTACAAAAACAGCCCCGGAGTTTTCGCCGCCCGTGTTGTCTCTTTGTTAGACAGCATTGACCCAGATGCGTACTCATACGTTGATGATATTTATCTCACAGACGATGAATTATGGCCGCATCTCTGCCGAGTCGACCGCATCATTATCTTGTTTGCAGACTACAGTTACAAATTTAACTTTGCCAAATCACACATTGCAGAGTACACAGTGTTGTTTTTGGGCTATGAGCTCAATAATGAAGGTAGAGGCTTAGCGCCTCACTTCCTGGAGAAATGCGCACGTTTGCGACCTCCAACGACCCTGAAAAAACTACAATCTTTGCTGGGATTTTTGAACTTCAGGCGTACTTACATTCCCGAATATGCCCAGCGTATCAAGCCTCTTTATGCCTTGATACAACCAAGATTTTCAAAAGCCTGCTGGCTTCCGGAACATTCACCTATCCTGCAATCTTTGCAGTATGATCTTCTTGAATCTAAATTCTTGTTAATACGTGATAACCACACAAACCTGGTAATAAGAATCGTGCCAGGCGCAGTGGGTTTAACTTTCTTGACCTTTAACGAAGGTGACACAGTACCTATTGCTTACAAATCACATTTATACACTTCAGCCGAGATGCGGTTTTCCAGTGTTGAAAAAGTCTTGACAGCTGTGCAGATGGCTTTCCTGAAGGAACGCGCACTAGCACAGGGGAAACGCATTTTGGTGGTGACACCTTATCCTGCACTTGAAGCAGTGACAAAGGCGAGTGTACCAAACTCAAAGGCCTTGCATCCTCGTTGGATACAGTGGGCGACTTCATTGACATCTCCAGATGTCACCTTTATCTTTGACTCCTCGCTCCAGACACAGGAGTTCTTGCAGTATGAATTTGTTCATCCTCCTCCTCTGTCTATGCGCCCACTTGAGGAGTACGATTGTATCATTTACACCGATGGTTCAGCGCAACCGGCAACAGGTTCTAAGCATGCGTATTCAGCGGCATGTGCAATTGTGGCTGATACAATAGTGAACGGTGAGTTCAAGTCCAGTGTTGTTCATAAACAGGCATTAGGAGACTGTACCGCCCAATTAGCCGAGTTGTGCGCTTTGGTGCTTGCACTAGAGTTTGCGGATCCTAATGTGCGTACTCTTATTGTAAGTGATTCTTATTACTGTGTTCAGTCTTTCAATGACAACTTATTCTTTTGGTGTCAGAATGACTATCGTGATTCCAAGGGCAGCGCAATTAAGCATAAGATGCTTTGGGTTCGAGTGGCTGATCTTAAACAACGTCTGCCGCTCACACAGGTTATACATACTCTTGGCCACCAACGTGTGGGAGCACACGCGGTCGGCAATAGTTTGGCTGATGAAGCAGCCACATCAGCAGTAGCCACGTGGTCAGTTGCAGCCGTTACAAGATCCATGACTCAGATTGATAATGAAATTTTGGCAGCAATTGCTGCGACTGAGAAGGGTGGAAAGTACCCTCAAGGGTTCCCTTCAATGTACTCTTATCATTTAAGTCCCGACAAAGTTCCTTATGTGAGAATAAATAACGTTGGTGACAGATTTATTCCCAACGCGGATCGCAGACATTCTTTGATAACAGCTGCGCACGAAGGCATGGCTTTGGCGCATGCTGGAGTGTCAGCGACGGTTTCTATTCTGCAGCAACGTTACTGGTGGCGTGGTTTTTATAAACAGACCCGAAATTATGTGCTTTCTTGTGACGTTTGTCAACAGATTAAACCCTCTACGGTCACACGTCCACCTCTGACACAGCTTTGCATTTCTAATAGGCCTTTTGGCTGTGTATATCTTGATCACTGCGGTCCATTTTCTTCAGATACTGCTTATAAGTACATCTTAGTTGCAGTTGATTCGTGCACACGTTTTGTGTGGGTTTGGCCACAACGCAGTGCTGACGCTCGAAATGTCATCAGGGATTTGCGTGTCTTTGTGGGAATTTTTGCATGTGGCACATTCCATTCTGACCAGGGTCCAGCGTTCGCCTCTAAGGCGTACAAAGATGCTATGAGGTCTTTGGGGGTGCAGGTGAAATTTTCGTCTCCATACAGGCCTGAGGGCAATTCGGTTGTGGAGCGAATGAACCGTGACTTAAAGCAATACTTGACAGCTAGAGTCTTAGGTACTGGCAGGAACTGGCTCGCCCAGTTGAATAGCGTACAGCGTGCACTTAATAATCTCCCTAGAAGATCTCTGGGTGGGCGGACCCCATACGAAATGCTCTTTGGCATACAAATGTTTGTTCCGGACCTTGATGGTCTAGACATGGCGGCGGCAGCTGCAATCTTTGACGTAGATAATCACTCTACTATGTTACAGGACGTACAAGAAACCCGTGACAGTCTTGCAAAAGAACATTTACCCTCTGCCACTACACTACAGATTCCGGTAGTTGGCTGGCTACCTAGGGTTGGAGATCTGGTCCGAGAGAAGGTGGAGAATAAAAAAGAATTTGGCCCCTCATATCATGCACCGGTTCCAGTGCTTGGCGTGAAGAGTACTCGTACAGTCATTTTACCACCACTTCCTGGTCGCAAAGACAACAGATACATCTCAGTGGACAATGTCAAGCTACAACATCTGGCCAATTCTGAATAGTATTACGCCTGCTGCATCATGTCCAGCAATTGCAAGGAATCCTGTGGTTGGCGCAAATGACGCCGCACAGAACGACACTGCCATCGAGATGGACTCTTACTAATCCCTTGCTGATCCCGCCTGCTTCCCCTGTACTGATGAGACTGAATATGCATACCCCACAAGCGAGTCTTTGCCAGGTTTACAAACAACTTCGCTTGACCAGTCTCGTTTTTCTTTTGACTCAACATCCATCTCATCTTTTGGCCCAACAAAATTTGGTATTTTTGTCTCCTGGTTTAAACAGATTTATTTGGTCCCTCCTTGGACATACATCTGGTTGGTACTCTTCCTGATTTTTTTCATCATGTCCATTGGCTTTGTGACAGTTTTTTTCTTACTCATCAATGGACATTACTTGCCAGAACGCTCTGCTGTTCAGTTGGTAACTGGAACTTTGGCTCCACACTCACATCATGAAACGTGACCAGACTTTTGTTAACATCTCTGCCTTTCCAGTCGCTGATGCCATTGTTTGGGATCCTGTGGATTTCCAGATTCATGGGCCTACAGAAGTTATTAATGTACCAAATGTACTTCGTGTTTCAATGGGTGATGTAGTTAAACAGAACATACGTTCAGATGATTGGGAGGTGAAAGCTATCCAATCTTTCTTTTCAGATTTGAAGTATTATGCTGCCTTTGATGCTGAAGATTTGTATTTAAATACAGCAAATTATGCCGATTTGTATTGTTACCAGCATTTTGGACACCATTACCTGCATAAGGCAAATACATTTAGAAATGTTTTTAATTACACACAATGGGAACATTGCCCAGCTCCATTGGAAGGCAGCTCCAACACACTATTAAATAAGTTTACTTATTTTACAGATTTTGACAGATCCAACCCAGAGTCCTTTTATTTTAAGTTAAACATTTCAGCACCTACCAGGGGGATGTTAACCCACACCAAATTATTATATTCTACTTCGTTTATTGATAGATTGTCGGTTGGCGGTTATGAACATTGGAAGGCCACTGTTGATTTAAAATCTATGTGGGGTTCCAAATCCTGGCAAGTTCGTGGCACTGAAGCTTTACACCGCGCGTGCCTCATCCCATCGCAAATTTTGTTTTTAAATGATTCTATTTATCAAACTACCTGTTTTGGTTTAGCCACTACAAAACAGATGAATGTCCCTACCATTCCTAAGCTGGCTCTCTATCAGAACTGGAGTATGCATACTAATTATTCCATTGAAGAACTGCAAGCTTTATTTCAAAATTTAATATTTAATGTCTCAGGATTAGACCCCCTAGGATGGTTAGTTTGGCAGAATACTGCTGATGCTTGCCAATTGCGTTATCATAACGCAGTCCCTGGTTACAAACAAGATAAGCTGGATCCACGTTTTGCAGATACACATTCGGTTACCACCTATTATGTGGGTAAATTATGTCAAAATTGGTTACAGCACTCGTCCCTATCGTCAGTAAAACAACATTTATCACTGTTATCCAGCACCATTGATTTGACCGACTTTGTCAAGGGCCCTTCTGGTCCAAGAACGAAGAGATTTGTTTACGCTGCTTACAATGAAATCTGGAAGCTTTCTCAAATTGAAGCTGCATCACGTTTGAGGGAGATAGATCAGGCAAATCTGGAGAAAGTACTTGCTGTTGTTGACAATAGTATTAACACACTATCTTCCCGCATTTACACATTGGATAATATTGTTTCATCTATGGTAGATATTGTACAAGAAGATGTATCTGTGTTGTATCATGGTCAAAATCAATTACGTTCTGTAATGCAGTTTGCATGGACTTTGCAAACGCTAAAAATGGGAACAGTGCCAAGGGATTACTTGAACGCAACTGCTTTGTTTTTACCTTTTAATTTGACTGATAAACAACAGTTTATGTCCATGAAGGATGCAACGTACACCCTCTTACATATTGAGAAGATCGACCCTTTACCCTTCTCTGTGGCCGAAACTGACTCTGCTGTCTGGCTCATCCACGGGGTTATCTCCTTACCGTTTTCTTTGTTTCAATTTAGTTCATGCATGAAGCATTACCCAATAGGTCGTTATGAACCCTTGGGCAGCGCTTTCCTACATGAAGTGTGGTCCTTACCTTTCACGTACAGATGTCTGCGGGATGACAAGGAAGTATACCTTACAGGGGAATCTTGTGATTCTACATTGGGTCGCTTCCTTGTCTGTAAAAACATACAGTTACACGGGGCTTGTAGTGTTACCGCCCCAAATCTTGCATGTGTTTTGAAGGGTATTCCAGTCCCGGCTATAAAACCAACTTTCACCCTGCTTGCTAACGGTAGCTATCTTCTTTTGAATAACGAGGAATGTTGCGGCTTGCTAGCTGGCATTCCGTACATTGTAACAGTTTCACAGCGGGTAGTTTGCTGTAAAAATGTGCTTTTCTCGCCCCGCATGGTAATCTCGATACCTCGATTTGGCCTTGCATCCCAACTTTGAAAGCAGACTTCAATAAGTTGAGCAGAATAAAAGCGCTATTATTGCAGCAGGAAGTCCCGCTCACTTCGGCGCGCGAGACATTCATCCTGCAGATAGCAAGTACACATTCTGAAATTCAAGCCCTTTTAAATACCAATCTCCCACTACATTTCGGAGAATTAATTCATCGTATCTTCAATGCGTCTGATACACATGGCTTGGTGCATTTTTTTTTAAAGTTGTGGGCTCTGGCCTTGTAACTTCTTCTCAGACTATATTTGGTGTAATACCAGCCTTTATTCATTCTATTTTTTCCAGCGTCTTTGGCGGATTACCTGTGTTGGTTACCATAGCCGCTGGTGGCCTTCTATTGATTTGCCTGCTACGCAATGGCTGCACCTCTTGTGGTCCTGCACTACCCAGATCGGCTGAAAATGCTCCGTGACCGTATGCTTCAATGCTATGGCAAGCTGCCACTGGCAACGCTCAGCGTGGCGTATAGACTGTCTTTCCGCTTTGCGTACTACACTTGCGTGCAACCCGTCTTTTCATGCTTGGAATGCTCCTTTGAATGGGCATTGGATCTCTGCCTCTCCAATACGTCATCACCCGACCCGGATTACGACCTGTTGATGAGTCCCTTAGTGGCCCATGAGAAAGAATGCTCCGGGGTTGGATTTATGGCATGTGCGGCTGCACTTGGCGTATGGCACAATGGGAATCTGTGCGGCGGCACGGGATTTCCTACAACGTAGCTACATTGAATATCACGCAAGTTGTCCTACGATGGTGCTAGATGCACCCACCTATAAATATCATGAATGCTCATTCTGCTTGCTAAATTGGATGGCATCTCTTTTTTCTAACGATGACAATGATTTCCTATTGGAGGCCGTTGCAGTTTACAGCTCATACACTTTGATGGATTAAAACGGCTGGCGCTCATCTTTCCATTTTTTTATGTGCGCTATATATATATATATTTTTTGTTGTTTGGCACCTATTTACAGGCCCAAAATAATTTTTTTAAATACTTTTCCTTTCAAATTTGTAAAACTATAGACACTCATTATCTTCTACTCATACTTCTTGAATTCTGTGCTCGTCCCATGACTACATGCAATGGACTTACCAGGGGAGGGTGTAGTGAGGATATGGACTCACAGCATACATTATTAAGTTAGCATAAGTTAGTATAAACTTGACTGCCATGTTGCTGCTTTTGCACACGTTTCTACATGATTTTGTTTTTGCAATTCCTCTGCTTGTGCTCGCTCACATGGGAACCGTCTACCTTTCACGTTTCTTGCTGAACTCTGGGGTCTTTTGTCTGCACAGCATGTTCAAGGTCGAAAAACAATGTACTCTGTTAATCTGCTTTGGTCAGTCCCACGCATGTTAGACATAATACGAGCACAGCTGCACTACTGAAAATCGGGTGCCTTTAATATTGCATTGAATGCATGTTAAGGCACTTGGAGAAAACCTTCGGAAGAGAAGAGCTGTGTTTGTCCGAAGATGTAAACTTTTGCATCTAAACCTGGAGGTATGGGGTCCCCCTGATAAAGCCCAGAGGTCTTCTATAATTATAATCAACTAGTTTCTAGCAAGGGGAGGGTGGTAAGGCACATTAGGCCTTTTTTCCACTAGGTTTATAAAATGATATCCCCGTTCATATTTTATGGAATTGTAACAATGCTCACTATATTGAGTTTATGCATTTTGCTGTTAGTATTGGCTCGTGTACTGCATTATAGAGCACGTTAGTTAAAATAAACATTTTAAACTATACAGTGTCTCTGATTACTCATGGTGTGGACAAGTACAAGAGAATTGATGAAAGAGTGTTCTTGCTCCCGCGAATACTGAGAGAGTCTGAGTTACATGTTCTAGGATGTCTAATCATTGGTAGCTTCGCTGTAGTACGGAGAACGAATGAGACACTATAGCTAGTCGGATAGGGGTTCCGGGCACTAAGGTGGGTTGTTGGTACACCACTATACACCGAGGTCCTGGTTTCTTGCTCGTAGTTCTGTATATGTGCAGAATCCCTGCAACAGTAGGGGACGGTTGTTAGGGCTCAGGGCGGGGGGCTGGGGTAGGGGTAGTTTTTGGGGCATGGGGTTAATTTTTAGTATGCAGGGCAGGGGAAAAAGGGATAGTTTACAGGGCAGGGTCGGGGTAGTTTAGGATGTAGGGGACAGTTTTTAGGGGTCTGGGTGGTTGGGCCTGAGGTAGGGGTAGTTTTCAGGCGTGGGTTTAATGTTTACGGCTCAGAGCAGGGGGAAAAGGGACAGTTTACAAGGCAGGGAGCAGGGGTATGATCTTTAGCACGCATGCCCTTTACCCATCATGTTTTTACCACACAATTGCGTGGTAAAGACACAGTCTTGGTAGAGACCGTGTGGTACAGGCATGCGTTGTACCATCATACAAGCGATATTTTAGTATGTATGGAGTGAAGGGCGTCCTGTTATGAATTTATCTGTATGTGAGATACTCTCAAGTATATTCTTTTGACAAACTGAATAGGTAAATGTATACTATTGTGATACAAATTATGACCATGTACTTTTGCTTTGTAAAATATAAAAAGTAATAACTTCTCTTGCAATAAATGAACTTTGAGTGTCTGATTCATGAATTTATATTATCGAATTAAATAACTAAATTCATACCTATGTGAAACCTGTGGAGTTGGCAAAATCTGTTGTTCTGAGTTTTTCTTTCCCCTGGTACTGCCTTCTCCCAATCATTTTTTTCAGGGGCCCTCTTTTGTTTAGTAGGATGTCCCTGTGCCTATTACTTCCTCATCTCCTGGTACTCTAAACAGCAGTGGCAGACTGTGGGTCTTTTCCCCCAAATTTGGACACTGTTGTTGTGATACCCAAAGCGGAGCAACCCTCTGACCAATCCTCCTTATACAGGCCCATCTCTCTTATCAATGCTAATATCAAAGTATATGTAGAGGTCTTGACTATCCAATTGAGTCAAGCCCTACCGCATTTGATCCACTCAGATCAATGAGGATTTATGTCTTACCAGAGTCCCCATCACTGTATCCGCAGAGTCCAACTACCCTTATCCCAGGCACACAGCATCAATGGCCCTACGGCTTTGCTCCTAATTGACTTTGAGAAGACTTTTGATACTGTTGCGTGGGTCATCTTGGAGGCGGTGCTACAGAGGGCAGGATTTGGGCCCTTTCTTCTTAGGTGTAGGAATGTAGGATCCTTCTAGCATGGTTACCCCCACTTTTTGCCTGGTGTCAGTGTGTTTTGACTGAGTCTGCTGGGATCCTTGTAATCAGGACCCCAGTAACTGTGCTCTCTCCCCTAAATTGGTTCTATGGTACGTCCTCAATTGGCTACTGGTGTACCCTTATAAGTCCCTGGTATATGGTAATAAGGTACCCAGGGCATAGGTACACACGAATGGTCTGTATTGTGCCAGCCATGGGAGTCCACTTAAACTGTAACACAGGCCTGCCATTGCAGCCTGTGTGAGTTGGTGCTTGCACCTCTCACAACAGATATAAGTTTCCTTATATCTGAGGTCACTGCACTTAAAACCTACAAGTCACCCCTATGGCAGGCTCCTCAGTCCTGAGGGCAGGCTGCTTGGTTAGAAGTGTGAGGGCGCCCCTGCATGAGCAGGACCCCCCTACAAACCTTGGTATCGATTCTTCAGGCTTTGTAAGTGCGGTCAGCCATTTTAAGACATATAGTGGACATCAGTCATTACGAGATGTCTAACTATATAATGGCAGCACCGAACCCAGTCATGTTTGGTATGAAACATGTTGGAATCATACCCCAGCACCGATTCCAGTGTTGGAAGTATGATCCCATGTACTGGGGGCCCCTTAGGGGACCACTCTGTACTCCCTATAACAGCCTTTCAGGGTCTGCCAGCAAGCTAGTGCTGCTGCCAAACACAGACATAAATCTGCTTCTTGCTGCTGAGCCAAGCTCGAGCATGGGAAGGTAGAATATTAGGTTACCTGTCACAGGGAGGTGTGACCACCTCCCACACAGGACTTAGTGAATTGGGCTGGGGTGGGGGCGCTTGCCAGCGCCACCAGACTGCTTTGAAGGGCTCAGATGGTGCCCTCCGTGAATAGTCCACTTTGAGCCAGTTCAGGAACCCTTGGTTCCTGCTCTGGTGTGAAACTATTTATTTTATTTTATGGGATTTATAGCGCGCACATCTACTCAATAGAGTGTCCCGGCGCGAAGCCAAAGCATCAGAGGGAACCAAAGCAGAGTAAGAGAGGGACAGTTTAGTTGAACAGGAAGGTTTTTAGCTTTTTCCTAAACTGAGAGGGATTCTTCAGATTGCGTAGATCCAGGGGAAGGGAATTCCAGTAAGTTGCTGCAAGATAAGACAAGGAACTGCCGCCTTTACGTTTCAGACGAAACCTAGGGACAGACGCAAGGAGCATATTCGAGGAGCGCAGACACCTGCCAGGGGTGTAAAACTGAAAACGTTTCCTAAAATAGGCAGGGCCATACTCAAAGTGCAGCGTGAGCAATGGTAATAGCCTTAAACTTTATCCTAGATTTTACTGGCAACCAGTGTAGATTACGTAAGTGATGCCTAACACTGGAGTGCTTAGGAAGATCCAGTAGGAGACGAGCGGCGGCATTCTGAACCACCTGAAGTCTGTCCAGGAAGGTAACATGGCAAACCGGCATAGAGTGCATTCGCATAATCTATGCAAGAAGTGACCAAAGCACGGATGACCGTTTCTTTAGCGGCGAGAGGGAATAGCGGCAGAAATCTACGGAGAAGTTTTAAAATACCAAAGCAAATACCAGTAAGTTTGCCAATCTGGTTACCAAAACTTAATTTCTCATCAAACCAGATGCCAAGATTTTTCACAGGATGACCAGAAGGGGAGGGACATGGGGACTCAGTCGGCCAAAAGTAATGCCAAAACAGAGGGGGAAACTAGACAAAGGACACTGGAGTATCCTCCCCTCTGTCCAGCCCCTCCTCTGGGAGGGACCCCTGAGTCGTCTCAACCCTTCCCTTAGGGTATTTAAGGGATCCCCTGTGGGTGGGTCCTCAGATTTGTCGTGGGACCAGACTCAAACTGTTATGTTTCATATAGGTACCCTAATATAGGCCCAGGGAACATCATACCCTTTCACCTACATCACCTCCACTACATTACACAGTAACGAGCCTTTTAAGGATTGAACGCCTTTAATGGACTGAACCTTTTACCTAGTTCTAGGCCTGGGTGCAGAAGGAGGGTTTTCCCTGAACAATAGTGTTCTAGGACTTCATCTTTAGACTGACACCGCAGGAATGAATATTCATAAGGCTACATGGAAACCAGGCAGGGGCTATACACCACCTTCCTAATATCTACACACAAGGTACATCACATACGTCATTCTCATACCCAACAATGGCTAACATAAGAACAAGGGACAAAGGGACTCTATATACTTTTCTGTATAAATACAGCACCTCTTGCTATCAGTAACTAGAGGGAACCGAGACTTCCAGGCTGACACACTGACCAGAGACGCTGAGGCTCCTGCATGCAGACGCTCCAGCTGACAGTGGTCTGAACATCCCTCAAGGGGTGTCCAACTCGAGACCAAGAAGGGCTCCTACATTCTCACACTTCAGGTAATGGGGTTTGACTAAACCTTAGAGGGATTCTTGGCTTCACACCTACTCACATGCTAGGTACACTCAGGTACATCTAGATAGGCATCGTAGGAGTACGCGCACTTTTATCATGTTTTTTATATTCATGTATTTATTCATGCTTATTGCAAGATGGTAGAACTGTACTATCCTTTTATATTCATAGTACTGCTAATCATATATCTCTGCTACTGTCTAATGGTTGTTGCAGCTCATATGTTTTACACGAGAATAACAACTGTTGAATAAATCCTTATTGAAACGCCCAGACTGTGTATTCTGTGTATCTCTGAGATAAACTAAATGAGCACGAGTGACTGAGCGAAAAGTAGTACATTGTTTCCATGATCTTGAGGGATCAGGGTTGTCATGTTCCGAGGTTGCCAGAAACTAATCTCTCCCCGATAAGAGGAGACACTAGTGGCACTGTGAGCTAGCTTGAATGCAAACAGGCTAACATTTCTCAGTGGGGGTGTACGGAACCAGTCTGCCACCAATCCCACAGTTTATGTTATCAAAACGCGCAGGTCCTGCATGGGTACTATAGGAACTACACGACAAAGGCGCCCAACGTTGGTTAGGTACTTATTTAACAGTAGAATCTGAGTAGTTCAGTCGTGCTATTTCTCAGAGACCCCTACTCACAAAACACCAGAGACGTCTGGAGTGGGTGGGCACAAAACTCCGCCACAGCTGAGTAGGCGAAATATCCTATTTATTGGCTGCTGGTTAATCAAGCTTGAAGGACATTTTGTTCCTAAAATTGTGCACAACACCTTATCTTAGTTCCCTTGAACAAACTTCTTCTTTTTAAAAATGACTGAGTCAGGAGAGGACGTAAGAGTAAATCTACAACTCTCAACAGGAGAAGAAAATACAGATGGAATTCAAATTGCACCTAAATTCAGACGTACTATCACCCTAAAATTACTGGAATATGGAGTATCAGCTAGGGGTGGCTTAGTAGCTTTCATGATTGAGGCACACGAATCAAACAAAACAGAGATATTCTATTCGTGGGTTACATTCCCAGCAGCAGATGCAAGAACACAGACATTTCACTACTAAGTAGAAGGAGATGCACCACGGGAATATGGTCCTTGCGAGGACATAGAAGTTCCACTCACTTACCAGGAACACCTGTACTGGTTTAAAGGCGCCCTACCCCACATAAGACACAGAGTAAGATTAGGCCCGCTCGGAGGAGACAGGGCAACATGGCCAATATTAGCGGCCTATACACCACATCCTGACATTGATACAATGCCACAACCAGACTTACTCATACAACACAAAGATTTAATTAGAATCTACAGAAACCTGACACAATATGTCATGAGGACTTTCACAGTCCAACCGACAACAGTTGCAACAAATGGAACTCACTCTCAGGGTACAGCAACTAAAATTACTCCACAAACGTTACACGCAGTAATGGGCAAAATGCCCACAAAACGTGAACAAATACCATTCTGGGTAGCTCAGAAAATAACTCAGCTCGAGGCAGTATTTCCAAATACTACTACGTTTGAAAAACACAGAATGCTAACAATCAGCTTGCCCATGGGGATAACACCACAAGTAGAGGATTGCACCTCTTGGGGTACAGTCTTTGCTGCCATATATACCAGGACACATGGTATTCCTTCATTAGCGGTGATACCAGATGTATTAAGACAAATACAAAATGAGTACGGAGCAGAGCCTGCTCTGAACTTGGGGATGAAGTTATTAAATAACTACGACCAGGTATCAGCCATAATACTAGCTAATATTAAAGGGGAAGCAGCTTCAGTGGCAATCCGTCAACGCCTAAGGGAGTTCAGTCCGTTAGATCAACAACACGAACTGCCCAAAATAATAGAAACTGCGTATGCAGAATTAGGCAGAGACAGTTTGGGTGGGAAAGCTTTAAAACCACAACTGATGGGCAGTCCAAGCAGACACCTGCTTCTTCTAAAAAGAAGTGGGATAATAAAAAACAACAAAACTCTTCAGAAAAGAGATCTCAGTCCCAAGGTAGATCTCCTCCACAGGAGCCCACTGAAAAGAGGTATAATCTCAGGAATAGGGATGATATTAGGAAACCTGACAGGTATCAGGATACTGATACACGTTCCTCTCGTTCCTTTCAGGGCTCGACGAAAAACTCAGAGAGCGAAGGACGGTCAGAACACAAAGAGGAGCGTACAAAGTCGAGAGACAAGCAGCACGCTCAGGACTACGCTTCCAAAAAAGAAGAAAAGCCAAAATCAAAACCTCAATTTAAGAAAAAGAAAGTTGCAGGTCTGAGGATCAGACATGCCCAGAATTCTGAGGACACAGCTTCTGAACGGGGAATGGGCTCTGACAATGCTAGACAGTGCGGCAGAAGTAACAATAGCTCACCAGAACCTGAAGGAATTTCTGGTGACAGTGGACTTGAATGATTACATCACGGTGGAAACACCAGACACCAGGGTGAGCGTCCCACATAAGTTACATGAGATAACACTCCAAATGGAGGGGGACAAGCCCAGGAAAGTTAAAGGTCTCTTTTGGGAAAATCTGTCATCCGGGTATGACATCCTATTAGCAGAACAAGACTGGCCGCCAGCATTTGTTATGGAGTGCCCCAGGGGAGAAAATGTATTTTTTCCAGCATTCTCCGACCTCGTTCCCATACACCTTAAACATGCATATGCACGGGAGTGGGCAGTAGCCCTAGCTTCAGCATTGTATAAAAATCATGCAGGGTGGGATGAGGAGTCAACTCACCACGTGATCCCATTAAAAGTTTCACCAAATGCTCAGAGGCAATACCCAATAAAGCAAGAAGCTAAAAAAAAGGTCAGGGAGATCTTAGATCAACTTGAATACCAAGGGGTGATCGAAAATTGCACCTCACAAATGAACAATCCTTTGTTTCCTGTCATGAAACCTGACAATACATATCGTCTAGTTTTGGATTACAGACATTTAAACACTTGCACAAAGACATTCGCTGTCCAAAACGCACATAGTGCCGCATTAATGAATAACATTGTGCGGAAAAAATACAAAACAACACTTGATATCTCAAATGGATTTTTCTGCCAAAATATAGCGCCTGAAAGCAGGTATTTGACCGCATTCTCAGCGTTGGGGTCCCAGCGACAATTTTGTCGCCTCCCTTAAGGGTATAAGAACAGCCCGGGGGTATTCTCAGCAAGGGTAACTGAGTTACTCCAAAATTTTGATGAAGAAGCATTGTCCTATGTGGATGATATTTATCTGACGGACGATGACTTAATGAGGCACTTGACCAGGGTGAGCACCATTATTATGGGATTCGCCTCTGAGGGCTACAAATTTAACTTTAAGAAGTCAAAAATCGCACACCTCAGTGTCCTGTTCTTAGGATATGAGCTTTCAAGTGAAGGGAAAAGCCTGGCAGCTAACTTTTCAGAAATGTGTGCGCTGCTCCAACCTCCAAAAACATTAAAAAAAATGCAGTCTATACTGGGATTCCTAAATTTCGGCAGAACATACATTTTGGATTACGCAGAAAGAGTAAAACCTTTCTACGACTTAATAAAACCTGACTTTTCAGTTAGACATTGGACACAGGAACATTCAAATATCCTACGTTCATTACAAGAAGACATGATTGCTTCCAAACACTTACAGACACGCGTAAACGTACGCAACTTAGTGATCAGAATAATAGCAGGTCAATGCGGGTACACTTACTTAACCTTCAATGAAGGCGAAACAGTACCAATCGCATACAAATCACACCTGTACACAAGCGCAGGAATGCGTTTCACTTCAACAGAAAAAATCCTGACAGCAGTTCAGACCGCTGTAGCAAGAGAAAGAGCACTGGCTCTGGGGAAACGCATAATCGTCGTCACCCCGGTACCAGCCTTAGAGGCTGTTACAAAGGCTAGCATTCCAAACGCAAAAGCCTTACATCCAAGATGGATACAATGGGCTAATTCTCTTACTGCAACGGACGTTGAATACAGATTTGATCCTAATCTAAAAACACAAGCATTTCTGCAATACGAACAAGAATATCCTCTACCAAATGAGATTTTGCCTCTAGACCAGTATGAATATATTATTTACACTGACGGATCTGCTCAACCGGCCATAGGGAGTAAGCAACAATACAGCGCAGCGTGTGCTATGGTTAAAAGTCGCATGCAGGATGGAAAGTTCCATCCAAGTTGCACTAAAAAGCAATCTCTAGGAGACTGCACGGCTCAATTGGCAGAACTAAAAGCACTAATACTGGCACTTGTAAATACGGATCACGAATTCCCCACACTAATTGTGTGTGATTCCTTTTACTGTGTACAGTCGTACAATGAGTATTTACATCATTGGGAACTAAATGGGTTTAAAGATGCAAAAGGTGGCACAATTAAGCATAAAATGCTATGGGAACAGGTAGTTGAATTGAAGAACGAACTACCGAGGGCTCATGTGATACACACACTGAGTCATCAGTGTGATGGCGTTCACGTTGAAGGGAATTCATTGGCTGATGAAGCCGCAAAAGGGGCTGTGCGAACGGCTTCCGTAGCTGCAATCACTCGTTCAAAACCAAGAATAGACGGTGATATTATGGTGGCTGTCATTGCTTCGGGCAAAGGCAGCTCAGCAGTACCAAAACAATTTCCACTCAAGTACTCCTACAAATTAGATGCACACAACATCCCATAATCTCAAATTCCTGGAGTGGAGGATAGAGTAATACCAAATATGGATCGTAGGCAAGGTTTAATTATTGCTGCACACGAGGGTTTGGGCTCTGCACATACAGGCGTTACAGCGACTATTTCCTTGTTGAAACCGCGCTATTGGTGGCCAGGTCTAGCGAAACAAACTAAAGAATATGCCTTGAAATGTGACATCTGTCAACAAATGAAAGGCTCCACAGTAACACGCCCGGCACAGACACCATTATTAAAATCAGACAAACCTCTTGCTTGTGTTTATCTGGATCACTGCGGTCCTTTACAATCGGATGGGGCTTACAAGTATATCTTGGTGGCAGTGGATTCTTGTTCCAGATTCCTATGGGCTTGGCCTCCGCGCTCGGCTGACGCCCAAACTGTTATAAAAGATTTCCGAGTCTTTATAGGAACATACGCAGTTGGCACGTTACATTCTGACCGTGGCCCGGCGTTTAGCTCTCTGGCTTACAAAGAGGCCATGGAAGGTATGGGCGTAGCATTGCAGTACTCCTCGCCGTACCATCCTGAGGGAAATTCGGTTGTGGAGAGGAAGAACAGGGACTTAAAGCAATCTTTAACAGCTAGGGTATTAGGCAAGGGCGGTAGTTGGGTCAATCACTTATATGGGGTTCAGAGAGCACTCAACAATCAGCCAAGAAGTTCTCTAGGGGGTGTCACTCCATATGAGGTCCTATTTGGGACGAGAATGTTGGTACCTGATCTTGATTGTGAAGGCACAGTGGCGGATGGGAAACCATTTGATATCCATGATCATTTGGCTGTTTTACAGGATCTAAATGAATCCAGGACAAGACAAAGTAACGTCAACACCAAACAAACCGCCACTGGGGAAGTCAAGGAAGACACGGCAAGACCTGTCTGGATTCCAAAAGTCGGGGATCTGGTCAGAGAGAAAATTGCGGACAAGAAAGAATTCGGGCCATCCTACAGAAAACCTGTACCTGTCCTAGCAGTACAAGGAACAAGAACTGTACTTCTGCCGCAGCTTGCCGGGAAAAAGGAGAAAAGATTTGTCTCAATCGACTTAATCAAACCACACTATGTGGCCGATACTGAATAGTAGGCCTCGTGGACTCCACAGTAGCAGACGCCCTCCTCTCGCTACAATCCAAGAAGTTCAAACAGAAAGATTCATCACGTTTGAAGAGCCTCCTGTGCGGAATGAAGGACTATGCAACACTGCTATGAAACTCGTTCCCCTTGAACCAGAAGTTCAACTTCCAAATCAAACTCAAAACAACACACAAGTTGCAATTAGACCAAATACAGACGTCTACATGCCTCGACGAGAGCAAAATGCGATTTCAACAAATCCCGATGCAATTCCTACAATTGATCGAACTGCTTCTAGCTACTTCATGAACTTTGGTACGTTTTCTTTGGATCCAAGCGAACCGGAAACGACGCCAGCCCAAAAATCACGCAAGCAGCAAGCTAAAGACTTTCTAAACTTTCTCAAAAAGATTTACCTGGTATCGCCTTGGTTAGAACTTTGGGTAATTACTGGGATTCTATTTTTTCTTTTCTGGCTAGGCTTAGTAATAACTTTAAGCATGCTTATTAATGGACGATACCTTCAACAAAGCTCTACAGCCCAGAAAGTTAATTTGATTTTAAAACCACATCAATCTTCACATCGTGAACAAAGAGACTTGTCATCAGTGAACATCATAGCGGTTCCTATACCGGACGGTATAGTTTGGGACAAGGTTGATTTCAAAATATTCGGTCCTACTGAACTTTTAAAAATATCTCATATTTAAGATTTCATTACGTGATATCATTACCTCCAGTACATTTTCTGATGATTGGGACTATGAAACTGTTAATAACATGTTGTCTGATTTAGAAAAAAATGCTGCATTTCCAAATACTGAAATGTTCGAAGGTAATTCAGACTATGACACTTTGTACTGTTACCAGCATTATGGTCATAATTTCCTGCACAAATCTATTTCATCTAGAAATGTTTTTGAATACCATCAGTGGGAACATTGCCCTACACCACCTAAAAGTAGTTCAGCAGCATTTGCACAAACATTTTCATATTTTTCAGGGTTCAACACCACAGACCCGACCTCATATTATTATAAGGTTACACCGACATCGGCACTGAAAATTATGCTGACAAACACCAAACAGATTTACTCTGCTTCCTTTATTGCCCAACTGTCTGAACAGGGTTTTGACCTATGGAAGGACACAATAGACTTAAAATCAGTCTGGGGTTCTGGAGGACTGGCAAGTCCAGGGAACAGAAGCGCTATTTAGAGCATGCCTCATTCCACAACAGATGATATTTCTAAACGAAACTGTGCAACAGACATCCTGTCTTGGATTAGCCAAGATAAAGGACCTAAACCCACCACGGTTTCCAACACCATCACAGGGGTGGCAAAATTCGACTTCACAGGAAGGGGCAACAGTAGATGACATTTTACAGTACAATAGATCAGACCCGAATTGGAAAGAATGGGTGGTTTGGCCCTTAGACACGAACATATGTCATAAAAGATTCTTGGGTATCACCGAAGGGTTCAATATCCATAGGCCAGACCCACGTTATGTACAAAGAGAACATCCGGTAGTGACATCCTACAGTGTTGGGAAGTTGTGCCTTGATTGGCTAGAAACCTCAACACTCACAGAAGTGAAACAACACTTAGCCTTACTCTCACAAGACATGGATCTTAGGGATTTTTTACAAGGTCCCAAGAAACAACGTCAGAAACGTTTCATATATGCCGGTATTTATGCTGCCTATAATGAAAATTGGAAAATATCCCAACAAGAGGCCGCAGAGAGAATACGGGAAATAGACCGTATTAACTTAGAAAAATCGTTGGCTGTGGTAGACAATGGGTTAACAACTTTGTCCTCCAGAATATATTCTTTGGGCAACATTGTATCTTCGGCGATAGACATCCTAGAACAAGATTTGGCCATATTACAACACGTGCAATCTCAATTACGTTCTATCATGTTATTGAGCTGGACGCTGCAATCTTTGCGTGCAGGCTTTGTGCCTTGGCATGTTATGTTATGTTATCAAGAATTTATACAGCGCACGTACACCAGAAGGTTTCATGGCGCTACTCTAGAATGTGCCGGGACCGATGGGGATAGTTATTCATGAGCCTGCCCGAACAGCCATGTCTTAAGCATTTTTCTGAATCTCAAAAGATCAGTACATGACCGGACCTCCAGTGGAAAAGAATTCCACAGTCTAGGGGCCAAGGAAGCAAACCTACAGCCACCCTGACGTTTTAACTTGAAGGCGGGGATGGTCAGTAGCTGAAGGTGGGCTGAGCGCAAGTTACGAGAGGGAGTATGCCTTGATAAAAGACAGTTAATAAATCTAGGACTCCGACTATGAAGAGACTTAAAGATTAAACATCCCGTCGTAAAGGCCGTACGTTGGGAAATGGGGAGCCAGTGTAGTTTTTTTAAAAGGGGTCTGGCTGATTGCCATCTTGGTTGCTGATGGATCAGTCTTGCTGCTTGGTTCTGGACCATCTGAAGCCGTTTGATTAAAAAAAGTGGCATACCTAGATAGATAGAGTTGGCATAGTCTAAGTGTGATAAAACCATGGCTATTACAACCTGTACCAACGCTGCATGGGTGAGCAAGCGACTGATCTTTCTGATTTTGCGTAATTGAAAGAAACAGGTTGAGACCACAGCACCAACTTGGGATCTCAACGACAGGTCGTTGTTTATGATAACACCTAGACTCTTGACGGAGGTAGAGGGTTCGGGCGGACATCCAAGTTCCGCCGGCCAATAGTGTGGGCCCCAAAAGATCTTACTGCTCCCGGTCAGGACCAACTCAGTCTTATCTGGATTGAGTTTTAAATGATTCCGGTCCATCCAATGGCGAATGTGGAGCATAGTGGCCTGGAATTCCAAGATTGAATTGGGGGAGTTATCTATAGTAAAAGTTAACTGTAGATCATCGGCATAATTGAAGGTAGTTACCTTCCGTGCCTTCAGAGACTGAATCAGGGGTGAGAGGTATAGATTAAACAGGTGGGGGGATAATGATGACCCCTGTGGGACCCCACAAGTAGTTGATAGCTTGGGAGCGGTAAATGAATTCAGGCGAACCGATTGAGTACGATCCTCTAAAAAGGAGCCAATCCAGCTAAAGGATGGGCCCTGAATGCCGGCCAGCCTGACACGATCCATCAGAATTTCATGATCGACCGTGTCAAATGCGGCCGAAAGATCTAAAAGCACCAGGGCCTGAGGAGTACCTCTATCCGCTTTATCTCGCAGGTCGTCCAGTACAGCTAGAATCACTGTCTCTGTAGAGTGAGCGGGACGGAATCCCGCTTGATGGGGGTCTAGATATTCAGAGTGTTCCATAAAATTAGACAAACACTTTGCTACATGGGCTTCCAGGACTTTGGCGAAGTAGGGGAGCAGAGAGATGGGACGATAATTTGATAACATCTGGGGGTCTGCTCCGGTTTCTTTAAAAGGGGAACCACAATTGCATCCTTGAATGCTTTAGGAACACGGCCCTGCGAAAGAGACTCATTCAAGAAGGTCATGATAATACACGACAGTCCAGGAAGAATGTCTTTTAAAATATGAGGTGGACAACAGTCCCTGGGTGAGCCAGATTTGACTCTAGACAGCAGGTCCAAGAAGGACTGGGTGTCGATGGCCGAAAAGTGATCCAAGATAAATGGATTCTTTTTTATAACAGGGGTAGTCTCAGTGGGGCTAAATTTAGGGATACTAGCTTTAATGTTAGAAATTTTCTCCACAAAATAGGTATTCAGAGAGTCACAGAGCTCTTGAGTAGGTGTAGGTGTAGGTAGGACTCTCGCTGCATTGGATAATTCATTGACAATGGAAAATATTTCCTTCGATCTATTATCAGAATTTAAAATTCTAGCAGAGAAGTGAGCCGCCTTGGCTACCATAATCGCTTTTTTATATTCATTCCGAGCTTCTAAATAATGATGTTTCTCATCAGGAGAGTAGCTTAATCTCCATTTCCTTTCTTTCTGGCGAAGGGCCAATTTTTGATCTCTTAGCACCTTAGAGAACCATTTCTGAGCGTCAAGGCGACGAGCGCATTTTAGTTTCCTGAGCGGAGCATGCATGTCACTGGCCTCTAATAGCCATGCTGAAATGTTTGCTTCCAAGATATCGACATTAGTGTCAAAGGCGGGGATGCGCTAGCCAATGTATCCAGAAATTCCTGTTTGTTGAGGGCACTCCATTTCCTGATCATGCCACCCTCGACCTTGGGGGTCTTGCTACTCAAGGGAATCATTACCGTAAATTTAATTAGGTGATGGTCAGATCATATACATGGTACAATCATGGGCACGGACGTTGTAATGTTTGTGGTCCAAGCTTGATCCAATGTGTGTCCTTTGATGTGAGTGGCTGAGACAAGGTGCTGGGTAAAGTTGAGGTTGGTTAATAGATCAGTCAGTTCAGCAGAATGAGGCCCGCCATGTACATCATTAGACCAATAATTTAGGTCACCTAATAATAGTATTTTAGCATAATTAGTTGCCAAATTGGCTATTTGTTCACTTAGCAAAAGAGGAAACAGGGGCATGTACTTCAGGGGCCTGTAAACCAGGACACAAATAAGCGGAGTCGAGCTAGACTCTAGTTTAATGACCATGTTGTCCACTGCAGGGAGACTTAAGGAGGTAATGGCAGTGAATTTGTGGTCTCGGTGGATAATCGCAGCTACTCCACCACCCATTTTTCCTAGTGGTCGATCCACATGGAGGATATAGTAGTCGTGAGGTAGTGCGGCCAATACATCAGGGGTAGAATCAGGATTCAGCCATGTTTCTGTGACAAATATAATGTCTGGTTTTTCAGATGTTAAAAGCAGGAAAACATCCAACTGATGCTTGACTAGGGAACGGGTATTTAGATAATATAAGCAGAGTTCTGTATGTTTAACTTGAGCAGTCCTCAATGCCCGAGGTGTAAACGAAATAAGTTCTGAGATTTCTGGAAAGGATCTGCGTGCCTGAAGGATTTCAAGAAGATTTAGACGCATACAGATAGCAGGGTCAAGTGGGAGCGACAATTGATGAAGATTCCTAAGTTCCTCTGAGGTATACGTAACAGTTTGAGGATAAATTAGGGCCCCATGGCCCGTCAGGGCGCGGACGGGCGCGGACGGGCGCAGACGGGCTTGCCTTTGGCGCGCCTTCGGCGCCCACCAGAAAGTAACTGATGATGTGGGACAGTACGTCTCTGTTTTCTGAATATAATCTAACAGATAAACAGGTTGAAATGGGACAGTACGTCTCTGTTTTCTGAATATAATCTAACAGATAAACAGGTTGAAATGGCACAAAGGGGAGCTAAATATACAATGCTGCTTATTGAAAAATTGGACCGACTACCATTTACAGTGGCGGAAGCACCGTCTACTGAATGGCTTATCCATGGCCACATAATTCTACCGGTCACTACCTTTCAGTTTCAATATTGCCTTGAACAGAGGCAGGCGGGCAAATATGAAAAAATGGGTAAGGAATACATTAAGGAATCCTGGGATTTACCATATAGATTTCGATGCCGGAGTGGGGATTGAGAAGTGTTTCTAAGTGGTACAAACTGCAAAAACGCTTTGAGCGGTTCTCTCATGTGCCGGGACATTTCATTGCACGGAGCGTGTAAAGGGTCGATAGCAAATTTGTCCTGCCACATGAAAGGGACTCCAGCTGCCGTGATTAAACCAGTATTTGAGCTGTACTCAAATAGGAGTTACTTGATGCTGAACGATCAAGGTTGCTGTGGGATGCTTCCGGGCATTGCCTATCTGGTCACTGTGAACTCCAGGGTTACTTGCTGTATGCAAGTATTGTTTCCCCCAACAAGTACAGTCAGGGAGGCGCTGTTATGGCCTTCGTTGAATACTTCTCTTATACAATTTGATACTTTAAGCAGACTGAAAGCCATGCTTTTACAGCAAACCATACCCTTAACCTCCGCTCGAGAGACCTTTGATCTTCAAATCGCAAGGACCTCGACTGAGATACAGGCACTTATACGTACAAACTGCCCCATTCATTTAGCAGAAATGGTGGGTCGTATCTTTAATATGTCTGATACGAGTGGTATTGTACACCTATTTAAGACCATAGGGTCAGGACTTCTTAGCACCTTTCAGACGATCCTCGGAGTTATTCCAAACTTTATACACTCCGTATTTGGAAGCATTTTTGGAGGTCTACCGCTGATCCTGCTATCAATAGCGGGAATCCTGATTGTCATTTACCTGCTACGCAATGGACCGCGCTCCTGGAGCGGAAATACCGTGAACGTATGGTACAGCATCTGGGCACACCTCGCCTACGGGAACTGAGCGCCTCTTGGTTCCTATCGTTTAGACCAGCCTGGATGGACTGCATCTTACCTGTTCTTCGATGCCTGTTTTGCGGTGACGAATGCGTGTTGGACCTCTGTCTGACACTTGCAACGGACACGCCTACGGACTTGAATACCAGGCTGGAACCCTTGAGATCTCATGCTCGGCAATGTCCCCAGCGTATTCCTATCCTAATGACCGCATTCCTTGAGAATCCGCAGGTGCCTTTCACAACTGGAGTGAGCTTTAGCTCCGCCACTGGCACCACTTGCACCCAGGTATCAACAACAGCACCGGCTGCCTCTACACCAATTGTTGGCAGTACTGAATATCATCTGTGCTCCATTGACGTACTCTGCGAGGTGTTACAAGGACCGTCCCCTGCAGCAGCAAGCAGCGATGATGTTGCGTCTCCCAGCCAGGACAATCTATAATTGGCTCATCGTGTGCTGGGAAAGAATTCGGATTTTCCTTTTCATTTCAAAATCGACTAAATTTGGAACACTTCCTAAAATTGACACTTTCGCTAGAAAAAGCATGGCCTTCAAAAAGCGTGTAGGGGTTCAATCTGTATAAACGAACTCATTTAGGACTGTGACTTATGGAACAATTTTAAGAAGTAATTTTTCAGAGAACATTTTTTCCCTTTTTAAACTGTTTTTCTAAACGTTTAAAAAATATATGTATTTTAAATGGCTCATTGATAATTTTATGCGCTGACACCTAGTAAAATGAGTGCTTCCCTTGCATATTATTATTATTGACTATTCGGAAGAGGAGTGGGTGTTATGTTTCATATAGGTACCCTAATATAGGCCCAGGGAACATCATACCCTTTCACCTACATCATCTCCCCTACATTACACAGTAACAAGCCTTTTAAGGATTGAACGCCTTTAATGGACTGAACCTTTTACCTAGTTCTAGGCCTGGGTGCAGAAGGAGGGTTTTCCCTGAACAATAGTGTTCTATGACTTCATCTTTAGACTGACACCACCGGAATGAATATTGACAAGGCTACTTGGAAACCAGGCAGGGGCTATACACCACCTTCCTAATATCAACGCAGAAGGTTCATCACATACGTCATCCTCATACCCAACAATGGCTAACACAAGAACAAGGGACAAAGGGACTCTATATACTTTTCTGTATAAATGCACCACCTCTTGCTATCAGTAACTAGAGGGAACCAAGACTTCCAGGCTGACACACTGACCAGAGACGCTGAGGCTCCTGCATGCAGACGCTCCAGCGGACAGTGGTCTGAACATCCTTCAAGGGGAATCCAACTCGAGACCAAGAAGGGCTCCTACATTCTCACACTTCAGGTAATGGGGTTCGACTAAACCTTAGAGGGATTCTTGGCTTCACACCTACTCACATGCTAGGTACACTCAGGTACATCTAGATAGGCATCGTAGGAGTACGCTCACTTTTATCATGTATTTTATATTCATGTATTTATTCATGCTTATTGCAAGATGGTAGAACTGTACTATCCTTTTATATTCATAGTACTGCTAATCATATATCTCTGCTACTGTCTAATGGTTGTTGCAGCTTATATGTTTTACACGAGAATAACAACTGTTGAATAAATCCTTATTGAAACGCCCAGCCTGTGTATTCTGTGCATCTCTGAGATAAACTAAACGAGCACGAGTAACTGAGCGTAAAGTAGTACATTGTTTCCACGATCTTGAGGGATCAGGGTTGTCATGTTCTGAGGTTGCCAGAAACTAATCTCTCCCCGATAAGAGGAGACACTAGTGGCACTGTGAGCTAGCTTAAAAGCAAACAGGCTAACATTTCTCAGTGGGGGTGTACGGAACCAGTCTGCCACCAATCCCACAGTTTGTTATCAAAACGCGCAGGTCCTGCATGGGTACTATAGGAACTACACGACAAAACCTGAAACTACGTCACTCTTCAATCGTCTGGACACTTGGACTTCGACTGGAACCGAGACTGCACCTAGGAAGGTTCCTGCTGCTCCTGGTCTCGGTGTTCTTCAAGTCTTCTGCCTCGTCTGTGCTTCATCCAGGTTCTTCAAAAGACCTGTGGGCATCAAGGACACCCGAAGAAATCTCCCGTGGAGTGAAGGAGTCACTCCCCTGCATCTGCAGGCACTACAGCGAAGCTGACCAGTCTGCTGCTCCTGATGTCCCATGGACATCCTGAGGCTCAGCAACACAGGTGGTGGTTCTGTGGCTCCCTGCAATTTGGAGGACAGTATCCCTCGTCGAGGCTTTTGGGACCAAACCCATGTGCACTGCGTCGACTTGCTGTTGCCAAGGCTTATTGGCTCTTCATTCCAGAGATCTTCAGGCTACAAGAAGCTCCAGCCTCCAGCACCTCACTTCCTGAAGAACAGAGACCTCCCTGCATCGTGGGCCTGTGACTTTGGTGAGCTGCTTGAGGTCCTCTTGCGACTCCTGTGCCTCCGGCCTGTGGGTCCTCTCAAGGGCCTTCCTTTGCTTCAGTAGGCTCCCCTGCTTGCTTCTGGCCTGCTCCGACTCTCCTGCACTTGATAAGTCCCTTGGACCTTGCTGGTCCCAATGGTAGCTCTTTTTCGTTCTCCACGCCAGTTGCGGCTACCTAGGCTTGTTGGTTTTCCCACAAGACACCCACCACCTAGACACTGACATCCGACGTGGGACAGCTTGAGCACGGCTCCTGGTCTTCCTCAGCGTCGCCTGGTCCTCACAGCTGCAGCGACAAGGTCACCGTCTCTTCTGAGCCTCTCGACATCGGTGGACATTGTGCTTCTGTGCCTCCTGGCCACCTCCGAGTGACATAGACTCTGTCCCCTCTGCTTGCATGTTCTTCACTTCCAGAATCCACCCTTGGATTCCACCAGACTCCTTCACAGTCTTCTCCAGAGGCATCTTTGTCAAAGTCTCCCATTGTCGTCAACGGCAAGTTCCGACGTCTCACTTCACCCCTATGCACCTGGCTTCCTTGGTGCAGGTAACCTGATTACTGGGGCATCATGGGTGGGATGACTCTCCAACCTTCTGTCTTCCAAAGGGTTTCTTCGGGGTCCTTTGAGAAAGGTCCTTTTTTAAAACTGCAACCGTGACTTCTCAATTGACTTCCATTGAGCACGTGGTTGTGTTTCCACTCTGCACACAGCCTCCGTGGGGGTTCCTGGGTACTTACCTTGGGTGGTTCCCTGTGTCCCCAGCTCCAACGAGTCTTCTGGTCCAAGTCCCGTTCTTCTTTGCAGTTTGCATTCCACTTTCTTAATATATGGTTTGGTCTCCCACTGGAGACCAGTGTATATTTGTGATACTTACCTGATTATTTCAAAGTATTCTTGTGTATTGTGTTGATATCTCCGGGGAGGAGATATACCAATGTGTTAGTGATTGTGTTGTGTAATAAATAGACTTATTTTTATATAAACACTGTGTGGTTCTTCTTCATTTGACTTACACTATTGATTAAAGTTGGTAAAACAAGCTGCTTTACACTCCTTCAAGATAAGCCTGAAGGCTGCTCTCCACAGCTACCAATTTGAGAGCTTTCTATGGTTATCAAAGACCACTAAAATCACCATAAGGGTTGCCTGATTAGTGCAAGGTGCATCACTTGAATAAGTGTGCACCATATACTAAGCCAGCCTCCTACAGTTTACTTGTAGGCCTCCTCTATGCCAGACCCACCGCCCAGTCCTGAGTTAACAGTATCCTCTCGCCACCCTTTCCGATCTGCAGAGATCCCCGCCAAGGTTGTCCGCTCTCCCCACTCCTATTCGTGTTGGCGCTTGAGCCACTGGCCCGTCTCATTAGATGCAATGCTCTGGTATGGGGAGGACAGTGGGGGGTGGACCCGACCAGAAGACCATATAGCCTTTTAAGCTGATGTTTTACTGTTCCTTGCAGACCCACTTTCGTAAGGCCGGCAGCGTCTGGAGATTTTCTGCCTTTACGAGGAAGCCTTCGGACTTTGAATCAGTGAAACTAAATCTCTGCTGGTACTGGTGACGGGTGATGCAGGCGGAAACTATTGGTGTCCCCGGGATCCTGCTGAGCTGTCTTTCCTTTAAGTACCTAGGTATTCACATTTCCTGTATTCCGGTGCTGGCATGGAATTCTAATTTACAGCCCCTCATGACAGGGTTGAATAGGGACCTGCAGCAGTGGGACCGGCTGCCCTTGTATCCCCTGGGACGCTTGGGATTGTTAAAAATTTTGTGTCTCCAGCGTTTATGTCCTTGCAAATTTCCCTCATCCTATTCCTAGACGATGGTTCCAAACACTGATGTTAAAAGTTACCACCTTCCTTTGGGGCGAGGGGGGCTGCCATCAAGTGGCCTTTGTTAACAGCAGACACTCTTCCCTACGATGGGGGGAGGGGGAGAGCGGACCTATACGGCTACTACCTGGCCCTAAATTGAACTAATAAATGACTGGTGTAACGGTGGATGGTGATGACCCTGTCTATCAGGCAGAACTAAACTTTTTGGGCCTCAGCAGTCTTCTGGGCCTGCTCTACGGGAACCCCATCTCCCAGTCACTCCCTGATTGCACGCAAGTGACCCTACTCTGCTGGATGTTAGCTCTGCTGTTCATCAAATGGGATCACAAAATTACTAGAATGACCCTGTTGTGGCAGGGAACTTGGCTGAACCATACGGCGAGCCTACAGGGTTTTGTGCAGTGGGACAAAATAGGGATCACCCACCTGGAAGATGTCTGGCGACGAGATGGCTTGATATCGTTACAGGAGTTGCTGGAACAATATTGGCTCTCCCGTACCCAATTTTATCGCTATCTGCAGCTGCGCCATGCCTTGTCAGAGCATCTACCCACTAGGACACCCTTCCCAGAACTTAATCATCTTGAAAACAAGATCCCGATGGGGAAACTGGGTAAGGGTGCTATCTCTAGAACATATCACTTTTTCATCATTAACGCCCGTGACCGCTTTACAGATCTGCGCATGAGCTGGGAGAGGTGGGTGGGGCACCTTGACGACGATGACTGGTGGGAGGCATGCCTGGTTCCAGAGAACTGGCCATCCCTGCCGGACTCCACATGATCCAACTCAGTTACCTACACCTCACTTATTTGACCACCCAATGACTACACCAAACAGGCAAGGCTCCTCAGGCTCAATGTGCGCAATGCTCCCTGCCGCAAGCTGAATATTTTCACATGGTCTGGGTTTATCCAGCCCTGGCCCAGATTTGGGAAGGGATTGGAAGGTTCTAGATCACCCAATTACCCTCACCCCAAGGATTGCATTGCTGGGTCTACCAGATGAGGTCAGGGGTGGAGGATGGAATGGCCTTTGTTGGGGTGATCATGCAAGTGGAAATCTCCGGCAACCTCGTCGCTTGGAGAATGTAGGAGGGGCGTGGACTAGTGCACTCGCTAGGAACAACCAATTTATGAGGTGCAAGGGTGTCCACGGTAACACAAGATTTGGGACAGGTGGTGGGAGCATCATGGGCTGGATATGTGATAAGGGTGTGTGCCATTTGACTCTGCACTTCCTTCATAGACATGTAGACTTGTTTACTGTGTGTTGTTGTTTTCTCTCTGAAATAACATTTGGTTATTAAAAAAAGTGTCACAAATGAGACTTTCCCAATGAATTCGATTTGTAATAAATATTTTAAAAAGTTCAAGAATTAACTTTTTAGCTGGTTCTTAAGCAGAGATAACTTTATTAACTTTAATAAAGTATCGAAGTGCTTTCCTATGGAACAGCAAACCCTTCTACAATGAAAATAACTTTTCAGTCCTTTTTACTGCAAGATTTGTTTAACATTAAACATTTACATGGCCTACTTATAAATATCATGCACCCTGCCTTATGGACATTAAAGGCCTACTTAGGGGTGACATTAATATTCAAAAGGAGGATTTAGGCCTTTTTAAAGGGGTTATTTTGACAGTTCTAATTTACAGTATAAATCTGCCCAGCCAAGTTACTAGTGACAGGCCTGCAGTCGTGTTTTGCATTGCCACTTTAGTGGTGACACAACATGTGCTGCAGTCCACTAGTGACACTTCACTTACAGGCCCTGGGTAAATTTTTTACCATTTACTAGGGACTTGTAGGTAAGTTAAATATGCCAATCAGAAGTATAGCCAGTTTCAATGTGTTTTAGTTGTCAGAGCACATGCACTGGGGCCTGGTTAACAGAGTCAAAAAACACCGCAGCATCAGTCCAAAAAACTAAAGGCGTTTAGGGAGGTGATTATTTCAAAAAGAGGCATTTTCCTAAAATTAACATCTTAGAGTCCTGCTAAAGATCCCTAAATTCCAGTCTTCGAGGTCAGCCATCATCCAGCTTCACTGGTTGCTGGTTAAGCAACGTGTTATCTTCAAAGTGCTCTGTACGGCCTATAAGACCCCTCATGGGCAGGGCCCTTCCTACTTCAAGACAAATCTGAGGTGGTGTATGCCCAGCAGGACCCTGCACTCAGGTTATGCAAACAACCTGTTGATACCCTCTTTAAGCATGTTTTCTGGGGTGGGAGAAGTTTCTTCAGGTCCACTGCTTTACACTGGAATCGTCTTCCCTTGGAACTGAAATCAACTCTGTCTCTTAACTTTTTCAGAAAGTTTCTGAAAACTTGGCTCTTTGTACAGAACTAGGAAGTTATGGCTCATCTACTTTTTGTCTTACTCAGCGCCTATATGCCTCCAGGTAATTGCCTGCGTGCAATAAATATTTTCACTCATTCATTCATCATCTATCCTTAGTAAGTCAGCAGCTCCGCCAACTAAACGTTCATATAATAAACCTTACTGGGATTTAATATGAGCACGACACGGGGTTAGCGTTCCAGGCTTCACACGCCAGTCACGCAGTACACGTGACGTGCTGCCGGCCAGCGGCCCCCCGCACTTTCGCTCTACAAATCCAAACACCAAGACTCCACACCTTCCTGTTCCCGTGGAGACCGAAGTAGGTGCAAATGCGGGTGAGCTCCTCGTAACAAATAAGTCCCCCCCAGCAGAGTCGGAAGTGCGCGCCCTTCGCGCACAGTCGGATTTCGTTACTTTCTTCCTCCCCAATTACATAAGAAATCTAAAGACTCCAATTTCTTTACCTCCCAACAACAGAGAGTGAATCAGAGGTTTCCCCCTCCCGGGACCAGAGTTACGTTGTATTTCCATAAACAAACGTAAATATACCCTGTTGTGTATATATATTACAATACGAGGTCATATAAACCCTTGGGTCCACATGAATAGTCACGGGCCGCGCTTATCACGGAATATATTGATAGGGCTAAACCACGCACGGCGCATTTTCAACCGGACAACACGCGGTTTTTCAATCGCCGCTAGTAGGCTGCATAATACTGAGCCTTCACGCAATTTCCTGCGCTGCACCAATCACGCAAATAACCACGACTCAAGTGCCTTGTCTGGTTCTATCACAAGCATGTTTTTTCCTCACTTACAATAGCATATGGCATGCATGACTTGTGTATGATTGGCACTACACGTCCGTATGACACTGTGTGTCTTTTAAAACAAATCACCATTATATTCATAATGAATGATGAAATAAGCATATATTCCATTTGCCTATATTATACATGTTACATGTTGTACTGTCTTGTAAATTCTTTTTACAGGTACTTTTACAGAGGTGGACACGTATTACGGTTTGTCCACTAAGCATAATTTAGCACACCTTAGCGCGTGTGCTATAAAATGCATACACACGTGGCGTAAACTGCTTTTGCCACTCACTTTTCACTTACACCACTATTTTAAATTCACTGTGAGAAAGGTCCTGATGAAAGCCCCCAAAAAAATTTCCACGGGCTGAAACATGTGGACCTAGATGATAACTAAGACGCAACTATTAATCTTTTTTTGTTATCCACTTGTTTTTAACATACCCTGGACCACTGGGAATAAAGTAATTATCAGGTAGAGACCCAGAGGTATTTTTAACACACCACTTCATCACACGTACACCAAAAAAACCCAGCTCCACTGTAATCAGGTGTCGCAGCACAGCTGAGTAGCATTCGGCTACTCAGCTGGGAACCCGATGATGAAGCATGACACCAACCAGGTTGGTGTGTGAGGGTTCTTCAAAAAAACCCTTGCGGTGCCAGGCACTGCAGTGTCGGACAAACTGCTAGTCAGGTCCGTCCCAGTTGTTTATGAATATATGAGACTTCCTCCATTGGTTAGTAAAACAGCTTTAATAATGCAGACAATCTGAGCATGAGATTCACAAACAAACCTTCTTGGAGGAAAAGCCTTATTTTCTCCAGCATTGGATCACATAAAGCACTGGATTACATAAAGCTATTTAAAATTGCTTATTTGTGTCCTTGGAGGGTTTATGGTAAGATTTCGATGTATTTTTTATAGTCCCTCTTTGTATTGACTCATAACAGAAGATAAGAAATAGAAGATATAATAGGAATATAAAATGTTGAAATGCTTTGGCCTCACCCTTGCATTTGAAAGTGAGATTTCAGAGCCCTCTTTCTAGACCTAATGCTGTTTAGTTGTCACTTTGGTAAGGTGCCCTTCTGATTGGTAGTTGAATTTATAGAGCACTTCATAACCCTGCCAAAGTAGCACCCTCCTCTATTTTGGTGGTGTGTGATTACTAGAGATACTTTATACTACAGTGGAGAAAGTGGACTTGAGATTATTACTTGTTGAAGTGCAGTATGAGTTTTGGTGTTGTGCATGATTGACAGCAGCTGATCATGTTGCCGCAGACAGTATCTTCACTAATGCATGTATGTGCTAGAATCTCTCATCCTTTTTGTTTTATACATTAGTTTGCTTGTTTTAAACCAAACTTGGTCGTAACATTTGTTAAGTACCTACTAACTTTGCAAGACAAACTGGGCTTGCTTCCACAACAAAGTCAGCAAACAATGAACGCACGTCATGTTTTACATTATATACAGCATTTCTTACTCCTGTTTGTCTCTCACCCTACGTTATGACAGTCTTTCACAGGTATCCATATTTTTCCAAATTTTTGGGGTGCCATCTGTTTGTAGAAGTTATCCTCTCTGCTTCCATGACCCAACCCACATTTCTGCATCATTCATCAACTGTCAGAAGCTCGTGGCACGCTCACCCCCATCTCTATATTATTCCTTATTCTTGCAACAGCTAGTCACAGGTTCACTTACATTCTGTTACATTGTGTGATATCCTGAGCAATTTTGTGGTAATCCCCAAATACAATGGCAGTTTTAGTACATCTTCAATTTAGTTTTTTGTAACCATGACTAGAAGGGTCGAGCTCTGTCTAGCATTGTTGAGGAAGAATTCGGTCCAGCTGTATAATAGATGTGAGCCCGAGTTCCCTGGTGTCCTTGTTAGTGATCGACTATCACGGGATGGTGAGCATTACAAAGCATGATATCGTCACATTGTGTCCATACACTTTGTGCCTCTATCTCCCTAGTGGACCAACTAACGTTTACAGGTGTAACAGTATTACTGTCTCAGATAGCTAAAGCCCTATAGACACTGTTGGATTTAATGCAGAGCAGAATTGTTGTAATGTAAATAAAACAAACAGAATGGCGTATTGCCAGGGAAAGAGTCTAACTCCCAACTACTGGGACTATAGCTTATCTTGAAATGGAATTGCAAGCTGATTTGCAGGTTAGGACATCTCCAGAGCATGTGTAAGAAGCCTGTTTGCTCTTTCTGTGCCTCACCTTGGACACTCCTCTGATCTGACCGGATATATTCTACTTAACCTGGATGGCAATAAATGTGATGCGGGACATAAAAAATGCACCAATTTAAAGCTGGAGTTACTAGACTCTTTTAAACCTGTGCACAAGCCCTAATCCAGTTCTCTCCGGTAGATCCACTCCCCACTGAGATTTGGCTAACATCTTTGTTGTAATCCTTTCTGCCTTTAGGGCCTCGTAAAGCTGGAAACCAGCCGTCGGGAGGAGCTCATATCTAACATGACCTCTAGTGTTTGTCTCTCTCGGTGCCTCTGGGAAATCTGTCTATAACTCCCCTAGCTATCCTTGTCAGTTTGGCAAATAGAATAAACTGCCCCAGGCTTATCCCAAATCTCTCATCTGCCTCTAAAAATGTACTGCAGTTCGCTCCAAATATAGGTCTCACATTTACCCTCTCTTCTGCCTAGCCATGGACATACTATTACTTATTCTTAAAAAGGGTTGTAACTACCATAGCGGAAGTCACATATAATTATGGCCTTCACTTTTATCTCCGATGCCTGAACCACCTGTTATACTATGCGGGCATTGCTTATTCTGTCCGGCTGCTGCCATAAGACATACTGGCAGGTTCTCAGCCACAGGGATACCCAACAACCTTTTCTTCCAGTTGTCGTCTTCAGCACGCCATCTGACTGTGTGCTGGAGTTGTGCTGCCAGCTAGTACAATTCTAAGGCGGAGACCCCAAACCTACTTCCAGCCATATCCAACAAGACATATAGTCAGCCCAAATGCTAGACAATGATCCCCTGTTGGCATCAAGTCACCACTAGTCTGGTCCAGGCGCAACTGCCTTGCTGGATGTTGAGAAATAAGTAATGCCTGGACAAGACCATCGTAGTCATGCCCTCAGTCTCTGTAGTTCCAGGCCTACTCGTTGGTAATAAAATGTATGTACTGAAAGATGCTGCCTCCCTTGTTCGTCTGCAAAAGGTCACTATGATAGTGTATAGATTAGTAAATTGTCATTTTTACTTCTAGTAGTGCCACTAACATAGAAGTAAAGGACACAGTCTGCAGGATAGCAGTCTAGTTGTAAATCCATTGCCTTACTTGCTTAATTAGGAATATTTCCCCAAAATTGTTGCCTCCTTGCTTTCTCACTGGGGGGGATATTATCAAGAAAAGGCGAGAATTATCGCTAACCGCAGTTAGCGCGCCTTTTCTTATCGCGGGAAACTATCGCCGTGTTAGCGGCGTATTACCAACACGCCGCTAACAGGCGATAGCTTCCCTCACCGCCTCAAAAGTCCGGCGATAAAATTAGCAGGACGGCGATAAGAAAAGACGCGCTAACTGCGGTTAGCGATAATTATCGCCTTTTCATGATAATATCCCCCATAGTGCTTCCTGGATAGTACCCGGCGGTGAGAGTTAAGCTATCTGGTTCTTGGGATTGAGGGGACACAGACACCCAAGTTCGAGCTGATGGTACAAACCTCAAACAAGATGTGACCCATACCACCAGCGGAGGCCAGTGAGACATCACCAAGGTAAGTACTGCTTTCATTAAAACGTACACCCTTGCCCATGCCTAGTTATAAGATGGCCAAAGCCTTGGAAGGGTTGTTTACTTTCATAAACATGTCTCCACTTTCCTTATTGAAGACTGTAGATATAAAAAGATGCTCAAAAATGACCCTACCGCATAAAAGCAAATAGGGTTTTTTCCTTGAACAAATTCTTCATTCCTCTGTGGTTTTGCGCAGTATTCCACTATTTGACTATGATCTTTTGATATCTTTTGATTGTTCCGAATATTTTAACACAAACGCCTATCTTTTGATCCTGTCATTTATCTGTCTTCCATTCACCCCGTTATGCATCCTGTTTTTGTTTATATGTCTGTAGGTGCCCCAAACTTATAAAATCTTGTCGCATTCACACATCTTGTGCCTGTCTTCTTTCAATGATCTCTCTCCTGGAACAATTCCTCTTATTCCCATTAACAACAAGAGCGGAAGAAGGATCTTTAAACTCTGTTCGTGCAAACAACTTCGGGGGGATATTATCACGAAAAGGCGATAATTATCGCTAACCGCAGTTAGCGCGCCTTTTCTTATCGCCGTCTATCGCGGGAAACGATCGCTGTGTTAGCGGCATATTACCAACACGCCGCTAACAGGCGATGGGATCAGTGGTGAAAACTGCAGCTAACATCAGCGCGATGGCGATAGGAAAACCGGCGATAGCGGGCGGAATCTAGCAATAAGCCCTTAGCGATAAAAAAACGCACGCTAGGCAGCAAGTGTGGACTTAGAAAAAATAGCCCATCAGTCCACCTCCCATAGAAAAGATGTCCAAAAAAAATGTTTAATGCAGAATGGAGCAGCCAGGGCCAAGTGCAGCACACATCAACAACCCCCTCAAGCCACCCAACATCCAGGATGACCAAGATGAGAGCCTGGATGCCCCGCTGGACCTGCGTCTGGAGCCTGGATGCCTCGCTGAACCTGCGTCTGGAGCCTGGATGCCTCGCTGGACCTGCTTCTGGAGCCTGGATGCCCCGCTGGACCTGCGTCTGAAGCCTGGAGTGGGATGTGGAGGAGCTGTGGAGTCGATGAGCCGTGGCGGGAGACATTGATGCGCGACGATCGGCCGTACCTGGTGGTGAAGTCTGGCAGGTCGCATGGAGACACGTTGCTGACCTGTGTGAGAAGTCCGCCTTGCACACCATGGAGCAGTTAATGGCAGAGGCGCTCCTGCGCACCAACGTAGTGAGGTCCGCATCGCATACTACAATCCACCACTACACCGGGGTGCATGGAGGGGATTACCAACGGTGGGTGCCGTCTCCCTGCATCACAGGCCGGATGATGTTGGGCTGGCCGTGTGCTGTGGAGGGTGAGGCCCCTGTGCTACGCCCAACTTGTGTGGTCTGAGCGCTGCAACTACACGCCTAACGGAGCCCTGCTGCATCAACTGAATCGGGAGATCCACCAGCAGACTACGCGGTGACTGCTGTACCCAGCCCAGTGAAATCACACCTGGCTCAGGCTCCTGCTGGCTGAGTCACAGATTTGGAGAGAGTGCAGTGGATTGCACCACGGTGTCAATGTCCAGGTAAGGAGAAGGTGGGACGCGTAGCGTAGGAGGGCCGGGGGGTGAGTCGCTCATGCCTATCACACATAGATGACGCACCCCCAGTGGCGTCTCCATCCGCTATGGTGGAAGAGCGTTGCCCTACCGCCTCAAGCAGTGCAGAAGAGGAACAATGATCACATGATGATAACTCAATCAATCAATCAGGGGAATTGTAAGCGCGCTACACACCCGTGAGGGTCTCAAGGCACTGAGGGGGGGGGGAGGGGGCCGCAGATATGTTAGCCGAAGAGCCAGGTCTTGAGGGTCTTCCTGAAGGTGTTCAGGGAGGGGGCACCTCCGATGTCTGCCGGTAGCTCGTTCCAGGTCTTGGATGCAATGTGGGAGAAGGAACTTCAGCCTGCTCTGGCTCTGTGGATGAGCGGGGTTTTGGCCAATGCGAGTTTGGAAGATCGGATGTTTCTTTTGTGTACGTGGAAGTTGATTCCGTCGTTGAGGTATTTGGTTACGTTGTTGTGTAGGCATTTGTAGGTAGTGAGGATTTTGAAGGTGATGCTTTACTCCAAGGGAAGCCAGTGGAGTCTACGTAGGTGTTGGCTGATGTGTTCGTGCCGGGGGATGCCGAGGACGAGTCTGGCGGCGGTGTTCTGTAATGTCTGGAGTTTGCGGAGTAGGGACTTGTAAATGCCGGTGTAGAGTGCGTTTCCAAAGTCCAGTCTGCTGGTGATGAGTACATGGGTGACTGTCTTCCTTGACTCTGGGGGGATCCATTTGTAGGTCTTGCGGAGGATGCGAAGGGTGTTGAAGCAGCTGGAGGTGACGGCGTAGACCTGTCGGTTCATAGTGAGGGATGAGTCGAGTACGATGCAGAGGTTTTTGGCGTGGTCCGAGGGGGTGGGTGGGCTTCCGAGGGCGGTCAGCCACCAGGTGTTGTCCCATGCTGAAGGGGTGGTTCCAAGGACGAGGACTTCTGTCTTCTCAGCGTTGAGCTTCAGGCAGCTGTTGGTCATCCAGACTGCGACGTTGTGCATTCCTTTCTGGAAGGCGAGTCTGGCGGTGGTGGGGTCTTTGGTGAGGGAGAGGATGAGCTGGGTGTCATCAGCGTAGGATACGATGTTGAGGCCGTGTTGTCGGACGATGGCGGCGAGGGGGCCATGTAGATGTGGAAGAGGGTTGGGCTCAGAGATGACCCCTGTGGGACTCCGCTGGTGATTTACGTGGGATCGGAGAGGAAGGGTGGCAGTTTGATCCTTTGGCTTCATCCGGTGATGAATGATCGGATCCAGTCTAGGGCTGTTCCTTGTATGCCGGCGTCATGTAGTCTGGCGACTAGTGTGCGTTGGGAGACGGTGTAGAAGGCCACTGAAAGGTCGAGTAGGATGAGGGCTGCGGAGTGGCCTTGGTCCAGGAGGTTGCGGATGTCGTCTGTGACTGCGAGTAGGGCGGCCTCGTTGCTGTGGTTGCTTCCCAATCCAGATTGGGACGGGTCGAGGAAGGCGTTGTCTTCAATGAATTGTGTCAGTTCCCTGTTGATTGTTTACTCTGCAACTTTGACTGCGAAGGGGAGGAGCGAGATGGGAAGGTAGTTCTTGAGGTCGGTGGGGTCAGCTGTGGGCTTTTTGAGCAGGGGCCTGACTTCTGCACGCTTTCAGTCGTCTGGGTAGGTGCCTGTTTTGAAGGTGGTGTTGATGGTGCGTTGTAGTTTGTGTGCGATGGCGGCCGCGGCTCTATGGTAGATGTGAGGAGGGCAGGGGTCGGTGGGGGTCCCTGAGTGGATGCCTTTCATGGGCGAGGCGGTATCTTCGGCTGTGACCGGTGTCCAGGTGGAGATGGTGGGCAGGCTGGTGTGTCTGGGGGGCGGGGAGCCGGCTGTGGCATCTGCTGGATGTTCTGCGAAGTTGTCGTAGAGTTTTTTGATCTTGAGGAGGAAGTAGGTTCCACGCTTATCGCAGAGGTCTTGGGACTGGGTGATGTCTGCGGCTTTGCTGCGTGGGTTGTTGAATTCATGAATGACACAGAAGAGTTGCTTGGAGTTGGTGGAGTTGTCGAGGATTTTGTTGTGGATGAAGTCCCTCTTGGTGGGCCTGATTTGGTTGTGGTAGTCCGTCATGGCGTCCTTGTAGGTGGTGTAGGTGTTTCTCCAGTTCTTCTCCAGGCGTCTGCTGGTGCGTCTTGCTTCTTGGAGATCGGTGGTGAACCAGGTGGCTTTCCTGGGGTGCTGTTTGTCGGGGTTGCGTAGCGGGGCGAGCTTGTATGCGCAGTTGGAGATCCAAGTGTGGAGTTCTCTGGCTGCGACGTTGGTGTCGGGTGCCCAGGTGTGGTTGTCTCGGGTGAGGGTGGAGTTGATTTGCTCGTCGGTAACCTTGCTCCAGTTCGTCCGTGTTGTGCATGGGGTTTGTTTGGGTGCCTTGTGTTTGTCAACGGCGAAGTGAACACAGTGGTGGTCGGTCCATGGCGGTTGCGTTGTGTGGCTGAAGTGAACGCTGTTTCCTGCCGCAAAGATGGGGTCGAGGGTGTTGCCTGCTCTGTGGGTCTGTGTGGTGACAAGTTGTTTAAGTCCGATGTTGGCGAGGTTGTCACGAAGGATGGTGGAGTTGGGGGTCGCTGGGTTGTCGAGGTGGAAGTTCAGGTCTCCAATGAGTATGTCGTTTATTGAGGCGATGGCGTGGGGTGCGATGAAGTCGGTGATGGTGGTGGCAAAGGGTGTCCGGGGGCCGGGGGGTCTGTAGACGAGGGTTCCTCGGAGTGTGGAGTTGTGGCTGGTCTGGATCTGGAAGTGCAGGTGTTTGGCAGAGGGGAAGGTTTCGCTGGAGGTGTTGAGGCGGGGGGTGCTCTTGTGGGCGATGGCGAGGCCCCCTCCCGGGTGGTTGGGGCGGTCCTTCCTTTGGATCTTGTATCCGTCGGGGATGGCGGTGTTGATGTCGGGGGCGGAGGAGGCGTTGGTCCAGGTCTCCGTGAAGAAGGCGTTGTCGGGCGAGAGAGAGTTGAGTAGGTTACAGATTTCCACGGCGTGTTTGTGCACAGAGCGCATGTTGAGGAGGATGCATCTTAGGGTGTCGCCGGTGCTGGCGTCGGCTGTGTTGGAGTCCGGGGTGGTGGTTAAGGTCTGGTGGCAGTGGAGGCAGGAGAACTGGCCGTGGGTCGTGTTTGGTGAGGCCTGTTGGCAGTCTCTGACTTTTCTGGGGTTGAGTGCGTGGAGGGTGGCTGTGCTGTAGCAGTGGGTGGCCCGAGATCCAGGGTTCCTGGCGCTGGTTGCGGTCGGGTCACGGACGGGCGCAGACAGGCTTGGCTTAGGCGCGCCAGCGGCGCACGTCCGCTGCGCAACCGCGCAGCGTCTTCCATTTAGTAGGGGAGGGGGGAGGAACGATCAGCTGGGAGGCGGCAATGGGCGAGGACAGAGGTGCGGGGCCACAGGGGTAGCAGCGGCGGGAAGTGCGGGCTCCGAGAAGCCGAAAAAACAGATCAAAAGTTAAAAACAAGGGATAACTAACTGATGTAATCATGCTATGTATCCTCAGGGGGTAGTGGGTAGGACTGCTCCAAACGGAGCAGGGCATGGGCGGATTGGCATGCCCACTCAAGTGCGCAATGACTGTTTGGTCGGCCCACTCAGGCCGCCCAAAGCAGTCATGCGCACTTCCCTGTTCGCAATGCAGGCTGCATTACAGCCTGCATGGAGAACATGGCCACCCCTCTGGCCCCTGGCTGCATGTCTTGTCTTATCCCGTTGCCGATTACCAATTCCACCGCTGCATCGTAGCGTTGTGATTGACTCAGGGGAGGGAGCCTGGCTGTCTACTTCCTTTTCCTGGAAGCAGACGCAGGAGCTACAAAGACACGGGACAGGGCTTCGAGGTAAGACTTCCCTCAATAAATTTTTGACAACACACGCTCACACACACATCCCCGTGTCCACGCACCATCCAGTGTTATTTCCCGCGTTTAACACCTCACAGCTGTCCAGCCCCCCGCACTTCTCAATGTTGGCCGCTGTGCACCCATGCACAGCGGGCGTACCACTTGTGTGCCAAAGGCACATACATAGTTGCGATGCATGCCATCGCCTCACATTCCATACTAATACTACGCACATTGCAACAGTAGAGAGGGTGTTGCATAGCGGAGACATAAAGATCACTGTTCCCACTTCAGTGTGTGCACTCCAAAACTAACCTTTGCACCACAAACCCAACCGTTAACCCTGGAATTCCGTTTTTGAGCCCCCAAAATACACACAAAAATTCACGTGAGACAAATGCACACCCCATTTTTCACCCCAACACCCCATTTTACATATTTTACCCCAAAAAAACACCCCATTTTTCATATTTTACCCCCAAAAAACACCCCATTTTTCATATTTTACCCCCAACAGCCCAATTTTCATATTTTACCCCAACAAACACCCCAATTTTCATATTTTACCACATAAAAATGTACATTTTCAAATTTTACCCCAAAACCCATACACATCTGAGAAACTTTAAATTACCCCATTACTGACCTCACAATGCGTTGTGATCAAATGCGATGTTAAGTCACCCGCGTTGTCGGAGTTGCATTGTTAACGATGTACTGCCTGCGTTGTAATGGTCGTCTCCCGTGCCAGAGGCAACCCATAGGCTACACCGTTTGCGTCCGTCTGCCCCTGGACCGCGCTCAGCACCAAGGAGAATTCCTCTTGGACACTCCACCGCTACGACGCCCGCACCCTCCTCGCCATCAACCCTGGACGGCACCTCGGCTGCCAGGACCAACCTCTGCTCCATGCCGGACATCGCCTTCGCCATCACCTTCGCCATCACTGACGGCTGCAGTATCACCCGCAAGGAGCACCCCGACCGTCAATGTGGAGGCATTGCCGTCACCTACAGAGGCACACTCCGACTGACAACGCACTCTAATATGCCAAGGGTGACCATGGACCACGTCAACTCCCAGATCCGGACCAAGCCCAAGAACATCCTCTGCGGCACCCTCATGTGCAGGCCCCCCGGGCCATGGCCCCCCATTCTCCAGTACCATTGTAGACCTCATTACACCCCAGGGTCTCCCATCCACCGACGACATCCAACTTGGTGAACTCAAGTTCCACCTGGACAACCCCAGTGACCAGAGCACCACCCCCTCCTGGGGAGGGTCACCGACATCAGACGCAAGCAGCAAGTCACCTCAACAGGCCACATAGCAGGACACACGGTCGAGCACGTCACCTCCGCCAGCGGATACTTCAACTCCAGCCAGACTCTCCTGGACCGACCATCATTGGTAACATCACGTCTTCACCTTGCCCACCGGACGCCTCCGCCATCATCGCACCCCCTCGCTGCTGGATCAAGGCCAGCGAAGAACATCTCGTCAACTCCCTCCGCACCAACACTCCACCAATGCTTCCAAACGATGACACCGCAGCGCGCAACCACCACCGATGAATCTCCAACAGCGCCGACATTCGGGCACCCCTCATGAACTGCACTGCGTCAGTACCTTCCGCCTACCTGATGGCAGGCGTGAGGGTGAGGCAGTGCCACAGGGATTGGCTGGCCCCATGCATTGCTGGAGTTGCGTCATGGTTGTGACACGACTGCAGCAATGCGTGACTTTAGCGCAGGCAGCTACGTCAGGATTCCTGACGTATCTGTCATCACTTGCGTCATGGAGCGCTGTCCAGTGATTACAGCGCATCCATGCTGTCGCAAGAAGGGCGTAGTGAGAAGTGTTGCAACGCTGTCTAGTCGCAGCGCAGCAACACTTTTCATGACTGGGGCACAGGTATGCGCACTATCTTATTGATTGTGCGCATTCCTGCACTGTAGTTTTGTCGCAGGGCAGCGCTGCAACATTGCTTGCAGCGCTGGCCAGCGCCAAAACCTGCAGAGATATGGGCCCAAGTTTTATCACCATTTTTAAGACCAGCTATTTTCTGGTCTTAAGTAACTGGCTCTAACTGCAGTTAGAGCCAGTTTTTTGGCTCTTCAGAATTTCAAGGAGCCCCTTGATAATATGGAATAGTGGTGTTTGCGTGCCTTTTTGCACGGAAACGCCTACTTTGCATGTAATTAGCGATAAATATCGCTAACATGCTTTGAGATTAAAAAAAACGGGCCGCTATCGCCATAAAACTTGCGCTAAGGCCCGTTAGCTGCAGCTTGCTAATACAGTGATATAAATATCGCTGCTTTACCGGCAAAAAAGTGCCGCTAAAGCGGTAATAAGCCCTTGATAATATGCCCCTAAACTGTTAAACGTGATCCTAGGTAGTGGCCACTGTGCATTCTGCAGTACATAGAGACATTTTGGTAGCACTATCTTCTTCGCTACCGCAATCCTGCCTGCAATCGCCAGGAGTAATTTATTCCAGAAGTCAACAGAAGTTCGCAAACTGGTAAGTCTCTGCCTATATTATAGCTGTACTGCTTTTCCGCGCCATGTACATGTATCCCTAAATATCAAAATCTTTCAAGTTCCCATCGCAACCCCACATTAGGTAGCTGTTCAAGTGTTCAGCCCATCAGTCTGGCAAGGGGAAACACTAGTGATTCCCTATGTTGATGTAGAGACCTGAAGCATTTTTACATTTCTGTAGTTCCTCCAGCAATCGGGGCACTGATGTTTCTGGTTGTCACAGATACAGGACAGCGTCATCTGAATATAGCGAAATGATATGTTCAATGCCACCCACCTGGATACCCCACTACATCAGTACGGTTTACAAGTGTACAACCAGTAGCTCTCTTAACAAAGCAAACAAGAGCAGGAAGTTGGACAACCTTGACTCGTTCCCCTTTGATATGTCACCTGTCTAAAAATGTAAGCCTAAAGACCTAACCCGGACTGCAGGACTCGAGTACAGCAGAGAGACCCATCCTCTGAATTTGGGGTCATATTCCATTCTCAAGAGCAGTACCCACACTATCCCTATATCAAGAAACAATGGTTCCTTCGGAGAAGGCTAAACAAGCCTTTGCTTCATAGGCAAATTTCATCAAGCATCCAATAATGATTCTTTTTTACATTGTTTAGTGTGATTGCACATAAACATAATACAGTGATATGAATGAATTTCATCATCATGCTTTAGCGTTCATGTTTCGACGCCTTTAATCGCTTCGAGAAAGCTGGATCAGTTGAATGATCTGGCTTTCTCAAAGCAATTTGCGCACAGATCCCAGTACGGTGTGTAAGTTCACGGGTAAAGTAATGGCCCTTCGCTTGGATCAGCGATTCTGCTGACCAGTGACTATAAGTTTCATTGTGACAAGATAAGGAGGTGGTTGATAAATTTCTCTGACCTAGAACATTTGTTGTTCTTGGTGCTACCTATTTGTCCTGAAGAAGACCCATAGGGAATTAAATCGATAAAGGGGCTGAAGCGTCGATACTGAAAGATGTAGACATGCATTTATTAGCACCTGCTTTGTACTGTACTCCAAATTCGAGTCACTTTTGGACTAAACTTGGTGCGGATATTTCTGCTTACTGTTTGATATCACTTATTGTGCACCTGGTCACTCTTTTTCACAATTCACTACGCCGTTCACTGGAGTAGCACCTTCTTCATAATGATGAAGTTCATTCATATCACTGTATTATATGTTTATGTGCAATCACATTAAATCATGTATCCATGCTTTTCACAAACAGTAAGAGCCAAACTGCATAGGGTGGCAGCAGCTTGCCCAGTTATGTTATGCAGATTTGTAGAGCACATTATCATCAGGGAGGGTAGCTTGGCACGGAGCAGGTGTGAGCCTAGCCAGACCTCAGGCCTAGTGAGACTACTCGAAAAGCCAAGCCTTCAGCTTTATTAACTGGGAGAAAAAACTGACATCTAGCTCCATGAACCTAATGGGGATATTGATAGAAAATGCAGAGAGGAAGGTTGCCAAATTATTGATTGAGATTCAGACACTAAAGAAGTAAATTATGGATTTAAATCTGCTAGAGCCCACAAAGAAAAACTATATTTTGAATGAAATATTGGGTAAACATCAGGAAGACATAAAACAGAGAAAGGCCAGGAAACTTAAGAGAGATGAGATGGACTATTGTAACGGTAGGGTCTTTACTTTTTCCCAAAAATACCATCATCTTGTGAAAAGGGATGTGGGTAACAAGCCACAGGACCTTTCCTCAATTAGCCGTAGTTCAACCTCTTTGAGCATCCCCTCTAGCAGTGATGGAGAGATTGGTGCAGGAGAAGGAACTTCTAATCAGAACACAAGTGGGAATACTTTTTTAAGAGAAGTGCAGAGGATAAAGATGGGGAGTCGAGAACAATCCAAAAGAACAGACAACATGAGAAAACCAGAAGGGGGAAAAGAGGGGGAAGACTACAGTGGAGAACAGAGAGGGATGCATACCAGATCTTGGGACAAGAAGAAGTAGACAAGGATTCTAACCAGGGTGTGTCTATTATAAATTTGTCAGATGAAATCTTGACCCCAGATATGCAATCTTTTCTTAAAAGGGGGTTGGAATTTTGTCCTGGGATGAGAGGAGATATCTGTAAACTTGACTGATCTTTATAAATATGTACGGTGTTTGAACCTGAAGAAATATTTTCAGATGAATCCACAGACCAATAAAGGAATGCAGACAAATGTAATAAGTACTGGTTTTAGTGAGTTATCTATACAAGATATACATGATACAGTTATTCTTATGTCCATCTCTGATCTGGAGGAAGACCCGGTAACAGTAGCCAGGGTTCTTGACGAACTGAATGTACAAATGGATCTTAGTACGTGGTGAGTGCTTTCTGGTGCTTCCACTTCAAGGGAAAACCTCCCTGTTCGGCGCTCCTTGAGATCCAAGGACAGTGCGAGGGAGATCTAACCGTGTCAGCGTGGCTGCTCGTCGGCGAAACCAGCACGAGGGAGTCGTAACTTTATTAACTGTATAATTAATTAAAATCATTACAGTAAAAACAATCAATATATAAAATCTAAAAACAGTGATTTCAAACTTCTGTTTTGGGTAAAATTTAACACCCCTCCCCCGAGTCCAGCGTAGTCAGCCTTTCCCCAGCAGTTGTGGACATGATCTTAAGGCCTCCGTTTTGTGCCCTGAAATTGAACTACATTACAGAGCTCTTGAGCTGCCCTCTGTGGCGCTCTAAGTGTCTCTCTGGTAGGGATGCTCTCTTGGGGGGCGTGCAAGAGGGGCACAGTCCTTGGTGCATCGTTAAGTGGTCCCTTCAGCATTCGATTGCAGAGTTTGCCATACATTTCCCCTGGGTTGTGCTGCTTTCGTAGGCAGCTTTTAGAGCTATCCTGATTTGATGGATAAATTTCGCCAGTCTCGCTAGAGCCATTGTGTTAGTGGTTGAAAAACACAAGGCTGGTGCTTCGCTGCACGACTTTATACCCTTGTTGATGCAGATCGGGCGCAAAAGTCACCGGCGTTCGTTATTGAGGTTGGGACAGCAGCCTAAGAGATGCAGCCAGGATTCCCTCCTGTAGGGGCACAATCTACAAGTTGTGGATTCCCCTCTTCGGGCCCATGCCGGATTGAAATCCACAATCCCAAGCGTGGTCAGCCTCATGAATAGGATTTTACTTCGGGCCTATATGGAGAGAGCCTCGCTTAGGTAGGGTTGTGCTTTTCCTGCCATGTAGGATTTGTTCAACGGATCTAGATGAGCTTCGACGGAGCGTTTTGCGGTCGAAGGAAATTTCGCGCACTTGTCTGTTAACAGCTCTCTTACAGGCATTCAGGGGGATCTCCAGCCGCGGTATGCTTTCTTCCTCGATCTTCAATAATTTAATTGCGTTTTCTAGCCTAGTGTGCCATGCCGAGCCTGGCACCTCAAAAATAGGTCTCAGATGATTTTTTTTAGGGAGTTAGCGAATGCCCTTAATATCCTTAGATATAGCTTTATAATCTCCCCCTGGCAGATCAGGTCTGGCCTCGCCAGGCCTAGCTCCAGTTTTAGCCTTGCTTTTCTTGCTGTCCTCGGTATGTGTAGCACTGACTTGTATGCCTTGACTTGGGCTGAATTAAGGAGGGCGTCCAGTTTCCCGGGGAATGCAAGGTGGCCGTAGCTAATTGCTGGGAGGAGCTTCTGTCAGAATTGGGCTGGCGGACGGGCTGATCAAATGCTGGCTTAGTTGTTTTAATAGGTGTGTAACCTTGCTGGCCTTGGAGCTCTGCTGTTTTAGGTGTACATTCGCCTTGGCCCGTTCCGTCAACCAAACCCCTAGGTAGTTGTATGAGGCCACCGTATTGATTTGCGCGTTTCCCAGTTGCCACAGTGCATTCTTTTTCAGATGATAGGACCCAAAAATGATGACCTTGGTTTTTCCTTGATTAACTATCAAGTTGTTAGTGATGTTAAAGCTATTTAGGGCGTTTAGGGCTCTTTGTAGGCCCACCTTCGTATGGTCCATTATAACTGTGTCGTCAGTGTACTGTAGAACTGGCAGCCTCACACTTCCTAATCTTGGGGCTACTAAACAGGCTCCTTTTAGGGCCTCCCCTAAATCCGCCGTGTATAAGTTGAAGAGGATGGGGGCCAGCACGCATCCTTGCTTCAAACCGTTCTCCGTGGTTATTTTAGGGGAAACTGTGCGGGCACTTGTTTTGACCCGCACCCAGGTGTCCTCGTATAATGATCTTATTGCCTTCAGGAGATTTGATGGAATGCCCCAGTTTTCTAACTTCCGCCATAAGCTTTTTCTGACTACTTTATATGCTATAGTGCTATAGTCCACGAAGCAGCAGAAGAGCGGGGGATGGTTCTTCAGGATTGCCTGGGCTGAAAGGTGTGTTAGCACCAGAACATTATCCATGGTTGATGCCTGTGACCTAAAGCCAGTTTGGTGCAAGGGTATTATGTTTCTCTCTTCGACCCACTTCTCCAGATCTTTCAGTAGTAGGCGGGCATATGCCTTGGCTTCCAGATCAAGCAGGGCAATAAGCCTGTAGTTCGACGGCTTTAGGCGGTCTCCTTTTTTAAAAATAGGGACCAGTATGGAACCCCTCCAAGACTCGGGGGTTGTGGCAGTCGCGAAGGTGTGATTGAAGAGCGGGGTTAGGAGTGATGCCCAGAACTCTGGTGCCAGTTTAAAGACAGGTGCTGGAATCCCGTTAGGCCCAGGTGCCCCGTCATTCTTCATACTCTTAATGATTTTGATAACCTGTTGGGTGTTTTTCCAGGCTGGTGAAGTGCCATGGGCGACGGCCGGAGGTCTGTTGCCCATGGGGGCCTTGCCTGGGCTTGGGATCTTAGTATATTCAGTGGCTTAAAGGACAAATCACAGTGGACGCCACAACTAATGAGTGGAAATAATATAGATACATTTTACAGAGTACTTTGTGGGGATCTGGATAGGTTGAGTAAAAAAATTGGGGAAGGTCAGGGGTAAGGATAATCTTAGCCCAGGAGAGAGAGTAGCTCAGAAAGTGTTGACGATAAAGGAGGCTGACACGGGAGGAAATTTTGTGGTCATGAACCGTCAGGATTATGAACATGAAATATACTCACAGCTGAATGATGAGACTTGCTATGAGAAAGTGGTGGGTAACCCCATGTTTGAACTGACCTAAGAAATTCATCTGGCTTTGGAAAAAATGTAATGACAGTTGTCTACTTAATGATGATGAATATCTGTATTTATGTGTGGATCACCCCAGGTATCCATGTATTTATACTCTCCCTAAGGTGCATGAAGATCAGCCATTTCCACCTGGGCGTGATAGTATCGGGGAATGGGGGGGCCAAGAACGCCTTTCGGAGTTTGTGGATTTTTTTTTGCAAACATTTGTTACGAATTTACCCTTACACATTCGTGATACTAAGCATATACTTGGTATATTAAGTGACATTATTTGGGAGCCAGGAATACTAATGGTAACACTGGATGTCGTGTCCTTATAAAGGAGTATAGAACATAATAAAGGGATGACTGCACTATGTCACACTTTGAGTAACAGATCAGCAGGCTTATGAGAACATACTGAGATGATGTTATCTATGATAGAACTGATTTTGAATAATTTATTCTTGTTCAAAGATGAGTGGTATAGACAACTGCAGAGAACTGCAATGGGTTACAGATTCGCTCCATTCTACCCAGACCTCTTGTTGGGGTGGATGGAGGAGGAGTGGATATGGGGCCCAAATGGAGTGGATTGGAATGAACACATCTTGTATTGGGGCGCTTCATAGATGACTGTTTTATGATCTCGATGAGGAATGTGGAACAACTTGAGAGTTTTTGCTAATATCTTAATAATGATTTGGACTGACCTTTTACCCATCAGCACAGTGAAGAGAAAATAGTTTTTCTGGATATGGAACTTTAAATCAAGGATAATAGCATACAGAGAAAACCATCATCCTGTAATTCTATTTTACATGCATTTAGCGCACATCCCAAATGTCAGATTAACGCCATTCCTTATGGTGAGATGATACGAGTAAGACGGCATTGTAGTGATGAACGGGAATTTCAAATGTGTCTATGAAATATGGAGATGAGATTTTTAAGGAGAGGATATGACATACATATTATCGAATAGCTAGAAATAGGATTGCAAGTAAGAGTAGGGAAAGTACTTTGATTAGGACAAGGCATGATAGGGAGAAGAATAGAAAAGTGAGGCTGATTACTGACTTTAGTTGGATCTCATTTCGACTTCGCAAATGCCTTCAGAAACATTGGCATCTTCTTCCAGCAGATAAGATGTTTCAGGATTGCATTTCTAACAGACCGGATATTACTTTTAGAAAGAGTAAAACTCTAAAAACCTAATGAGCCCAAGCTATCCTACGCACAAATTGAGAGACAATTGGATGATACAGCACACAGTGGGTTTTTCTAAATGTGGCCACTGCAGGATGCGTAAGTGGACTCTAGATAAAAATAAGAAATTTAGCAATGGTGATACAGTGGAATATGATATAAGATGCAATACCAACTGTAATACCAAGTTCATAGTATACATCATTGTTTGAAAATGTGACCGTATATATGTTGGGAGCATTATAAGGAGCCTTAGAGAGAAGGTTGGAGAGCACACGAAGGGCACTAAAAACGAATGATGTAAGGTATCCAATTGCGGTTCATGCCATGGAATATACAGCACAGACACAACATAAGAACTTTAAGGGGCATTTGTACAGTGAAATGTCGGAGCGCGGAGCTGTACCAAATTTGGCAATGCCGAGCTCCGACATTTCCAAAGCGCAGGGATGCGCTGTATTTACAACAATACTGCGCACCCCTGTGTTTTCCCTAGCGCCAAAATTAGCTGCCTAGCTCAACGCAGGCACCATAGTACAATGGTGTCTGTGTTGCAGGGAATGATTGTTTATGTGCAGGAAGGTGTTCCTTCCTGCACATAAACAATCAATAATGGCGATTTGTTACTTCTATGTGTGCTGCAAAATGAAGCACACATAGAAGTAACAAATCGTCATGATGTAATTCCTGCACATAAACAATCATTCATGGCGTTTTGCTCTTTCTATGTGTGCTGCAGAATGCATCACACATAGAAAAAAGCAAAAACGAGGAGAAATAAAAGTATTTCTCCTCGTTTCGCCATTCTAACACCTGCTCTTGCAGATTTACAGAGCCTTGTAAATCTGGGGCAGCATCAAAAACAATGGGTGTTGTGGTGGAACGCCCACAGCAATACCCATTGCACGGCCCTTTCATGAAGATAGCTGCGTTAAAGGGTACTATATTTACAAAGCGGTGCTAAGCCACAAAAGGTGGCTTAACGCCGCTTTGTAAATATGGAGCAGAGCACTGCACCACAGGAATGCCGTTAAAAGTGACATTCCTGTTGCGCAATGCCCTTGTAAATATGCTACAAATTTTTGGGGAATAGACCATGTGATCAGGGACCCTAGAGGGGGTAACGGAGAATTGAGTCTTAAACGTAAAGAAGCAATAAGGACAGTACGATTGAAGGCGGTGGAAAAGAGTTTAAACAATGATCATGAATTAGAATACTTTTTGGGGGATTGGTGTTATATGTAACATTAAATCTAACATGTCAGTGGTATAGTCGAATCTTTTAGTGCCTCTGGATTAAGGCGCCAGCTGGGAATAGGCGGGCTGGGTCGGGCCCAAGTGTAGATAAGCAGCAGGGGTGCATGGTCTGCCGATCATATGTTGTTACCCAATAAACTTGAAATTAGAATTTTGTACAATCTGCTAAACATACTGGGGCTTATTTACAAGGCCCATGCGCCACTTTTGCGTCACTTTTTCCGTGTTACAAATTACGCAAAAGTGGCGCAAGGGCCTTGTAAATAAGCCCCACTATGTGTAGTGGAGAAGAAAGTCAATTCCCTATGTGTAGGGTGCATCAACCTCCAGATGTCCACACAATCCACTTGCCATCACTTCAGCCAGTGACTCTGTCATAGCCACTTTAGTGCAGTGCTTCGGAGATGATCTGCCCAGATCCCCATCCATTGCACAATTGAAGTCTCCGGCCCAGATCAGGGGCTCCCCCAGGTATGTCAGCCCGTCTAATATGGACCAGAAAAAGAGCTTATGATCATTATACGCATAAACATTCAAGAGACCTGCTTCTCTTCCATCTAGTAGGATATATAGTAACAGGAATCTGCCCTCCACAATAGCACACACCTTTCGAAACTGAAACAGTGTCCCCGGTGCCACGGAGATGGACACCTCCTTTGCATATGTGGAATAAGCTGAAGAGTAAAAGTACCCTCTCCACTTTTTCTTTAATTTGTCTGCCTCTGTGTCCACCAAATGAGTCTCTTGTAGAAAAGCAATGCCTACTTTAGAATGTCGGAGGTATGAGTGCACTCTGTATCGCTTACTATTCTCATGCAAAGCCAACCCCTGACATTCCAGGAGATTGTATTTATCTCTTCTGCCATCTCCAGGTGTACTTGCTTATCATTAAGCATATTTTTACTTGATCATTTGGAAGATCTTCTGTGTACCTGTCAATTTTGTACCAAACATGTCAGTTGTACCTTGTATGCTAAATTGACAGAACTGAATTCTGAATTTACATATGTATTAACTTGTAATTTGAAACCATTTACAATCATTATCAATAAAATCAGAAGTTAAGGTGCAGGCCTTTTTCACTAGGTTTTATCAGTAAATCTGATAGAGCAGGGATATTGTTACAGAAATGTGTATCTGTCTTATTCTTGTATGTTGTATAAAAGAGCCTTAAACAAGCAATTCATTTTTAATGTTTTTAACCAATACTTACTGGCCTGCTGGAAAACAGAGCAATTAATTCCAAGGAGCGGTGAAGGTGCATCTTTGGATGCCAAGATATATAACAAAATAGTGCAAGTATTCTTTATCTGCATTGATGTCCAATCCATGGTCCTTGTTCAATTTAGGTCTCTTAGGAAGCAGGAGGACCAAAACGGGAAGGAGGGAAATTAGAGTTAGAGCTGGATCAGAGATCATTATTGATTAATAAGTACAGGAATAAGTAGTCCATGAGGTTCTGCCAGAGAAAACCTCTGTTCATCTGTCAGCCTCTTCAGGAAATTCTCCCCAAAAAAAAACAGAGGAGCATATTGACAAAGCAATGGTGCGGCGCTGCAAGCAATTTAGCAGCACCACGCAGTGTCATTTAAAAAACGCAGTCGTTGTATTCGCAAAAATACGGTGCACCTGTGTTTACCCTTGCGCTGGTGCTAAAAAAAAAAAAAAAAGCTGCCTAGCACCAACACAGACACCCTTGCGCCATGGTGCATTTCAGGGATGATTCCCTGCAACTCAGACACCATGGTGCAAGGGTGTCTGTGTTGCAGGGATGATTGTTTATGTGCAGGAAGGGACACCTTTAAAGGTGTCCCTTCCTGCACATAAACAATCATCCCTGCAACACAGACACCCTTGCACCATGGTGTCTGAGTTGCAGGGAATGCAGAATGCAGCACACATTGAAAGAGCAAAAACAAGGAGAAATATAGATATTTCTCCTCTTTGCGCCACTCTAAAGCCTGCTTTTCAGTGGTGTTAGTTTTTGGTGCTGCCTCAGATTTACAGATCCTTGTAAATCTGAGGCAGCATCAAAAGCAATGGGTGTTGCGGTGGAATGCCCATTGCACGTTCCTTTCACGCAGACCTTCGCGAAAGGGTACAATATTTACAAAGCACGCAAGTGGCTTAAAGCCGCTTTGTAAATATGGAGCAGTGCATTGCGCCACATGAGCTTCGTAAAAAGTGACGCTCCGGTGGCGCAATCCCCTTGTAAATATGCCCCAGACTGTCTAAAACAATGAAGCAGCTTATGTCTCAGTCCCTCTATCCAAAGAGTTCTTTTCAACATCTGAAAGTGAACTGGACAACCCTCTATCCTAATGGGAGTTTTTCACAATCCACTAACAGCATATTATATAAAGTTTAGAAAAATACGAAATCAGAGTTAATACTAAATTAAGTATCTAAATGATATGGTTGTTTATTGTAACTTAAGACTAAAACTACAGGCCTTGAACACAGCAACTGTGTTGCAAATATGTCAGACACTTCAACAAAAGGTAATTTAGGCCTGAAAAAGGATAAGAGAATAAAAGTCAAGTCACATTCAGGTACGAATTATTTTAAGAAATCTGAAAGAGACTACACAGAGAATAGTGATTTGTCCCCCAACCAATGGCGCTTTAATTTGTCTTCTGAGTCTTCAATCAGGATAGTCCTTGAACACTCAAATATAAGAGAACATAAACTTTACTATGGTAAGGAATCATTTGACAGTGACGTAGCAAGCCATTTTGAAAGTCAGAACACACGGGGCATAGTAGAACGTAGCACATTTTTACTGCTGTAAACTTTAGACTTATGTTTCTTCGGTTTCAGGAAAATTGGCCTAATTAAGAAAGGTTAGAATATCTGTACTGATACATGGTTTCTCCCAAACCTTTAACTTTGTCCTTCCCCCACCTACTGGATATAGGAGGGGAGTTTACATTAATGACGGAGTTGATTTTGCACCATCACCCTTGGGATAGCCAGTACCGAGACTTCAGAGAAAGTATGCTAAACAAAAACATTATATACATTCGGTAAGAAGGTTTCTTCTTGCAGATTCCTCACCTTATGAATAGCTTTCGAGGAGTCAGACCGGATCTGGAAACTTTTACCCTATAATAACTCTTCAGTGCCATGTGGTGGCTTCTGCCAGGGCTTTGCCAAACCAGAACGTGACAATACCAGATATATAAGGCACGGGAGTCAGTTGCTGAGAGCATAACCGAAAGGGACAATAACCGTAAAGAACACATTGCATACTCAAGGACCTTATTAATAATGGCACTAACTCATTATGACGGGGGGGCGCCATAAGAAATCTCGTTCTGTGATGACATTCAAATGCACTGAGGAGCAGAAGTCACAGGTTGATGGGCCATGGTCTGACCCAAGACACCACATGCAGATGTCATGCTGGTCAGACAAAGACATCTTTTTACAGCATCTAACATCAGGCTTTAAACCCCAAAACCTTAGAAGTCATTTGACCTATTGGCTGTTGAAAGCGGAAGATTTTTGTTGGTGAAGTACTGAGAAAACTCTGGACCAGTATAAATAAGGTGTTGAAAAACAGGAACTGATGCCAGCACCAGTCGGCAACTTATATGTCCTGGTGTTGTCACATCCTATGTGGGGGAAGCTGCTTGGTGCCACCTGGCGAGATACTATTCCCCAGATTCAGTGTGGCACCTGGAGGACATTCATAAGGTAAGGAATCTACATAAAGAAGTAGTAATCATAAAAGAAAATAATTAGAATGCATCCCAGCCTACTAATTTTTTTTGGGGGGGGGGGGTCCAGATGTAACCTGACCCCCCTCCGCCCCAGCCAAAGAACCTTCAACCAGCCATATGTGGATACAGAAACGAAATTTGGAGAGCAAACGTGCACAAGAGCAAATGAATCAGATAATAAAAGTGCTTTAAAATCAATCCTAAGTGAGAAGTCAGACAGCCTTCAAGATGGATCCTGCGAGTTCTGGCATGGCTCTATTCTTAGGGTCATGTTCAGTTGGAGAGGATCATAAGAATGCATGAGGAGGTCATCTCCGAGGTGGGGGATGAGGGGTACACTGCAGGGGTGATTCAAGATCTGCTATACGAAACTGAGCATTTTCACTTCTGGACAGGAAAACAGCGGTGCCGGACACACTTTGCTTGGAGTATTGGGACTAGACATGCAGCACCGCAAACGTACCCAGTACACATCCAGATGGCCTTTGACGTCATTCGAGTACTAGAGGTGAATATGAACTTGCAAGCTTTTCTCTGTTGGTTGTCACAGTTGCGGCTCAATGAGCCAGTGATTGAGTGTAGCGGAGCAAGGATGGTGGCATGTGGCTAACTTCCCTCACCTCCCCTGCACAGTGACTATCAGAAGCTCTGATTGAAGGGTGGAGAAAGATGGAACAGCCACTAGTGTTGCATTGCAGTCCCACCAAAAGAGCCAAAAACAGAAGGTAGGGAACAATGAAATCTACTTTTTCATCCTCAGATCATCTCTCCAGGTGATGCGCTCCATGGAGGATACAGAGCAGCTGAAAAATGGGGGTCTAGCTGACATAGGGAGCATCTTTGAAAATATAGATACTGCAAGAGATGTAATGCGCTGAGCAGTGCAATGAGGCTTCGTTGGAGGGGAGTCTTCAAATGCTTGCAGTTTAAATTACAAACTGAGTAGTTCCTTTGGGGCAGGCGTCACTATGGGCACAGTTATCTTGGCAGTCATGAAAAAGGTTGCTCCAAGGTCCTCATAATCCTGGACTCTTATATCCTTGTACAAGGTCAAGAATTGCAACTTTAGAACAATTATTTATCCTTAGGTATAGATGTCTCAATTTAGTTTCCTGCATGTTCAGGATGGTGGGAAAATGTATATGTTTTCGAGCACTAATGTGGCTAACAAATATCTGATGGTTGCAGAAGCGCAAACTGAGGAAAGGCTGCATTGAGATAGAGTTCTTCAAGATATTGGTAGTTTCTTCTGTGATCATATCCTGATGTTAGACTGCTTCCTATTTTAGGGTCAAAGGCTTGCTGTTGGTAAGCAGGTCTCTATTGTGCTGATGGACGGTTCTTGAGATTGGAATGTCTCCCTCTGTCCTTTTGCTTCCCCGATTTGTGTTTGGTTTGATCATAGGTCGTCTTTTAGTTTTTACCAATGAGAGTGAAGTACTATGGTGCATTACTTGCTATTTTTTTAATATGTACTGCATTTGTGTCATCTGATTCAGAATTGGAATTCTGCAGCATTTTAACAGTCTTCTATATTGCGCTACCGTGTATAAGTTGATGCTGTATTTTGTTTTATGCTAAAGAAAGATACAAACCATAAAATAAACCCCCTAACTAAATAAAATCGAGTTCCAATTAAAACAATTGATTTTGCACTCTTATTGAAGATTTCAAAGCTCGGAATGCCATTAAGAGTAGTGGATTCAAGCTCATGCAGTTATAAAGTATCCCGATTTTCACAACACATGAACTGAACAAATGTCCAATTCTGCTTTGTAAACTGTCTTAAAAGTTTTTTCCTAGAAAAGAATGTCGATGTGGATGACTGTTGGAAAGTGGGTTATTAGTAGTGGTAAATATGCATCTACCACTGGCAATAAGGCCACATTCTAGGGCTCAGTACAGATCTCAAAACATTATTCCCTTGGTAGGTTGGCTGCGAGCAGGCAGGCTTAACTTAGGTGACAGATATGTAAAGCATTTAAAAACACCAATTCAGTAAATGATCAAGACACAACACACAATAAAAAGCCCACACCAATTTAAAAAAAAAAAGAAATATGTGTATCTTTAAAATGACACCAAAATGACAAAAACCCAATATAGGGAATCGAAGATATAATTTTTTTTAAGATTTAGCACTAAATAGCACTTAGAAACCTACAGCACCACATTGGGACATCTGGTCACGCTTGACCCGGACAAAGTCAAAGTTTCAGGCTGACCGCGATGGAGCCCTGCTCGGATACCCCTCGCAGTGGGTCTCAGTCGAGATTTTACCTTCGGTCTTAGAAACGTTTGTGGAGCTTTTTCTGCAGGGATCCCTTGATGATCTTCATCAGTCCCGGTGCGGTGAGGGTTCACCGGCTTGCTTTCCAGTGAGCTCCTGGTCAAACTCTGGAAGTCGGTCCTCCAGAGCTTTTCAGCGGGATGAACCAGCAGGACAGGCCGGCTTGCGGTTGAAGGTCACTGGCTTTGCTCTTGCGGTTGAGTCAGTTCCCTTCTGGAACTTTTTTCCAAAGTTGCTCAAAACTTCTCCAAACTTCTGGAACTTCTCCTGAAGTTCCTCTTGGGGGTCCAAAGTGTCCAAAATACAATCCAAGAGTCAGGAATCTCCAAGATGGTCCTTGAAAGTTTGGGACTTCAGTTCCCACAATCCACTTGGCCAAAACCCTTACAAATCCACTGGACGCACTCCAGGCTGGGGATTCTTGGTGGTTATGGTCCAGGTGAGCACTGTTAACCTGTAGCTTGCACTCCACTCTTTATTCCTCTTGAAGCAAGGTACATCTAAAGGGCTGTAGTTCCAGATAATGCAGAAGGTGCAGTCAGTCAGAATGCAGGGCCTGATGGTGCAAATCAAGTTTCCAGCTTGGTAAGCATTCTTCTTCTCTTAGTTTCAAGCAGCAGACCTAAGAAGCTCTGCACCTCTCAGATATTTATTTAGTGTTCTCTGGGGTCAAGCAGGAGTTCACTCCTGTCCAATGAGGTGCAGGGCAACACCCCAGAGCATGACCACTTCCTCCAAAGTGTGGCATAATCTTCTCCCAGAAATCACTATTTCTCCAAAATTTAGTATGGCTGAATTCTCATCAGATAAGCAAGAATTAGTTAAACCATCATCCAGTATGGCTCATTTCCATAGCTCTCCTCCCCCTATCATCTGCAAATTCTAGCCTTAAGCCTGCCATCTGGGTGGGTCAAAGGGCTGGGGTTAGATGGACCTGGTATTCTCTGCCTGACCTATCCCCAGCTCATGCTTTACGACCCCTCCCCCTGCTCTGGCATTCCTGTGTAGCAGAGCGCTCTCTAACAGATAGCCCCTCACTGGGTGAGCCACTTATCACTTCATCAAAGCAGCCTGGCTAATCCTGTTAACTCTGACCAATCAGGGGAGACCACAAGACGGCTGAATTTTGGATTACAGACAAGAACGTCTTCTAACTTCTTTTCTGTATAGTTTAGGATACATTCAACAATAGCATATTGTTGAATTTATCAACACAATTCTCCTAAGTCCTTGAATGATATTTTTCGTGAATTCCTAGCTATAGTTATGCATTAATAAGCTATTGCCATGTTAACTTATGTGGCTGGGGATCTACAATGGGGAAAATGAAATGTGCAATTTCTCCAACACTAGGACATATAAAACATCTTTTATAAGGACACTGCTTATAGTTACAGAACCTCCCACCCCTGGGACACCTAGGGGTGACTTTAGGGGTCCTTAATATGCAAAAATAGTGTAGATCCTCACTCCACAGCGCTCAGCACAAAAGTCGATTTTGGGAAGGATTTTACTACAATGGGGAAAGTGAAATGTGCAATTTCTCTATCCCCAGGCCATATAAACCCTCTTTTAAAAGGACCCTCCTTATAAGTTCATGACCCCCACCCCTGGGACACCTAGAGGAGACCCTGTGGGTGCCCAATATACCAAAATATTGTAGTTTATCACTTTTTAAATGCCCCTCCCACCAAATTCGAGTTTGGGCAGAATTTACATTTAAAAGCAGTGCTGCAACACAGGGCTGCTTTTAAAATTTCCACAGGCTCTCAGCAGTGCACGCATGCAAGTGCAGAATGGGCTGCTGGCCTCTAAACTGCCATGCCCTGTTATGTACTAGGGACTTAAAGGTAGTTTTAATCCCCTGCTGTATATGTACTAGGGACTTGTAGGGTAGGTCATGCCAACATATAGTGTACCTCAATATATAGTGTACCCTCATGTATGTGTGTGTTTTTACTGTGTGTTTCAACCTAACAGTGGGTGTTTTCAACATAGCACTGGCCCTGTGCCTGCCAAGCAGAGCCCAGGGCACTCTCAGAGTCAGAAAACCAGCATCTATGGGTCTCAAATGGAGCCAACAGTGGGGGGACACTGCAAACAGGTCCTGATTTCCAACAATGACAAACTTGACAATGAAATTCCCACTTTTATTTGGTTGGGTATTAAGCATTTCAATTTCATATGCCATAATCATCTTGTCACCCTGATTTTCCTACTCCTCATGGATCCATTACAACAAGAGACCCCTTTGCGCTACTTGACACCTCCAAATTCAATGCAAGAGTGAGGTGGGGAGTAGGGTCCGTAATGTGGATGACCATGGCTCATAAGCATGAAACAAAAGGTAGTGGTCTCTCTTGCTCTACGATCCACACTACAGCCCTCATGTGCCATCTTCTGCCCCTTCCAACTTTCTTGTCCTAAAAGCAGGAAGATGCTCTTCAGGATACAGGCCCGGCAAGGACGGCACCTTTTTTTCAATTTCTGTGGCTCTGAGTCTTTCGCAAGAAACCTCAAAACCTGGCTCTTCGACAAACCCCCTCCTTGATGGATGGAACCTGCACTCCCCCCTAGCGCCTTGAGACCCTTACAGGTGAGTAGTCGCGCTTTAACAAACCCCTGATTGATTGATTCACAGGCAGAGCAGTGGAAGGGAAAAAGAAAGCAGCTGCCACGCCAGTCTAATGATAGGAAGAGCCATCTTTGAGTAGGTATAACCCCTTCAGAGAGGCAGAAGTCTGCCATTTGTCTCTGGAAGGAAACAGTGGAATATCTCTTTTCAAATGCTTACATTTCACAGGTGGATAATAACACCTTTAAGGGAAGATGCTTGCATATTCATGAAACAATAACTGACTACATATGTATTACAAAGCTGTACCTTTAGCGAAATACATAGTTTTAGTCCTGTAAATAAATATCAGAGCCTTTTCTTCAAAGTAACAAGGGTATCTGTCCTGATCAGCCTCATAATAAATACCTAAAATGTATGTACTCCAACTCCTTTGTAAATCCGGGTAATCTTTAAAATGGCAACAGCAATCCCAATCTCCCTAAAAAAAAAAAGCTCCAAGAGAAAACAGGAATGAGTTCACTCCAACTTGCCTCGCCATGACTGAGCACGGAAAGTTTCAGTTTAAGGATTATCTTCTAGGAAGGAATACATTTACAACTGTGCAGAGAAAAACGATTTGCAAAAAAGGTATTCAACTGGTATGTGCACTAATCAAAGAGCGTCCAGTTTCCTGTCCATCAGCACAGTCTCTCCCGTTGCCAACTTTTCATACAGATTCTGTAGTCTATCTGGCCTAGGTGACTCTGCACCAGGAGTGCGAGGGATTTCAAAATCAGAGGATCCTTGGGAGTCTGCTTTAGCAAAAGCTTTCAGTTTTTCTTGATTTGTGTTTTGTGCATTTGTGTTTGGTGTGCATTCGCCACTACCTGGTTTACCCTGACCTTTTTCTCGGCTGGTCAAACTTGACTGTGGATTTTTCCATTCAGCATTGGTGCACACGTCTTTGTTATCTTTGGAATGGGGCTCATTTACTTGAAACGCGGTCCAGCTGTGGCCATCATTCTGATTCTCAATTGGAAAGAGATGAGCTGGTGAGAATATTAACCTACCATCAGCTCTGTTTACATTACCACACTCGGCAGCTTTTCTTTCCTGAGAAGTTATCAGCAACGTGTCCGCCTGGCTGTCCCACCCCTGACTGCCATGTTCTGATATATGAGTTGACTGAGAAGAAGCCTGAGAAGATATATGGGTTGACTCCCCATCAGAGTCACTAAAGAGGTTGGGCGACTGTGATCCATTTTCTTCTTTTGAAGCTGTAGAATATTCCTCTTTTTCCTCAGTATTATCTTCTACTGCATCTCGTTTAAAGAAGACATCCCACTTTGGCATATCTATATTAGACTCCGCCTCATCACTGATCACCGTATTCTTATGCATATTATTTTCTAGCGAGTTGATCTTCTCAGATAAAAGTGTATGGTTATCTTCATTTGATACTATTTGTTCGGATTCCTCTTCCTCGTCATTGGACTCCTCGCAGTCCACACAATTGACAGGAAATGAAAAACCAGATGCAATTGCTTCATAGGCGGCCTGGTCTTTCCCACAGATTTCTCGGTTCGTTTCGAGGGCCACTTTAGATTGAAGCGGTTCTGACTTCAGAGCTTGTTGTGCAGGTAGCTTGTGCCATCGAGTGACGGGGAAGTCTTCAAACAACTCTTCGACATTATTCTCATCTTGCAACAAGAAAAAAAAGTAACAATTAATGTGACCTCTTTCCAAATTTGATTAAACAAGTCTGCGAAAGCTGTTAAATACAAAGCTGCTAAGGTTTCATATGGAATTTGGGAATATCTTTTTGGGACAGGTGTCTACGGGCTACATATAGTGAAAGCAAAAAGATATTTGTAAACACACACTATTGGATGAAAATAGCGCTTATTCAATTACATTCAAAGATCTTTATTTCGGCACCATGCCATAAAAGTACATAACAAATAGTAAAACAGCATAAAACAAAATAAAACACGTAATGCAACTAATCAGATATTAGTGAGATTTACATGCAACAAAGAGATCCTTCCATGCTACAAATCAAATATGTCCCCCTAAAAACATCAGACACTAAATAGAGTATGGCACAGAGTAAATGTTATGTCTCCGATCAAGAATAAATGAATACACAAATAGGAAATTAGGCAACAGCATTGATTAAAATTCGTAAAAACAAATAACTTGCTATTAAAAAAGTAGGACATCACATAGCTATATCTCATCAAAATTGCATTAAACATTTGGCAGCTCACTACTATGCTGTTTTTCCTGGACAATGCGCACTTTCTGCCTTGTTCTCCACATTCCCAGCAAATAACGAGAGGGCGAAAACCAATGGTTTGCTATTATCACATCTCAGTATTCTGAGGGCTTCTTTGTGCTCCCTGGTGCTTAAATTCCAACACAGCAGAATAATCCAACGCCTACTTTAACTCATATAGGCTGGGCAAAAAAAACTGTTTCATTTGTGGTGCCGCCACAGGACAGACACAACCGCTCATGGTCCTTCAACACTTGTGCCCACTTAACGGTGAAAGAATGAATTGGCAGGGTCCCATAACGAAATTGCAAATAGTTGCCTAGCTAGTGGAGGCTCTACCTCATCCCAAAAATCCTCTTTTCAGAAGGTATCCTTGACTGCAAGAAAAGTGTCTGTTATGGAACCATTTAAACCAACAAGAGGACACTGTTCCTATGGCAGGGTGCAAAAAGTCACTCATGCCTAAGTGTGCAAACAGTCACCCGTGCAATTAAACAAGAATAAAGAAGGAAAGAAATCCTAGGTATAGGGGACCCACAGGTGAGGTGGAAAACCACTCTTTGTGAACGCAGGACGTGAGCGAGACGTGCTCGTCTGCGGCCATCCGAGGCTGTGCTGGGCCACCCCCTGACGCCGACCCTGTCACAGGAGAAAGGCACTTTTCTTTTACTGTACTATATATGATTTTCCCCTCATTGCCCCTGGGACTATCTTGTTTGGTGTTGACTGATATTCAAGAGCAGCGGACCCAGCTGGATTTTAGCCTCTAACAGTAACCTGATTAACAAAGGAAGTGTGACAGTACTGATCAGGAGCGGTTTCCACCATGCAGCTGTAGCCACAGTGAGGGTATACAGGTTACTGCCCCGCCCTGACTGATAAGGAGAGGGTATTTTAACTTAACTTATGTTGTTTCACGTGCACTTCACTATTTTGATTATTTTGGTCCTGAAGAAGCGCCAACGACCTTTAAGGCGACGCAGGCGCGAAACATGTTGACCTATGACCTTTGACACCTGGGCATAGTGTGCCTTTGGGGCAATGTTTTTATTTAGCAGTTTTCTGACTGCAAAGGGTACATTACTTATATTTGCGCTGCATGTTTACCCTTTATTAACTTTTTACCACATTGCACGCACTTCCCTTACCCTCATTGGACCCACTCCCACACACCCTCATGCACCATCCGGCAGTCCTGAAAAGATCTCCGATAAAGTGACCCTTCGGGGGACCCGTAGGGAATTGCAGCGCCGGCCCTACGAGGAGCAACCGCCCGATGATGAAGCATGACACCCCTTGGGGTGTGTGAGGGCAACAAAGGACAAAGAGTGGTTTTCCACCTCACCTGTGGGTCCCCTATACCTAGGATTTCTTTCCTTCTTTATTCTTGTTTAATTGCACGGGTGACTGTTTGCACCCTTAGGCATGAGTGACTTTTTGCACCCTGCCATAGGAACAGTGTCCTCTTGTTGGTTTAAACGTAGGCATTAGGAGCATGTACACTGGACCTTCATTAGCTCCTAGGTCCCCCCTTCTTTTTTTGTGATATAGACTGTTATGGAACCATGCCTCATTTGGGAACTTAGAAATGTATCTCTGTACTGCCAGTCGGCAGTCTTAATCATAGACTTTTGAGGTGGTCACAGGTTCACCTGGGGCACTCCAAGACTAGGTATCCCAATCTCACTCAATGTCGACTTTATATACTTAATCCATGGAATCTTACTAGAATCTGAGTAAGATAGAATTTCTTCTAGCCCTTGACGATAAGAGAGGAGCTCCGGGGGGGTCCAGATCCTCCTCCAATACAGCAGTCGGCAAAGTTCTAACCTTTCAGAGAGAGTTCTCAGCCCAAAATAAAGCCTAAGAAGAAGGAAAGGGGTAGCTTCAAGCACACCAACTAACTGACGCATAAAATGATTCTCCACCATAACTAATGTGGATACATCCTAATGTCCCCATAACTCTGCGTCATAGGAAGCTGACGCAAGTGCCTGATGATTATATATCTGTAAAGCCGGTTGGATGGGACAAAACTGTGAACTTAGCGCCACCTTAAGAATTTCTCCCTACACTTGTTCCATTTTTAACCTACGCTGTATAATGTGTGCTTGCCCCCCCAGGTGTTCATTCAGTGTTATACCTAGGTAAACAAAAGTATGCACACGCTCTGACGGGGCCCCTGCTAGTGTTGGGTTAGCCCTGGTCGAGTGCCTGGGGTTCAGGACCATATACTTTGTTTTGCTCACGTTGATCTCTAGACCCCTCGTTTTACAGAAACACTTGAATTGATCCAAGGCTTTTTTTTAAGTCCCATGGGAGATTTGGAGAGGAGTAAGGTATCATCTGCAAGCATGAGGGCAGAACCCTCTTATTTGCCAATCTGGGTGCGCCATTATCACACTGGTTTAAAAAATGTACAAGGCCATTAACATAAGGTATGAACAATGTAGGCGCCAATACGCACCCCTGCCTAACTCCTCTTGTCACAGGGAAAGGATCAGTCAGCTCACCTGCACTTCTAAACCTAACCTGCACATAATTCTTGTAATGCAGTCGTATTATAATGTCGAGCAGTAGTTTGGCACCCCTATCTCAGAAAGAGCCTGCCAAAGCGTTGACCTGGGTACTAAGTCGAAGGCAGCACGTAGGTCAACGAAAACGACGTAGAGTTGTCCCCCACCCAATGTGACAGTCTTCCAATACAGCATCTTCAGATGGAACACTTGGTCAATAGTGCTGGTCGACTCTCTGGAGCCTGCCTGAAGGGGAGTCAGAATTCCTTTATAAGATAGCCAATCCTGAAGTCTACTCATGCCCACCCTGCTGAATAATTTTTGCGACCTACCTAAGAGACTTATAGGTCTGTAGTTTGTGGGCAGGTCTTGTGAGCCCTTTTTAAAAATAGGGATGATTTCGGCCCCTGCTCATGTAGATGGAATAGGTGCCCCTTTCATAATAGCTGTGAAAAACAAGCAGTCAGAATACTTGGCTCACTCAAATAGACCACTGGGGATTTTGTCTAATCCAGGGGCTTTATTAGAAACAATTCCCCTTATTGCCAAGCTCAATTCCTGTGCATTGATTTCTAGAGATCCCTAATCTTGTGTGCATGGGGTGCACCCTAAAGGGACAACCTTTGACTTCATGTCTTCCTCCCATTTATTGCTTTGCAACAATCGTATTAGCTGTTCCCAAGAACTCAGTGAGTTACTTAACATGGCCTGCTGACCTTCCAAATGGTAACATAAACTAGAGAAATGCGACACCCAATCACTGGCTATGATGTTGTTTTCTATGGAGCAAAACCCATCCCTGCTGCCAGAGGACACAAAATTCCAGAAGGAGGGATGATTGTCCGATCTGGCAGCATCCAAGAGGGCCTTCCATATTACCCACTCCCAGTCCTTTTTGGCCTCAGAAAGCACTTTCCTGCAATACCGTCTGGATCGAAGGTCTATGTTCCCTTTTAATTGCTTGAATAAGTTCAGTCTTAGCGTCTCTTCATGATTTATTGTACGAGGATTGTGGTCACTTCCTCCCCAATCTTCACGGTCATTCAATCACAAAGTGATTTCTTAGGCTTTTAAACATCCGGTCGTGGGCTTCGGATATCGCCCTCAATATCTAAGGTGCTTCTCCTGGCTGGTCCAGTAGCGCCAACCCCCCATGCCATCGACAACTAATCTGTAAATCATGCTGATGGACTACTGGGAGTATTTCAATCTACTCCATTTAACCCTGCTCACATTGGGAGCTATATTGCGCGCTGGTGGACAAACAACTTGAGAATCAGGCCATTATGATCGCTACTAAAATGGGGGAGAACTTACATGTCAATCAGGAGCGGACACAATTTGACATCCAGCATTATGTAGTCTATTAGGCTAGTGTGATTTGGCCTTTTAAATTTATGGTTGCCTAAGTTGTAGGAAATGATCTATCATTGCAGGCCCGGAGCCCTGATTTAGGGTAAGTGCATTAATTTGGACTGCAATGGGGGATTAGCACCTATATATTTCTGGGTTCAGCTGCATCAATATTTCTCAAAATTGGAGTGATTCATACAATCCTATTGACCTTTGCAAAGACCTGGAAACTCACACTTATCAATCTACTTTTTCAATCATTACCCTTGGAAATAGCATTGAAAAAGCCCCAGAACCATCTAAGAAGCATTTCTACCAACATCTCTGTAGTTACTGTTGTATAAATTGTAATCACAGTTGCGCCATTTTGTGCTTTTCTGTAATATCAGGCTCGAGTAAAAATATCGTTAATTTTAATGATCGAAGCGTTGATGAAAATTATTTTTAATCTGTTTGATTATATTGCTCATTGAAATATATTGTGTGCGTTTAAAACATACAAATAATGGCACTAATTGACCTAGACCAACATAATTAATTTGGGATATTGCGAAGGAGTGCTCGGCTATTCTTGGTTATGTTCATGCCTGGGCTGGGATTTGGATTCGCTGGTCCAGATGTACACATCGTGGCAACAGTTGTGTCTTAAAATTAAGAGCACCGCTGTTGTGTTCCTGCTAACTTACACTGCTCTTAAGATAGGGATGTGTGACTACAATGCCGCTGTTGACTACTTTGATCAGGATAACGAAACGTACTCCAAGCAAGCTTTGAAAATTGTAATGTTTACTGGTGCAAGTCTGGTAATTTGTAAGTCACAAGAATTAGGGTAATTACATAAATCACAGGCACAGACGCTTACACGTCTGTAGCTTTTCTTAGACACAGACGCTTTCTAGTCTGTTCTTATTTTTGTTTATTTATCGGACCTGATCCTAATGAGAAACTCATGGTGTACCGTGGTTTGAGGGGTAGCTGACTTAGTGTACATGGCTAACAATTGAAATTACAAGAGAATCATGGTCTATGTAGCTTTTTTATTTATTTTTTAGTCTTTAATCAGAATACTTTGATCTGATAGCAGGAGAATGGAGGTAAGAACACGAGAAATCTCATTTGTCAAGACGTGAACAACTTTAAGCACAGTTGTTTCATCCGAGTTATTCACTGAATCCAGAGAAGATACAATTTGATAACAACGAGGCTTAAAAGAAATAGAGACAGAGGTATGTTTCTTCTAATTTTCTCCAACTGCAAAGACACAAGGGGGCACATACTAGTCCACAAACTGCAAGGAAAATTAATTATTTGAAAGTAAAACGGTGCATCATCTTAGAAAACGTGCCAGAAACAGCAGAAAGGTCTACTCACATAGCCATGTTTAGCTAGGTTCTGCCACAGTCGTTAATAAATGAGTCCAACTTCTAATCCTTGCTATTGCCGTGTCAAATTTCCCCATCTTAGGACTCCTATCCATTCATAAGTACGCTTATATTCTTTCCTCAGAGTGACATGTCCTTTCAGAAAATAGGAAGACATCCACGTTTTCCCAAAGCTATGATGCTGCTACATTTGAGCAGTTAACTCTCTGGGAGGAGTGAGTCCTATCTTAATTACTTGGATTTGTAATTAATTTCTAAATTTGAAAACGGACAAGTGGGAAATTTGACAACAATGCCAATATTACTTGAAATCAATATAAAATGACAAACTTATAAATGATGGCGCAAGATCTCACTTTGAAAGACCAAGAATATTTTCGCAGCATTTCTTAGTCATGTTCCTACCATGGAGGTGTACAAAGTCCCTATTAGCGTTACATCAAAACCCTTGTGGACCAGGAGATCTATATTAATCATGCCTAATTACCAAACATCTAATAAACATTTATATAAATTAGTTAAGTGGGAATCTGTATACAATTACACCTTTGCAAGGGAACTGTGACCCCCATATGCTTTCCCCAATGGTCCCTAAGGCTCACTGTTTCAAATGAACTGTTATTTTAGGTTCAGCCATGGAAGTATGTCCCATCAAATGACTTCCTGTTTTCTGGCACTCACCTACAGAAGCGAGGAACAATGTGGGGGAGAACTAACAGATGTTTTTTAGTCATTCTTGGGAAAGTATATCACAGTAGAGCCACCTGTACGATAATGTTCAGCATTATCAAAATATTGTCGCTTAGAAATGGAACGATGTTGCAGTCTTGTAGTCATGGCTTAGATTTTTCGGATATGGTACTACTAATTAAGCATGATAGCCTGCTGTCAAGGTCAATATTGGTTGTTAAGATCCCAAATAAGATTTCTGGGCCCAAGCCGCTGGTGAGGGTCTATAACCAGTCACAGCTCAAAGCTGAAGGGCTATAAAGCTGTTAGAGCATTCCACTCAAAGGGAGAAACAGACAAACACTGAAATGCTGGAGCAGAAAGTCTGTACCAGCCATTAATGGCCCTGAGCCACATCAACGTGTTGAGTGGAGCTCTCAATATTCTAATGTTCTAATAATAAAAATCAAATTAAGTATATAGTAAAACTGATACACCCTTTTGTGCAAAACTCCAACCATACATGCTCACTCACACAGACACAAATCATACACCCAAAAGCGCATACCCAAAAAACATTTCCAGTCACATCCGCTGTGCACCTATACATATATAACATTAACAGATACACTCAAAAATACAGACATGATGGTTTCATCACTGCTTTGTTTGCGTCAGAATTAAGAACTTAAGTAGTATTCAGAAGTAACTGAAAACCAGTTATCACAAATTAAGGTGGAAATGGTGTGCTCAGTACCTGTGTCGTTTAAGTACATTCCTCTGGATCTCTTCAGTGCACCAAGGGGTTTATACATGGGCTCTACGTTGCCTGAATGCGACCTACATAGTGGTTTCAGACTGAAAAGAAATAGGATAAACACTTGAATGACAACTAAATCTCCCAATGCAACAATGTGCAAAGCCATAGCAGCACATTTCAACATCTCGAATAAAGCATGCCAGTCGCCACATACTCTGGAATAACCAAGTTTTATTATACTAAGTGTGCAGTTTATTCAACCGCATGATGATATTTATGTATGGGACACAGCAGCGACTATGGTGGGTTAGAAGGACATTGCAAGTCACAGGTGCTCAGTGATCATTTTGATAAATGACGGGGCTTGCAATATCCTTTGTATGTATGGTAGGGGTACTTTATTCTGTGTACTACATATTCACATCATCATCATCCACCCATTCCCCTCATTTGAATATTTGGTTTCTTGCTTCCCCTAATGCAAAAGATTATCATGGTGCAGATGGCAACTGGAATGATTGTGGGATCTGTACTGTGGAAATAAATACATTAGTACAAATTGCAATAGGTTACAAAAATATTTAAACCATTTAATGAAAGTACACTTTAAAGGTATCTTTGTGGTCTATAATGTTAAGATATATATAGTTAGATGTCTGCTTTTCTGCAGGCATGTCCAGTAGTGCAATAAATATACTACCATAAATAAATCGTCAACGGTTTGGAATTTTAGATGAGAAGATACAAGAGAAAGTGATTTGAAAAGGTAGTCTTCCCTTTCATTTTCAGATTTCGCCTAGGCAGCGCATGTGCTGTCTCGTTCGAGACGTGCAGTTTCTGCTCTATGGGCTTTTATCACGCCCCTCGCTTTTCATTGGTACCTTTCTGTGTCTTGTAAAATCCGTGTCTTTTGGGTGGTGAAATCGTCCCAATTGTCCCACTTTTTGTGTTTTCATTGCCGCCCATGGCAACTGGCCCTGTTACATGTATAGTTTCACTTCTGTTTATTTAAGTTCCTTTCGGCACACTATTTTTTGTTGTTGTTTGAAGCCCGCAACAGGAACCGACCTCCAATAGCAGCTGATTAATGTATGAGGGGTCAGTTTGCAGAGGCAGCACGGCAAGTGTCAACCTGAGCGTCGCAGGAGCCATACGACGTTCCCGCAAACAGCTTATCTCTTTAAACACAGTTACTTTTATTTGCTGAAGTTTTTGCTGATGGAATATTCTGTATTTACAATTTATTGGTAATGGCCCCAATTCCGAAATAATTTGAATTAACAAAACACGCAATAGCGCTGGGAAGTCCAGCACTGGAGATTTGTCTGTGGTTGGTCAAACTGGAACTACATGTTCCCTCAACCTCCAATATCATGCAGCGGAGATGTCACCGAGGAGACTCGTAACGCGATGACACCATCGTCCTACAACATGGCTGTAGGAAACTGGGTTTTTGCTGCAGTACCTCTCCTCCCCCACATTTTGCCTGGTATCTGGTGCAATGTTGACCTAGAGTGTGCTGGGTTCCAGCTAATCAGGTCCCAGCACCAGTGTTCTTTCCGATTGTTCAGCAATTGGCACAACTTCAGTCCCACTTTAAGTCCCTAGTAAATGGTACCCCTGGTACCTAGGGTATTGGGAATGAAGAGGGTCCAGCAGGGCTGCAGCACTAATTGTGCCACCCTAAAGACCCATCACCAAGATCATGCCGACTGCCACTGCAGCCTGCTTGTCTTGGTGCAGAGAAAATCGAAGAGTCAACATGGCACACATCCCTGTGTGCCACGCCTGCCAGTACTACACATGGTATAGGTAAGTCACCCCTATGGAAGGCCTTCCAGCCCTAAGACAGTAGGCACTATTCCCATGTGAGGGCTTATCTGTGAGACTGAATATGTCCTGGTGATATCTAAGTTCACCCTTAGATATTACCAGTGCACAGGGAACCCATAACGAGTACACGGGCTGGACACTTGTCCTTACGAGTTCCCCAGTTACATGATGGCTTCACTGTACCCCAAGGTGTTTGGTACCAAAAACCTCGTCTTAATAAACTCACACTGATGCCAGTGCTGGATTTATTAATAAATGCATAAAGAGGACACTTTAGAGGTGCCCCCTGAAAACCTACCAACTATTAGTGTGTTGACTGACTGGCCTCGACCAGCCTGCCACCACTAGACATGTTTATGGCCTCCTGGTGTGAGAGCCTTCGCTCTCTGAGGTTGGGAACAAAGCCTTCTCTGGGTGGAGATGTTCACACCTTGTCCAATCAGGAACTGCCTTCCAGGACAGGAAGTTTCAAAGGCATGCCGCCTTTGAAATGATACCCAGGCCTCTCCAGCTAGTGGAAGATGCCAACCCCCCTGTCCTGTCCCCACTTTTTGGCAGGACGAAAGGCAGAAAAAGTAGTTAGATTAGGAGGTGTGCCCACACCTAGCCAGCACCACCCCTAAGGTAAGGCAGCTGACGCGGACCCCAGTTTTTAGAATCCTCCATCTTGTGTTGGAGAGAATTAGCTTACTAGGGTCAGGGTTATCCCCACTTCCCACAAGGGTGTAGTCACACTTAAAGTAGGTAGCCCATTGGCTACTACCTGGTACTTCCCTTAACGCCCCTAAATTGAGTATTTAGGTGGCACCACTTGACCCAGAACTTTAGATTCGACTGACCTAAAGATGATGAGGACAAAGGAGAGCTGCAGAACCCGAGAACTGAGTGCCTGCTGCAGAGTTTTGGTCGCAAACCCCTGCCTTCCACTTCAAGACTCGACAATCGAGGTGAGCTGTCTCGTCCTGCTGCTGTGTGGCCTCTAAGAACCCCAGAGGACTACCAGCCTTTGCAAACTGCCCAAGAAGTCACATGGAGTAGAGGAGCTACTTCCCTGCAGACTGCAGGCACCGAAACCGCAGAGTCTGGTCCACCGACTTGCAGCTCCCTAGCATGAACGGAGTCGCAACCTACCAGAAAGAAGTTCTTGTGCTCTGGAAGGTCAGATCTGTCTCCCCACCGATTGTGGAGGCACCAGGACTGACCTGAGCTGTGCAGTACCACCCCCCAGGGTACCGGACGCCCTGCAACCAAGACCGACATCGAAGAGTCCAGTCGGGACTCCAAATGTACCTGAGCCTGTCTTGTGGCTCATGGCCTGCCTGGCTACGTTGGCACAGGCCTGGCTGCCATGATGACTTTTGCGCACGTTACTCTTAAACTGTTGTTCTGTCGCCCTCTGCTACTGCCAAGTTATTTTACAACTGTCTGCATATTCTGTTTCTCACCTTTTCTCCTATTCCCTTTTGGGCTCAGTCTGAAGAACAGTTACAAGGTCGAATAACAAATCCCTGGTTCATACTGATTTGGCCCGTCCCTCGCACCTAGACATAACACCATGTACAGCTGCCATTGAGAAATTAGTGTGCTTTTTAATAATGCGGTCGCCTGCTCTAGGCGGCACTTGGAGACGAACTTTCCAGAGAGAAGAGCTGTGATTGTATGCTGATGTAGTTTTGCATCTAGAGACTGAGGTATGGGGGTTCGCTAGTCAAAGCCCAAAGGTCTTCTATTCTCATAATAAACTGGCTTCCAGCACGGGAAGGGTGGTAATGTTAGTTAGACATATATCCACTGCTTTATGAGATGCTTTCCCCGTTCGTATTCTATGGAGTAGTAACTATGCTGATTATATTATTCATATGTATTATGCTATTAGTACTGACACGTGTACTGTATCTTAGAGCACGTAAGTTGAAATAAATATTTTGAACTATACAGTGTCTCTTCTTACGCATGTTGTGGACAGGTACGAGTGAGACGAAAGAGTGTTCTTGCCTCTGCGAGTCCTGGGTGAGAGAGAGATACCGTGTTCTGGGTTGTCTAATCATTGGTACATTAGTGCTAATGGGACGCTAAGGCTAGTTGGGTTGGGGTTTTGGGTGCTAAGGTTTATGGTTGGCTCACCACTATATTCCGAGGTCCTATTATCCTGTGCATAGCTCTGTATGTGCAGAAACCTTATGACATGGCGCGACCAACGAGTGGGGCAGCTTACTTGCGAGACGCTTGAGTAGTACTTGTGCTTGTCCACAAACCCCTCACGTACGCTTCCGGAAGCGTGTGTGACGGCGATACCTCCTATATTGCGGATTTTGTAGGTTCTTTCAAGCTTGATGTTATTAAAAAAGGTTTCTTAGATATAACCCTTTTGTGCTGCCTCGTGTAAGATTGTTGAATCGACCCGTTAGTAATGGCGGGTATAGACATAGCGGCACATAGCCGCACAGCACTCCGGGATCACTTACGGGTGTATGGAGTGCCAGACGCGGGAGTTGAACTAGTCTTTGTGGTTCAAGCCGATCCGGCTTTCCACTTTGAAGTGTTCTACTCTTGGATCACTTTTCCAGCGGTGAACGTGAACGATAATCTGTTCCATGAATATGAACCCACCGCTGTTCCTGCTGTCTATAGACCTTATACTAATCTCGAAGTACCGCTCACGGCTTGGCAACACCATGTTTGGTTTAATGGCGCCCTCCCACAACCGACTACCACGGTTCGTTTAGGCCCCTTATCAATTGAGGGGGCCACTTGGCCTGTTTTGGCCGGGTATACCCCACATCCGCGTTATATGACAATACCAGTCGCGGAACTGCGCACTATGTATGCGGCCTTGGTGCAGGTGCATCGAGCTTTAGTGCGGTATGTCACAGGCAGCCTCCATGGAGCCGCTCCTGGAGTTGCCGGCCAACCAGCTGCTGCAGGCGGAGTGACCATAAGTCCTGTCATGGTGAATTCTGTGATGGGCAAACGGCCACAAAATAAGGATGATTTTCCTTATTGGCTTGCAGAAAAGTTTGATCAGTTGGAGGCAGTTTTTCCACATACAACTCCAGTGGATAAACATCGTATTTTAACGATTAGTTTGCCAAAAGACTTAATTCCCGAGTTGACAGCATGTGACAACTGGGGTAAGGTATTCGCAGCAGTATATTCTAAATGTTTTGGTACTCCTTCCATGACGGTTCTCCCCTCTGTAATTAAAAAAGTACAGGACGAACATGGCCCTGAAGCGGCTGTGGAATTAGGGATGAGACTGGTGGGAGTGTTTGAAGTAGTAGCTGAGCTGATCCTTGCGAATGTCAAGGGCGATGCAGTGAACTTTCAAGTGGCTAACGCTTTGGCTTTAGTCCCAGAATTGGACAAGCCTCGCGAATTACCGAAAATTATTACCCAGGCTTACAAAACTATTGGTAGAAACAGCCTGGGTAACAAGCCTTTTGCAAAACAGCAAACACAATCGCAACCACAACAGCAACAAACCAAATCTCAATCTGAGAAAGATGAGAAACCAGTCTTCACTAAAAAGAGCTGGAGGCTGAAAAAACAGGGTAAGCAACAAAAAAGCCGGGGTCGCGAGGCGCATCCCCGGTTTCAGTTTCTTCTGAACGCACTTATGATTTACGCGATAGAGCGAGAATTAAGTCACCGGATAGGTTTCAAATCCCTGATACGCGTTCTCCTCGTTCTTCACAGGCACAGACTTCGTCACAGGCCGGTGGAGGAGACCGCCAGGATAGAGGAAGGGCCCGTGAGGCCCCACAGGGACGAGACCAGCCTCGACAACAAGTCAGAGGAAAAGAGGAAGACGCTCAACGTTTTCGACCACAATTTCAGAAGAAGAAAGTTGCCGCTGTAACAGCGAAATATGCCACAGACGGTGAGAACGAGACTCCTGAATTGGACGTGGGCAGTAACCCTCCTAGACAGCGCCGCGGAAGTTACCATAGTGCGGGAGGCGCTACGTCCTCATATGGAGGCGACAGCAACTGAAACATTCATTACTGTTGAAACAGCAGACACCAGAGTGGCACCCCCTGACAGACTATTTAATATTGTCATCCAAATTGAAGGTGATATACAGCGTGTAATTAAAGGGATTTTTTGGGAAAATCTGACCTCTTCATATGACATTTTGTTAGCAGAGGCGGATTGGCCACCCCCATTCGTACTAGCTGCGCGTAAAGGGGAGGAGGTAATCCTTCCGAGCTTTTCTCGACATGTCCCAAAGGACAAAGCGGAGGCTCTAGCAGCAGAGTGGGCTGTATCCCTGGCTCCAGCGTTATTCCGCAATCACGTGGGTTGGGACGAAGAATCTCCCCCATGAAATACCTTTGCGGTCACTACCGCAGCCACAACCCCAATATCCCATAAAACGTGAAGCTAAAGGCCCCGTTTCTGACATTCTGACTCAGTTGGAATATCAGGGAGTAATTGAACCCTGTGTATCACCTATGAACAACCCCCTTTTCGCGGTTTCTAAACCTGATGGATCGTGCCGCTTAGTATTGGATTACCGGCATTTGAACTCACATTGTCGGACCTTCGCGGTGCAAAATACCCATAGTTCGGCGCTTGTAGACAGTCTTGTTCGTAAAAAATATAAAACGACACTTGACCTTTCAAATGGATTCTACACGCACAACTTAGCCCCGGAGAGTGGCCTATGGTGCGCTTTTACTTCCGGTGGTAAAATGTTCAAATTCAGGCGTCTTCCTATGGGCTACAAAAATAGTCCAGGCGTGTTCGCCGCTCGTGTTGTCTCTTTGTTAGACAGCATTGATCCAGACGCCTGTTCGTATGTGGATGACATTTATCTGACGGACGACGAATTGTTTCCGCATCTGACCCGAGTAGACCGCATTATTCTTGAATTCGCGGTTCAGGGATACAAAATTAACTTTGCCAAATCTCATATTGCTGAATTTACCGTTTTGTTCTTGGGCTATGAGCTCAACAATGAAGGTAAGGGTTTAGCCCCCATTTTCTGGAGAAATGTGCACTTCTGTGCCCTCCTACTAATCTGAAGAAGCTTCAGTCTTTGCTGGGTTTTTTGAACTTCGGACGTACATATATTCCCGAATACGCCCAGCGTATTAAGCCATTGTATGCCTTGATACAACCTACTTATTCGAAGTCTTGCTGGCTTCCGGAGCATACCTCCATTCTGCAGTCTTTGCAAACAGACCTTCTTGAGTCTAAATACCTTTTCACACGTGATAACCACACAAACTTGGTGATTAGAATCATCCCAGGGGCAGTGGGTTTCACGTACTTAACCTTTAATGAAGGTGATACAGTACCCATCGCATACAAGTCACATCTGTACACCTCCGCAGAAATGCGGTTCTCATCTGTGGAGAAAGTGCTAACAGCAGTGCAAATGGCGATCCTGAAGGAGCGCGCACTGGCACAGGGAAAACGCATTTTGGTGGTAACACCATATCCTGCTCTAGAGGCAGTGACCAAAGCAAGTGTACCGAACTCTAAAGCTTTGCACCCCCGTTGGATTCAGTGGGCAACATCTTTGACGTCTCCGGATGTCACTTTCATTTTTTACTCTTCTCTTCAGACTCAGGAGTTTTTACAGTATGAATTCTTTCATCCTCCTCCTTTGTCTTTATCCCCAACGCGGACCGCAGACTTTCCTTAATGGCAGCGGCACACAAAGGCATGGCTTCGGCTCATGCTGGTGTGTCTGCGACAATCTCCATTTTGCAGCAGCGTTACTGGTGGCGTGGGTTGTATAAAGACACCCGTACTTATGTGCTTTCCTGTGACGTTTGTCAACAGATTAAGCCTTCCACGGTTACACGACCACCTCAGACCTCGCTCTGCATTTCTAACAGACCCTTTGGGTGTGTTTACCTGGATCACTGCGGTCCCTTTTCTTCAGACACTGCCTATAAATATATCTTAGTGGCAGTGGACTCGTGCACACGTTTCATCTGGGTCTGGCCACAACGGAGTGCTGACGCTCGAAATGTCATAAGGGATTTGCGAGTCTTTGTGGGAATTTTCACATGCGGCACCTTCCATTCTGACCAAGGTCCGGCGTTTGCCTCTAAGGCTTACAAGGACGCAATGGGCTCCTTAGGGGTGCGGGTGAAATTTTCATCTCCGTATAGGCCTGAGGGCAACTCTATCGTTGAACGAATGAACCGTGACTTAAAGCAATCCTTGACAGCTAGAGTTATAGGTACTGGCAGGAACTGGCTGGCCCACTTGTATACTGTTCAGCGTCCACTTAATAATCTCCCTAGAAGGCCTCTGGGTGGGCGGACCCCTTACGAAATGCTCTTTGGCATACGAATGTTTGTGCCTGACCTTGATGGTCTAGACATGGCGGCGCAATCCGCCAAGTTTGATGTAGATAACCATTCTACTATGTTACAGGACTTACAAGAAGCCCGAGACAAACTTGCAATTGCACATTTGCCTTCAGCCACAGACCCTGCTCTGCAGATTCCGGTTGCCGGCTGGCTTCCGAAGATTGGCGACCTGGTACGAGAGAAGGTGGAGAACAAAAAAGAATTCGGCCCCTCTTTTCGTGCACCGGTTCCAGTCCTGGGCTTGAAGGGAACACGTACAGTTATCTTACCACCGCTTCCCGGTCGCAAGGAAAACAGATACATCTCAGTGGAAAATGTCAAGCTACAACATCTGGCCGATCCTGAATAGTGTCACACCAGCGGTCTCTTGTCCTGCCATTTATCGGACATGTATCCGCGGCACGCCTGCACGAACAGTCACTGCTGTTACCATGGAGATTGTCGATTTGCCTGAAAATATATTTGAACCCCCTGCATCCCCCTGCATTGATGAGGACGAATACACTTATCCCGCCACAGAGTCGGTGGCACACCAACCAACAACGCCACTGAGCCCGACACATTATTCCTTTGACTCGGATTCCAACTCATCAAAGGCCCCGTCCAAGTTTAGTCTTTTTGTATCCTGGTTTAGAGACAATTTTTTGATTCCACCTTGGACATATATTTGGATGGTACTTTTCTTGTTTTTTTGTTCATGTCCATTGGCTTTATCACGGTGTTTTTTCTACTCATCAATGGTCACTATTTACCTGAACGCTCTGCTGTGAACAGTGTGGCTGGGACTTTGGCTCCGCATTCCTCTTCACACATCATGAAGCGTGACCACACATTTGTGAACATTTCAGCGTTTCCAGTTGCAGATGGCATCGTATGGGATGCGGTAAACTTTCAAATCCATGGCCCGACGGAAATTATTAATGTACCAAATGTCCTTCGAGTCTCGATGGGTGATGTAGTAAAAAGTAATATTCATTCTGATGATTGGGATGTGCATGCCGTTGAAGCATTGTTTGCTGATTTAAAATATTATGCTTCCTTTAATGCTGAGGACTTGTATATGAATTCTGCGAATTATGCCGATTTGTATTGCTACCAGCATTGGGGCAATCATTTTCTCCACAAACCGAGTGCACTACGTAGCCCTGTTACTTACACCCAATGGGAACATTGTCCAAACCCCATACCAGGTAGCTCCCAGACTCTTCGAAATAAATTCACCTATTTTACTGATTTCAATCGATCGAACCCTGGGTCCTATTATTTTAAATTAAAAACCCCATTAACTCAAAAAATAATGTTGACCCACACTAAATTACTTTATTCGGGTTCCTTTTTAAGCGCCTTGGCGGTGGGTGGTTGTGAGTATTGGAAAGACACAGTGGATTTAAAATCAATCTGGGGTTCGAAGCCATGGCAGGTGCAAGGCACTGAGGCGTTGCACCGCGCTTGCCTTATCCCAGCCCAAATTATGTTTTTAAATGCTTCCATTTATCAGACCACGTGTTGGGGGTTGTCTTCCGTTAAACAACTAAACGCGCCAGCCATCCCATTCTTGTCGAGTTCGCCAAATGACAGTTTACGATTTAATATGTCCCTTTTACAGTTACAGGCTCAGTTCCAAAATAATTCCTTTAACGTTTCTGCACTGATACAGTCACCCTGGTTGGCATGGCCCATATCATCGAATGCATGCCAGCTGCGTTTCCATGGCACAGTTCCTGGCTACATACAGGACAAGCCTGATCCAAGATTTACTGCACCTCGTACTGTTACCACGTATTCGGTTGGTAAATTATGTAAACAATGGTTACAACATTCGTCCTTAGACTCTGTTAAGAAACATTTGTCCCTCCTATCAGGCACTATTGATTTGTCCGACTTTATCTTGGGACCTCGTGGTCCCCGACCGAAGAGATTCATTTATGAAGCGTATAATGAACTCTGGAAGCTGTCACAAATGGAAGCTGCTTCCCGCCTTCGGGAAATAGACCAAGCAAATTTGGAAAAGGTGCTTGCTGTTGTTGACAATAGTATAAATACCCTGTCTTCCCGCATATACACATTAGAGAATATTGTATCCTCTGTTGTTGATATTGTACAAGATGATGTCTCTATGTTGTATCATGGTCAGAATCAGTTGCGCTCAGTGATGCAGTTTGCCTGGACTTTGCAAACCCTTAAATTAGGTAAAGTTCCTTGGAATCTCTTGAACACCACTGCCCTTTTTCTGCCTTTTAATTTGACGGAAAAACAGCAGTTCATGTCCATGAAAGATGCATCTTACACCTTGTTGCATATCGAGAAAGTTGATCCTTTACCATTCTCTGTAGCGGAACTAGATTCTGCGGTGTGGTTAGTTCATGGAGTTATCGCTTTACCTTTTTCCCTGTTTGAGTTTAGCTCGTGCATGAGACATTATCCTGTGGGCCGTTTCCAGCCTTTGGGTAGTGCTTTCCTGCATGAACTCTGGTCCTTGCCTTTCATGTATAAATGCCTTAGAGAAGGCAAGGAAGTGTTTCTCACGGGGAGTCTTGTGATTCAACTGTGGGTCATTCGCTTATTTGTAAACATATTAAATTGCACGGGGCTTGTAGCGTTTCAGTTCCGAATCTGGCATGTGTGCTAAAGGGTATTCCTGCTCCTGCTATTTCTCCTACTTTTACTTTGCTTACTAACGGTAGCTATTTGCTTTTAAATAACGAAGACTGTTGTGGCCTACAAGCTGGCATTCCGTATATTGTTACGGTCTCACACAGAGTTGTCTGCTGCAAGAATGTGCTTTTTCCTCCCCCTCACGACAGCGTTGATAACTCTATTTGGCCTTCCATTCCTACCATGGAGGCAGATTTCAATAAGTTGAGCAGAATAAAGGCCCTATTATTGAATAAGGAGGTTATGCTCACATCCGCCCGGGAGACATTCATTCTCCAGGTGGCTAGTACACACAGTGAAATACAGGCCCTTTTGAACACTGACCTCCCCCAACATTTTGGGGAGTTGATTCATCGTATTTTTAACGCATCAAACACTGAGGGTCTGGTGCACTTTTTTAAAATTGTGGGGTCTGGCCTGGTGTCCACCTTCCAAACTATTTTCGGTGTGATACCGGCGTTCATTCATTCTATTTTTTCTAGCGTCTTTGGTGGCTTCCCATTAATCCTCGCTTTGGCGGCTGGTGTCTTGCTGTTGGTCTGTTTTCTGCGCAATGGCTGCACACCACTGGGCCCTTCTCGATCCCGAACGCCTCCAACTGCTCCGTGAGCGACTTCTGGTTGGCTTCGATGTTCTGCCCTTGGCAACTATCAGTGTGTCCTACACCCTTTCTTTTCGCTTTGCGTATTTCACTTGCGTGCAACCTGTGATGTCTTGCATCCGGTGTCCGTTCACATGGACCATGGATTATTGCCTCTCCAATTCGTCATTGTCTGTTCCGGATTTTGTCCAGTTGGTGGGTCCCTTAGAGGCCCATGAACGGGACTGTTCCGCTGCTGGCTTTATGATGCGTGCGGCTGCACTGGGGATTTTGGCACAATGGGATATCTGGGCGGCTGCTCAGACTCTCCTACAACAAAGTTATATTGAATATCACGCAAGCTGTCCCGCATTGCTTCTAGATGCTCCATCCTCTGAGGAACATTCATGCAGCTTTGATCTGTTGGACTGGATGGCGTCTACGTTTTTTGACGATTCCAATGATGTCCTCTTGGACGGTATAGCATTTTTCTGCTCTTCCACGTTTTTGGATTAACTTGCCGTTCACTGTCGGTGGATTGCCTCGTTTCTGCTCAGGTGTTTGGAACTCTGTCTGCATTTTCGATGGACTATCCAGGGGAGGGTGTCTTGTGGCTCATGGCCTGCCTGGCTACGTTGGCACAGGCCTGGCTGCCATGATGACTTTTGCGCACGTTACTCTTAAACTGTTGTTCTGTCGCCCTCTGCTACTGCCAAGTTATTTTACAACTGTCTGCATATTCTGTTTCTCACCTTTTCTCCTATTCCCTTTTGGGCTCAGTCTGAACAACAGTTACAAGGTCGAATAACAAATCCCTGGTTCATACTGATTTGGCCCGTCCCTCGCACCTAGACATAACACCATGTACAGCTGCCATTGAGAAATTAGTGTGCTTTTAATAATGCGGTCGCCTGCTCTAGGCGGCACTTGGAGACGAACTTTCCAGAGAGAAGAGCTGTGATTGTATGCTGATGTAGTTTTGCATCTAGAGACTGAGGTATGGGGGTTCGCTAGTCAAAGCCCAAAGGTCTTCTATTCTCATAATAAACTGGCTTCCAGCACGGGGAGGGTGGTAATGTTAGTTAGACATATATCCACTGCTTTATGAGATGCTTTCACCGTTCGTATTCTATGGAGTAGTAACTATGCTGATTATATTATTCATATGTATTATGCTATTAGTACTGACACGTGTACTGTATCTTAGAGCACGTAAGTTGAAATAAATATTTTGAACTATACAGTGTCTCTTCTTACGCATGTTGTGGACAGGTACGAGTGAGACGAAAGAGTGTTCTTGCCTCTGCGAGTCCTGGGTGAGAGAGAGATACCGTGTTCTGGGTTGTCTAATCATTGGTACATTAGTGCTAATGGGACGCTAAGGCTAGTTGGGTTGGGGTTTTGGGTGCTAAGGTTTATGGTTGGCTCACCACTATATTCCGAGGTCCTATTATCCTGTGCATAGCTCTGTATGTGCAGAAACCTTATGACAAGCCCAGCAGTCGCAGAGGGACATCAAGACCCCTGAGATCCACTTCGAGAGTGGCCCAGCAGTCCTGAATTTGGCCCTGCCAGCAGTTGGCCCCTGACAACGAGGAGCACCTTTATGCACCAGGGCCGACTAACCTACCTGCTCTGCACCCAGCCCACTCGTCCTGGGTAACAATGAACCGGCTGTGCTCCCTTGTCACTAAGGCCCTTGCGACTCTAGCTTTTGGACTTGCCCGCAAATCCCCTTGTGCAGCCTCTCTTTAGAGCACTCCCTTTCCCCATAGCGCACCAACTACCAACTCCCTGCTCCTGGCAGAATTCGGGACGCACCCGACAAATATTTGGTAGAACCTTGAACCTTTGCTTCCTGCTGTTCTAAACCCAGAACGGGAACCCCTACAACTGTCTGCACCTTGTGTTTTACCTACCTACTTTTTCCTCCCATAGGATTGTATTGTGGGTAATTGCCCACAACTTTGAACTATTTGCGTATCGTTGAAAATTCATAAAAAATACAATACTTACCTTTGAACGTAGTTCTTGGTTCGAAAATACATATAAAAATACTTATTTTTCTAAATTTGCCTTGGATTTACTCTTTAGTGCATCGTCCCAATTATTGCCTCTGTGAGTACAACAAATGCTTAGCACTACCCTCTGATAAGCCTAACTGCTCGCCCACACTGCCACAAAAGAGAGCATTTGTATTATCTACTTAAGCCTCTATAAACCAATTGGGGACCCACTGGACTCTCAGCACAGTGTACTTCGTTTTAGCACACTATATAGGGAACCAGCTTAATAATGCCTTGCACGCAGGCACATAACCTTGGAGAAGTAATTGGGGCTGGGGAGGGTTAATATTTGTATAAGGCCCTATGGTTACTTAGTGATCTAGGACAAGTTGGGCTACTCGTTTTTTAGGTCGAGCCTGGGCAGTGCATCCGCTGCTCTGCGAGGCATGCTGTATTCAGGTATGGACTTGAAGCTCCGCCCACTCTCCGCCCATATTTTTCATTGGCTTGTGTCACTGTCCACTGTGGCTTTTCATTGGTCAATAGGCTTAGTAGTCCCTCCTTAGTACCGCCTTGTCCTATTTTGTAACCTCCCATGAGGACACCCCGTTACGTGTTTTGTTACTCGGTAGGCTTTAATTACAGCCTCCGAGCATTATTTCCTCAAATAGCTTTGTCCTACCTGCTGTTGCAGGCAGGACACTCTCTCCTAACGCTTTAAAAAAAATCTTTATAGCACGGGCGCCGAACACATTTGCAGTGCAATAGGTCTCGCATTTGCGAGAGTTTAAGCTTTTGGCACTGTAAATGACAATGCCTTTTATTTATCTATTTTAAAAACAACACAAATAAAAGGCATTGCCATTTACAATGCCAATAGCTCAAACACTCGTAAATGCGCAGACAGATTGCATTGCAAATGCTTGATATATTAAGGCAACCAGAAGCTAACAAGCACACAGCAGGTAGGAGTTTGCCGATTTTAGTCACTATGGGCAGAGTATAATAGACCCAAGATACTACTGGGTTTAAAAACATGATAAATTCTTCTCTACATTTGCAACTGTGGGGCATTTTTTCACTATCTGATTCGCTAATAGGAAGCACTTATTTTGGTGCCCTGGTGTGTTTTCTGCCCCAGTCTGATCCGGATTGTATTTCCCTGTTAAGGCATTTACTGAAATTACTACAATGACAATGCAACTGTGTGCCTCAGTGCCACCAATGTGTGTTTGCTTTGGATCGGACCTGCAGAAGAGTTCACCTATTTTATAAACAAACCTTTTTATTGAGCAGGACATTTCGAGCCCAGGACTGTGCAAATTGGTGTGATGATGCCCAGAAGAGAAAGAACATTGCGAGGAGGCACGGTGGGCATGAAGGAATTAATTGTAGCATTGTTATCCTTATGACTTGTACCAGCACTCATGTTTTCAAAATAAAACTGATAACACCTTCAGAACATAATACTCTCACTTACAGTCTATCTGGATCAACAAACACAGTGGAGTTTGTTTGGACGTGGTTGCAAGTTTGGATTTTGGACCAACCTGGTCTGTTCAGTGGACAGATGCTGCCATCGATTGGGCAGTTATGGCAGCAACCAGAGAGCCTTTAAAAGGGGCCATCAATGACAGCACAAGAATTGGCATAGTCAATAGGTCTATAATTGACGCCTTTTCAGGCTAACCTAAAACTCAAGCTGCGAAGCCGCCAATCACTGCTTCGAAGTCTGAAGTGCAAGCAACTTTAAGGGTACATAATTAAGACCTGCACTGTACATCACATCCACACCAACAAACATAAGATGTCATGTTAGCCTCCACTTTAGTGCAACAACTAAGGTGAGATTCATGCGGTCTACCTGAAAGCTGTCTTGCACAGCCTTCCCAGTGCATTTGATTCAGGCACACTTTAGATAGCACTGGCAAGAATGCATAGTGTGTGGGCCTCCTCGGTGTTTTAAGTGGTATGAGAAATTGGAAGCACTGGAGTGAGTGTGATTTAAAAAGCCTTTACAGGAGGTGTGGCCTATGTAAATAATACATATGAAATAACCATCCTGTGTTTGAGACATTCATAAATGGGGTCTTATTGGACAAATCATAATCAAAATTGGAAGGATATTTTATTTAACAGATTCTATAGCACCTTTATCCAGAACCAAAAGCAATTAAAAAACTTGACATGTTAATGTCAAGTAAATGGCAATACATTTGATATTCAGTTGGAATGCAATGCTTTAGGACCTGGATCAGCAAAGGTAAACAACAATAGCCACATGTCACTTAGACCCTGACCCAGACCTTCTGGTGACATTGCATTGCAGCACTAGCATGGGTAGGAAGGTAGGATTTTTTTCTCCAGATGGTGAATGACTGAACCAAGGCCATAGGGCCCACTATTTCGAAGTCCATTTTTTGATCGAGCCTGCAGGCAGCGCACATGGGCTGTCGCTTGACGACCTAATGTATCTATTTAAAAAAACCTCTAAAAAGGGGCTTTTAGCCCGCCCATTACTTACCATTCGTTAGCATCATTATGCCCTCTGATTCAGCAGCGCATGCGAGGCGTCACTTCCTGTGTCACTTCCATGGCTTTCTACGGGTCACGGACCAAGTACAGACTGATTTCTTTTCATTAGTGCCAGTCTCCTGCTCGGGCTATGATTGAGGCACTTGTTCTTTTTTTGAGCAGTTTTATCTAGCGTGACCTCGAACCGACCTGAAGGTATTGGAGCTCTTTACATAAGCACCAGTTACATTACACAAGTTTGCATTATATTTTTTTAAGTTCACATTATATTTTTTAGGCGCAGGGAGATTAAGTTATTTTTTTTAACAGCATGGATGTTCATAAAAACTTTACTGCCATCTCCATTGAAAATTTTTGGAATAATAGTTTATTCGTTGTGGGCTGAATACTTTGTATGTTGACAAAATATGTCCAACCGACCTGCAGGACAGTTAACTCCCGGTAGTACTGCATATGTGGCCGGCACATGCTTTTGCTCGTGCAAGGGGTCATTTCTCATATTATAAGCTTTGGTGTTTCTTTTTTATCATTTTAAAAGCTTGGATTTCTGAACTACTGATCCTCTTTTAAATAGAAACTATGTTCATACTGTTTGCCTGGTCCAATAACACACAGTACGTCAGGGAAGAGATTAGACTTTGCGTATTCACTTTAAACCAGTGCGACAAGCGCTAACAGTCCCTTCCCATTTAAAACAAAGCAATCCACATAGCCTGTTTTGGACCCTCTTTTGAAGTTTTCCAGCTCCCCATCTCACCATTTCATTCTGGTCTTAGTAGCCGGTGAGTCTAGAGTGTCTGAAACGCAATAGGCTGTAAATAGTCTCTGCCTAAAGCCTATCCTGATCTGTTGAACACAGCAACAGTGGGTGCACTAAAGACGAGTGCTATCTTCCTGCACCTCCTCACGCTATGCACCGGTCCACCTCCCCCCCTCCAGGTGCCCCTCCCAAGCATCCCTCTTTCGCTCTCTCTCTCTCTTTTACCATCTCTTACCCCTCTCTCACGCTCTCTCACACACTCTTCTCGCCTCTCTCATGTGGTTTACTTTAAGTCTTCGAGTGCAGTTTCTTTCCTGTGTCTTTTCAAGGTTTCCTTCCCTCAAACTAATCCTCTCCTCCTCTTCTTGGGGGTGTCTGCTGCGTACACAGGCGCTCCATCTTTATGAGTCTGTGGCCTGCTCTCCCCTTCTTTCTCTTTCTCACACACTCTTTCTGCTCCTCTATCTTGAGTTCATTCACCACTTCATGCACAAACTACTTATCCCTCTCTGCCTTCCTTTCTAACTATTCTGGGGCCGATTACGATACGGCGCGTAAAGGCTCCGACATACCGTCGGAGCCTTAACAGACGTATCGTAATGGGCCATTGGGTTTCCTTTCCGACCGCCTCATTACGACTGGCTGGTCATTCCGACTGGCTTTCGACGGGCTCAGAGAGCCCGTCCGCCAGTCGGAATGCAGCCTGTAATCTCAAGGGCGGAAAGGGCGATGCACGCTTTCCGACATGGTTTCCATGCCGGCCTGTCTGACATGGAAACCATGTCGGAAAGCGTGTTAGGGGGCCCGAGCAGGGCCCCCTTTGGTGCATGGCCTCCGGTTGGAGGCCGAGGGGGCACCTATGGTGCCCGTCTGTGGATCCCTGCACCTTGTGGCAGGCACCTTTAGGTGCCTGTAACGGGGTGCAGGGATGAACTGCACCTCCTATTTTACTATGGGCGCATGCATTACGGCCGGAATGCATGCTCCCATAGTAAAATATAGGAATGCGACCCAACAGTGTTCGGTCGCATGCTAATGGGGCGGTCCGGACCGCCGACCGGGTGTCGGTCGGTCCCATGACCGATGTGGTGTCAGGCGGAAAAGATTCCACCCAACATCGTAATGACCCCATCTGTGTAGCTCTCACCCCTATCTATTCACCATGCCACATAATTCCTTTACACACCACACAATTCCACCACACACAATTCCACAACTAACAATTCTAATCCAACACACATAATTCCACTCCACACCACATACATCCACTCCACTCCATGGGTAAAAGACATTGTCATTTACAACGCCAATAGCTCTAACTCCCACAAATGCAACACCTAATTAAAAATGTAGCATTTAACAGTGAAACCAAATGCCGGTAAAATGATACAAGTGTGAGCATTGGTATTTTCTCTTATAGGTCTATATGTTTTCTTACAAGTGAAAAAGGATGTCAATTGGTATGATCACCAGAGCATGATAAGCGGAGACTGAAAATTATGCAAAGCATTTAAATGAAGAAAATCTGAAATGTTGCACATTTGCACAGATAGATGGATGGAGAGTCTTTATTATTCATATAGAATTAGAATGGTAATTATCGATCTGAAACCCTTTGTGTGGTATGCCCCCAAACCTTTTACCTTCACTTACCGTTTTTGTCTAATTCGTTTTTGTTAGCATTAGGACTTTGCCCCTGCTTACCAAGGGTAAAGTGCTTCTGCTTTCTCCCTAAAACATGGTTAAATTGACCTATAACATAATTTACTTATAAGTTCCCAGTATATGGTACTAAATATATCCAGGGCCTGTAAATTAAATGCTACTAGTTGGCTGCAGCACTCATTGTGCCACCCACTGGAGCAGTCTTTTAAAAACCTGTCCCACGTCTGCCCCTGCTGCATGCAGTGCAGCTTTAAACTGCCATTTCGACATGGCAAGGTAAACCTTTTGCCAGGCCTAACCCTTACTTTTTAACAGTTATAAGTCATTCCTTAGGTTGGCTCTAAAGGCACATAAGGCAGGGTGTATGGTAAAATGTAGATCATGTGAGTTTAAGTTTTACATGTCCTGGCAGGGAAAAACTTCTAAGATACCTGCTGATACTCCTGAAATCTGTAAATAGATCAAAACGTTACAGGACCTTCACGTTATGCCACATATGCCCGTGCTTCGTCATTCATGCAGAATGCAGTGGTGGATGAGTATGTGTCACATTGGCGTACATATACTCTTTTAGAGATGACTGAGACGGTCTAATATTACATTCACGTACTGTAGAATTGTTCAGGAGTCATGGCATTACGTTACCGGTGTGGCAGGGCAGTTATGATTAATGGAGACCTCAGATGCACTCAGTCACTTTTTGTATGGGTGAAGGCATTCTGTAACCTTTTCATATATTTACATATTTCAACAATTAATTCCACACTTGTTTGTAGTCATGGCTCAGGTCAGTGGTTGGCTGAGCTCACCTAACATGAAGCACTGTGATTCTGAAGTTTGCTTAGTTACCTCTCTATATACGGGCATTAGTAGTTGATATGCCACGATGATGTGCATTAGACACAATTTGACTTGTGCCTATGGAGCACGCCCTGTCGGGTACCTGAGAACACACATACCCATCATGCACCTTTAGTATGTTCTGATCTTTCCCACAACATTCACCGCTTTAGGTGGTTATTCGAACAGCCACAATGCACCTCTTCTCTTGCATTACTCAGAGATCGCATCTTTTTTTTAAGTCAACGGTTGGGATGATTACTGCTTGTTATTACAACTCCTTTTAGTACAATTCATATCACTGAGGGTGACGATCTTTTGGCACCAAGGCACTGACAAGTTGAATGGGGAGTTTTCCATTGATTAACAGGAAAGTGTGATGTTCTAGACTTCCCTATACAAGCTACTCAGAAAATATTTCCTCTAATGTTATAGGTGCATTAGACAGATGACTATGTCCTGATGCAGGGTCGAAACGTGGACACCCCCTTCTCTTGGCTGTTTCGTGATTCACTGAATGAGGAGCACATATGGATTCTTTTGTACAATCTCATGTGTATATTTGCTATACCTTGGGTCTTTTAGTGTCTATGTACGTTTCTGGATGTATATGTTGGGACAGAAAAGTCCCTTGCATGGTGACGGCGTATACTCCTTCCCGGAGTGTCCCAGATGCAACAATGTCTTGATCTCTCGTGCTGATTTTTGTTGTTATGGGCGAACATGGACCATCAGTGAGTACCATGACACAGGCCTTTCTCACGGATTGCAGTCTTGTTGGTCAGCAGGTACGTCCAAAGCACTACCCTCATAATGGTGAAAGGCCACTGCCCATGCCCGGAGATAAGTAGCATGAGCGCAGTGATGGCAGCATACTGTGTAGTGATCAGTAGAAGGGAACATGCCTTTTTACCTGTATCACTGGAGTGAGGCCTACAGACTCACTCATCTAAAGTTCCGCTGCAGTGTGCTTAACTCACCCTTGTCCTACATCAAGTTAGCATTTAGTGCTACGCAGTGTGTGTTGCATGCATGTGCTGGGTGTATGTGTACCTGTGAATGGTACAATTCATGGAAAATTCTGGGTTCCATTTTGGGAGACCCAGGGCTGACTAGAGGAGCATGAGGAGGTAGAGGAATCTCTCCAGACAGATTTGTGGATTGCTGTATTCCTCTGAGCAGGGTGGGAAACAAACTGGAGGAAGGAGAGCCTCACTCATCTATACACTTCAAAGGATGTTCTCTGATTCAGGGAGTGCACACGCATGTTGAATCATCTCTGCGTGAAAGCTTTTTGCATTGGTGTACAATATACTCTTTTAGAGATGATTCAGGTGTGTAAGAAATTGGGTTACCGGTTGAGGGGGGTGAAACCCTTCTCAAGCAGCAACCACAGTTATTCTCTGGGTGAAGTCACAAACAAATGCTAAATTAGCTTGTGCTCAATCCCACAGGTAGCTTGGCACAGAGCAGTCAGGCTTAACTCAGAGGCAATGTGTTAAGTATTTGTGCAACACTTCAAACAGTAACACAGTGAAAACACAGCCCACAAGAGTATTAGAAAAAGAGATGGATTTTTCATAAATAAAACAAGGCCAAAACAAGAAAAATCCGATTAGAAGAACTGGAGATATTGAATGTAAAATATAATTTTTTTGGGAGATAATAGCGGCAAAAGGCGTATAGCGCTAACTGTGGATATCTGGTTGCGCTGGACCAGGACAAAGTCACAAGTTCAGGCCGACTGCAATGAAGCACGGGCAGACTACAGGGACTCACTTAGGACCGCTGAATAGAGTACCTTAAATCCTGGTTTGCGGAACATTGCGTGGATCCGCATCAAAGATGCGTCGTGCAGCTGAAGCGTTGGCTGCGATGCGAGGGCCTGTGTCATCATTAAGGATCCAGTTGACAGGGCTTGCATTGGTCAGCCCGGCGTCGAGGATGCGGCGCGCAGTCAGGGCGATGCGTCGGTTCAGAGGAGCTTCGAGTGAGGAGTCGCAAGAATGCAATGCGGACTCCGGTGTTGAGGCTGGCATCAACGAGAGATGTGAGGGTCTGCTCCGAGGATGCACCGCACAGCAGTGGTTCCGAAGGTGATGTGGGCTGTGGCAGCGAAGAGAGTCTTTGCTCGGAGTTGTGCCACGCAGCAGAGGTGATGCATCAGTTCTGCTGGGTCCATAGAGGCTGGTACAGCACCTTACGCCCACTCGCAAGGGTCCAGGACTGGGGTGGCACCACTTGGCAGGGTAGACTCACAGATGGATTCAACCCAGATCTGTGACCGGGGGTGAGTGTCTGAAAAGTTTCAGCGCTCCGTCCATCATCTCCTTGTGTTTGCTTTATTCGGCCTAAGTTGGCAGGGTATGCCAAGATGTGGGTCCCTTGCTCACTTTGCCACTGGATTCAAGCTAGCCTGGCTGATGAGGGGTGTTACCCCGAAACCGGTTCCATGATGCTTGTTTCTGGTCCAGGGAAGAAATGGCTTGGCAGTTCGGGCTGGACTGTTCCCATGGGGCTGAGCAGGCTAAGCAGGGTGAGTAAATCTGGGATTCACGCTACTGTTATAGAGACCCAATGTAGGGGTGGTATGCACCTCATAAATGGCTACACCCAAAAGCCATTGGGAAAGAGATAGTTCAAATTGTGGTTGGAGGTCTGTACCTCTTAATCCTGATATAATTTCCGGAATAATAATTTTTAAGAGTTATGTCTCATTAGGCAGGGGTTGCCATTTTTTGATTGTTTCTTTTCAACATTGAAATGTGTGCAAGATGCAACAACAGCCGACACATGTTTCGCCCGGAGGCCGGTTCGCCAAGGGCTTTTTCAAGGATGATATGTGCAGAGAACCCACAAGAATAAGTGGTACATGGGAAAACAAACAAGAATATCAAATGATTACAGAAGGGCATAATAAACCAAAAACAGGTGAACCCAAATGAAGTGAATAAAATAGGTAAAAGGGAGTGAGTAAGATAGTGAAAATAGGAATAAGAAGTGATGAGAAAGACAAAAGAGACCGAAGAAGGGGTAAAGAGAGGAGGGAAAAAAAGGAAAAGAAAGGGGAAATATCATTGGTAATCATACAAAAAAATAAAGCATAGTTTATTCCATATGGTTGTCACATTGCAGTTGCCATTGTACTAAGATCGCGTCATACTTCAAGGAGTTACCTAGTATGAAATTTGTTTAGACTCACAGATTAAGGGAGAGAGACACATACACACATATCAGTATGCTGTAAATCACATGGGTGTTTTACCAATAGTCAGCATGTGCAATGATAGTCATCGTGTAAATGTATTCAAGTTACCAAACAATTTTCAACAATGAAGAAGATTCCACCACCCACAGACGTGTATACATCTATGTACTGCATGAAGTGGAAATTGAAAAAGGTTACCGAGGTTTCAAAGATATAGTCCTAAAGACTGAAAATATGAGAAGTGTATTGGAGATAAGTAATACATTGAGAATGAGAAAATCCTAATAGGTAGCGTGGATGAGTTAAACAGGGGTCGCTGCACTGATACGGCCTCGAGGGCATAACTTAAGTTAAATAGAAAGCCGATTAAATAAAGGCCGTGCGGTGTGCCGGAGTGAGGTCTGAGGGCCGAGGTATAGAATTGGCGGAAAGCAGAAAAGGGCCGGGCAAAAATAAAATAAATAGTGGGAAAAGGCTTAGAAAGTCAAAGGAGTGCTCTAATGACCACGTAATTCGTTAGTGCCCCTAGGGTCAAGCGTGCGAGTGAGCGGATTAGGCTAGGCATCTAGAAGGGCATGGCGGGGGAGGTGACTAAATAAAAATGCTGGGTTCGTAAACCCATAATCATGTGGGCGCGTTAGTTACTGCGGCTTCGGGTTTACAGACGATTGTAAAGGTCACGTTCTATTACACATGAGGCTTAAAAATGCAAGCGCGCGCTAAATGGCACTGGTAGAGGATCGTTCAGGATCTAATCACTACATGATTCTGTAGTTCAAGCGACGTGGTCTCTGCGGTCCCGGGAACAAAGTGAGTTCAGGGCCGGGCCGCACTGTAATAAATTAACTCTCACCTGACGTGAGAGACGTCTGGTGTCATCCGAGTAGAACCAGTCAAAAGGACATGGAAGAGTTACTGTAAGTTCGACCAATAGGATAATGTAATGGAGGAATATATAAAGGCATGCTCGGAGGAAACCCACAATTTGAAAAAAATCAGGAAGTAAAAACGAGAATTATAAACAGATGACGGAGCTCGTCAACAAAGGGTGTCAAAAGGGACATAGAAGAGTTACTGTATTTCTGATCAGTAATATAATGTGATGAAGAAAAATATATAGGCATGTTCAAAGAAAAACCTTCAAATTAGTCAAAGACAGAAATTAGAAGAACAGGAATTGTTTAAGACAGAGGAAGGAGCTTATCAACATTACATGTGATTGGCGAATCATAATTAAAGAAAAAACTCGGTGCTTCTACTCATCTGGTAGCAAACTGTCCTGAATCCAAGAGGGGGAGAAGGTCCTCCGGGGCAAACCTGAAAATAACCAAAGGAAAAGAAAAAGGACAGAGACCAAATGCAAATGGCTTAAGGCCCACTCTGGTGATGGAATATGGGGTTGCAATAAGAGAGATGTGATCAGAAACACAAGTGTAATGCTTAGCTCCTATACACCATGAAAGGAAAGTGTTGTTAATCATATGTGTAACCATTTAGGTCTGGTTGAAGTGTCACCTGTTAGATCTCAATTAAGAGTGACATTCATAAAGTAGAACGGTGATAGGCTGATATAGTGTGTTCCTTGCGCTAGTCAAGGGAAAAAGGCATTCAATAAAGCCAGTAATGCATCTTGGCGTCTTTGTTCTACCGTGTTCATGCGTAAGATGTATTCGCTCTCTTTCTGTCTCAGGACGAGTTCGCGGTTGCCACCTCTAGACAACAGTTTCACCTGTTCCAGTCCAAAGAATTTGAAGTTTTTTTGATGTGCGTGGTATTCGTGATAATGTTCCGTTAGTGGGGGACCCACTTCGGTTCTATTTAAGTTCTGATAGTGTTCTAAGATCCTGGACTTGAGGGGTCGTATAGTACTATCTACATATGCTTTGTTGCATGGGCAGATTGTGACATAGATTATGTAGGTGGAATTGCAATTGATCCAGTCTTTATTATCTTCCACTTAAATTGAAATGTCCAGAAAGTCAATCTCCGATGTAGAGGTGTTGGATGTGGTCTGGATGTTCCACCTATTGACATTGATTTTTTGGAGAAATTCCTCGAGGGTTGTCTGTCTGCCCTGCCAAATGCACAGAATATCGTCGATGTAATGTCCCCAGTATAATATGTGGGGAGTGTAGTTAGAGAAAGTATCATCCCACAGCCAATACTTTTCCACTAGCCCCAAAAAACTTTTGCTCTAAGATGGGAGAATATATTGCCCAACAACTCCAACCTTTTATGGAGGATCTCCCCTCGTACATACAGGACACAAAAGACATCCTACTCAAATTGAACAATATCCCATGGGACAAAGATTGCATACTGACTACTATTGATGTAGTAAGCCTTTATACCTCAATTCGCCATGAGGATGGAATGGAAGCAGTTCGGAAAGTACTAGCCACCAAATCAGTCCATTACATGGAATCAAACCAGATGATCTTGGAGATGCTGCACTTTTGTCTCACGAACAATTTATTCTCTTTTAATTCCAAGTACTACTTACAGCTACAGGGAAGTGGAATGGGAGCCAAATTTGCTCCACCATACGCATGCATTTTTATGGGGCTAGTGGAAAAGTATTGGCTGTGGGATGATACTTTCTCTAACTACACTCCCCACATATTATACTGGGGACGTTACATTGACAATATTCTGTGCATTTGGCAGGGCAGACAGACAACCCTCGAGGAATTTCTCCAAAAAATCAATGTCAATAGGTGGAACATCCAGACCACATCCAACACCTCTACTTCGGAGATTGACTTTCTGGACATTTCAATTTACGTAGAAGATAAACTACAAACCAAAGCCTTCCGCAAACCAACATCGGCCAACTCGATCCTTGGAGCGGATAGCTGTCATCCGCCGAAAACTATACAAAACATCCCCAAAGGTGAATTCAAACGGATGAGAAGGAATTGCAGTGATTTGAACACCTACAGAGAGAAAGCGCAAAACCTAACAGATAGACTGACACACGTGGGTACCCCAGAGACCTACTGGTGAAAACTGCCAATGACTGTGAAACCCTCTCTCGGGATGATCTACTCCAACCAAAAAATCTCACCAAGACAGATAAGCCCAACAAAATCAGATTTCTGACTGACTTCCATAATGGTCACAATCACATCCGGAAAATCTTAAGAAAGCATTGGTACCTCCTGACAAATAATGCATCTCTAATGGACCAGATGGAAAACTTTCCCCAAATGGGTTTTAGGAGAGCTAAAAACCTGAAACAAATCCTATGTAGATCTGAATTTGTGGACAAGCGGAAACAGCAGAGACCTAATTTCCTGACCAAACCTCGTGGCTTCTACATTTGCCACGATTGCAATGCATGCAAACTGGGGATTAACAAACAATTGGAATTCAAGTATAAACAACAGAATGTCTATAAGATCAAAGACTGGATCAATTGCAATTCCACCTACATAATCTATGTCATAATCTGCCCATGCAACAAAGCATATGTAGATAGTACTATACGACCCCTCAAGACCAGGATCTTAGAACACTATCGGAACTTAAATAGAACCGAAGTGGGTCCCCCACTAACGGAACAATATCACGAATACCACGCACATCAAAAAAACTTCAAATTCTTTGGACTGGAACAGGTGAAACTGTTGTCTACAGGTGGCAACCGCGAACTCATCCTGAGACAGAAAGAGAGCGAATACATCTTACGCATGAACACTGTAGAACAAAGACGCCGAGATGCATTACTGGCTTTATTGAATGCCTTTTTCCCCTGACTAGCGCATGGAACACACTATCTGCCTATCACTGTTCTACTTTATGAATGTCACTCTTAATTGAAATCTAACAGGTGACACTTCAACCAGACCTAAATGGTTACACATATGATTAACAACACTTTCCTTTCATGGTGTATAGGAGCTAAGCATTACACTTGTGTTTCTGATCACATCTCTCTTATGGCAACCCCATATTCCATCACCAGAGCTGGCCTTAAGCCATTTGCATATGGTCTCTGTCCTTTTTCTTTTCCTTCGGTTATTTTCAGGTTTGCCCCGGAAGGCCTTTTGAATCCAGGACAGTTTGTTACCAGATGAGTAGAAGCACTGAGTTTTTTCTTTAATTATGATTCGCCAATCACATGTAATGTTGATAAGCTCCTTCCTCTGTCTTAAACAATTCCTGTTCTTCTAATTTCTGTCTTTGACTAATTTGAAGGTTTTTCTTTGAACATGCCTATATATTTTTCTTCATCACATTATATTACTGATCAGAAATACAGTAACTCTTCTATGTCCCTTTTGACACCCTTTGTTGACGAGCTCCGTCATCTGTTTATAATTCTCGTTTTTACTTACTGATTTTTTTCAAGTTGTGGGTTTCCTCTGAGCATGCCTTTATATTTTCCTCCATTACATTATCCTATTGGTCGAACTTACAGTAACTCTTCCATGTCCTTTTGACTGGTTCTACTCGGATGACACCAGACGTCTCTCACGTCAGGTGAGAGTTCATTTATTACAGCACGGCCCGGCCCTGAACTCACTTTGTTCCTGAGACCGCAGAGACCACGTCGCTTAAACTACAGAATCATGTAAGTGATTAGATCCTGAAAGATCCTCTACCAGTGCCATTTAGCGCGCGCTTGCATTTTTAAGCCTAATTTGTAATAGAACGTGACCTTTACAATCGTCTGTCAACCCGAAGCCGCAGTAACTAACGCGCCCACATGATTATGGGTTTACAAACCCGGCAGGTTTATTCAGTCACCTCTACCACCATGCCCTTCTAGATGCCTAGCCTAATCAGTTCACTCGCACGCTTGACCCTAGGGGCACTAACGAATTATGTGGTCATTACAGCACTCCTTTGACTTTCTAAGCCTTTTCCCACTATTTATTTTATTTTTGCCCGGCCCTTTTCTGCTTTCCGCCAATTCTATACCTCGGCCCTCAGACCTCACTCCGGCACACCGCACAGCCTTTATTTAATCAGCTTTCTATTTCGCTTAAGTTATGCCCTCGAGGCCGTATCAGTGCAGCGACCCCTGTTTAGCTCATCCACGCTACCTATTAGGATTTTCTCATTCTCAGTGTATTACTGATCTAAAATACACTTATCTTATTTTCAGTCTTTAGGACCATATCTTTAAAACCTCGGTAACCTTTTTCAATTTCCACTTCATGCAGTACATAGATGTATACACGTCTGTGGGTGGTGGAATCTTCTTCATTGTTGAAAATTGTTTGGTAACTTTAATACATTTACACGATGACTATCATTGCACATGCTGACTATTGGTAGAACACCCATGTGATTTACAGCATACTGATGTGTGTATGTGTCTCTCTCCCTTAATCTGTGAGTCTAAACAAATTTCATACTAGGTAACTCCTTGAAGTATGACGCGATCTTGGTACAATGGCAACTGCAATGTGACAACCATATGGAATAAACTATGCTTTATTTTTTTGTATGATTACCAATCACACTTTAACCTTTGATATTTTCCCTTTCTTTTCCTTTTTTTCCCTCCTCTCTTTACCCCTTCTTCGGTCTCTTTTGTCTTCCTCATCACTTCTTATTCCTATTTTCACTATCTTACTCACTCCCTTTTACCTATTTTATGCACTACATTTGGGTTCACTTGTTTTTGGTTTATTATGCCCTTCTGTAATCATTTGATATTCTTGTTTGTTTTCCCATGTACCACTTATTCTTGTGGGTTCTTTGCACATATCAGCCTTGAAAAAGCCCTTGGCCAAACGACCACCGGGCGAAACAAGTGTCGGCTGTTGTTGATTTTTGCACACATTTCAATGTTGAAAAGAAATAATTTAAAAAATGGCAACCCCTGCCTAATGAGACATAACTCTTGGAAATTATTATTCCGGAAATTATATCCGGATTAAGAGGTACAGACTTCCAACCACAACTTGAACTGTTCCCATGAGGCACAGGGTCAAGACTGATTTGCATATAGCTGTGTCTGAACTGGAGTTGCAAAGTAAGTGAGCTAAAGAATGATGATGGATTCAACCCAGATCTGTGACTGGGGGTGAGTGTCTGAAACGTCTCAGCACTCCGTCCATCATCTCCTTGTGTTAACTTTCTTAAAGAGGCATTTTCAGAATTTGAATTTAAAATCCGAATTCACCATAAGTTAAGATTTTAAATTGCGATTCCGGAGACACCAAACATGAACTGGTTATGTCTTCCCTTTTGGAAATTTCACTTCTAAAATGTAATAAGGCAACTTCAATGTTATCCTATGAGCAACACAGGCCTTGCAGTAGTAAAAAACTCATTTAAGAGTTTTTCGCTAACAGGACATGAACAAAACTTGAAAGTATGCATCCTGCTTTTTAAATACATTGCACCCTGCACTCAGGGCTGTCCAGGGCCTACCCTGGGGGTGACATATGTATTAACAAGCATTTGCAATGTAATTGGTCTCGCCTTTGGGACCTTGTAAGTATTTAGCCATGGAGCAGAAAGTATACAAATTTGGTGATTGAATAGTTAACAGTTTGTGCACAGATGGAACTAATTTCAAACCGTATTCAAAAATCCCACACCATGGCTGTCCAAAGCAATGTCATGAAAGATGTTAATGGTGCGTGATATATGATGTCATCGGTGACGTCATTTGTGATGTAACCTAGGTCATCATGTGTGAGGCAATGAGCAGTGCCTTAGGGCAAAACATAGTAGTGCTTATATATTGATTGAGAAAGTCCTTCTCCTACCTATTCAACTCTGGGGATGATCTGTTCCTCTTCCAGTCTTACTTTTGGAGATACCCGCCAACCATCTCCATGGTGGAAAAGGGTCAGACTGTGAATGCTCACAATCCTACAAGTGGGCGTTCCCAAAAATTTTAAGGCTAACTGTGGCTTGATCTGCCCATGTCCTAGCCCTTGCACTGGATTTACTACTGGGGGGTGTCTCCTTACTCATGGTCAATGATACCTTTGTGAATTGGTCCCCTTGTTCACAAAGCGCCACAAGCGTGAGAGACAAATTCTTATAAAAAATTATTCCTCTGAAGCTGCAGGTTAAATCACACACATGGGTACAGATTTACAATTTTCTGCAAATCAAAGGTTTCAAAAGTAGTCCTTAGAACCTGCAATAGTCAGAGGACCCGATTCACAAATATTTGGCTGTGATTTACTCTTGTAATACACTTTCTTATTCCAGGAGTACTATGAGAGTATGACCTACCTACTCAATGCAACATCATTATGAACTGGGCCCACAGATTTCCAGAAGAGCTCATGGAAAACTTTTGTATAGTCTGAATTGGGTGCATATTTAGGGAATTTCCATATGTATAAATGTAAATAGAGTATAAGTATACATGCATAAATGCCTCTTCTTTAGTGCAAGTCCACATGTATTTATTTGTTTAATGTCTTTTTCTCTGCTGGGTTTTTTCCTATGGAGAAACCATCTCCAACACTCCCACCAGATTTAGTGGTATTCTCTTCCTATCCCAGCCTTGGCACACTGTAACATCCTTGGCTGCTCCCCAGCTTTGGTGTAAACATTAATGAAGAGGCAGGCTGCTTGTAAGATGCACTTACTTTACCCAGAAGGTCGTGTCTGTGCTGGAATACTTCCCTGGTCTTAACCCAGAATCCATCGCTAGTGCCCTTAAGTTTCTGACTCGCTCTTTGTCCCTGATCTAGCTTCCATGTGGTTTCTCGGTCACCCATCTCATGTTAGATATCCCAGGGTCTGTGTGTGCCTCGACCGGAGCCTGCTCTCACAGCCGTGCTGGGTGAATAGGTTACATTGTAGCCTAAAAGATTGAGCTCAGCTGAGCCAGCCGCCAAGCCTGCCTGCCATAAGCCGAGCTGACCGTGGCTGCCACTAGATTGGTGTCACACAGTGGTAAAAGCGCTGCGCTATGGGCGAGACAGCTGAGAATGCACTATTCTCGCGGACACAAGCCAAGAAAGGATGCAATAAAATATTAACACGGCCGTCTAAAGTAAACAACGAGCGCGGCGTCCGTGAGGAAAGATTAAGCACACGGCAAATGAAGCAAAGTAAACGAAACACAAACTCTTCTCACTACAAGGCAGGCCGACAAAAAAACAAGCAGTATGAACGAGGAGCACTTACGAAGACCCGTGCAGCTGGGAGCAGTGACGTAGGGAGGGAACCAAGCGGCATATAAGGCTGCAATGCCCAACCAGGAGGAGGAAGGAGGGGCCATCACATGCTGTACAGTGTGATGGCAACCAAAATGCTCTCTTAGTGAAATCGCCGGGGAAGAAACAAAGCACACAAAGGAGGGACATTTACACAAATGCACCAATAACAATCCATCATTTCTGAATGCCACAGATAACAACCAATGGCAATCGGTGGGTGTGCCAAAACCCCACAGAAGAGATACAACAGGTCTTGCAGACAGCTCAAGCGCTGTTGAGGCTCGACCTAAAAAAGGAAGGTTTTGGTCTGGCAAAAGGGTTATTTTGCCAGGTCCAATTGGCAGTTTAAAACTGCACACACAGGCTCTGCAATGGCAGGCTTGAGACATGTTTAAAGGGCTACTTAATTGGGTGGCATAATCAGTGCTGCAGTCCCACTTGTTGCATTTAATTTACAGGCCCTGGGTACATGTAGTGCCACTTTACTAGGGACTTATAAGTAAATTAAATATACCAGTTGGGTATAAGCCAATGTTACTATGTTTAGAGGAGAGAGCACAAGCACTTTAGCACTGGTAAAGTGCACAGATTCCTAAGGCCAATAAAAGTAAAATCAGTAAAAAAATTAAAATGGAGGAGGAAGGCAAAATGTTGGGGGGAAGACGACCCTAAGGCTGACGGGTCAAACATATTGGTCTAATATTGTCCGATCCTGGAGTATGACCCCCGCTCTTGACCCGAGGCCAGTTGCCTGGTGTTGGACTTGGAGAAGGCTTTCGACTCCTTGGAATGGGCCTTTTTATTTGATGTGCTCCTGCGTTATGGCTTAGGATTTGTTTTATCAAGATGGTGAAACTCCTGTATACCCTGCCACTCGCCATGGTTTAAAACGGACGCCCTCATTTCTGACCCTATCTCAATACATAGGGGCACCCGCCAGGGTTGCCCACTATCTCCACTGCTCTTTTCCCTGGCAATAGAACCGCTGGTTGGAGCGTGCCCTTCGAGCACGTGGATGGGGTTAGGGGATACCACTAGGTGACAAACTCCACTCGATCTCATTATACACGGATGACTTACTCCTGTATCTCAGGGACATACACGTTATTCCTGCTCAGGTGCCTCTGATGTTTAACCATTTTACTCACCTCTCGGGCCTCTGGGTCAACTGTGCCAAATCATGCCTTTTTCCCTTTTCCGCTATGATCGCGCACCCTTCCTTGTGCCTTAATGGAGTTCGCAGCCCACTATGTTTCGCTACTTGGGTATACGTGTATACCATGCCTCTGCAGACCTTTTTGGCTGCAACAAGTAGGAGTACCGCAGGGATCTTGCCTGAGCCCAACTCTTTTTAACTTATACATGTCCCCTCTGGCAACATTAGTGGAGTCGTACGGGGTAAAGATTATTTCTTACGCCGACGACACACAATTGGTTTTCTCTTGCAACAGAGGCAGTGAGTTTGATGGCAAACTGATTAGATCCTGCCTCACTGATGTCTTTGGATGGCTGGAGGAAAACCAACTGAAGTGTAACTCCGAAAAATCGTAAATTGTCCTCTTTGGCCTGCCTAAAGTGCAAGATTGGACTCAATGGTGGCCGGAACAATTTTCTCCCCCCAGCGTGGCTCAACCTACAGTTAGAAACCTGGGAATCCGTGTTGATGATGTACTTTCTATGCGAGCCCAGGTTCAGGCCTTGGTTGGGACCTGCATTGGACTACTCCGGATGGTGAGAAAGTTTCTTCCACTTCTTCCGCTGGATTGCAGGAGGATTGTGGTCCAGGCACTGATTACATCAAGACTGGACTATGCGAATATTCTCTACCTAGGTCTGCCCAATTGCCTCCTGCAACGGCTTCAGGGGGTGCAGAATGCCGCCGCCAGAGCCATCCTTCGTTTAAAACCAAGGTCCCATATGGCACCACACCTGAAGTCGCTTCACTGGCTTCCAGTCAGGGAGCGAATACAATTTAAGGCGCTGGTAATGTTTTATAAGGCCCTCCATGGCAAGGGGCCTAGTTACCTCAGAAAGCGTGTTAGCTGGTACACCCCTAAGAGGACTCTAAGATCAAGTCTGGGGGCGTATGCCTGCGTGCCTAAGGTACGATTGGCACGCAGGGGAGGAAAATCCTTTAGCCATCTGGGGGCACAGGCATGGAATAAACTTCCGTTGCCACTCAGACTTTCTCAGGATTTGCTGAGTTTCAGGAAACTGTTGAAAACCTGGCTCTTTGGAAGCTAATTCATTCTTGTGTCAGCAGCCGTGAGATTCTGTAGCGCCGGGACACTCCTTTTGGAGTATCTGTGCGCTTTATAAACTCTCTCATTCATTCATTCTCGTTCAACTTCACTCGGGCGGTGTCCTCATTGCGGCCACAGGTGGGACTTTGGAAGTCGCTGCCAATCTCTGTGGCAGGTCGCATAGCGCTCCTCAAAATGGGCGTGCTGACACGTCTATTAATATTAGTTTGCTAACCTCCCCCTCTGTATTACGAAAGCCTTTTTTTGATCCCTTGAGACATTGATGCAGGAGTTTATCTGGCACAACACATGGTGCAGGGTGGTGATACATAAGCTTCACTTACTTACGGAGGAGGGTGGAGTCACGGTCCCAAATTTTGAGCACTACTATTTGGCCTCTCAGCTCCAGTGGGTGGCCCGATGGCTGGCGGGCAATCAGACTGCTGACACTGCCACTACCTCCCCGGCCTGGAGCCTGCCTAACATTTTACATCTGTTTCACCCTTGCCGAGGGTGGCGACCCCAGGCCCCACTCAACTGCGAATAGCATACCATTGTTATAAACAGAGCCTCTTTCTTACAAAGGCAACACACCCATATGCCCCGGCGCTACCCTTGCTTGGCACACCTAGAGGAGGCCACACAACCCCTTTAGCAGAACTGGCCACCTGGCACGAGAAAAGCTTACATACGCTAGGTGACCTGCATCGCGACGGTGCTCTCATCCCTCGAGTCCTTGATTGAGGAGGAAGGTCTGCCACCTGGTCGCTTCCTTCTCTATACCTTTCTCGTTAGGGTACTCGGGAATAAATGGGGAGACATGAAGTGGGAACATCAGATGCATCTTACCACTCAGTACCTCCATGTAATGGGTAATGTAGGACATTTAACACATTGGCTTGCTGATTCCCTACGTACCGATGCAGCAGCATCGCTCACCCCCCTGCGCCAACATTGGGAAGCAGACCTGAGTCGACCGTGTACAGATAGGGAGTGGTCTACCCTACTGGAGAGTCCAGTCCATATCCCACGGAATGCCGGCTTTCGCCTCATTCAGTTTTATGTTATTCATACAACCTATCTTACTCCTGACAAAATTGTTATTTCCAACGTGCAGATGCACCTGTCCCGGCTGTAACCTAGTCGATGCAGACTTTCTGCAAATGCTGTGGGCCTGCCAGCCTCTCCACCTGTGTTGGCAGGGGGTCACTTCACATCTGTCAACCTGCACGGGGAGCCTCTCACTTCACACATGGGAGGTCTGTCTATTAGGCCTACACCGCAGAGACAGAAAACATAAAGCCACTTCCCGTTTTCTTGACTTAGGTCTTCTGATAGCCAAATGCCTAATTACTCGTAAATGGTAATCCCCCCCCTCCCCCCCTCTTATGCTCACAGCCTGGGAACAGACCATAACTACGTCTCAGGCAGAAAGCATTGCCCTACACAGGGAAGACACAAAAGGCTTGCGCAAATACCCCCTGCCAGCCAGCTGGGACGCCGTTCTGATTGATTGCCACACTGCTCTGCAGCCCATGGCTGAGCCCTCCGGACTCACTCCGGAAACCCATCACCAACAAGATGTATTGCAGGCACGCACTGACTGTTCCTTGTACCACTTTGTGGTTTCCTTCCACTGATGTTTTGATGTAACGTGATACATGCTGGCTTATTGGATGGATGTGGGCCTGGTTCTTTGTTTGTTGTTCACTGTTCTATTTTTTGCTTTTTTTTCCATCTGGAGTTGAATTGAATCTGTCTCATGCTATTGATGGACTACTTTGAACTCGGCATTTGCATGGTAACTCGCAAACTGAGTAGCTTTTGCTGGACGCACGTATTACTTGGTTTGAAAGGTATTACCCTAAACTGTATCACATGCACTGTTTTATTTGATTGTCCTCTATTTCTGTGTGACAAAGCTGTTGTGGTAATAATGCTTGTAATCCTATATATGCTACCTACCAAAACTCAATAAACAGATTTAAACAAACAAAAATATTAGTCTAATATTGTGATCATGTTTTATTTAGGAAGCGAGGCATAACATGAATGGCCTCATTAATTGAAGTTGCCAGTGTGGCAAACCAGTTATGATTTCTAACAACCTCAGATGCGCACTTAGTAAATTTTTGTATGTATGAAGGCATTCTGTAATGTTTTTATATATTTTTAATGATTTTAGCAATTAATTCTAAGCTTCTTTGGAGTCATGGCTCAGGTCAGTGGTTGGCTGAGCTCGACGGCACAGCTAACAAGCATTTGCAATGCAATCGGTCTCGCCTTTGGGACCCTATATGTATTTAGCTATGCAGCATATTAGCCTGGGCGCTGAAACATCTACTGTTCTTTAACATGGAGGGAAAGTAAGCACCAAACTGCGTAACACGCCAGGTATGGGAACACATAGAGAGAAATATTGCTTTTCAGCGGGAGATGGTATTGTCCAAAGCTCTGTTTTTAATACAAAATCAGGGCCTTCGGTGGTCATATCACTGAAAATACAAGATATGAAAAAAATATTATTGTGAACGGGTGCTCGTGGAAGACAATTTCTATGGACTTGAATCTAGAGAATGCTAAAGTGATTCTGGTATTTTACTGACCTCTGCCGGTCGTTTTCTATCAAGAAAGTTAAATAGAGGCAGTTGCCAGAAAAATAAAAAATAAAAAGTCCCTCAGCAGAAAGCAATTCTGGTATTATACTGACCTCTACTCGTCGTTTTCTATCAAGACAGTTAAATAGAGGCAGTTGAACAGAAAAAAAAGTCCCTACGCGGAAGCAGACAAATCCTAGGGCTGATCTCCAGAGCCCACAAAGTAAATACACATATAAGTATACACTAAAGTATATACAAGAGGTCTCGAATGCTCGACCTAAAAAGGGGCAGTGGGCTTCAGTTATTTACCTCCCGGTATCCGGGCTTAGCGGTTGGTATCCCATAGTGATCTGCTTTCGCACAAGACACTGGCTGACTTATCCCTGGGAGTACACCTTGTTGGGTATCTAAGAACACACATACTCGTCCTGCACCATTAATATGTTTCAGTCTTTCACACAACATATACAGCTTTAAGTGGTTATAGGACCAGCCACAAGGCACCTCTTTTCCGGCATTACTCAGAGGTCATATCTATTTTAAAGACACTGGTCAGGATGATTAACTGTTGGTTATTACAATTCATTTTAGTAGAATTGGTATCACCGACTGTGACATTCTTTTGGCACCAAAGCACTGACTGAGTGAGTTTTTCCATTGATTGACGGGAAAGTATGATGTACTAGACTTTCCTATGCAAGTTACTCAGAACATATTTCTCCTTCTCTTGTGGTATAGGTGCATTAGACAGATGACTATGTCCTGATGAGACAAATAATAGCGGGTGGAAACGCTGACACCCCCTCCCCTTGGTTGTTTTGTTACTCATTGAATGAGGAGCATATGTGGATTATTTCGTACAATCTCATGCATATATTTGCTCAGCCTTGGGTCTTGTTGTATCTATGTACATTTCTGTATATATGTTCATATTTTTAGCACTGCACCATCTGCACTAATATTTCACTTTATTTAATGCACTTGATTCAAATCAAATTAATGACTAAATTGCTAGAGATGCTGTGTCGACACGTTTCAACCTTGTTTGGTTTAGAGGTTTCCACATCCACTACTGACCATTTTATATCCATATCGTTATGAAACAACTCTTTGAAATGTTTAACGAGGGTGTTGCAAGGACATTACCTCCGATACGTGTTTTGAGTTGGGTGATCCTTTTTCTTGATTTGTTTTGCTTCTTTACAATTTGTTACAGGGGCAGATAATGCCATATATGACAATTTTTGTTATGCAGTTAGAAAATGTCTTGTGTACGCTTTTTGCCAATATGTTGGAATATAGTCCCATCAATGAGCATACATCTGTGATATTCCTGGCTGGGCTTTAGGTGCCACATGTCTGATTTTCTTCTGAGTATGTGAGGTAGATTCTATGCATGCCCTTACAAGGTGGTTTCTAATGTTCTTCTCGCTTCTTTACAGCAAGTAGGGAGGAATTGGAATTTTCAATGCGGATAAAATATGCCAATTCTGGTGTACAAGGTTTTATAAAAGATTAGTAGAGAGGCTAAAGATGGTGATGCATACCATGATCTGTTGGCTATTCTTCAATTTTCATTCCAGTAGTGTTTCCTGGGAAGTGAACTAGACTCTTTTGCATGCATATTTTCTTAGGAGAGCCTCTCCCACCCAGGTTTTTGCGAGGTTCTTCTGAATGGATAAAGTACTGCTCTTTTTCTGTACAGTATTTGCAAATTCTTAGAAACTGTCTGCATAGTAAATTGTCGCTTAGATATCTTGGATGAAAGCTGTTGTATTGAAGGAGGCTGTTCCTGTAAGAGGCTTTTGTATATAATGCAGTTGCTGGTCATGTTGAATTTGAATATGATATCAGGTGACCTATCATTCAACCATTGAGACAACTGTAGTAGTTTGTTGGAGTTCCTAGTCCAGAAGCCAAAGATGTCATCATTGTATCCGTGCCAAGAGGTTATCATCTCTGCAAATATTTTATTATGGTAGATGTATCGTTCCTCTTATACAGCAATGTATAAAACTGACATTTCTGAAGTGAATGGGCAGCCTCACAGCAATCTCTTTGATTTGTAAGTAAAAGCTACCATCAAAAAGGAAAAAGAAATTTAGTCAGTGCTATTTTAGCCAGATTTACACGTAATTCAGTGGGTACCTGGTTGGTTCTTGCCCTTTTATCAAGATAAAGTTTGATTATTTCCAAGCCCTGATCCTGGGGAATATTGGTATATAGGGAGACTACGATCAGCGTGACCAAGTTTTGGTTCTGCATGTTGAAAAGTAATCCCTTGATGCAAATAATGAAGTCGGTTGTGTCTTATAGTCTTCTGAAATGGTTTCAGGAAGAAAGCTATTTATTTGGATATGGGTTTAAGGATAAAGTCAAATCCTGAGAGTATGGGTTTCCCAGGAGGATTTTCACTATCTTTATGTATTTGGGAAAGAAGATATAGCAGAGGAATTCTTAGTTCCTTATTGGACAGGAACTTGAATTCCTTTGGCCCAATCCAACCTTCCAATTGCCCATTTTTCAATAGGAGACTAATTTCTTATGGTTCCGAAACCAGTTGATGTCATTCCAAAATGTATTCTTCTTTATTCTGGACCACTATTGCTCCTCCTTTGTCCGTCCACTGGTTTGATGACCACCTTGTCATTTCTTTTGAGTTCAATGAGGGCTTGTAGCAAAGTTTAGGACAAGTTCAGTTTATAGTACATAGATCTTTTTTCTACTTGATTGATAGGTGAAAATACTGTCTTTTCAAATGTCAATATTTCGCCTGTTATCTCAGAGTTGGGTTGAATAAAAGTAGATTTTTTTCAAAAGTTTGTCAGTTTTTCCTTTGTATGCACCTTTTTGTTGAAAGTAAGGATGAATATTAATTTTTTCAAAAGTAATCAATTGTTTCTGTCTTCAATTTTACAAAGTCTGTAGGGCCAGAAGGGACAAAAGAGACATTTGGACAATACTGCCCTTTGGTCATCTGACAAGGTAGAATTGTATATGATATGCATAGGGTTCAGACTCCTTTCTTGTAAAATTGGCATTGTGTATGCATTTTCCATGGTTGGTCTCCTCTTTCCCCTTCCTCCGCCACTCCCTGAAAATGGCATCTCTGTTGTAGTTGCTGCTTAATGATCCTTCACCTGGGTCTTGGTTGTTGTTGGAGTCTGATAATAAAGAATGTGAAAACGTGATTAACCTTTGTCGTGAGTCTCCTTTGTAGTCTTTCAAAGATCTTGTTGCTACGGGTCTCAAGTAAAAATCTTCTCTCAGGTAATGGTAGGTCACCTCAAGTTTTAATTTCTTTTTGTTCTTCTTCAATCTGGTTTGTTTCTGTTCAAGTGTCGATTCTTTTAATTTTTCTATTTGTTTTTCAGTCTTCACTAAAGGTTTCTTGCTTTCTGCTAGAATCTTCTGTTTTTTTAACTGGGCTTCAAGTTTCGGAATATTCAACAATTCCAATTTACAGATGCGTTGATGAGACCATCCCATCTCTGCTACATTTCTTTCCTGTGCAACTGGAGTCTTTTTTGATAGATCTGGTCTTCAGTAAAAATAACCAGGATGTTTTTGACTAGTAGACCTGATGGGATAGTGCCTGCCTCGAGATGTTTAAGGAGAATGTGGTCATGAAATTCTGTCTGTATGTGTTCATTTTTGAGCCTCAGTAATTGATCTGCCTCATATTGTGTTTTTAGATACAGCAGAATGTAGGGAAAAGGTAAGTGGTGACCAACAGTTTTCTTATATTTTCCTTACTATAGGAAAATTTATATTTTTCCTGACTTTTCAAGAAAAATAAACTAAGCAAATTGTTTTTGATGGCCAAGAATCCAGCAATGCTCCAGTAGCTGCTCAAGTGCCCTAGAGGGATTGTGCAGCCCTCCAAAGGGAGGCTGGACCTCGTGAACAATATATCCAAAAATATCTGCATGCTCTGCTATTAAATTCAAGACACTGTATGTACAGTACAATTAAATCTATTGTATTGAGTGGCTAAATCACAACAGTAGGCGTACATCCTTGTACAATTTAATGTGTCATGAAAGAGCTCAGTATGTATACATTTCAAATAATTTAAATAAAACTTATCAAATATGGTCATCTGGATAAACAACCTTTCCAGCTCCTACCATAAAAATGTGAAAAGTTTCACTAGTGCTGATAGAGTGAGTGAAAGGGAAGAATTTAATGCATGAGGATCTTGATATAATAAAACTCTCTTATTATTAGTCTATTGTTTTACTTCAACAATTCGGGTCATTAAACTATTTTTAACAAACGTGTTCATCACATGGGGTTGTATGGAGGAAAAACAATCATGTGGGGTTTGTATGGAGGAAATCAAGGCAGCTTTCACTCAAATTTAATGAGCACATAGGCCCTCAAGGGGTTCCTTCTTGGCCAGGGCATAGCATGTCTTTATACACAGTAGGATCCACCTGGACAGGGTGTGTTTCTCCACTGCATTTCCCTTCTTGGCACCCGCAAAGTCCATGAAGAGCTGTTCACAGTAAACAGTTAACTTTGTGCTCTCAATGTTAAAAGCTGAGTATTGTCCTTGGATTGAACCAATAGTCTCTCCTTGTCTTTTAAGGGATGAGGGGGAGAGAAAAAAGCAGGAAGAGTGATGGACTGATCCAAGTAGAAGGGTGGGACAAAATTTGGCAGAAAGGGAGCCCAGGTTCTCAGCACCAATTTGTCAAGCAAGTGGTGTACGGAGGGTGCAGTGACAGTGCCTGCAGCTCACTGATAAGGTGCACAGAAGTAACTACAATCATAAAAACCTTCATGATTGAGTAGAGTTGTACAGAACAGCTTTGCCTGGCCTCGAAAGCCTTACACATCAGAAAGTGAGGACCAAGGTTAGGTTCCATTGAGGCATGATGAAGTGCTTTTGCAGAAACGTGTATGCTAACCCTTTTAAGAACCTCATCACAACAGGTGACTTGAATAATGAAGGTTGGTCAGACAAATGTAAAAAGGCTGAAGGGGCAGCCATATAACCTTTAACTGTGCCCACCACAAAGCCTTGGCTAGGCCAATGGCAACACAAACAATACAATATCTGACAACTTAGCCTGTGAGGGAATAAGGTGACGGTCCCAACAGCAGGCCACATCCACTATCTCAGCCGGTATATTGAAACTGCTCAGTTGTCGCTAAACAGTCTCTACGCATGGAGGTGTAGATTTGGGTGTAGATTAAGCCCTGTTGCTGAGATAGGAGGTTATACTAAAGAGGTAGATGGACCAGAGGGCAAATGCTCAGGGTCAAACGATCGGAGTACCATACTCTTCTATCCCAGTCTAGGCCTAGCCATAAAGACTTGAGCCCAATCTGCTATGACCTTTCAGAGAACACAAGGAATATGAGGTAGCAGTGGAAACACTTACAAAATGCCAGTGATTAACTGCAAGTGGAGTGTATTCCCAAGGAACCCTCTCTCAGAAACTAGCAGAAACTCCAGCGTGCAGTAATCTTGACATTGTGCGTTCTGTACTATGGTGAAATTACCAGCCAGAGCATGCTTCACCTGATAGGGTTCCTGTACTTTTTAACCTGTTTTGGGCGGATCTTAGTGCTTATTTGGTGACAACCAAATTATTATCCACCAAACCTGGCAACTAGGAACGTACCTTCACTACAATATGCTGATGATCTTGTTCTCATTAATCTAACTGGGATGGGCCTACAGAGATTACTCAACCAACTAAATCTCTATTGCAATGAGAATGAAATGGCTATTCATTTTACAAAAATGCGGGTAGTGATTTATTGGCAGGACAATAAACAAGAAAGGCAGCTGGTCATTGGGGGGGAAACCAATTCTACGAGCAACGTCATACAAATATCTTGGAGTATGGTTACAAGAACGGCAGTCACACAACTTGCATCAGAGTGCATTAAAACCAAGAATTGCTTCCCTAATCTCAGCTTTCCAGCGAATTCACCTGAAATTACAAAGCCCGATCTTTCAGCCATTACTAACTGCAATACAAGCCAAGCTTATTCCAACTCTCTGCTACGGCACTGAAGTTTTCCTGGGCAAAATTGGGCCTTTCCTCAATTCAGTACAAAGTAAGGTCTTCAGACTTTTATTTCAACTACCCCAGAGTGCATCCCCCTCTCAGATTTGACTAGAATTCAGGCTAATAAACCAAACTTTAGCACAAACAGGTGCATTAATCAAATACATGTCATTAGTAAGATCCTCTGAAGGAAACATTACGAGCTTTGATATGGAACCAAATTCAAAATAACATGCACAAAAATTCGAACAACTGGGACAAAACCTTCAACATAGCATTAACGACGCTGTGAGCTAAAGAGCTATGGGACAAGGCATTTCCGCACGACTCTTTCAAAAAAGTCCTCAACCAGCAAACAAGGAAGTTGTCATGGTTTGAAGATAAAGAAGAGTTTAGAAAAAGAAGGCATGCATGGATAACGATTGATACTTACAGGGAGCCGCACCCCCAGAAATACTTTACAACACTACTAGGATCATTTTATAAAATAAGCTATTGCAGTTACGTTTTGGTCTATGCCAAACATTAGAATAGATCCCCAAATGGCAATCGCAACATGCTAATGCAAAGTGCAGACTTTGCTTACAACATGAAGAAAGTTTGACTCATATGTTATCAATTTGCCCGATCTTATCAATAAAAAGAACAACCTTATTGAAAAGATTTTTTAATATGTATAGCATTAGATCATGTCGGCACTCTACTATTCTGTATGAAAGGGGAATCTCCACAAATAATAGCTGCTTTGATAAAATTTTATCTTAAAGCCGAACAATTATTGACCGCAAATAGTCCTATGAATGCAACGTAAGGATGACTCCACAGTGACTTTACTTAAACAGGCCACAATATGAACTTCTGTGATGCTCAAAGGAAATCGTTAAAATCTGATTTTAATATAGCAGTACATGCTTTTTTAATGTTTTTTTATCGGTGTAATATTTTATGATTTTTATTAACTGAAATAATAAAATTATCTTATCACCTGATAGGGCATGTCCCACTGGTCGAAGATGTCCTGAGCCACCCCTGGATGAAGCCACCGATGTCTGCTGAGTTTGTCTGTTCTGCCATTTAGAGACCCCCATGAGACTATTGGCTACCAGAGGGATCCCCTGTCAATTTAGCTACACCCAATGGCACAGTGCCTCTGGGCACAGGATCCCAGTCCCCACTCTAGCCTGATTATTGCAATACCACACAGTAGTTGAGTTGTCAGTCAAGACCTGCACCCGGCCTCCCCTTGATGGACAGGAGATGACTTTCAGAGCTAACTGGATGGAGGAGCGTTGATGTGGAGCTGTTGCTCTCCTGCAGACCACAGACCCCTGGCTTCCACCTCTGCCAGATGGCCTCCCGAACTCAGAAACGGTATGTCGCCTTCCTGACAGGTGCCCTTCATCTTACGACATTTCGCCTTGTGCACTGTGCCACACAACAGGTCAAAACAGCAGAAACAGGTGAAGAAATGCCTTTGGGCATAAACTTGATGACAGACAATAGCAGCTGGAGGTACATAGAACCCCCTGTACCTAAATGAATAAAAATGCAATAGAGAAGAGACAGGAACATGGAAGGGATGCGGCCAAAAAGGCAACAAAAAGCATCCAAATCAAGTATCACCAGTCACCCATCTCAAAGTCCAGTACACTCTTGAATGCCCCTTTGGCCAGAAGCGATTTGACTTCCTGCCGAAAGATAGTAGCATGAACTGCCAAAACTAGGGTAGGGAAGTTGGGATACAAGAGGGGATGAAATGAAAGATATGACAGAACCTTTTAGGACAATTTGCAGCACCAACTGATGTGAAGTAATGGATTTTCAGCCAGTTAAGAAAAAGCGAATTCTTTGCCTACCGGCTGTGTGTTGTCCTGTTAGAGAGAATCAAAGTGGGTTGGAGGCCATTGCGGACAGTGAGAAGGTGGAAGAATGCTGCTCTTGGTAGTGTCTGCAGCTCCAGTCACCCCCATGTCCTCTAGAGCCAGGAATAGTTTGAGCCAGCGCTCAAATCGCTGTGAGAGCTGCAGGTGTCAATAGGCCAGACCCTACAAGTAGCCTCTAAGCTTTCTGTACTACTGGTGAGCACGACAGGCCAGTGAGAGCAAGTTTAGGAAGCAGACCTTAATTCAGCTGTCTTTCAAGCATTCTAACACCAAGTATGCCTTTACCCAAAACGCCTAGACATTGCCAGAAAAACTCTACACTATAGAACACAACAAGAGGTCATGCGCGAAGCAACTTTTCGATCACAGTCCAAGTCATGTGGCCATTCCAGCACCAAATCACAGGCCATCCCATGCCAGATTCCATTACTTATCTATGACCTATAGCACATCCAGGAAATATGCCTGAACTCATGCTGATGCCCATGGCACATTCAACACAGTCTATTGTGTTCAGGCTAGTCTGTAGTATATAGTTGACAGCGTATTGACAATCTTGAATATTTTGGGCCAAGGTTGACTTCAATGCCTCAGAGACAGCCGCCAAAATCTTGCTGGCCATATACCAAAACATTTATATTACGGACTAGTAGGCAGACTGCATTCACAGACCATAGGCCTAAACTGGCAGATGAAATGTAATTCTGAAGGCGTCAATGCACTTTGACTCCATATCTGGAAGTGAAGGGAAAACATTGGGGTTGATTTTGCTTGTGGATGCCTTTACGCTAGCCTTTCTGGGGGTGGATGTTGTGGGAGAGTTGCTAGGTCAACAGGAGCAGATCTGTGTTTAGCCACTGGGCGAGTGACTGGGGGAGTCGAGTATGGGTTTATCCAAGCAGGCATCAAAGTGTCTGTTGAGCTCTCACTGAAAGGCAACAAGAGCTTCGAAATGGCGGGCATGGCTGCAAGATTTCTGTCAAACAAAATTAGCCATTGTTTCTGCAATAGAAACTGTAAATCAAGAACTTCTACTGCCCTGTGGACAGCCACCAAATTAGACACATTCTTCTGTGGTCAGCCTTGGTGGAGATTCTAACTCAGACTCAGGAGAACATTCAAAACCGACCAGCATTTTGTAGGTCCGTGTCCAGAGCAAGTTGTCTGCCTCCTCATCACCAAGTGGTGTGTTCTGAAGCCATTGAACTGTGTCTTAATCGTAGCTGAGCAGGGCCTCCTGTGCCCTGTAGTAATGGCATTGAGAAATAGGCTGGGGATCAGTTTCCAAGGTTGAGGGCTACGCTTTGGTGGTCTAGTGGCACAAAATAGGTCTGGTGTGGGTTGATGTTGGCTCTAGGATGGAGACTAGCATTGGAACCGAATTTAGTCTGGATGTTACTGGAGTTGTGGTTTGTGCCAATATAATTCCAACCAGGGTGTCACCCCAATCCAGTGTGGAGTAATGGGCCGTCACTGGCACGGAATCGCAAGGAGGCCTAGTGGAGTCAGTCGGGTGAGACCTGCCAGTTGAAGTGCAACTGGTGAGGCCTGTGGCTCCGTGGGGCCGGAAGGCACACCAGAGGAAGCCAGCATCATCTTGAAGATCTGCAGCACGGTCTCCTTAAAGACCTCCATTGGGTGTGAGGGTCAGTGAAGGCCCGAGGAACTTGGGGTGCACCGGGACCAGCCTCAGAATGAGCTTGGAAGACATCAATAGAGTCAAGCCCTTGGCGTGCTGACTGTGCAGCTTCTCGTCTCATCTGGAGTGGTTCTTCACCTTCTTGTGCTTGTAGCATGACTTGGACTTACCCAATGACTTGGACTGAGAATTGAATCTGGCATGGGAGTGGCCCGATGATTTGGAGTGGGATCTGAAAAGTTGCTTTGCGCATGATCTCTTCTTATGTTCCACAACATAGTGTTTTGCTTTGCACTGCCCAATCACCTTGAGGTGCCTCAGGCCACATAACTTTGAATCGTGACCCGAATTGGGGCACCACAAGAAAACATTGTGTAGACTTCGACCGACATCTGCTTTCTCTAGTCATAGCGCAGTGTAAAACTGGTTGTCTTAGAGGTAAAGGGGATTTTCCCTGTCTTACTATCTTCAGTTTTTTTGGTGTTGGTAGAGCCAGAAAAGTTGGGAGCAGAGCTCCGGAACTGAGTCGATGGACATGGAAAGCACCTTTATGCGACTCTGCATTGTCACTTTCAGAATGGCGCAAGTCCATCGCAGAGTTGGACAGCGCCACCTACCGGCGGGTGGGAGCAATTACTTTGAAAATGCAGTGCAGTCTGGCACCCGGGGCTCTTCTAAAGGTGAGGACTCTGCTGTTAGAAGCATCCATCAGAATAGACAGCTCATCATAAATAGCTAATGGCTGTGGATTTTCAGGACAGAAAGTTTAGAAGAATGGCATCTAGAAAGCTAGTGCTTCCTTTAATAATTTAGACAGTTGTTAAAAGTTCTCTTAAGAAACCTGCTTTTCACGTGTTTTTTGTGAGAGATGGCAGAACGCATGACCAAAAAACAATAGCCTAATAATGTTTATGGTATCTCAACTCTTCATTAAAGAAGCCCATCCAAGCTGCTATGGTTCCGCAGTTTTTATTTATTTAAATCCTGTTATAAGATAAATAAGAAAATAACATTTCCAGATGTAGCCAAAGTGCTAACCAACATGCATTTCAACTCTGTCCCCCGGGACTTTCTCAGGACTGACTTTAATTGTGATTTAGCCTTTTAATGAAGAACATTGTCAAGTCTGGAAAGAATCTGTATGCCATCTGGTGGATTAAATGATTTGTGGTCGATGTACGTGGACTACCAATTAAATATATCTGTCCTCTGGATTATTTCAGGATTGTAAATAAATAAAACATAAAGACAGCACCTCGGCTGGACCCCTTTATTTAAAACTGGAGATACCTTACACATTATCGGGACTTTGGATTCTTTATTTCACACATCCTCCTGCTAGCTCCCCGAAAAATGTATATGGTAGTTGCGGCCAATCCTGCTGATAGCAGCATTCAGTGCCAAATTAATTCGAAGGCCTGCCTACTTGGTCAAAGCAATTAGCAACATAGCAAAAGTCCCTCGGAGCGTTCTCTTTGTGTCTATGCTTTCACTGTAACTGCTGGACATGGCTCGAGGCTTCGTGAAGTCACAATTCTACTGTAATAACTGGTTACATTGGCTATGACAAGTTCAAATTATTGGTGACTAGTGATGTCACAACTAGACTGTAATGAAAGATAGATAAGGATATTTATAGTAGGGTTGCATACTCCCACGTATGATATTTAGAATTATAGATGGCGGTCCATCAATAACGGGGCTGTTTTCCACTTCGGAACCTTAAAAGCGGAAAGCTCCAAGTTAATGATTCATACTCTATCTATTAGTGTATGATGTATATGACTCTGCCAATAGCAATCCTGATGTAAGCTGATCCCATAGACGATTTGTCTATGTTGGGGGATGGGGGGGTGGAGGGTGTCCTAGTGTAGTCGCACACAAAAAGCACTTCTTCACCCTTTCACCACAAACCTGGTGTCCTGCCTCACTTTAAAACCTCCCTCAGGCTTCCATTTCCTTCACTGATTCACAATATACGCTTTTTTTTTATAGCTCTTCATATGGCAACTAAGCACTGTAGATATTGGTACTATTACCTAATTTCATGATATTCAGATTTACAGCCCAGAGAAGGATTGAGGACTCAGCTGGCTTCGCTGGGATTCAAACTCGTAACCTCTACATCATGCACAGAATTTAGAGGTGAGAGTTAATTTACTGAACCATCATGCAAGCATTCTTTCAATTATTATATTTTTTTTATTTAATACTTATCTGGACCTCGCCTTCAAGGCCCAGGTGTGTACCCTGCTCTCAAGAAGTAGCAGCGCCAGGACTTTTAACTGAGCCGCAATCATCAGAAAAGGCAATCCTGTGTCTGCTGCGGGCCTGCACCGACTCGCCGGGTTCAGAGCTTGTTTTTTCACTGCTCTGATGTCAGAGGCCCCGATTCCAAGTTTGTTGGAATCAAGGCTCTACTTATCGCTCCTGATAAATACCAATACGTTGGGGTACATTATTTATCAGGTGGGGTAAATACCGTCTATTATGAGTTTTTGGGAAATAGCATGCAGATTTTGGTGCTTAATTCACCAAAACCGATATGGTACGGTAAAGACTCTGTTACATTTCTACAAGCCTGACCTGCCTTCATTTAATGAACAGTGAGGTATTTAATGTACCCAGTGATTACTGGGTGCTTTAAGCAGTACCTAGCTCGGTATTCGGACCTCTGCACAAACAGGAGTTTGTGCAGGGGGATGGAAAACACTGATGCTCTCATAATCAAGCCAGAGTACTCGTCAACATGTTTCGACCTCCATGTTCCGGATAATGCCTTTAGGCGCCAAACGCCGCAAGGAAATGCAGCATATATCATTATACAGGTATTGCAATTACTAATAACATAATAGTCAGCTCTGCACTTACATCTTTTCTACATGTTCCACCGTTTTGCCCGTGGGTATCACGTTGGGATAAGCATTTACTGGATGCAGGTATTTGAGGAAATCTTTAATCTGAACGAAAATAGGCAGGAAAAGATGAGCATGATTTGAGTCCTTCCAAATAGTCACAATTCACAAGTACAAAATATATCAATTTCAATGTAATTCACAGAATGCGCTTTTCTCATAACAAAAATAAAAGATCCTTAGGATAGTTAAGTAATCAATTACGTATTTAAAACAGAACATTTAGCACATACACGGTGAGAACCTGAGAGGTCTAGTGCAATGCAATTTATTTTTTGAGTACCTCAAAGAGCAGCCAACTCTAAGTGACTAAAGAGCTAGGTATGGACCTAGGTTTACCAAAGGCCAGCATCTGGGTTGCACTTCTTAGCGAGGATAAACATATTGGAAAATAGCTTTCTTTCTCTTTACGAATGTAGCCATTTGGGCAGAGCACTGGTGAAATCACACTATGTATGTTGTGTCTAACACTATCTTAAAGCAACCTCTAATAGCTGTCAGAAGCACGTGGACTCAAAGGGCCTGAGTCACAAAGGGCCTCTGCACTCGTGGCGGAGTCTCCGCAATGAGATTTCCTATTGTAGAGATTCCGCCCCAAGTGCGGAGACTCCCCCCCACGAATGCGGGCCCTCCGCCACAAGTGCAGATGCCCTTTGTAAATCAGGCCTAAAGTGTCTCACTGTCTCTTCTCCTGGTCTCAGGATACTGACACCAATCACCAAGATCCAGAAACAATTTAATGTCCTCAGACAACTCCTGCTCTCCTGTCCCACAGCGAATCTGTGAACTCAATCACCAAATACTTTATCATCCATTGTTCGAGGCACTCTTTATTGTTGAGCTGTTCTGCTACCTTCCCCATCTCGATGTAACCCTTTTTGCAATTGGCAATGTTTCAATATAAAGAACCCTCACACCAATGAGGTCCAGAAGCGCTATATAAATATTAAAATATCTGTGGTAAGCGTTGGAGCTTCTGATGCCAAATGGAGATCGCTAGCCAACTGACCAAATCTTCTCTTTTGTATTTTTTAAATCTGTTCATTGACATTGTTAAGACAGCATGACAGTGCTTAAGTGTGATATTGCAATAAAAAAATCTGTTCATTGACATTATCAAGAGAGCATGACAGGGCGTGGTCTTTCAAAAAAAAAAAAAAAGGGGCTGATCCATAGCATCAAGAGTCTCAAGCCACCAACAACATTTTATAAAGCTTCTAGCCTCATCAATGACAATTTCAATGTAGAATCACCCAGCTGCCCACTAAGGGCACACAGGATGACGAAAGATGGACAACAGCGGAACAAACATCCAAATCCGAAACTGTGACTTAAACACACTGCTTAACAGTCCACCTTTAGTGAAGAAAGCGCTACCCCTTATTTTGGGCCAACATACGATAATCTACGACAGTAGTCTCCCCAAAAACAGGAAAGTCAAACAGGAAATTTCTGCATGTAAACTTCATCTCCCACTCATTTCGTGTAGAAAATCCCTGGTTGCCACACTGAGACAAGACAAATGTCTGTAGTCCACTTTCAATATAAACTCAAGTGAGGGCTAAACCCCCTTCAAGTTCAACGTTTTCGACTACCATCAGCTCTGTTCCCTGGAGAAGTGTCAAGGCCATACTCTGGAAAAAGGAAAAGGCAATTACTCCCATACATGTAAAAAAAAAAAAAAAAGTAATTATATGGGTCAAAAAAGTCGTTACAATTCGTAAAATGACTTTTGAGACTTTCAGAATCGCAAATAGGAGGGGAAGTCAAAGGGACAGTCCAATCCTATTTACAAGTTGCAATGGCAATTTCATGTATCAATTGTATGTGACTGCAATTGTGGTAAAAAAACCACTGAACAGTTACCAAGCCCTGAGCTGCAGTAGTAACTGAACCGCAGAGGAAAAACTCTCCCTGTAGGATAACTTCCCCTGTGGGAATCTTGTCTGGGGACTTGTGAGGAGCAGGCAATACTTCCCCTCCAAATGTTCCCGATATGTTCCCAAACGGGATTTTTTTTTTTTTTTAAATCAGCACCTGTCCCTTTAATGGACACAAGATGCTATAAAAAAATGTTTGTGAATGCAAATGCAGGGGCAGAGCTCTGCTGCCCCGTGCAGGCCGCCATCCATGTATTCGCATCCAATCACAGGGGGCATACATTTCAATTTACCAAATTAATATTCACTAGCCATTTCATTTTCTGACTCTCTGTAAATGGACAATTTGCAATCTGACCTGTCAGTATATAGGTAAATTGCACCACCATTCACAAACCAGTCGATGTGCAAATTGCACATCCTCTTTTAACAAGCATTTGCAATGCAATAGGTCTCACATTTGCGAGAGTTTAAGCTATTGGCATTGCAAATGGCAATGCCTTTTATTTATCTGTTTTGAAAATTAACACAAATAAAAGGCATTGTCATTTTAAATGCCAATAGCTCAAGCTCTCGTTAATGCGAGACCGATTGCATTGCAAAGAAGCGGCTGCCACTGTCCCGGGCTGCTAGATAAGTGAAAGCGCGCATGGCGCGCTGAATATTGCAGGAAAGCACATCGTGCCTGCAGTAGGACAAAACTCATTAAAGAAAATAGTGATTTACAGACTAAATAAAGCATCCCGTGTAACAACAGAAGTAAAAGGGCCAGTCCTCATGAGAGGTTACAAATGAAGACAAGGCGGTACTAAGGAGGGACTAACAAGCCTATTAACGAATCAGAAGCCAGCATTTACAAAGGACAATGACACAAGCCAATGAAAAATATGGGCAGGAGTGGGCGGCGTTTCAAGTCCATACTCTAATACAGCATGCCTTGCAGAGCCGCGCATGCGCTGCCCAGGCTCAACCTAATAAACACAACTTAAACTAATCTGTGGGAGACGCCCTGATCTGTCAGGAAAACTCCCTTTCTCATAATTAGTTTAGATGTCTGTGTGTGTAACCGGAGGGGCACTGGTTTGAATACTGTCTGGCACACTGGGGAATAGCGCCTCGAGGTCTCAGCCTGTAACACAAAGGACTGTGAATACATAAAGCGTTAGTTTAAAAAATGTATGACACACAATATAAAATTTGCTGCCACAGTTGAAAAAAAATGCATTACAGAATAAGATAGGCTTCCTTAAAATGTACTAAAAGATTCAATGTTGTAATGCTGGCAGTGCTTTCAGATGTTATAGTTTTAAAAATACACATTTAGACTGAACCTACTGGGAACCGTTTTTATAGGTTTTCGTTAGAAGACTGCATTCCAGAACTTGTAACACCCTTACAAGAAACTCTCAAAAGAACAACTTTGTCATCGTGAAGCCTCGGATGATGATATTCGTTAGAGCTGATACTGGCTCCCAAACAGCCTTCAGATTTTCTAAGTGATCAGTTGCACACATTTACATTCCTTTCACGTGGCAGGGCACCCAGGAGAGAATGTGTGCGGCTTAAATCACTTCACTTAAACTCCACCAGACACATGCAACAGGCACTGTGCCCTGCGCCAGAAGGAACCATGATGACACAGGCCCAGGTGTATAATATATTCACCCCGGACAGGGGATATTTTCAAGGGGGGTTATAGCGTGGAACACCCCCAAATAATCTCTCAGCCGGGAGACGGCCCACCAGTGACTGTCTGTCTGCTACAGATGTTAATTACTTTCATGTCACATCTGGAGAGTCAGTGCGTCCTAGGGGAGAAGCACAGACAGCAGGGCTTTAAGTGGGTCAGATAAAAACCGACTTTGAAACGGGTTCATAGAGGGCCCTATATTTATGGAACCTTTGCAGCCAAAACCCTGATCGATTTCTCTAGAATGAGTGTAAAACCCTTAATGTGCAGTACTCCTATCACGGATGCAGTCCTTATTTAGGTTTCACGTGTTGTAGTTCATCTTGTATTCTCATTTTGCAAGAATATTCGCCTTTTCCAGATGGTGTGTTTCTGACGTTTCATGCAACATAGTGTTCTTGTATAGAGCCTAGTGTGAAACGAGTCGCATTTAGGTATCTGGGTAGATGGTTATGACGTGGCATGATTAAGAGCTTTGGCGCTGAGCTAAAGCCAGTGCTGTTTTCAGACACACTGTCAGTGTGTCATAAAGGTATTCAGACTGCATGCACATCCAGTCCTTGGCCTCTCTAACGGGTACTGCATTTTGTAGAACTACTGAGGTACTACTTTACCTACTACAAAATGGAATTTGTAAACGGGGCCCAATGTTTCCACACAACAGAACATTGCTTGATGTCCATTTCTATGTGGCCTCTCGTGGTGAGCTCGGTATTCATAGCTGTGGACAGTGGGGGGTGGGAGCTCCTGGAATAATGCTGGGGTTGGGCTGGTCAGGGGAGGGAGTGGCCTATCAGTTTCCCCAATAGGGCGACACACTTCCGAAATACAAAGTGACAAATAGGTTCTTTCTTGTGTAACTTTTTTGACAATTTCAGAGACGTACTTTGCGCCCATAGTGCAAGGAGGGGGCTAGCGAGCGGGAACCCAGTGAACTCACCCTCTTGGGCGCTATGTCCACCTCTTTCTTATCTTGTTGGGGAGTTCTCCCAGTAAATGCATGAACTTAAGACAGAACAGGTCAGAAACAGAGCGAGGCATTCCCTGCTCACCGTTTCTGTCTTGTTCTGTTTAAAGTGCATGCAATAACTGGGAGAGATTGCGAGTTGTGTGTTTGAATTGTAGACACATCGCACGTAGAACAACAGGGGCTCAGGTCGGCGCTGAGCCAGGGTAGACAATCATGGGAGGAACACTCTTGTCCTAAGACGCGAGAATGAGGAGAAATAGAAGGGCTTAATAAAGCCACCTGCGCTCCCGAGGCTTGGAGGTAGTGCTTTGGGTAACACAAGTGCATTTTAGGAAGGGGGCGCGGTATTAAACAGGCATTTGCAATGCAATAGGACTCGCATTTACGCGAGACCTATTGCACTACAAACGGGAGTGCGGGCGGGCAGGGGGGCGGGAAGGCACGAACAACGGGAGTGTGGGGAGGGGGGCAAGAAGGCACGGACTGCGGGATGGGGGGGGAGAAGGCACGGGCAGTAAGAGAACCTTATTAAAGAAAATAGTGCTCACAATCTAAATAACACAAACCGTGCAACACTCGAAGTAAAGGGGCCAGTAGCCTAGCCATGGAAGGATACAAATGACGACATGGCCATAATAAGGAGGGACTAACAAGCCTCATAATCAATCAGACAGCAGCATTTGCGAAAGACAATGACACGAGCCAATTAAAAACATGGGCGGAGAGTGGGCGGAGCTTCCACGGAGCTTCCACTCCATACTCCATTACTGCATGCCTCGCAAAGCGAGCAGCGCATGCGCGCTGCCGCTATAGGCTCGACCTAAAAATGGGTGTTTTACATCATGCCGCTAGTTCTTTGATGGGTAGCAAAGGCATTGTAGGCTGGACATCGCAGACATTGAGAACATTCTTTTGAATCCACTATTTGCGAGATCAGTAAAGAGGTCTACTCGGACTGTTCACCATCTGGTTGCTGTCAAGACCCCATCAGGGCAGCCATTTGGCAAGCAGGGGCTTACGGGCCACAACCGTGGTGGTCGGGGTCATTTCCCATTTCCCCCTGGTGACCTGGGGTCCGTTCTACTATGGCTCTGCAACTGAGCTAAGTACACCCCTTCCTCACTTGGCTCTCAGGGCAGTAAGGCTGAGCACTCAAAGAAGAAGTGGGGTCGGAGTGGAGAGGGACAAAGACTCAGAAGTCAACAGTTAAACAACGGATACAATTAGTCACTGTCCAGCTCAGCGCTTATCTTTATAAAAAGAAAAATACCGTCATGTCACAGCAAGGATTAAAACTGTACACACATTAGTGGCGTTTGATGATCCTATGTAAGGGATCGACCTAAGAGTCCCACTACCTCCAATGTCCTATTCATGGTTCCTTTTGTGACCCTGAAACCTATGTTAATGTGCTAATAAGGATAAGTTACTTACCTGTAATCCTAGTTCTCTTCCAGGGGTATACTCATCAAAGTCATAAGCACTGAATAGTCCCGCCCACGTGCGGGGACCCCGGAGCAATAGCCAATAATATGCATATATCTACATATATATACACATAAATACCCATATATATATAGATAATATGCATTATATACATATGCAGCCTGAAAACATGTTACTAGGCTCAAAAAACTGCAGCCATTACATTGTAAATCTTTTACCTTGAAAACATAGACATATAAGTCATAATATACTTATGATACATATAAAGAAAACTGCTTTGAGTTTGCTTTGAAAAACACAACCTTTATTTTCAAAGGTAAGATCATAGAGGCAGATTAGCCTAGAAAGGCTGCATAGAAAACAATTGAAAAATTGGCGCCGTGCCTTTAAGACCCCAGGAACCCCCAGGCTCCCATCATGCACCACAGGTGACAGTTAGGTCAGTTCTTTTGGACGGAGTATAACAGTATAATCACAGTATGGGTAACAGGTACATATATATGAGCATGGTATTCGTCCGGGGAGGAGGGAGGGTTGCTTATGACTTTGATGAGTATACCCCTGGAAGAGAACTAGGATTACAGGTAAGTAACTTATCCTTCTCTTCCAGGGGATACTCATCAATAGTCATAAGCACTGAATAGAGTAGCAAGCCCATCCCCTTACTCCTGCGGACGAATACCAGCATATCAAAACCATTTTACCAAAACATATATTACCCAAACAAATTTCTCAAGGATGCTTGACCAAACTGAGCATCCGCTTGAGTGTCAGAATCAAGGCAGTAATGGCGTGCGAAAGTATGGACCGAACGCCATGTGGCTGCTTTACAAATTTCTTGAATAGGTACATTCCTAATCATCGCTATTGTAGCAGCTTTTCCTCTTGTAGAATGCGCTCTCGGCTTGCCCGGGAGCTGCTTATGTGCCAGTTGATAAGATAACGTGATACATGATACTATCCATCTAGAAATGGACCTTTTAGAGGCAGGGAAACCAGTGTTCAACAGACCATAATTCACAAACAGTTGGTCAGACTTTCGTACACTTTTTGTTTTATCAAGATAGAACTTTAACACTCTTTTTAGGTCTAGAGAGTGTAGAGCTCTCTCAGCTGGAGTGACAGGGTTTGCAAAGAAAGTAGGAAGAGTAACTGACTGGTTGATGTGAAAATCCGAGATCACCTTAGGAAGGAACCTCGGGTGAGTACTTAACACCACTCTATTCGCGTGAAAAACGAGATAAGGCTCCGTAGAGCATAGGGCTTGTATCTCGCTTACCCTGCGGGCAGAAGTGATTGCCACGAGAAAAGCAGTCTTCCACTGAAAGATGCTGAAGGGAAGCTTTGTGAATGGGTTCAAATGGGGACCCATTAGTTTAGAGAGAACCACATTAAGCTCCCAGGGAGGAGATGGAGACCTAACGGGTGGATAGACCTTTTTAGACCCTCCAGGAAATCCTTAACAACTGGCATTTGAAAGAAAGAAATCTGATTGGGAGACTTTCTATATGCTGTTATCGCTGCCAGGTGAACCTTTATGGAGGAGTATTGCAAACCTGCTTTGGCCAAATACAATAAGTATGGTAACAGTACCTGTTCCTGACCTCGAATAGGATCAAGACCCTCCGCAGTACACCACATGTAAAAACGCTTCCACTTAAAAGCGTAAGACTTCCTCGTAGAAGGTCTTCTAGCCTCTTTCAAGATCTGCATGCAGTCTTGAGAGAGACCTAAATGTCCATATTGGATGAACTCAGGAGCCATGCTGCTAACCTCAGGGACGGCAGGTTGGGATGGAACACCTTGCCGCCCGCCTTGGTCAGCAGATCCGGATGACATGGCAACCTCCTGTGTGGTACTTTGGACAGATGAAGAAGGTCCTGGTACCACCACTGGCGAGGCCACTCTGGAGCAACCAGGATCATCTCTGTCTTGTAATTGTACAGTTTCCTGATCACCATGGGAATGAGGGGAATAGGTGGAAAGGCGTAGAGTAATGTCTCTGACCAGTCTATCAACAGAGCATTCCCCTTGGATCCTGGTTGCGGGTACCTGGAGGCGAAGACGCGGCATTTTGCGTTTTCTGCGTCCGCGAAGAGATCGATGTCCGGTGTTCCCCAGTGGTGAAAGATGTCTTGCGCCACTTCTTGTTTTAGCACCCAGTCGTGTGCTTCTGCGAAATGCCTGCTTAGGCTGTCTGCTTGGATGTGGAGGACACCTGGTAAGTGAATTGCAGAGATTTTCATGTCTCGAGCCAGAAGCCACTTCCAAATCGCCTGTGCTTCCAGCGACAGGGGTCTGGACCTGGTGCCCCCCTGCTTGTTCAGGTAGTACATCGTTGTTGTATTGTCCGTCTGAACAAGCAGAGCAGTCGATTTGATGGAAGGATAAAACTTCTTGAGAGCTAGATGCACCGCTCTGAGTTCCAGCATGTTTATGTGGTATAGCTGCTCTTTCTCTGACCACATTCCTTGGGTCTGTAGTGGCCCCATATGAGCGCCCCATCCCTGAAGGGACGCATCTGTCACCAGAGTCTGCTTGGGCAGTTCCTGTTGAAAAGGGACTCCTACGATGAGATGAGCCCGTCGCATCCACCATCTGATGGAGAGCGGGACAGACAGAGGTAGAGTTAAAAGTCCTCCCATCGATTGGAGATTTGGGACCACTGATCCTCTAGAGTCTGCTGTAGAGGTCTCATGTGAAGTCTGGCGTTTGGAACTAGAAAAATGCACGAGGCCATCGAACCCAGCAGAGATGAGATCTGCCTGGCCGTGGGCTGAGGTATCTTCAGGAGAGTTTGACACTTGTGGAGAATGGATGATAGTCTCTCCTCCGAAGGATACGCTCTTGCGTTTACTGCGTCCAAAGTTGCGCCCAGGTAATGTATCCTCTGTGTTGGATTGAGGATGGATTTTTGAAATTTACGTGTAGACCAAGCTGATGTAGTTGTTGAATGCAGTAAGAGAGGTGCTGCTGTAGAAGAGTTGGAGACGCACTCTTGAGAAGCCAATCGTCTAGGTAAGGATAGACGAAAATCTGTTTCTTCCTCAAGAAAGCAGCTACTACTGCCATGCACTTTGAGAATGTGCGAGGAGCAGACTTCAGACCGAAGGGCAGGACAGTGAACTGGAAGTGGTCTGACTGGATGCGAAACCTTAGAAACTTTCGATGCTTTGGAGAGATTGGGAAGTGGAAATAGGCATCTTGAAGATCTATGGAACACATCCAGTCCCCTTGATGTAGATGCGGGATTATTTGATGTAATGCCAGCATTCTGAACCTCTCTCTCAGAATGAACTTTTTGAGAAGCCTGAGATCTAGTATAGGCCTGAACTCCTTGTTTGGAGCTTTCTTTGGGACCAAAAATATCGGGAGTAGATTCCCTGTCGATGTTGATGCCATGGGACCTCCTCGATGGCCTCCTTTAGGAGTAGAGCGGACACCTCGTCTCTCAGAAGATTTATGCGATGGATGAAAGTCTTTTGAGGAGGAATAGAAGGTAGAGGGGACTTGAACCTGATGGAATACCCATTCCTTACAATATTTAGCACCCACTTGACTAGTGTGATTTTGGTCCACTCTTCCAGGTAGAAACGGACACTTCCCCCCACCGGAGTGGGTAACGGAGTTAGGGGAAGCAAGCACTCACTGCTTCTGTTGTTGCTTGGCAGCAGGTGTGGACTGTCTGGAGTTCCCTCCTCGTCCTCTACCAGGACGACGCTGGTAGGATTGTGATCTTCCTTGATTTTGCTGGGAGGACCACTGAGGGGTTTTGGCGCCGATCGTAAGGGCGGTAGCGTCGCCTGAAGTCCTTCTTCTCGAGCCCAACCGCCTTCACTGTATCCAGTTCGGTCTTCATCCTGGACATTTCGTCGTCAGCATGAGAGCCGAAGAGCAATGTGCCATTGAAGGGGAGATTGAGAATCCGATGTTGCGCCTCTGGCTTCAAACCCGTCAATCTCAGCCAGGCAGAGCGACGGGCACAAATCCCATGTGCATAACCATGGGCAGCGAGATCAGAGGCGTCAGCCGCTGCACTGATGACTTGGTTGGCCACCAAACCACCTTCATGCAGAATTTCCAGGAAATCCTGCTTGTCTTCTTTTGGGAGCTTCTCTGTGAAGCGTGAAAGAGTCCCACAAAGAGCGGTCATACCAACCCAGTAAGGCCGAGGCACTTGCTACCTTCATGTACGAGGCTGAGGTAGTGCACATTCTCTTGCCGACAGAATCCATGGCCTTACTGTCTCTATCTGGGGGTACCGCAGACGATGCTGCCCCCGTCTGATTCTTCCGTGCCGCTGAAACGATAACTGAGTCCGGTGGAGGGTCAGACCTCAGAAAGAAGGGTCCCCTCTCAGGAGCCTTCTACTTTTTAGTGATCCGAGACGGGGCCGCCCCCACCGATGCTGGAGTAAGGAATTTTTGTAGAGCAGGCTCTAGCAGGCCAGGCACTAGGGGAAGCAATGGTCTAGAGGAAGATCTTTGGTGTAGTGTTTCAAAGATGACTGATGTCTTGGTGGTGGAAACAGGCATTTCAATCTGAAGCTTCGCAGCTCCTCGACAGAGAACCTCATTGAAGGTCAGGATATCATCAATGGGTGATATTCTACTCGGAGGAGAGGAAGAAAGAGTAGGAGAGTAATCAGCCTTGGAGTCTGAAGACCACGAAGAAGATCTATGGCTTCTTTTTCTAGGAGAACGGTGTCGAGATCTGGATGCCCGACTCCTAGGAGAACGTGACGAGCGCCTTCTGAAAGGTGGGGACCTTTGTGGAGTGGCCTGTCGCTCATGTCTTGCAGATGAGTGTACTGACTGAATCATAGGCGATCTGGATCTTGTAGAGGAACGTGGCAGTCCTTAACTCTGCGGATCTTCCACTCCCTTATTTCCCCTAGCCATCTCGGGGAGATATTAGTTGGAGGGGTTGGTGACGGTCCTGGTGAGTTTTCAGGAGAGACTTGCACTATCTGAAGTCCTGGGGAGGAAGAAGCACTCCTTGACGTCACCACCTGGGCGTCCCGCGTCGAGCGGTCTCCCGACGTTGCCCTAGGTCTCTTTGCAGGAGGAGATCCGGGATTGGATTGTGATCTCCTCGATGTCGACCTTCTCGACGTCGACCTAGATCGCGATCTTCTTGATCTAGACCCAGAGGGTGTTTTCCGAGACCTCGACGTCGATATCCTCGACGGCGATCTCCTCGACGTCGACCTCCTTGGCGACGGATACGTCGACGTCATGCGTCTCGACGGCGACAGCATGTGTTTCACCGGCGTCGAAGCCCTCGGTGGTCGACTCGACGTCGATGCAATTCGCCCTCTCGACGCCGGTGGTGATCTCGACGTCGCCGTTGACCCTCTCGGCGGCGGGCTTCGACGTTGATGTGCCGACGTCGAGCCCCGGCCTCTTGACGTCGTAGGCGAGCCAGACTTGGACCGCCTAAGCGTTGGTGTCGACTTCGTCTTATGGGTCTTCTCACCTGAAATCAGATGTTTCTACGGCGAAGGACGTCTCGACGTCGATTTCGACGCCGACTCGGAGCACAAAGGTATTTTGGATGTCGATCTGTCCCTCGACGGCGCATGAGACTGATGTTTCCTTTTCTCACCTTTCTCTTTGCGCTCCAATCTTGGTTGAGAGGAGGGCTTCCTTGGAGGATGTTCTTCTCGCCCACTTGCTTCTTTTCTTCTCTCCTGCATGGAGTGCAGCTTAATCTTCTCCCTTTCCCTAACGGTTCTTCTTGAAAACTTGCTGCAGTGGTAACACTGGTCTGGCTTGTGAGATGAAGGTAAACAAGCAATACAGACCGAGTGAGGGTCTGACTTAGCCATCTTTTTCCACAGGCCGGGCACTTATTAAATAAGGCCGGCATTATGACAGGAAAAAATAGCCAAAAGTCAGAAAAAATAGTAGTATTAGATAGACAAGTACTAAAGACGTCGAGTGAAACTAAAAAGTTCACTTGAAAACCAGAAAAAAGTGATAAAAAATCACTAACTGGCGAGCTCAATGCTCCAGGATCCTCATAGAAGGAGCCGGAAAAAAGAACTGACCTAACTGTCACCTGTGGTGCATGATGGGAGCCTGGGGGTTCCTGGGGTCTTAAAGGCACGGCGCCAATTTTTCAATTGTTTTCTATGCAGCCTTTCTAGGCTAATCTGCCTCTATGATCTTACCTTTTTACCTTTGAAAATAAAGGTTGTGTTTTTCAAAGCAAACTCAAAGCAGTTTTCTTTATATGTATCATAAGTATATTATGACTTATATATCCTTATGTTTTCAAGGTAAAAGATTTACAATGTAATGGCGGCAGTTTTTTGAGCCTAGTAACATGTTTTCAGGCTGCATATGTATATAATGCACATTATCTATATATATATGGGTATTTATGTGTATATATATGTAGATATATGCATATTATTGGCTATGGCTCCGGGGTCCCCGCACGTCGGCGGGACTATTCAGTGCTTATGACTATTGATGAGTATCCCCTGGAAGAGAAAGAAATAAAAAAGTCACAACCAAAAACAAGCACCTGTGCAAGTTCAGGAAGTGACCATCATGTTAGACAACCCGTAGATTAGTTCATTGGATATCGAGCAAAAAAAGTTCACACTAGCAACATTAGTTCACTAACCTCAGGCTTATCTTTACTCTTCAAGATGCACTCGTTCAGTCTTTTAAATAAAAAAAATTGCTGCTTGTTTTATGCAGTTCACCACAGAAACAGTGTAGGGAGACTTGGTGACCTCTTATTTCTTGGTCGGTGCTGGTTGTGCTTCCTATAACAGTCGGCTTCTTCTGAGTGCTCAACACACCAGAAACACAGGTGGGCTTGTTCTCCTGCAGAGCCAGATACTCTCCTTTCCTCTCTGTGTAAGCAGGCAGTTAGGCTTCTAGGTGCTATGCAGAGTGCCAGCTTCTCCAACAATTAGCATAGACAACCTCACTAGTGTCAGTTGGCGACAATATTAAGTGGTGAGGCGAGCAAACTGGCACTGAGAGACACCCTCAATGCCTTTAGGCTCAGTGCCAAAGCTCTCCATCGTGGCTTGTTTTAAAGTGTTTATAACGAGCCACCACTGAGATCTCTGGAGTTTTGGCTTAAGGCAGTACAAGTTTCTCACAGTACCTATCAGTAGGCCAAAGAGGTGCCACTGCCGACTCGAGCAAAATTAAATTAAATGCTCGGCTCACATGCTATAAACAGTCCCTAAATTGCTGTCATGCATTACATTAACATTTTAAAGTTAAACTTTAAAATATTAATGTAAGGCATGTTAGCGCTTTAGTTACTGTTTATACGGTTTAAATATGTGAAATAAAAATAAAATATTTACTTACCTACTGCCTGCACGTCCTCCACTCCTGGTGTTCTTCTTCAGTCATCCGGGGCCCTAGAGCCAACCAATCCAGATGCTGCTCTCATGCTGTTAATCAGGATGAGAGAAGCGCCAGGATCGGTTGGAGCAGGCTGGCTGTGCGCTCTTTCAGGAACTGTGTGTATGTCCCTTCTCTCCACCCAGCTGTCTAAGACAGCTTTGGTTGGAGAGGTTTAAATTGCGCATGTCAGGCTGGCCGTCGCAAGAGAGCCGGCCAAAGTGACATACGCACTTTAAACTGCGTTCACCGGGGGCATGTCTAGGATGGCACCTGTACAGACGTGTCTCTACGGAGCTCCACCTCCGATATCACTAGTGGTGGTAGTCCTGTCAACCTTCAAGGCCCCTTAAAGTACAAGCATGAAGAGGAAGGCTCCCTCACAGTGTCGGGAAGCGAGACGGCGGCTTTGGCACCGGGATGGCCCTTCCCCCATTAAAGTTTGGGACCAGGCAGAAGGCGCAGCCACAGAAAACATGGCAGCCATGGTGCTGCATTGTGCCGCGGCGAGCTGTGCGGTATTCTCCCTCTTCACTGCCTGTCCCTCGCTCTACCCAAAGCTAGCCCACGTCCTGAACTGGCGGGGAGGAGGTGCCAACAGCGCCTCAGAATGTCTCCCATCCAGGCCCTGACGCATGCGATGGGGACGGAGTGAGGGGATTGGCCTTCTCCAGTACGGAGCCAGCGGATTTGGCCGGTGGAGTAGCAGGTCACATACAGGGACTACGGGGCTTATGTGAGGCAGCATGGATGGGGTAGGTGCAGAGCTTCTGCCCCGACTGCACTAATAACATGGATCGGCCCCCTTGCTGGTCTACAGACGGCCTAATAGCCTGCAGAAAGAGTGCTGCAGGCCCCATCAACTACCATGCACACTGAACTGGGCACTAAACAGAGGGCCATTGGAGACCCAACTGTACCCGATTCACCGCTCTAAGGAGTGCCCTGAGAATGGAGAAGCAGTGCGAGATGAACTGTACTTTCCGAGTCCTTTTTCTCCCTGACCGGGGCCTAGGGGGGTGCCCACTGGCCTCAGTTTCTGCTGCTGTGTCGCTTGAGCCCCACTTACAAGGACAGTATCACAGGAATCAGCGCTGACCTGGAACCACGCTGCGGACTATGCTCTGCCGGCTTGCTGGGGGCCTCTCCTGTGGTGGTCACTGGCAAACTGGTCCTAGCTGTGGGCTCTATTAGAAAGTCTGCTCATCGACCCCATCACCCCTTACATGGACACGAAGTGCTCTACGGGGGTATAACCCCCATCAGCTCCTGCGCACTGGGCGGAGGGCCCCTAACTTGCGCGCAATGTTTCAGACTCCTACGTCCCCCATTGCGTGCTCTACCTGCTACAATGGAGCCTGCAGAGGCAGGGGCTACCCTTCACAAGGTGTATGGACACTCACCCTCAGCAAGAGAACACGCACTACGTAGGTCCTCGAAGTGCTCCTGCGTGGTCTTTGGGTGCTAGTCAAAATCATCATGTCCTTGGGTTGCAATCACAGAAAAGACTTTACTATTAAAGATATGCTCACTAAGCCGCCTGCAAAGAAATCCGACCAGGCTGTGGATGCTTCGACTTGTCCATGATGCAACCCTCTCGACGGGTCCTCACGACGGTGATGCCCCAGTCACACGGGCATTCTTGGTGAGCCTTTTCGGGACAGTCCGAGAAGACATCGTGGCCCTTAAGTAGGATATGGCATCAGATGTCAAAGACATCACAAGGAGCATCGGCGAATTGGATCAGAGGGTTGACTCCTTGGGATGAGCCAGCGACACCCTTGAGGGGAACTTGAAGAACACCGCTGTGAGCTTCTTGCTGTACAGGACAAAACTGCTGACCTTAACTACCAGCTGGAAGATCTCGAAAATAGGTCAAGGCGGTCCAACATCCATATCAAAGGTGCCCCGCTGCATGCAGATTCAGGGAAGTTAGAAGATTATGTTCTCCACCTGTTCCACCAGGTGGCCCCGGCCCTTGCTGACCACAACATTATACGAGACCACACCCACATAGCTGGCTGACAGGCTCAATCTCCTGGACATCCACAGGACATACTTACCTGTCTCCACTACTACCGGCAGAAAGAGGTTGTCATGCTCTCTGTACGAGACAGGAACGCTATTGACTTTGAGAGCACAAAAGTGTGGCTATACCCGGACCTCTCTCCTATCACCTTGCCACACCGCAGCTACCTTCGCCCTCTCACAAGCCTCCTCCGAGATAAAGGGATCAGATATAAGTGGGGGCACCAGTTTCGAATCACCTTTGTATGGAACAACGAGACCTGAAGTGTCCGCACCAAGGGGGAGGCCCGGTCGCTGTTGGAGATGGACAAGTTTCAGGAGAAGACTCCACACAATCCCAGCAGAGGCATCCCATGTCCCCATCCACCAAGACACGTCGCACCCTCCGCTCAGCAAAAAAATATTTCCGCAAACCCTCTGCACTAGAGAGCTGTCAGGAGCAGGCTGCTCTTGTGAGTCAACTTCAGGGGTAAGACAGAGCTTCAAAGCCGGACAATGACTAAAGGGGGGTGGTCAACCCGCCGATGTCACCGCCCATGAACATCTACGCTGCAGCATTAGCTACCTTCCCTCTTCGGGCCTGGGGGGTCCCAGAGAATCTGCCCCCTTTTGTGTTCGCCTCCATCTTTAGCGGCAAAGCTCCCCTCCCACTCAAATCTGAGGATGGGCATGAGCAACCACTGACGACATGGACCCTCTGATTTTGGAACATCGCTGCATTCCTAGCCGGGGAACTCTTCAGTTGTACTGTTAATTGTTATCCACTGTTCTTGTTTCAACAACTCACATCTAGACACGTGCTAGGCAGGCACTACAACATAATCAGATCGCTAGAAGCTGCCAATATGGGACCCAGCTCAGTGCCACATCATTAGCTACACTCACCCCTATAACACATGGTTACAATCTTAAGCCTTAATGTTTGTGGCCTCAACGCTCCAGTGAAATAATTAGGGCTCCTCTCCTTACTTAGGGATTCTAAATGTAATGTCTACCTTATTCAAGAAACACACCTCCTAAGGGCAGACTGGAAACATTTGCATTCCCGATGGTTTGTCAACCAGTACTTTTCCTCTGGGTTGGGAAAGAAAGTGGGAGTAGCGGTGCTGCTGGCAACACATTTTCCGGGGAGGGTAACCCAGACACAAGCAGAGATACCAGGCAGACTCATTTCTCTCCGCATTGAAATGAAGGGCTATACATTTACACTTGCAAAGTTTTACAGCCCCAATGACCACCAAGAAGCCTTCCTTAAGGACGCGAAAGGGCAGGTGCTAGTCACTCCAGACACGGCTGTCCTTTTGGGGTGTGATTTTAATTTGGTCCCTGACGCAGCACTGGACAGGTTCTCCCGAAGGGCAGGACATTAGGGGGCGTTTTCCCCAGCGAGCCACAAAGGTTAGCAGAAGTGGGGCTAGTAGATGTTTGGCGGCAGCGCAATCCACTCACAAAAAGCTATAAAAAAAATTCAGCAGCACACCATATGTATGCTAGAAGAGATTTCTTCCTCACCTCCCCGCGCTTAACTGCTGCTAACAGGGCAGTGGATATTGGAGTGGCCGCACTCTTAGACCATTCGCCCATAACATTACATGCCACATCTTGCGCCTCAAGATCGCACATGGCGATCGCATATGGCGCCTTAACCATAAACTTCTTATGTATGGGGCCACTGTCACTGAAATAACAAATGTCATTCATGACTTCCTAGCCATTAATGATATTCCGGACACTCCCATTGCCCTGCAGTGGAATACATTAAAGGTGGTAATTCAAGGCCACTTTATAGCTATAGCGACTCGGATCAACAGGGCACTATTGGAGGGTGGAATAAAGGAATTGTAAGAAGCACATAAGCAAACAGGCTCCCTTAAAGTGCAAAGCTAAATAACAGCAGCCCGGAAATAACTCAAGGCCCTTGACATAGATAAAGCTGAATACGCGCTGCTGCGCACGAAGCCAAAATACTATACAGGGGGCAACAAAACCGGCCGACCGATAACACACAGGCTCCATGCTCAGGCCCTACGACAAAGAATACGGGAGATTGAAGAGACTCAGGGCAACAGGGTTGATAAAGATGAGCACATAGCCTAAGAGTTTGAACACTTCTACTCTACATTATACACAGCAGAAGCCCTGGACCTGGCGGACGCTTAGTTTTACCTGATGCGGGTCCCCATGGCTCAGATCCATCAAGACGAATCGTCAAAACTAGATAAAGACATCCAACCCACTGACTTACTTATAGCCATACAACGTCTGCAGCCAGGCAAAGCACGGCCACGACCACTATACCTCAGACTTCTACAAAATGTTTGCGCATACCCTGGCACCCATTCTCACCCGATTATATAATTCCTTTAGCACTACTGACACTCTCACTGACACGATGCAGCTGGCGACCATCACAGTCATCCCTAAACCTGGCAAGGACCCCACATACCGCTCCTCATACCACCCCATTTCGCTCCTAAATGTAGACGCCAAGATTTTTGCAAGGTATCTTGGCTGCCAGACTCGCTCCATATATGCAAAGTCTTGAGGACCCTGAATAAGCTGGGTTCATACCCGAAAGTGGCTGCAGCAACAATATTAAGCGCCTTTGCCATCTCCTTGACAAGACCCAGCGCTCTTGAATACTGGCCCTTTTATTATCTGTTGACGCAGAGAAGGCATTTGACCGTGTCCATCGGCCAAATCTTCAACTTGTGCTCGCTAAAATGGGCCTTGGTGCTGGATATGGTGCAGGTACACACGCCCTCGGGCAACGGTCAGAGACAATGGGCTGCAGTCGCGACCTTTTGATATCGCCTGGGGCACCCGCCAGGGCTATCCCTGTCCCCATTACGGGTAAGCAGGACTGCTGATATTGCTGGCATAAACTAGCACTATATGCTGATATGATAGCCCTTATGCAGCCTCTTACATCCTTGCCTCCAATGATGTGAGAGATGGAAGCCTTCGGACGAGCATCTGGCGTTAAAATCAACTTAAAAAAATCTTATGCCCTAAACCTTACAATCACCAAAGCTGATCAGGCCCAAATGGAACGTCTCTTTTCTTTTACTTGGGCCACATATGGTGTAGGATATTTGGGCCTGCAGATACTCCCAACTACAAGACGTACAGATGAAAGCAACTATGCCACGCTTCTTGCCACCGCCCAATCTGACCTCTCCTCATAGAAAGGATATACCCTCTCTTGGTTGGGGAAGACTACCGGTGATCAAAATGACCGTCGTACCCAAGATCTCTATCTTATGCAAACGCTACCATTGCTGCCTCCCTCCCCCGCATACTGTTGGCAAGATACAACATCTTAGAAAGCTCGCATAGCAAAAAAGCAGACTTACCTAGCCCCAATGGAAGGTGGAATCGGCATACTTCACATAGTGCAATACTATCAGGCGGGACAACTCTGCTACATGGTGGAATGGTCCATGCCTTGTACAGAGAAGCATTGGTGCTTTATAGATCAGGCCGTGGCTGGGATGCACATTTGGAAAATACCATGGTTGCCTAAACCCCACCGGCCCCTCTATATCTCCCCAGTAGTCTGAGCAACGAGGGCAGTCCAGGATAAAGTACAAGCCTTGTGCAAATTATCTACTTGCATTTCACCCCAAACAGCGATCATAGAAAATCCTGATTTCCCCCGGCATCACAGGGGCCATCCATTGTGCAATGACAGGCTGCCAATTGTAAAATGATAGGTGACTTCATTGATACAGAAGGGCTTATGGATTTCTCGCAAATCCAATCTAGCTATGGCCTTCCATCCAGTGCCCACTGGCAATATGTTGCCATTCTGCACTGGCTCCTGCAGTTGCATATTCGCCCCCAAGCTAGCCGCCTCCTGACGTCATTTGAAAAATGGCTTCTCACCCGTTTTTCTGATAGGCACATACTCTCCGACATGATGCCGGGAAGTAGAGTGCGAAAGTACCTTCATTACCAAAGAGTGGAGAAACATCTGGCATAGGGTCCGCACCTCGGCGAGTAGTGCTTCAGGCAAGGAAATGATGCTTAAAATTGCGCACTACTCGTACTATACACTGGCTAGGGTAGCTAAATGAAAGCAAGGAGGGGATGCGTCATGTGGGAGACACTGTGGACAAATTGGCACACTGACACACCTCCTTTGACACTGCCCCAAGATAGAGCAATTCTGAGCAGAGGTCTTAGCAGACGTCATTGAGATCTATGATGCGGATCTCCCCAGTTACATCCTCCTAGGGCTGCCAAATCCCCTAACATACCCACTGAAATCTATGAGGGGATGGACCATTACTCTGGCACTTGGCACTGCTAAACTAGTCCGTTTGGCCCGCTGGGGCACAGATTAAACACCAACACGATTGGATTGGCTACATAAGTTGTGGGATCTTCTGGGGATTGAGAAACTAACAGCAGCTGTGACTAACACACTGCTGCGCTTCGATAAAACCTGGGGCCTTTGTGTGCGATTCTTCTCTGATTAATTTAGGAAGCTAACTTGCCAAGCCTATCTACGAGTCCTTCGCCTCATGAGTTTAGAACAAGATACTCACGGATGTGTAGGGGAGAGACTTTAATATGCATATCCTTCCCCACTCGCGGAATGATTTACACCCCTTCCTGCTTTGAGTTGTAGAGAAATTCTGTTTTTCAAACCCTGTTCGTTTCCTCTCCTCCCCCCAGCTCCCCTTCCCTTTGCCTTCCCTATCTGTCATCTTTCCTTATCTGTTGCTGTTCTCCCCCTATTGTACCCCACCGGCCACTGGATGTAGGTGGGATAAAAGTTGTACTGTGTATACCTTTAAAAATCAATGAAACAGTTTTAAACTGTGTCAGCAGTCCTCCTTGCTGCCGATCTGCAGCAATGGCCCTGCCCCACAGCTTGGGCTGTCAGACGCAAAAAAATGGTAAACTCGGTTTATTACCATTTTATTTTTCACTTTTGCTGCTCCCGCAGTAGGGGCGGGGCGACGCTCCTCGCCCATATGGAAAAGCCGCCACTGCACCTCACAGTTCTGAAACTGGGTGTCATGTAGATACCAGCCCTGGTCTGACAGCAGCTCTTAGGGTACTGTGTGGAGCACTTCAATCCTTGATCAGTGATGCAGTGTGGAACTAAAACAAAGTAGGATGGTTTGGATTCCAGCTCTATATGCATTTTCCTGACAGAGGGTGTCTTGGATCTGGCTTGAGGTGGTTCCAATTCAAATGTCATTTTCTGTTGGCAAAGCAGACACAGCTTTTGGGCACAGTGAAGTGTGTAGACTCTGGTTGTGATGGGTCTCAGAATCAGGAACAGACAAGAGGGACAGGCCCTGCCAAAAACTTCTTCGCCCTTAACAAGAGAATCTGCTGACTCGCTTCCTCTTCTGCTACCATCCTCCATATGGTAGTGCTCTGGAAAAACTATACAATAAATTGTCTTGAGCACTCAAAAGTAGAACAAATTTAAACGTTCAACAAGGAGTCGTGATGTTTTTCTTATTTGATTCACAAATACTTCCTTGATTCCTTATTTCTTTTACAGCAGTTCAGGTACAGAAGTTATACACTCTAAACAGCAAACACGTGTTTAGTAGTCATAGCACATTCGCCTACGAATGATGCAGCAAAGTTGGTATTGTTAAATGTATTTTAGATGTACTCTCATAAGTGCATTTATCGCCTAAGTGGCATTGTGATAAACGTACGCTTTATTCACTTTCTGCGACATAAATACATTTAAAAAATGGGACTTTACTATACTAAATGGTGAGACCCCAAACGATCAGTAGGAATCTACAGCCAAATCATACTTATTAGCAACCGCAAAATAAAATGTGATTCAAATAGGCATTTACAAGGAAAGGGAAGTAAATGATTTATAATTCTGACTGCCTTTTCTAAATAGTGGTGGTGAAGTCGTTTGTGTAATATGTACAGCAGCACAAAATGAAGTATAACAGTAGCAGTACAAGCCTCAGGGGTGGGTTTTGAGACGTATGCTGATGGGGAGCGGGGGGGATTTACTTCCATTCTCCCTGTAGGCCCATGTGCCATACTGTTTGAGTATTGTCAATCTGGGAATTGCTTACTATGATTGTACTGTCAACTGCTTATATCTGAAGCTTGTTTATTGAGTTAATAAAAAGAATTTAAAAAAACAAAAACAGTAGCAGTACAAACACATCTAAGGGTTTAAAAACACATACATACCTCACTGTACGAAGAGTGAAAAGAGAAACATGCTCTATATGAACTTCCTCCAGTTCTGAAAAAGAGAACGGTAAACTTAATACAAGTATTTTTATGACTGCCTAAAAATATTTGGTAGCAAAGCTGGGACTTTCAAGTCACATTATTTGCTCAAATTGTCAGGGAAAGTACATTTTACAACACACGGAAACAGTCTGCGTCACAATTGCTACGAAAAAAACACCTGCAAGGCCGGAATACTGTATTTCAGTGTGTCAAAGAGTTAGGTGGTGTGCACTAGCCCAGTTACCTGATCTCATGCACCCACCCACCGGCAGTAAAGACCCAGTGGCAAAGGGAGAAGGCTGGCTGAGCTGCCTGTAAAGGACAGTTTTTGTTCTCACGTAGAGATTGTGCAATTAGGCAAGTGTCACACTCAGGGGCGGCTGGTGACATTTGAAAGTGGTGGGCGTAAATACTGTACTGTGGCGAGCGAGCGTAGCGAGCGAGCCGGAACCACCTACAGGGGGTTCGGGGGGGTTCTCCCCCCGAGAAAATTTTGAAAAAAGAGTGGGCAAATGGTGCATTTTCAAGCAAATTTGAGAAAGAGGTGGCTTGGCGAACACATCTCTGGGAGTAGCCAGACAAGTCTCTTTGCACTTGCACAGATACATCACTCTCCCTGCATTCACATAGGCACACTACTCACCCTGCACTCATAGACCCATTACTCACCCTTCCCTGACACATCACTAAGCCTGCATTCACCCATCCATATAACTCACCCTGGACTCACACAGGCACACTGCTCAACCTGCCTCACACAGACATCACTCGCCCTTCGCTGCACTGCACTCAAAGATGCACACTGTTTCATCAGAGAAATATATACCGAAAAAAAAAATCAGTGTGAAAGCTAATGAACACTTTACAAGTAGCTGCTGGTTGGTTTTTGGACATATGTGAATTCATTCATAGCATCGAAAACAACCTCCTCACAGAAATGAAAATCTAGTTAACATAGAGTCTGAAGGCCTGTACGTGGCCCAATGGCATCCCCAGGCATCACCACGACGAGAGAGAGTCCGACAACGCACATGCTCATAGCCAATGTATATTAAAAGGGGCCAATGTTACCAGACTAGCTCCACCACAGAGGCCCTTTCTGGCAGTGATGTCCAATGTTGGTCCATGAAGGTTGGAATGGATTCATATCAGATTTTATTATATACACATATGACAATCATGCATAAAGTTGATCTGTCAAACCTAAAAAAATCATGTAGGTAAATGACTCCCCTCCTTCCATCTGTGCTGCTGCCAGAGACAAACACCATGAAGTATCTAGATATCCAAGACATTTTAATAGCATTACTGTGCCACGTGTGTGCCTCTGAAAGTTCAAACTCAAGCAGCTGGCTAAATAAACAAAATGATCAAAGCTGCTGGAGGCCAAGCACTTTTTGTGGAAGCAGACAACTTCTTCCCAATTAAAACAGATACTCATGGCTTCCAACATGTGGGTGGAGCCAAAGCCCCTCTCCTGGTAATTACCACATAGTTGTCTTCTGGCAACAACTGCGCTTTCAAACCATACCATAACCAGTATTTTGAAAAAAATCTGAAATGGATATATCCAAGACATTATCGAATAGCTATTCCAAGAATCCTGAAAATGTAATCCTGAAAATGTAATCCTGAAATGCATAAAACAAATCCAATTTAATGAATATAAATCTCATTTAATCCCTCGATTAATGCTAACTTTAAGCCTTAGCCCACGCCTCTGCCGAACCCTAAGATTAACACTCACTGTAAAACTAACCAAACTAACCATGGCCCTGTTCCCCAATCTTAATGTTCACCACAAGCCCGATCTTCAGTGTAAATACTGACCTTAGCCCTGAGTGTCTACTCTCAGTACTTCGCTTTGGTTATAAGACTAACACCAGCGATGAGAACAACAGAACAAATCTGCTTACATATATGTTAGCATTAAAAGCTGTTAAAAGTATGTTAAAATTGTTATCTAGTCGAGATAACAATTCTAAAAATATTTTTCTATTACATTTCCGCAATTTTTGTAAAAGGACTTAATATGTTTTTTCAGCTTAATATGTATCTAATTTCAGTTTTCTCTAAAATGTACATTTTCGGTGCTTGCATTTTTGGTATCAAGTCTGAGTAGCTCCTAATGTTTTATGATGGTCCAGGATGTCACTGTCATAAAATATCCTCTCATTGTGCAAGTACCTTTAAAATACAACAACTTTGTGTTTGAATACCCTCATGCCATTGGGTGGCTGCTCCAGCATTCAATCGTGAAATTCAGCAGTCCCAGGACGTGGAAGTCCAATAGATGTCAATCTTTCTTGTGATCCCATTACATAGCAGAGTTAAGCCAGGCCACTGAGCATCTGTGGACCACTCCTGTTTGTAAAATAATGCAGCTGAAATTACGAAAGATGCACCCGAAATTGTGAAATAGGGTTTGTTTTGTGCCCTCCGTAATAAAATGAGCATTTAGTGGAACAAAAGGAAGCAGACACTGGCAAAGACAAGATGCCTGGAATTGGCAAGCTAATTTAATGGTTATTTTTTTTTTTATTGTGAGCATATGCCGCAAAAAGAAAAAGAAAAAAACCAACATGCTGCCACCTAAATGTGATGGCCATATGTTTGCTATAATAAAATTAAATCTAAAAAAATATAACCGTTGATTATAATTTTAATCGACCAGTGCGGATGCTTCCTAACAGGCAGGTGTAATTTGTACAGATATACAAACCCTCTATAATTTTAATGCACGTAACATGAAAATAAGATTCATATGGGTAAGCTGCCTCTGCAGTACAGACCTCAACTGCAGTAATACTGTGTGATTTTTACCACTGGGTATATTGTAAGTTTGACAGTTTCTTTCATATCCAATATGTCCTGGTGGTGGCAGTTAAATTCTGCGCTTTTGTTGGTTTACCCCTAATGTGTTGGGTGATGTTCTGCCGATAAATTGAGTGACATGCAAGATATCTAACAGGATTAGCTGCATCACTTAGTGATGGTAGATTCAGCAGTGTTGTCACTATAGTTAGTGTTAGGACATCTGGAGAGATTGTCTGATAAAGGAACAGCAGCTGATTATCCTTCCTAAGTGTATGAGTCGCACTGCCACCCCTTTTTTTTTTTTAACTTATTACGTTGTCGCTTTTGATCGATTACAATGATTCTTCTGCCTCTTTACATGGAAATCGTGCATGAAACGCTTTTTGGGATTTTACGTTATAGATAAACATAGGACACCGTAGCTTAGTTTATGAAGGATAAAGGGGTTTTGTGTTTAGCTTTTCTGGTATTGAGCTGGCCTACTCTGGTATTTGCATTACTTTTTGATCGTACTTGCGTAACCAGATCAACGTCGACATCCACCCCATATACTGCTGAAATCACTACGACTCACACTGTAAATTACTGGTGTTGGGATGAGCAGTCGAAAGACCGCAACGCCGCACCCCAGTGAGTCTGGCGGTCGATGGACTGCCAGATTCGTAATAAGCCCCTCTCTCTGTTTAGTACCCAAGAAGAAAATGTTTTAGAAATTTTTACTGTTACTTATCTGTTGACTCTGTTAACTCATTCTCCGAGCTTGATTAAAACAGAAGTCCGATGCGAATTTAAAATTTGATTATTGCACTTATTGTGCTTCCACTCTGGGTTTTTGCCTGCACAAATTCCTTTAGATGTTATCGCAATGAATGTGCATGACAAAAACACTGCACAATGTGGAATACCTGCAGTAATAATGGTCGTTATCAGCGCTTTGGATATTATTTTCTATTTTCAATTGACAAACTCTGCATCGGGTGCTAAACTTCCAGGGTGAGAAATCTCTACTGCTTGGTAATAGTGCTTGCCCTGGTGTTTTTTAACACCTAATAGAATAACGGAACTCAGATTTCCTGAACTGGTTTAGTTGAAATAAATTAAAAGTAAGTTAGTGCCACAAGAACTTCGTTTCTTATGAAAATGCCAAAATATACCATTTTCCAAATTACAATTTTTAAATTTACAAAATATAAAAAGATTTCCCACAATGACCACATTTTATACTGATAAAAAAGCTAACTTCCACACCCTTATTCCACACTGCTCACTCCAGTTATTTTATCTCTTCCTTGATTAAGAATTTTATTAGGTAAGACAGGAACTTTATTATGAAAACATGTTAAGCCAGATTCACACAGCAATATGTGCTTGTAAATAAGGTTTGTTGCTGCTAGGCATTTGGGCAGGGTTCTGCAAATTCTACCAAAATCCTTTCACTCTGAGATAGACCAGTCCATCTGTTTCACTGCAATATGAAGCTTTGTGCAAAAGCAAGGACTGCTTTGCAACCTGGTGCTTTGAATTAAGCACTGACAACAAGCCAGGGCTACTGACTTTGTCAATGGTTGTAAAGTGCATAAAATAACTAAGGAACAACTCTGACTGCGTTGTATATAATATTGACAATGCTTCTGTCCTTGTGGGCGAGGTTATGGCTTTAAGGATGGAGCTGCTGCTGACTTTCGAGCGAAGAAAGCAGGTTCGAGCCCCACGTAGGCTCTACATCCTGTGATTCAAAACATTGATATGTCCTTGTGTAATGTAACTCGTGCTCATGTTTGCTCCGAGTTTGCGCTACATAATACTGAAAGACAAGTCTCTTTGAAATTACTTCAAAATCAGTGACGGGTGGTACTATTGCAGAGTTAAGGTTTTTTTTCCTCCACCCTGAAGGTAAAAATAGAGAGCGGATAGGGACCCGTATGGTATTGGCACCTGTTATTAAGAACTGCCGGTGCTGAGCACCGGCCCAGTTAAAGCCCTGCTACCGACTCACCAGTGCCTTTGCGGGACCGATGCCGAGGTAAGTGACTCAGAGGCGAAGCACAATGATTATTTGCGGCGATATTCATTTCTGTACTGCGACATCCTGCACTGCAAGGGCAGCAGCGCCCTTTATCTTTCCGGAGATTAAATGAACACCCTCTTCTTGGAGTCCACCATGTTCCCAGCACCCCCTTCCTCTTGTTTTTCTCTTTGGAGCGCAAGGCGGCCATCAGTCCCGTAACCTGGAGAATGTAAGACTGGAGGGTGCCTCTTAATGATTTGTAGAGGATAGTCTAGCAAATATAAAACCATGTACTCCTGCGTAATTGTGCATCGTAATCTGCGTATAATTATGCAGCAACAGGAGGGGTGCGAAGTGAAAGGCCCAAGGCTTGGTTGAGGAGTTAACACAAGCCATGAAACTCGTGCGGAGGGGGGATGCGTGGGGGAGGGAGTCTCGGATCAAGAAGTATTGTGAGTAAACAAGTTGTGGGAGAAACAGAGACATGCTATTGAACACGAACAAACAAACAGATTACTGCCAGTCGCTGCTCGCGCGCGGGGGGGGGCGTGGGGGGTGCCGGGGGATTTTTTTAACTAAAAAAGAAAATCCTACCTAAGCTGAGCAGGTCCGCCGTCCGCGCCGCCTCGGGTCCGACTCCGCTTGCGCATAGCCCCTCTCAGCCAATCCTGCGCGCTGCTGGCAGCGCCAGGATTGGCTTAGGGCACGGTTGCCTCTCGCCCGCCTGCCCATTAGGAGACCGAGGTTTGAGCCTTTGCTCAACCTCGCTCTCCTAATGGGCATGCGCATAGCTAGTGCACACACAAGTGCGCATGACTGGGCACGGCGCGAAAATTCGGTGCCCTTACCCACTCATGCGCACTTGTGCTGCAGTGCTGCCTGCTGCCCCTGGTCCCTCTGACAATCATGTCAGTCAACAGACGCAGGACCGCCCACCCCCTTCCAGACTCTGAAGGGGGTGGGCGGTCCGGACGTCATGCTGACTGACATGATTATCAGTTTCCTCGAGCGTCTTTGAACTTAAGTAAACTGATTCAGTTTACTTAGGTTCAAAGACGCCGAGGGAGCTGCGGGCGGGGGGGCTACGCCCCAACGCCCCAATGGACGCACCGCCCCTGGCTCACACTTGCTATTCTATGACTCCTTATGAGCCAACTCTGTCACTACCACGAAATACAAATACAATAAATAATTGGACACAAAATGTTATTTTTAAGAATTTTTTGAGGAGTCAAACAGTTAAAGGAAGTAGGCATTACATAGGGAAGATGTGGAACAGTTTAACACATTAACAACTGATATTTTCAACCCTAATCACTTGTTTTTCCACTGTTTTATCACTACTTAATTACTCGTTTTCCCACTGTAATAGCTGCTTTCTTTACCCGCTCGTTTTTCCCGCATTGACACCACTTCTCGCTCCTGCTTCCAGCCTCTCACTAATCCCGCTCAGCGCCCCTCCCAGGATCTGCTTAAAGGAGGCTGAAACGGAGACGTGCCAAAGGCAAGCCTGTCTGCGCCTGGACCGTGCCCAGCGCCAGGAACACTGGCTCTCCCGCCACCCACAGCTACACCAGAACAGAGTTGATAGCCGTGAACCCCGGACCTTGAATCCACAACTGCAGCCATGCCTTTCCAAGCTCAAAGGTAGGACCGTTCTCCTGACGCCACAATCTATTCTCCTGTGACTCCAGAGCACGCCCACTAAGACCGGGCCAGGAAAACTCCACTGCCTCCTGCTCAGCGCTCAATTGCTCTGCATACACGCCACCGAGATCTGGGCCACCATCACCTCCCTCACCCCTGACATCGTCTTTCTCGCCGAGACCTGGCTCAACCCGACAACCATGCCCGACATTGCCACGGCACGCCCAACAGCTATAAGATAGCACACCGGGATCGCATCAGCAGACACTGAGGTGGAATAGCCATGAATCACAAAGAATCCATCCACAGCTATCACAGACGACACCACTCCGATCATGGAACACCTCAACTTCCAACTCAAAACAGATGGCAAAACAACCATCAGTGGCACTCTCGCCTACAGACCTCCAGGACCGCGCCCTGGCTTCTGCGACGCCATCCCCAACTTCATTGCCCCACTGGCCACCAACACCGAGAACTTCCTCAGAAACCTCAATTTTCACCTCGACGACCCAGACGACGCCAACACAGCCAACCTCCTGGAAAGCATGAACAAACTTGGCCTCACCCAAAGAGTCACCGACCCCACTCAAGGCCGGACACACGCTCTACCCCGTTTTCACAGCCAACAGAGTCAGGTACAGCCATGTCACCGAGCTCACCTGAACCGACCACTCAATCGTTCACTTCACCATCACAGCAGCCCCCACCACTGCCACCAAGCCGCACAGCACCACACACAGGAGCTGGAACAAAATATCCAAAAGCCAATGGACCAACACCCTCAACACCTCCCATTCCGACACCACTACCGACCTTGAAGAGGCTGTCAAAAACTTCAGCACCTAGATCGCAGACTGCGCTGACAGAATCGCCCCCATCAAGCCCACCAAACTGAGGAGACCAACCAAACATACCAGTTTGTATACTGCGGAACTGAGAACCACGAAACGCATCTGCAAGCGACTAGAAAGGAATTGGTGCACTAGCAAGGAGCCAACTGACCGCGCCACCCTCAAGACAGCACTCAAACACTACCACCAACTCCTGAAAGAGATAAAAAAGAACGCCCTGACTGACTGCCTCAAAGCCAGCTCTAACCACACCAAAGTACTCCTCAGCATCGTCAAGGAGTTCGCCAACCCCTGAGCAACCGAATACATCATCATCCCTTCCCAAGATCTCTGTGACACCGTGGCAGACTTCTTCCATGACAAAATCTCCACCATCTACAAACACCTTGACCCCCAACCCTCCGCCGCCAGCATCATCAGCCTCCTCATCAACACCGATGCCTACCCCAACCACTGGATCGCCGCGTGGGACCACCTCACAGCGCAGAGCACCACAGCCATCATGCACTCTGTGCACTCAAGAGCACCCAGGGACCCCCGTCTCCACCACATGTTCAACCTTTGAAACAAGGCTATCAGCAACAAGTTCACCACCATCTTCAATACAGCAATCACACCAGCCACCTTCCCAAATGAATGGAAACATGCTGAAGTCAAATCCCTCCTCAAGAAACCGTCCGCAGACCCAAACGAACTCAAGAACTACCGGCCTATCTCCCTACTCCCTTTTCCTGCCAAGGTCCTAGAAAAGGCCATTAACTGCCAACTCATGGACTACCTGGAGAACAACGATCTTCAGGACCCATCCCTATCTGGATTCCGCTCAAACCACAGCACGGAAACTGCTCTAATCACAGCCACCGACGAAATCCGGACTCTCCTAGACCAAGGAGAAAAGGTCTCCCTGATCCTCTTTGATCTCTCAGCAGCTTTCGAGATCGTATTGTATTGTATTGTATATGACATTTATAAAGCGCAACAAACACCCTACGGGTACCCTGGCGCTAAAAGTACATGTATACAGACCAACGTCAAGCAAGAAAGGACAGAACCTAAAGAAAACATTGCTCAAAAGGAAGACAGGAACGCTATCTGGGGAACAACCACGTTTTGATCCTTTTCCTGAACAAAGACAGGGTACTGCATTGTCTGATTTCAATTGGGGGTGTGTTCCAGAGCTTTGCAGCAGCAACACTAAAGGACCTTCCTCCCGATCTGACCTTGTTGAACCTGGGTATCTTTGCCAAGTAAGCAGAAGAGGAACGGAGGGTCCGGGTAGGAGTATACCAGACCAATTTCTTCTGCAACGGTCTAGGACCGAGTCCATGTAACACCCTAAACCCCATACAAAGGGATTTAAAATAGATTCTTTGCTGCACAGGGAGTCAATGTAGCTCCGATAGGCACATTGAAGCAGAAGAACTTCGTGGTCTAGACAAGGCCAATTTCGCAGCCGTATTCTGGACACGCTGCAGTCTCTGTATCAAATACTTTGGGGACTCCAACAGCAGAGCATTGCAATAGTCAAGTCTACTTAGGATGGCGCCTTGAACAACCAAGGCTCTAGCCGAAATTGGGAGCAACGGAAGAATCTTTCTCAGAGCCCTAATGAGGCCAAAACAGCACCCCACCAACTTGTTCACTTGCGTCTCCAGAGATAGGTTGGCATTGAACATAACTCCCAAATTTCGCACCGTCTTAGATGGCGCCAAAGTAGTAGATGGGCCAAGGGGCCAGAAGTTGTGAGGAAGAGGCCGATGGACCTTCCCAACTGCGCAGTGTACAATTTCGGTCTTGTCCGAATTGAATTGCAAAGAGTTATTACGTAGCCACTGCGCAGTATCATGCATACATGCATGAAAATCCTCCAGGGCATTGGGTGACGTTTCATCAAGAGATATAATAATCTGAGTGTCATCAGCATAATTCACCAATTTTACATTATGAGCCCGAATGATATTAATCAGTGGGCTCAAGTAGATGTTAAATAAAATTGGGCTGATGGCGGATCCTTGTGGAACTCCATGACAGATATTAATAAAGGCTGACTGGAAAGGGGGAAGGGCCACTGCCTGACACCTGCCAGATAAGTAGGATCGAAACCAGTCCAGGGCAGTGCCCACTACTCCCACCTCCTCTAAACGTGTTTGCAAAATGTCATGGTTGACCGTGTCGAAAGCGGCAGACAGGTCAAGCAAAATAAGTATTGCTGATTGTCCCCTGTCTGCCAACAGACGCAAATCATCCAACACGGTCACCAAGGCTGACTCTGTTCCATGTTCTGGACGGAAGCCGAATTGTACATCTGCCAGACAGTTGTTACGCTCTAGAAAAACTGACAGAGATTTGCTAACCAAACGTTCAAGAATCTTCACTGGATAGGGGAGGAGAGAGATGGGCCGATAGGTTGGATCAAGAGTGGCCTTCTTCAAGAGTGGCATAACTACAGCCTGTTTCCAGCCAGCTCCACTAGATAATGATTGATTACATATCTGTCGGAGTCTGGGGAAAAGTTCTGAAGCAAATTCCTTCCAGATTTTTTGAGGAAGGGGATCCAAAGGAGAGCCCGAAGAAACACCCATAGCAAGCCTATAAAATTCCTCATCCGAAGGGAACTCGAAATGGTCCAAAAAACTCTGTTTATCGGTCCCTTCACCAATCTGTGTTCATGCGCCAGGCACCCCTCCCGTATCGACAAACTGAATAACTGCCCCTGAAGTCACAGCCTCTGTCCCCCCAGAGAGGTTCTTTTGAGACCTGAGATGATCGTTCTAATTTTATCATTAAAAAAGTAGCCAAACTGTCACAAAGATCTTGAGTAGGCTGAACCTCATTTTGTGAGCACTGAGGATTAGTAAAGTCATCAATGATTTTAAAGATACATTTAGACTTATTCAGTGATTTCAAGATAAGCTCTGCAAAATATTCCTGCTTCGCAGCAAAAATTTCTTTCTTATAGAGAGAAATAGCCGCTTTCCAGGCGATCTTATCCTCATTCACGTAGTACTTTCTCCACTTCCTTTCTGCCTGTTTACATTTTAATTTCAGGGCTTTTAGTTTTTCGTTGAACCACCTAGCAGAAGGTCTACCCCTGTTTTTACAATTTTTAAAAGGGGCGATTTCATTGACAAATGAGGAAATGAGATTGCGAAAGTCCATATAATTCTCCTCCACTGTCCCACCACACCCTGATCAAGAGGCTCCATCAAATCGGGATCAAAGAGGACACCCTCAAACGGATTGCATCCTTCCTCACCGTAAGAACCCAGAGAGTTTACTTTCCACCTTACAACTCAGATCCCTAGAACATCATCTGCGGCGTCCCACAAGGGTCATCCCTCAGCCCCACCCTATTCACCATCTACAGGACCCCCCCGGCCAACATAGTCAGGACCCATGGACTCAACATCATATCATACGCAGGCGACCCCCAGTTTATCCTCTCTCTATCCACAGACCCATCTACCACGAGGGCCTACTTGCGCCTGTGCATGACCAGCGTCACCCACTGGATGCAAAACAACTGCCTTAAACTGAACACTGACAAAATGGAGGTACTAATCTTTGTAACAACACCTCCCTGTGGAACGACTCCTGGTGGCCTGTGGAACTGGGAGCCTCACCCACACCGACAGAGCACGCCCGGAACCTCAACATCATTCTGGACAGCAAACTTCCTATGAAAAACCAGATCAACACAGTATCCTCAGCCTGCCTCTACAGCCACTCTTGCAAGTGATGGCTCCAAACATGCCACTTCTCTGACGTATTGCATTGAGATATTGAGAGGAAAAGAAGATAAAATTATTGACAGCGTCATGGTAGATACTTATCGGCGCCTGTTTAATTTACGTCAGCAGGCTTCACCAGCCCAAATCCGTTTAGAGTTTGGCCTTCGAAGGCAGTGCATAAGTAGTCTTGGAGCATATTTGAAATTTTGTTATAAGTAAAATAATGATCTAAGATCTACGCTCAGTAGAATTGTGTGGGAGGCAATAAGTGACCCTAGAAATATCGCAGCACATGAGTATTTTAACTTGCCCCTATCCATTTTTAAGGTAGAGTAGCTTTGGGGTTTATCCCTTTCGCAAACTGCATTTAATACGAGTTATAAATGGAACAGGAAAAAAAGAATTCATGCATAATGGATAGAGAGGTGTTATCTAAAAGAGCCCATGCATGCATGGTTATTGGTTCATATGACCCCAAAACATTTCAGTCATATTTAGGAGGGTTGAATGGATTAACACCAAAATTAAAGCTGCTGCGCTTCCGACTTGGAGATTTGCAAATTTGTTTTAATTCACTATCTTGGAGGAGATTGTCTAAAGAGACATCATGTCGTCTTTGTAATTATTACAAGGAAGATATTTGTCATATTGTCTGCTGCTGCCCAGCACTAATGGAAGAGCGTAAAAGATTGTTGAGACAGTTTTTAATAGAAACACTATACAAACATGTCGGCAAGCTGTTATAGTCTGTCTCCAAGGGGAGGATTTGATATTTTGCTGAAATATATTAAAATTCATGTCTATTGCTGAGTCCAAACTAGCAAAGCGTGGGTTGTAATTGCTACTGCCAGTGGTACATGCAGTGTGTAGGAGGCCTATTCATATTGCGTTAAAAAAAATAGGCTAAAAGGAAAAATGGTGTGAATTGGTCCTAATATTGTGAGTATTAATGTTTTATTCTATACAATGAACTTTATTGAGATGTATGACTGATCATGTTAAATTAGGTTGTTCTCACTGCGATTATTATTTCGTTTTAAGATGAGAGAGGATTTTATCAGAGGCACGTTGCACTTTTCTGACTATTTAGCAAAATTGTCATTTAATTATAACAGTGTCAGTAGATACATTTTAGGTGTAATAACGCTAAGTTAGTGTATCAAGGCTTATGAACTGTAAGAACTGTAGATTGGAGCTCTTTTAATTAGTCTCGAGATGGGATAAGGTACTTAAATTATATTGATATTTGGGGGGTTGTAGTTGTGAATCAATATTATAGAACACTGGATTTAGACTAATCATCCCCTTTTGAGCCTTATGAAGTGAATCTTGGGGGTTTTTAACTGTCAGAAGTGGTTTTTATGATGTTATTTATTGATGATGTGTTATTTGGTGATTAAATTGTGTTACATTGTAAGTTTTTATTAAATGAACAATAAAATTTGTGTAAAAAATAAATGCAGTATCCTCAGCCTGCTTCCTCACCCTCTGCATGCTCCAGAAAATCTTTAATTGGCTCCCAGTCAGCACCAGACGCACCGTGACCCAAGCCCTCGTCACCAGCCGCCTGGGCTACGGCAACTCACTCTATGCAGGAATCACCTCACACCTAATGAAGAGACTACAGACCATACAGAACTCAGCGGCTAGACTCATCCTCGACCTCCCCAGGCAGACCCACATTAAGCCAAACCGTCCACAAGAGGTGCCAATTCAAGATGCTAACCCACGCATTCAAAGCTCTGCACAATCAAGGACCAGCATACATAAACCACCGCCTGAGCTTTCACCAATCCTCCATACACCTGTGCTTCGCCTCCCTCTCCCTTACCCATACCCCGCACCTGCCGAAGCAAGAGTGGTGGGCGCTCATTCTCCTAACTGGCCGCAAAAGCCTGGAACAGCCTCCCCTTCCACCTCCAGACCTCACCCTCCCTGCAGGAATTCAGAAAGGAACTCAAGACTTGGTTGTTCAACTGATTCCACCCTACCAACAGAACCCCCGGCGCTTGGACCCCCTGCGGGTGAATAGCAGCGCTATACAAATCCTGATTAATTGATTGCTAGATAATGTATGCCCGGAAGGCTGTAGGAAAGAGTCGGGTGGTTTGCCAGCAGACTGAACTAAAAATGTCAAAAACTGCCGATGTATTCTCATTGAATTTGTTGGGTTCTGTCTAGGACATATTTACTAATGGAACAAACTTTTCTGTGTTTATGAGGTCCTCTGGGGAATAGCTGTAATTAGCAAACTCATCTGTATCATCACTTATTGTGGCATGAATAATATATTGGATTGCAGATCTTCATTTCACTCGAGCAGGCGTCAATGCACATGTATTATTTGATATAGGATGGTGCTGGTTTGAAAAATAAGCAAGGCTGAACTAGGACAGAAAATAGGCCCAGGCACCAAAATAAATGTGCCCCATTAGGGAATTAGATAGCTAAAAAGTGACCCATGTTTGCAAGTTGGGGAAGTTTTGAACTTGTAAAGACACGCTTGTTGGGACGGAAAAGTCCTCTGCATGTTTGAAGCCGTGTACCCCTGCCCTCGGTGCCGAATTGTACAGTTGACTGGATCCCTAAAGCGGAGTTTTTGTCATAGGTGAACACAGATAATGTGTTTGCACCATGACATAGGCCTGTCTCAGAGATTGTGGTCTTGTTGGACCAGGAGAGGTGCCCAAAGCGCTGCCCTCATAGTGGTGGAAGGCTGCCGCCTTCACCAGGAGTTAAATAGCACAAGCACGATGGTGTCAGCATACCGTGTAGGGATCAGTATTAGGGAACAGAACCTTTTTACCTTGTGAGACTGCAGTGAGGCCTACAGGCCCACTCAGCTTTTTAAAGGTTACTCTGCTGTGAGCTGAACTCAACTCTTGGCCTACATCGGGAAAATGTATAATGCTGCACAGAGCAGGGGTGACTCTGAACTGGTTGTATGAATGCCTGGTAAGGGTACAGTACAGGGAAAGGGCAGTACTGTGCAGTATGTGTGTGGTTACTGTATGTACTGGGTGTATGAATGCCTGTAAGGAATACATGACACAAGAAATGTAGTGCTGTGCTGTGATTGTCCAATGACAGCATGTACTAGGTGTATGTGCTCTTGCATGAAGTGCAATACATGAAGAGTGAAGTGCTGTGCAGCGCTCACATAGTAAGTGTGTGGGTTGGTAAATAGCACACCCCGGTTAAATTTAAAAGAGCGTCAGTGCTGAACAGTGCGCACAGACTGAGTGTGTGTATGCTGAATGCATATGTACATGTAGGGGTACGAGTGCTAAATATTAAGTATGCCGTGAATGTACACTGAGTCGGAGGGCCTGCAATGGGCAATTACATGGAAGACTATGTTTCATTTTGGGAAGCCCAGGCCTGCCTGGTGAAGACATGAGGAGCTACATGGATCCACCCAATCAGAGTTGTGTATTGTTGCTTTCCTGTGAGCTGGGTGGGACACACACTATATGAAAAAGGAAGAGACTCCCTTTATACTTCAAAGGACTTCTCTTTGATCAAGTGATAGATCACAAGGAAGGGGCCTGGACACATCTCAGGAAGGGAGATGGGGCTGATAAGGGAATCATAAAGAGTACGCCTGGGAGTGTGAGATTAACCTTTAAAAGAAGCAGAACCCCAGCATGAAATGTCAAAGACTCAGACCCAAAATTACATTTTAGTATCTGGAACTGGACTATAAGAAGGGTAGGATGAGACCCCAAAATTTGTCATCTGCCAAGCAGCCAGACAGGCTATATGAGAAGGGGAAGCTCTGCAAGACTTCTGCCTGTCACCTGGACTGAGGGCAAAGGCCTGCCAGTTTCCCTGCTGGGTGAGGGGACATCACCCAGGACACCAAGGTCACCTCCCTGGACCCTGAAACACCAGTGCCTGCCTGCTTACCAAGACCAGTGTGCCCTGTGAAAAAGAGAAGGTCCAGTGGGAAGCCTTGGAAGAGGTTTCCCTGAGTGAGGTGTGAGACTGTGCACAGATTGGGTTGTTGCCCGTGTGCCGAGCAGTCTCTGTGACCCCTGTATGCCAGGAGAGGACTGCTGGAGACTGAGCTGAAAGTGAAGCACTATGCGGGCCTGGGTAAACCTGTACTGCCGCGCTGCGGTGACCCCGTATGCTAGAGGGGGCCACCAGTAAAGCTTACAACTGCTGAATCGCTGGGACCCGTGACCATCTCGGCATGGGCGTTTGCACCAAGAAAGTCGGCGCCCGTGTTTTACAAGTATGACAGCAACCCCGTTTGCCAGGAGGGGCTGCTGTTATCAATGTGCCTAAGTTTCGGGCTGTAGCCCGAAGGAGAGACTGAGGCTATTTTCCGCAGGGTGGACTCGCTCGATGAGGGAACTGCACCTGACAGACCTGAGGGCTGCCAAAGATACCAGGGACGACGGCTCCAGTTCGGAGCAAAGAAAGGAATTACTGCCCCTCCACCACTCTGGTTCGGGAGCTGGGAGGTGCTCCGAAAACTGAGAAGGAGTCTGGCAGCGCTGCTCAGGAGAGAGAAGCTGCGCTGTCGCATGGGCCGGGAGCAGCCCGACTTCTCTGAACTGAGAAGAACTCACAGATGCTCGCTTCAAGAGCACCCCCTGCTCAGCAGAACTCCTCCATGCTGCGAGAGTGGGTAAGACGTGAACTGGGCCAGTTGGAACGCTGTTAACAGTGCTACAGCACATAGACACTTTTGACTAAGATCCCGAAGAGTCAAAGGGTCACTCTTGAGTACGGCCTAATAGTGTGCAATCAGTGGATGTGGTCACCAGTGAATGGGGAATAACCCCGATTACGCGAAGGAGGTGGGACAGGGATTGGCCTGACTTCTAGAGCCCCGAAATCAAGAGGGATTGTGTTGTTGCTCATGAATGTCGTATATTTTTGCATGTGAAGAATTGGAAATAAAATATTTCTATTGTTTATATATTGACTGGACATTGATTTATTTTTCATACTGTAGTGCTAGAGGCACCCCTATGGTTTGGAACCATGTGATGACCTTTGACTACCGTGATTTTAAATGACTTTTGGTGTTTTAGATAATTTTTTCCTGCATGTGCCTTTCTTGCCTTGATGATTTCTTTCTTATCTCTTGTAGTTATAAAGTGGGCGCTGTCACAGAGTAGAACAGCTTGCCAAGAACAGAACGTGTGGGATGTGCATTTGAAAGCATGAGAGAGATGTGGAATGTACTTCTTGGTCTCAGAGTGCAGTGTTATAGGCAGTGGTGCACGAATGTGCATTATGTTGTACATTGGGAGATGAAGTGTGCAGTGCTATAGGCAGTGGTGCACAAATGTGCATTGTGTTGTACATTGGGAAGTATTATGAAGTTCTTACTATTGGCTTTGACATGCCCTCATGTCATCTTGAATTCTAACTCTGTCTTGCTTGAGCTTTTTGCGCGCACAGGCAGGCCCCCAGATTACTCAAGTTGTTTAGGTTATTCACGTTCAAGGTTGCTTTGTTTTTTGGAGATTGTTGAATGTACTGCCGGAGACTTTCGTAAGCTTTGTTAAGATAAAGGCTGGAACACATGAGAATGCAGAAGGAATGTGAGAACTCCTTTGCCTTTGGAATGCTTGCATGAAAAGTGGCCAATTCCAGTAAGTTTCCTTGGCGCAGAGGGAAGGCCTCTCGGAACCTTCTAGTGTGTTTTGAGATTATAAAGCTGAGGTTTGTTGACTTGGAAACCTGGATTTGAGCCTAAACGGTGGACGTATCTTCAGTGCAGGAATCTGGTTGCTGAGTCTCCTGACCCCGGCTGTGAATCCCCCAGTCTGGAGTGAGTCAGGATGAAGTTTGCACCAGGTGATGTGTTTTATTTTTGATTATTGCCATTGTGATGCGTGACTGTCTGTGTGCATATTCAGTTTCCAGTGGCTATAACAGTCGTAGTATTCTCTTTTATCTGGGAGTGCGAAGCAATACACATACTGTGTGATCTATGAGTTATGAGGTCATGTTCACTGACCAGTATCTACACTGCCCCCCAAGGGAGCCTTGACTGCTCGACCACAGGTACCACTGAGATTCAAGTGTAGAAGGGGTACTTGGCCCAGTTTCTCAGGATCCATAGTAGGTTGGGCCCTGGGACATCAGGAGCAAAAGGCCTCAACCACCATGGTTGGGCCCAGTAGCCCCTGTGTGCCCCGTGGCCCTCTGAAACAGATTCTGACAACGCAATATAATTGTTTGCAAGGCATAGAAGACTGCATGGATTTGTGCTTGCTGCATGCAATTTGTGTGGTAATATCAGGGAAATCAACAGTAAAAACCGTCCCACCAGACCATAAAACAGACCCACAGACTAACCTGTCAAACCACCCTATCTGGCAATTGCTCTATTTGGCCTGTCCGACCCTGAAAATAAGCTATAGTCTTGATAGGAGCCTCGCCGGATGTTTTTCATGGGGTCGGCTCAATGGACTGGTTCTGTCATCAACTCTGATAGTTAAGCATGCATTCATTTTAATTTTTGTGATTAAATCTCTGAAATACTTTTTTGCTCTTTCCCCTGAATGCAATGCTGTCAAAGCACTTTTTACAAGTGTGCAAATGTGCCTCTAGTGAATACCGTTTTAAAAAATGTGAAAGCATGGCTACTTTAGACATGTGAAAAGTGGTCAAGCACAAGAAAGTGTGCAGGGACAGTTTTTATTTGGGATTGATGCTGTTTCTTGGCAATGTTATGCATCTGAACAGGTCTTAAGTATGATGTGCATTATTCCTGAAAATTGGAGGCAAGAACCCCGTCTTTGACAGGTGACGGGACTCTTGACACTCGTATCCTGAAGATTGAAGACTCATCTAAGGAGCTAGCGCCAAAAATCAAGCAAGCCCCACGTAGAGTCAAGCCTTCCTGTCTTTGGTATACCGACACCCTTAAAGAAGGCAAGAAACAGAGTAATGCCCTAGAAAGACAATGGAGGAAATCTTATAGTCCTATCCACAAAGCCCAGTATAAGGCTGCTTTAAAAAAGTATTATCGGGAGGTCTGATTAGCAAAGAAAGCCTATCTGGGAGACAGAATTGTCATCAATCATCAGCTGAATGGTTTGCGCAGCTGGCACAATTCTTACATGATAAGATTAAGAACATCCATGACAGTCTCTTTTCTAGCAGATGGCCGAAGGTTGTCTGTCTACATAGTTTCAATGCAAGTTATCCCCTGAATTTCATAGGGTCTCTTTCTAAATTCGATCCCATCTCTCTGGAAGATTCTTTGATAACTATTCAAAGCCTCAAGTCGGGATCTCCGACGGACCCTTGCCTCCCTAACGTATTGGCACTGGGCGCCAGAGTGATTAACCCTTTAGCCAATATACTCTTGAATGAATCACTGTCATCAGCAGTGGTACCCCAGGCCTTGCAGCAGGCTAAGATCCTGCCTCTGTTGAAAAAAGCACAGGAAAACCCAGGGGAACTATCTAATTACAGACCCATTTCTTTGCTCCCAGCTCTATCAAAAGTTTTGGAAAAACATGTTAACTCTCTGCTCTCCCCTGGAAACCAACAATCTATTACACCCCAGTCAGCCTGGCTTCCGCCCATGTTTCAGTACTGAGACGGCGCTAGTGGAGGTGGTAGATTACATCAAGAGCATTTTAGTCTCTGGGGGCAAGGCATTGCTGAAAATGTTAGATCTTTCATTGGCCTTCAATACAGTTTCCGCTCTACTGGCTCGTCTCAAAGATATTGAAATTGGGGGTACAGCCTTCGACTGGCTGTCATCATTCCTTGAAGGATACGGGCAAGAGGTCTGGATTCCTCCTTTCTCAACGGAACTGCGTGGTTTGCAAGTTGGAGTACCGCAGGGCTTGGCTTTGAGCTCGACTTTATTTAACATCTACCTTACTCCTCTTGCGCTTCTTGCGGAGGCCTTGTGAGCAAAAATAATTTCATATACTGATGACACCCATGTTTTCATGGGACTGTAAGACAGGGTTCCCTGAAAATATTAGAACCTGCCTGGCAGCTCTTCCAGTGGCTAACTCTTCTTCAGCTCAAATGCAATGCAGAAAAAACAGCGATTTTAGTTTTCAGAACTAAGGCCCACGAACCAGGGCAATCTTTCTGGCCAGCAAGTATTCCCTTTCCAGGGTGCCAGGCAAACTCGGTAAAGAAATTAGGTATTAAAATTGATGAAGGCCTCACATTTTCAGCGCAGGTGACCACAGTAGTAGGATCCTGCTTCGGTCTACTACGTATCTTAAGAAAGTTTAATTTTTTGTCTTTCTCAGCCAGGAAACAGGTGATACAGGCGTTGGTGTCATCTAGGCTGGATTATGGCAATGCTTTGTATCTGGGCCTGCCTGACTACCTTATTAACAAACTGCAGGTGGTCCAAAATGTGGCAGCATGTACTCTCCTCGGTTTGCCTCTGAGAGCACACGTGTCACCACATCTGGTTCCCTATAAAAAAGAGAATCTTATTTAAGACTCTTGTCTTGGTTCATTAAGCCCTTATTCGGACAGGCACAGAATATTTCAGGGCACGCATCAATTTTTATGCTCACTCCAGATGCCTGCGGTCAGCGAAAGCCTTCTTAGTCAAAACGCTTGAGATTAGGCGCACTAGAACCGACGGTAGATCCTGATCCTTTTCCTTAGGTCCATCAGCTTGGAACAAACTTCCCTCTGAGATTCGTAGCATTACAGATATGGCTCAATTCAGGAAAAGATTGAAGACTTAGTTGTTTAACCAAGCCTAAATTGATTACGCCTTCTAGGTGTTGGCAGAGGTGCAGGGCGCCAGGACACTCCATGGAGTAACAGTGCGCTTTACAAATGCCCGTTCATTCATTCATTCCCTGGTCCTGTTTACAGAAGAGGGTGAAATACATGCTCTGTTTCTTTCTGTAGTTAGGGGGTAAATATTTGCACTGGTCCTACATGCACAAGTGGATTATGGGTGTGATAACTCTGGTTAAGTGTGCAAAGGGGTATAAGGATAAGTTACTTACCTGTAATCCTAGTTCTCTTGCAGGGGTAAACTCATCAAAGTCATAAGCACTGAATAGTCCTGCCCATGTGCGGGGACCCCAGAGCACATATCAAATATATTATATATATATGTATGCTTAAACACTTAAAATTACAAAGTACTCTAAAACATATACATCGATATATATATATATATATATATATATATATCGATTCAAAACCCATTGCGTCGAAAGTTAAAACTGGAAAATTAAAATAGTATTTATAGTGTCAATAAAATCAGCATTATATTGCCAGAACAGGGGGCGTGGTTTCGCGCGGCAGCGTGATGGCCGCGTTTTAAGACAGTTCCGGACCCTCCGACTTAAACCCATTGATCCGCTACAATTATCCGCGTCCCGAGGGTGGGACCGCCAGCTAAAGCAACTGGGACCCTGCCGACCCGCTTTCCGGCCCGGCCGCACTCGGGCTGACGAGGCGCTGCCTGCCGCGGTCTGGGGCCTTCCCGCACCCTGAGGCGGCGTCCTTGGGTGATTTCTGGAGCCGCGGTGGCCGCGCCGAGGTGAGGGCGCGCCGCTAATTTGCATCGCGGCTTGCGGCCCGGTCCGCGGCGGCGGACTCTCTCCCTCCCGAGAGTTAGAGGTGCTGAAGTCCTGCGAGGGTGAGTCCGTCTGCCCCGGGGGGGGAGCGCCGATGCAACTCGTGCCGCCCTGCACCTCCATACTCGGCCCCCCCTCCTCCAAAAAGGTGGCGCTTGCAGTTGGAGGCATTTGATCCTGGGGGGGGGGGGGGCAGGCGCCCAGCTCTACCAGGCAGTTGTGTGACCGGACCCTGTGGGACTGGAGGGGGGAGGTCTCGTCCCTGATCTGCGGTGCCTCCGGCTCCTTGGGGGTGAGGGACTCACTGCCGGCGTGGGGCCCGGTCCCCGTTTGAACTTGGCAATACATCCTGTGAAGGGGTGTGCAGGGGCCATTGAGGCAGAAAGAGATACTGAGCTGCCTGGATCTCCTTGATACGGACACGATGTCGGGCAACAAGGGCCCTAAGATGACGCAGCAAAGCAAGCTGGACAAATATACCTGTCCAAAGGGCCCTGTCCCGGAGCGCCCCTCCCGAGGGGGATCTGCTGGTGGACCTGAGAGTGAAACCCCTGAACTCCCCTAAGGGACGTTATGGAGGCTATCGCGGGGGTGCGAACCTTCATGGAGCAACGCACCGATGCCATCACAGTGGAAATGACTCTGATCAGGGCGGACCCAACCAAAACGCACGAAAAGGTCAAGCAGCTGGAAGTAACCGCAAAAAGTCGTTTCGCAACTCCAAAACGAAGTTCATGCCCTCCACACCTTTAAGAAATTTGCCGAAGACAAACTGGATGACTATGAGGGGTGTTCTCGGAGGAACAACGTTCGCATCCTAGGTGTACCGGAGAAGTCGGAGGGGCAGACTCCAGACCTGTTTGTTGAGGACCTCGTGCTCAATCACCTCAACCCGAAGGGCCTTTCGAAGTTCTTTGTAGTTGAGAGGGCCCACAGGGTTCCGGGGGGGCGCCCGGGACCCCCCTCGTCCAATTTTGGCAAGACTCCTGAACTTCAGAGACCCGGATGTGATATTGCAGAGTGCCAGAAGCTCGCCGCCTCTCAAGTATGAGAACTCCACTGTTACCTTTTTCCCGGATTTTACGCAGGCCGTGCAGAAGCAGCGGCGGTCGTTTTTGGCCGTCAAAAAGACTCTGAGAGACAGAGGGTTGAAGTACGCTATGCTCTTCCCCGCCCGACTGCGGGTTGAGGCGAGTGGAAAGGTCTGGTTCTTTGAACATCCGGAGGCGGCGGCGGACTGGTTGGAGGGCTGGAGAGATGCCGGGGAACACAGCCCATGCTGATTCTTGAACTGACTGGCGCCACTCGCCATGGTGGTCCTTGTGTTGATTGGGCCCGCCCTGGGGTTTCTGTGCACGCTGATTACTTAGGCCCCGGGACCCGCCGGCGGCGCTTCCGTACGGAACTGTGCATGCAGGGCCCGATGACTCCTTATTCTTGGCTGTTAAATCCTGGCGGTCACCCCTTTGTGGACAAGTTTTTCGTTTTTTGTTTTTCTACCCTCCTTTGGGGGGTGGGTGGAGGGTCGGGGGGTGGGAGCTTTCTTCCTTGCACTTAACTACTGTTGGTAATTTTTGGGGCGACAGGCACTCTGCACAGTTTGTTCATTGGGCTGGATAATGCCCGGGGTGCAGGGGGGCAGGGAGGGGGGTGTTGGGTTGGGGGTAATGGGTTGTTAATTGCTGTTTCATCGGCATCAATGCTCAATATGGCTTTGGGAGACGACCTTCCACATGATACACTATCATGGGTACGCACTGGGACAAAAGCTTCACCTTAATAAGTTGGAATGTGAATGGGCTGGGGGACAAGGTAAAACGCACTATTGTCCTGCAATACTTAAGGCGACACTCCCCAGATGTAGTCTTCCTCCAGGAATCACATCTTATCGGTAATATGTGTAAAGCCCTAAACAGATGGGGCTACAGGCTCCTGGTCCACTCGGGCTTCACCTCTGGGTCTAGGGGAGTGGGAATCATGGCTAAAAACTCCTTCCCCTTTTCGGTTCAGTCTTCGCGATCGGATGAACGTGGGAGGTATGTCGCAATCTTGGGACAATGGGAGGGTAGGGCGCTAACACTAGTGTCGGTGTATGTCCCGCCTGGACTACAAAGTCAAACATTTGCGGATCTGGGCACTCAGCTCCTTTCCCTCCCGGAAGGCCTGCTGCTGGTGGGAGGCGACTTTAATGCTGTGGCTTCCGGTACACTTGATCGCCAACCCCCCCGTGAGATGGGCCCCTCAAGTAGTTGGCTCCCAGGCTTCTTGGAGGCGTTCGGCCTCTCTGACGCTTGGAGGGCGTTTCACCCCGGGGACCTGCAATACACCTTTTTCTCAGGCGCTCACCGTAGCTCCTCCCGCATCGATTATCTGCTCCTGCCCGCCTCTCAACTCATGCACATGCATAAGGTTCGTCACCTAGCGCGCGGCATATCCGATCACTCCCCTGTGTGGGCTAGGCTGGTCCTAGGGGACCAGCGGATTGACATGGTGGCGCCCATCAACCCCTGGTACTTGCGGAACCCCACTGTTCGCAAAGACCTTCTGAGAGCGATTGACTGTTACTTTCAGGAGAATCTTGGCTCCGTTGACTTCCCCCCAAACAGTCTGGGAAGCGTTCAAAGCGGTTATTAGAGGGACAGCCCTCTCTCTTATAGCGGGAGTTAGGAAGGAAAATTCCAAAGAGCTTGAGGCGATCGAAAGGGAGATCCTCCGATTAGGGGCGGACGGTGGGAGGGGGGACGCCCCAGACACATTGCACCTTTTGCAACTGAAGACAGATGACTATAAAGCCATTGTCACAGACCGGGCCAAAACCTGGGGGAAGGAGAGAGACAGTAGGGTGTATGAATGGGGCGACAAAGCGGGGAAACTAATCGCCTGGTTGGATAAGAAGGAAAGGGCCAATAGGCTTTTCCTGAACTGACGGCTGAATCGGGTGCAAAGATCACAGATCCCGTTCACATTGCCGGTGAGTTCGTTGCACACTTTAGAACCATATATCAGACACAGTCGTCCCTCCTTGAAATGGACTCTGCTGACCTCCTCCGTGACATCCAACTCCCAGTCCTCTCCGAGGAAGACAAAAGTTTTTTAGACAGCGACATTACCAACGACGAGATTGCACAGGCAATCAGAAATCTCCGACCGGGAAAGGCGATGGGCCCCAACGGGTTACCCATCGAGCTCTATAAACTGCGTCCTGACAAACTTGCCCCGCATCTCAGGGCTATGTTCGAGGAGAGTAGAACCGAGGGGGGAGTTGCCGCCTGACCAACGACTGGCGTCAATAGTAGTCATCCCTAAGGAGGGGAAACCTAGAGATAGGTGTGCTTCTTATCGACCCATCTCCCTGCTTAATGCAGAACCGAAAATCCTCGCCAAACTTTTGGCCACTTGCCTGTCGCGAGTGATTAGTGCCTTGGTACACCCGGACCAATCAGGCTTTATGCCCCAGCGTAATACTGCCCTGAATCTGCGACGAGTGCATGGAGTGATAGGACGGACTGATACCATCCAATAGGACGCTGTGATCTTGTCTTTAGATGCCTCCATGGCGTTTGACACTGTCGAATGGCCCTACCTCTTTGCCGTCCTTCTCAAGTTGGGGTTTGGACCGCAATTTATATCATGGGTCAGACTCCTCTATTCCGCACCTATGGCGCAAGTGATAGTTAACAACAAACGGTCCGATCCCTTTACTCTCAGTCGAGGTACCAGACAGGGGTGCCCGTTGTCGCCCCTGCTCTTCGCCCTATCCTTGGAGCCTCTCGCTGCCTGGATCCGGCGCGACCCAGTCATACGTGGACTGCGGTGGTCGGCGGAGTGGGAGGATCGCATCTCGCTTTATGCGGATGACATTCTCCTTTATTTGACCTCCCCCAAGAACTCTATCATACGTGTTTTAGACATCTTCATATCCTTCGGCAGGTTTTCAGGCTACTCTATTAACTGGAATAAATCCCTTCTTTACACTCTGAGTGGCGGGGCTCCAGCTCTCCCTAGAGACTGTCCAATACAGGTGGTAGCGGATGGGTTTCACTACCTGGGAATCTTTGTCACCGCAGATCCCAAGCTCCGATACGAAAAGAATCTGCTCCCGCCCCTACAGCGACTGCGTCGTGATGTTGCCAACTGGAGAACACTCCCTCTCTCACTGCTCGGCCGAGCCGCTCTTTTTAAAATGATGTCCCTGCCCCGCTTCCTCTATGCCCTACAAAACTATCCCGTCCCTGTTCCGACGCGGTACTTTAAAGAAATCGAAGATCTTCAGCGGCAGTTGTTATGGGATGGGAGACCCAGGATAGCGCTTAACAAACTAGTCCTCAACTGGTACGACGGTGGTATCAGCCTCCCCGACATAAAGAAATACTATTGGGCAGCCCACCTTGCTGCCATCAACCAAGGCACGTACCGCGCACCGGGAGATCCGGGCTATGCCATGGACAGGTGGCTGCTGCCGGGCGGAACATATAACAGAGCCCTCTATGCGAACCCCAAGAAACTCTCCTTAACTGGGCCCACCATGCACGCGGTCCAGGTCTGGCATACGGTAAACAAAAGCTTAGGTTGGGACCGCAAACTGACGCTGGCTACCCCCCTATGGGATTCAGAGCCGCTTGGTAGTTTACACTCCTCCAAGGGTTTCGACAAGTGGGACCTCATCGGTATCTCTCTGATTGGTGATCTCTGGGTGAAGGCTGACATGCTCAGCTTTGGCCAGTTACTACAGCAGTACGAGCTTGCAGACACTGAGTACTTCCGCTACCTACAGGTCCGACATGCACTAACCACGGCCTTAAAGAGGGGCTCCCCACTCCCCTCCCCCCCATTAGAAGACAGGTTGTTGGACGGGCTGCTTCCTCGGAAAGCCGTCTCACTAACCTACAAAAAACTAGTCAATAACACACCTGACCCCCTAGATAAACTGCATGAGGCATGGGAGAGGGACGGCCTACTGCTTGACGAAGGGGAGTGGAGAGAGGCGGTGGCCTCCCCTCGAGAGGTCGCGATCTCTGCACGTCTTCGTCTGGTGCAATTGAAAATTCTTCACAGAACCTACATCACCGGCTCCCAGCTGGTCCGCATGGGACGAGGGGGGGGGTGCGGATTGCAGACGACAGTGTGGGCAAGTCGCCACCTTCATGCATATTCTCTGGGAATGTGAGCAGATTCAAAGATATTGGAGGGGGATACATGTGGTCATGAGAGAGGTCCTTCACAAAGATGTTCACCCAGAGGCCAAGAGATGTCTGCTTAATGTGTGGGAACCCACCGACTTGACGGGGGCGGAGAAATTATGGGTCACTCTGGGAGCCACTGTCGCAAAGAGAGATATTGCTCAGCTATGGGGGGGGACCTCACCTCCTACTCTTGCCTTGTGGAAACAAAATCTTGATTGGTGCATGTTCAGGGAAAAAACTGTCTACGTGGCAAGAGGCTGTCCCCAAAAATGGTCCCGTGTATGGGCTAAATGGAATACCTACAGGGGAGATATCTGTGTCGCACCGACGGCTCTTACCGACGACGAGCCTTTGTCCCCTTAATAATTTTCTCGACCCAAGTGTTGTCTCAATGTAATTGCCTAGACTCCCAAATGAAATGCCATATTAATTAATACCTTGTTTTCTACTCATGTGAAATGCCGATTGTTTGTTTTATGTTATAAAATCAATAAAAAGATAATAATAAAAAAAAATTGCCAGAACACTTCATAAAAACGTGAAACAATGTATATAGCGATGATTGAGACATATTGCTTTAGACTTTAGCAACAAAGATTGAGTCCCATACTTTATGGGCCCTTGTGCACACAACGCATTTGTGCAAAATTAGCACTATTTGAGTGTAGCAGCAAAGAATCAGACCCTATCAAATTCAGGTCTGAGTGTAAAACAAAGCAGTTGTGCAAAATTCGCTCATTAAGTGCATAGTGCATTTGCTTTTTCATTTGCATGCTATTGTTGTTTATCATTACAATTCCGCCCCAAATGAGCTAACTTTAAGCCACATTATGTCTACTTTCCAATCACATTAATATAGTATTAATATGTATTAAACCATATATAGACTAACCATGAAAGTAGGAGTAGTTCCTCGTAAGCAAAGGGATCACAAGGTGGTGAAGTCACAAGGCTGGCCAACATCGTCGCAAGGGGACCAGAAGATCAGATCTTCTGGTCCCCTTGCTTCATCATTGGGCGCTCCTCGTCTGGCCGGCGCTGCAATGCCTGATGGGCCTGGGGGCTCCTTGTCGGAGATCTTTTGATTCGAATACGCCGTTTAGGTGAATGCATGTGAGGGGACAGTGCTGATGTGTTTCTGGTGAAAAGTGAAATGTGTCTAAAATAGACTCCGGTACCCCAAAGCAGTTCTTTATGGAGTAGGGGTACGAGGACTAAATAAAAACAGTGGTGCTATCCTTCAGTCACAATGTACCCAAACAGCTATCAATAAAGTGAGGTCGACATGTTTCATGCCTTAGTCAACCAAAAGGCCAGTCAGCATTTCATCGGGACCAAAAAACAACAGTAGAATATTGCTCCATGAGGGGCAGGTGACCCCTTTTCTAGTAAAGGGTGGCCACTCAATAAGTTCAATACTGCACCTGGATGGTTGCAGAACAAGGATTCCACCCCAAGGTGAGCAGGAAATAGCCCCTTAGGCAAGGTGGAAGGTCTCGGTGAAACTACGGGACACTTGGCAGGGTCGGGGATTTTGCCGCACGACCTACCTTCCTCGAATTGCCTGTAAACATTTAGCATTTCTGTTACATAGGACATGCACACCTTATACTTCAGAACATAGCCTTTAATTAAAAGGAAAAAGGAAGGAATAGAAGGCATTGTAAGCCAATAGGCAGCATTGCAAAACCACAACAGAGCAAACTGGTGCTGTGCCTTTAAGACCTCCAAGACCACCCTAATCCCATCATGCCCCACAGGTGAAAGTTAGGTCAGGTCTTTTTTCATAGCACAGAATAGAATTTAAAGGTAATAAGCCAATCATGGCTGCTACATCACGTATTCGTCTGAAGAGGAGGGGGGTTGCTTATGACTTTGATGAGTATACACCTGGAAGAGAACTAGGATTACAGATAAGTAACTTATCCTTCTCTTCCAGGGGATACTCATCAATAGTCATAAGCACTGAATAGAATAGCAAGCCCATCCCTTACGTCTGCGGATGAATACCAAAGCAGCTAATAGTAGCTATGGGCGTATTACCCAAAGAGATTCCTTAACAAGGCCTGCCCCACCGGGGCATCTGCCCGAGTGTCTGAATCCAAGCAATAATGGCGAGTGAAGGTGTACACAGATCGCCATACGGCAGCCTTGCAGATCTCAGCAATGGGTACAGAAGGGCAGTAGTGGCGGCCTTACCCCTTATAGAATGAGCCCTCGGCCTACCAGGAAGGTGCTTGTTGGCTAACTGATAAGCAAGGGATATGCAAGAAACTATCCATCTCAAGACAGTTTGTTTGGAAGAAGGTAAACCAGTGTGCATGGGACCATAATATATAAACAAACGGACGGACTGCCTTATTTCTTTGGTCTTGACAAAGTAAAGCTTGAGAACCCTTCTAAGATCTAGGGAACGTAAAGCCCTTTCTGGAGGTGTGGAAGGGTTTGGAAAAAAAGAAGGTAGAGTAATAGTCTGATTGATGTGGAAGTCAGAAATGACCTTTGGTAAAAAAACTAGGATGAGTTCTCATAACCACCCTGTTTGAATGAAAATAAGGTTCTTTTGGACAAAGAGCCTGGATTTCACGGACTCTGAGTGTACTAAAAAGCGGTCTTCTAAGTAAGGTGTTGTAGGGACGCTTTGTTTATGGGCACAAAGGGAGGACCCATAAATTTGGAGAGGAGAACACATTAAGCTCCCAGGAAGGAGAGGGTGACCTTACAGGAGGGTAGACCTTCTTTAAACCTTCGAGGAAGTCCTTAACTAAAGGCATTTGGAAAAAAGAAACCCATGTGGGTGACTTTCGGTAGGCTGTAAGACCCCCAGGTGCACTTTTATAGATGCAAACTTAAGACCAGATTTGGCTAAATATAACAAATAAGGCAGGATCACCTGTTCTTGACCTAGAATAGGGTTATGACCATTGTTGATGCACCATAAGTAGAAACACTTCCACTTGAAAGCGTAAGACTTCCTTGCAGAAGGCATCCTAGATTCTCTCAAAATGTCCATACAGTCTTGGAAAAAGACCTAGGTGTCCATATTACAGGAATTCAGGAGCCATGCCATCAAGCTCAGAGAGGGAAGGTTGGGGTGGAAGACTTTACCTTGGCGAGGAGATCCGGTCTGCATGGCAACCTCCTGTGTGGGATTTTGGATGGGTGAATAAGGTCCAGATACCACCATTGGTGAGGCCACTCTGGTGCGATGAGAATCATCCTGTTCTTGGCTCTGTAGAACTTTTTCATGACCATAGGGATGAGAGATAATGGAAGAAAAGCATACAGTAATGTCTCTAACCAGCTAATCAACAGACCATTCCCTCTGGATCATTGTTTAGGAAATCTGGACGTGAAGACGCAGCATTTTGCGCTTGCTCCATCTGCAAAGAGGTCGTTTTCTGGTATTACCCATTGTTGGAAAATGTCCTGAGCAACTTCGTCGTTTAACACCCAGTCGTGAGCTTCGGCGAAGTTGCGACTGAGGGAGTCTGCGTGCATGTTGAGTGTGCTTTGAAGACAGGGGTGGCTGGTGACATTTGAAACTGGTGGGGCGTAAAATAATTGTCGTACAGCACTGTTGCAAGCGAGTGTTGAGAGCGAGCCCGAACAACCTATGGGTTTGGGTTCTCCCCCCGAGAAAGTTTTGAAAAAAGAGTGGACAAATGGTGCATTTTCAAGCAAATTTGAGAAATTAAAATAATAATAATACATTTTGGAAACCTTGAAGGCAGGGCATGAAAAAAATAACAAATCAATGACAATTCAGCACAATAAATAACCTAACACATGAAGTCAAGTTGGAATAAAGTAATTAGAAGTAGCAATGAGAAGTAGACCTTAAAACATGTAAAATGAATTACTGCATGGGTTTTAGTGAAACGTAAGGTGTAATATGACTTTCTCAAGTAAATGTGCTGGAGATTAGACTCCCAAAAGAGTTGATCTCTTATTTAAATAAGTGCATCGCACACATACTTTGAGATGAGGAGGCATAGTTTAATTCCATCATTTTTCCCCGTGCCGAAGGGTTAATTATTTTTGCATTTTCTAGCATGCCAGAGATGCTACATGAGCTAACAAAGAGTTCACTCAACTTCTACGGTATTCCCGCCGGGGAATCATTCACAAGGAATAATTCATTAGTTGACTGACTGAAAATATTTGTAAAGCGCACTACTGCCGAGGCGTCTTGGCGCTGGGTGATGTGCAACAACAGTGGCCAACAAGTTCAGGGTTGGGAAAAGAGCCATGTTTTAATTTCCCTCCTGAAGACAGATCTGTTTGGCAGGAATCTCAGGTGTGTGGGCAGAGAATTCCAAAGCTTGGATGCTAGAAAAGAAAAGCGTTTACCTCCACACCTTACTCTCTTAATCTTTGGAAGTTGTACTAGACCAAGGGAGGCTGATCTTAAAGATCGTGAAGGTACATATCGAGAAAACAAGGTTTGCACATCCTTGGATCCTCCACCAAACGGGTCTTAAAATCAACACGTCGCCGTACTGGGAGCCAGTGAAGTTGTTTTATACTGGTCGATGTAGGGTGGTGTTTAGGTAGATTGAGCAGTAATCTAGCTGCCGCGTTCTGAATTGACTGTAGTTTGGAGAATTGAGCAGCATTTGCTCCTAGGTAGAGAGCATTACAATAGTCAATTCTGGATAGAATCGTGGCTACTACCACTGTTTTCCTCAAGGAAAGCGGAATAAAAGGAAGAATCTTCCTCAGGCCTTTCAGCAAAAAGAAGCAAGCTGATGAGACTTGGTTGGTCTGGGGAGCCCAGGAAAGATCTTTGTCTACCAGAAGACCAAGGTTCCTGGCTTTTTTGACCGGAGCCGGACAGGTACCGGCTGCATTTGGCCACCATAATTGGTTCCAGACCGAGATTTTCTGACCAAACTCAATCACATCGGTTTTATCTACGTTAAGCTTTAAGAAATTGGCATTCATCCAGGTCATCAGAGCAGAGATACAATTGCAGAATTGGGCTGCCATAGCATCCACTGGCTGTGTTACCGACACTATAAGTTGACATTTTTTCATCCGCTCCTGTCAGAGGTAAATCCCAGGAAAGAGACTGTCTCGTCTCACCACGATGGCCCTGCTCCTCTTCAGAGATTCAGTGATGAAGCCGGGCTCATAGCAGCAGCTATGGCCTCAGTGACAAAGCAAAGTTTAACCAGATGATTTTTTTAAAAAGAGGAGACATTTCTCATTAATATTGATTTGCAAGATTAAAGTTACAAGTGCTCTCGCTGCCTATCCCCGATACACCATGCAGTATGATTAAAGGGAGGGACGACTTAGCGGACATGTTCAAAATTATTTACTTGAAGGTCCTCAATCATCATGAGCTGTAGCCTCTATTGTTTCTATCTGTTTCTTCCACTGTCACTGTCTGTCTCGTTATTCCAATACCTTTCTCTACCATCTCACTACCTGTCTCATCATCACATAATCAGTCTCCTCCATCTCCACTCTCTGTTCCAACATCAATACCTGTCTGTTCCATTACCACTTCAGGACTTTTTCTGTCATCACTATTTGCCTCATTTTCCCTATCTTTTCCAACACCACTATCTTTTTTGGCTCTACCTGACTCTTCCACCATCACTTCCTCTCTCCTCCACAATCATTGCATGTTTCTTCCTCAAATACTTGCTGCCTCTTCCACCACCACTTCTTTGGCATTGCAGGTCTCTTCCAAAATCACTGGCTAGCTCTTCCAACTTGGCGTTGTATCTTTTCCACCTCTGCTACTATTTTCACCATCCCTCTAAAGAGTTTTCTTTTTTGAATTGGTATGTCACAGTGTGTCACCTCATGCAATATGTGACTTCAGCGAGCCCCAAAGATAAATTAATTGCCAATGAAGTCTGATTTTGGGTTTAAAGAGTTACTAAAATATTGAACCCTACCACCTGCCTTCAAAATGGCTACTTATGCACGTTCTGGCTTTATTGGTTGGAGACCAGGGGTATCATGTGGAGTCCATACTATGGGATCAGTGCTTGCTGTGCTTAATTTGTGCCAGTGGTTGCAGGTGGTGGGCGCTGGCTTTATTTGTGGGGACTGCAACTTATTTTTCATCAACAGGCTTAGCCCAGAGCAAGGGTGATAAAGTCAGAAAAGGGAGAAAGACGGAAGTAAAGCAAGGTAAGAAAACAAGGGGATAAAGCAGGGATGCAAAAGAACCCACGAGTGAGTTAAACAGACAGGAAGTACTGGGTGGTGGAAGGGAGAGATATTAGGTGGAATCAAGAATAGGCAGCATTTGTAGTGGGCAACCCCAGCATGTGGGAGAGCTGGCAGCAGGTTTCTACAGGAACTTTTATTTGTTTGTTTGTTTTTGCAGTTTTATATAGCGCGAACTCGACCAGAAGGTATCAGGGCGCTTTACATGATCAACAATTGAATTACAGACGGACACATTCATTTTGAGATTAAGTGAGTTGTCCAGAATCACAGGAGACTCCGGCCAGACTCAACCTGGATCCCCAGCTTCTAAGCCGGCTGCTCTCGCCGTTAAGCCACATCCTCTCTCTGGTCCCGTGCACTTATCTTTTTACAGATCTAGGCCCTAGGGTGTGAGTGGAGAGGGTCGAATACTTTCTCCATTTGTGAACCAGAGATGTGGGTTGGCATTCTTTACTTAAACCTATGTAGGTAGGCTGATAGTTTGACTCTTAAGCTGCCAACTAATAAAATATAGCTCGGGGGAGTGGAGGAGGGACTGTGGAGAGCATAGCAGCAAATGTAACAGAGGAACCAGGAAAGCGGAAATGGTCAGACAAGACTGGTGGAGTGAGCGATGAGGATGGAGTAAGCCCTGCAGTGCCTGCACTCGGGCCATTCTGCCTGAACCCCCAAGAAAACCCAGTCTTTGGTATTTAGCATGCATTTACGACTGTCAGCCAACACTATAGTTATAAACTGACTGGGGTTTATTCACATTTGTTAACACACGCCCCTAAGACACAAGGCAGACCAGAGAAAGATGCCCCCTCCTCACCATTCACCTGAAGGAAGAGCTGTGAAAGAGAGAAGGGCTCGAGCTCCCGCTAATCTCAAATACTAGTCCGGGTACAGAGCTCAACAGAAGGATGAGCTATTTAAGACTCATTTACTTATGCCTGTTTTTTGTTAATCGCGAACCAGGCCAATTGATACGTCATGTCTAATTAAATCAAGCAGTCACAGAATCCCGGAGAACCAAAGCACTAAGACTGTATTTGCCGCCAGCTGCTTTCTCTCCACGAAGTCACCCTTCCTCACACCACCCTTGACTAGTACCGCCATCGCCAAACAGGGACGGGCAAAAAATAACACCAGTACAAAGTAGCTGACAGTTTAGAACTGCGATATTTACATTCTTTACCAAAATATTTTCGGATGCTCTTTTTTTAAACCATCCCTTAAAGCAACATTTTCAGACAGTCCACAGACCTGCCCACACAAGACAGGACGTGCAGCTCTACCGGAAATTCCACCGCTCCCACCCAGGAGTTTTATGCATATTTACAAGAATCCCCAGGCGAGCAGGGGAGTGCAAAACATAACAGGAAAGGAGAGAGAGCTGCAGAGGACATCACCCGCATGAGCTTTGCTTCAGGCAAATAACACTTGAATGATTGACTCGAATGTAAGAAATGAACAAAATACCTCCGCTTTGAAATGAAAAGGTCGCGGCTGGTATGACGGAGGGGTGGGGGGTGGAAACGGGGTTGTCGCGCACGGGGGAGGCAGGAGGGGTTTAATTAAAATAAAATAAAACTCACCTGCCCCCGGGTCCCGCGCCGCCTCAGCTCCTGGCCGGGTCCCGACTCCCGCCGTCCCGCGTTTCCTGCTGCTTTCCTCAGGAAGCAGCCACCCACAGGCAGCCCCTCCCCTCCCCTCCGTCAATCACAATGCTGCAATGGCAGCGTTGTGATTGGTGCGGACGTCGCCCAGCCGGGCGCCTAATGGGAGGCCCTTTTCTCTATGTAGGCTACATAAAGTAAAGGGAGAGTGCGCATGACTGCTTTGGTCGGCCCCAGGGCCGACCAAACAGTCAGGACACACAACAGTAGGCTAGCCACGCCTCCCCTGCTTTGAGACAGACCCGCCCACCTGCCCTCCCACAACCAGGCACTTCTGCTTTCTCGCAGTGCGAGAAGCAGAAACATAAAATGGTAGTTTTACTATTTTATGTTTCTGCTTCTCGCACTGCGAGAAAGCAGTGGGACAACGCCCCTCTGCCTTAACGGAAAAGCCGCCCCTGCTTGAAGATGAATTGCAGAAATGGTGAGATCCCTGGCGAGTATCAATGTCCATATGGCTTGAGCCTCCAGAGATGAAGGCCGTGACCTGGTTCCTCCCTGTTTGTTCAGATACTGCATTGTGGTGGTATTGTCTGTTTGTACCAACAGGCAGCGTGTCTGAATGGATGGGTAAAAGGACTTGAGAACGAGATGAACTACCTGCAGCTACAACATGTTGATATGGTACAACTTTTCTGTTTCCAACCACCGTCCTTGAACTTGCAGAGGGCCCATGTGGGCTCCCCAGCCCTGGAGGGAAGCATCCGTAATGAGTGTCTGCGTGGAGGGGTCTTGATGAAAAGGTACCCCCATTGAGAGATGAGGACACTTCATCCACCAACAGAGAGAGTCTTTGGCCATCTGAGAGACACTTTGTCCTCCAAGCGGCACAAGATCTGCAGCTACTGGTCTTCCGATGCCTGCTGGAGAGGCTGCATGTGAAGTCTGGCATTCGGAACAATGTGGATGCACAATGCCAAGGACCCCAGCAGAGAGGCACCTGCCTGGCAGATGGATAAGGAGTATGGAGGAGAGTAAGAGACTTGTGGTTGATTGAGGATAAGCTCTCCACCGAAGGAAACACTCTTGCGTTTTTGGTATCCAGGATTGCTCTCAGGTAGAGAATTACCTGCGTTGGGTTGAGGATGGATTTCTTGAAGCCGATTTGTAGTCCCAACTGTTGTAGCACTTGTACGCAGGGCTGAAGGTGTTCCTGCAGGAGAAGAGGTGAGGAACTTTTGATCAGCCAGTCGTCTAAGTACGGGTAGACGAAAAGCTTCCTTCTCCACAAGTAAGCCACCACCACCGCCATGCACTTGGAGAATGTGCGAGGTGCTGACTTGAGCCCGAAGGGCAGGACCTTGTATTGGTAGTGCTTGGATGTCACTTTGAACAGCAAGAATTTCCGGTGTTTTCTGGCGATCGGTATGTGGAAGTAGGCATCTTGCAGATCGATAGAGCACAACTCGTACCCCTGATGGAGTTGGGAGTAGATCTGGTGAAAGGCAAGCATCCCAGACTTCTCCTTGTGTTGAACTTGTTTAAGAGTCTTAAGTCTAGAACGGGCCTGTACTCCCAATTTGGACCCTTTTTTCGTACCAGGAAATAACAGGAGTCTATTCCTGGGCCTTGTTGAGAAGCGGAAACCTTTTAGATACCTTCTTTTTGAAGCAGAATGGCTACATTAGCTTGCAGCAAGTTTTGAGGATGACCAGAAGGTCTCTGAGGTGAAACAGCAGGAGGAGGAGGAGACTTGAACCTGATGGAGTAGCCATTCTGTACAATATTGAGCACCCATTCGTCTTTTGTTACTCTGCGCCACTCGTCCAGGTGTTTGACAACACTTCCTTCCCCCAGGGTGGGAAACTAAGAAGGAGGAAGCAGACACTCATTGTTTTGCTGGTGTTTTAGCAGTGGAGGCTGATGGACGAGGGGCTCCCCTTCTTCGGGCCGGCCGGCGCGGATGGTAATGTCACCTGGCCTGGTGTTGCTGCTGCGTTGTCCAGGGAGGGGCCTGAACCCTCTGCTGGTAATGGCAACGATCGTAGGGGCAGAATTTGCGGCGTAAGTCTTTCCACTACTCCAGACCAACTGCTTTGAGGCTAACTAGCTCAGACTTCATCTTCGCCATTTCATTTTCCACATGAGTACCGAACAATGAGTTACCACTGAAAGGTAGATTTAAAATTCTGTGCTGTGTCTCAGGTTTAAGCCCGGTAATCCATAGCCAGGAGGAACGTCTTGCACAGATTCTGTGTGAGTAGCTATGGGCTGCTAGGTCTGACGCATCAGCGGCTGCACTGATCACTTGGTTTGCCACCAAGCCAACCTCTTGGAGAATCTCCTGAAAATCTTGCTGATCCTCCTTTGGCAGTTTTTCAGTAAACCTGGACAGGGAGTCCCATAGCGCTCTGTCATACCTCCCTAATAGTGCTGACTCACTGGAGACCTTCATGTAAGATGCGGAGGTGTTGCACATTTTCTTTACGAGAAAGTCCATATGCTTACTGTCCTTAACGGGGGGCACTGTAGATGAAGATGCCCGTGGATGCACTTTCCTAGCCGTTGCTACTATAATATAATCAGGTGGTGGATCAGCTCTAAGAAAGAGAGTGTCCTGGTCTGGTGCCTTATGCTTTTTTGAAATGCGTGAAGGTGCAGACCCTAGCAATGCTGGCGTTAGGAATGTCTGGAGGGCTGGTTCCAACAGACCAGGGTCCAGCAGAAGCATCGGCCTGGATGACACCCTGTGATGTAATATTTCAAATATCACAGAAGCCGATGTGGCTGCCGCAGGCATCTCAAAATTAAATTTTGTGGCCCCTCTGATTAGGACCTCATTAATGGTGATGATGTCATCCACCGGTGAGATCCTTGCCGGAGGGGAAGCTGTTAGAGTTGGAGAATAATCTTGTACAGAGGAATGAGAGGTGTCTGTGGACCGTGAAGGAGATCCATGCCTGCGTCCCCAAGATCTAGATCAATGAGAGCAACAAGATCTAGATGGTGTCGGCCTGAGAGGCGTTCTGCATCGAGATCTCCTTGCAGAAGGAGATTGTGTCTCCTCTTGGATAGCTTTGTTGAGACTTTGTTAGTCTTGGGAGGAGGAGGAGTACCAGCTAAGACGCTAGAAGGGGAGTAGGTTTGCGAAAAGTCCGAACCTGGACTCTGCCGTGGCACTCTCAACTTTTTCACACTCTGTAACCAACGTGTTCTGTGGAGGAAGATCTGCTCCTTGACATCTACCGTCTAGATCTAGACATCGATTTATGTCTCTACAACTCTGCCGTACCAGACTGTACATTCCTCGACGGCGAGGAAGGTCTCGACGTAGGTGAGGGTCTAGACATCAGTGAGGGTCGAGATGTCGACAATCGCCGTGTGTCTTTCGTCGGCGAGCCAGAGGTCCACTGTGTCTTTGTTGGCGTCGGATGATGGTTTGACGGCGAGGGACGTCGCCTTGAAGGAAAGTCAGAGATTTATAGTGTCGACGTCGACCGGTGGCATGACGGTGAGGTTCGACGTCGAGCCATGCGTTAAGGGTTGCTTCAACTTTGATCTGCTGTGGGCCGTCGAATGGCATGACGGCGAGATGCTCGCCTTGGTCCCCGACGCTGTAGTATGCAGCCTCAACGGGGCTGAAGTTGAATGCCTTGATGGCAATCTTTCCACCGTCGGGTGCTTCGACATCGCTGCATGCTGAGATGGCCGCTCCGACGTCGAGCGTGATACCGATGAGGAGCACAAAGGTATATCCCGTGACGTCGACCTCCTATCTGGTGATGGAGAACAGTGTTTTTGGTGTCTTGGTGTCTTTTCTCCGTTCTTCCCCTGTGTTCAGGCTTTTTACGAGAGGAGGGCTCTTTGAAAGGGATTTCAGACCCCCCCCCCCCCAGGCCACTTGAAGTTCTCACCTTTCTCCCTCTTGCAGAGCATGCAGTCTAATCTTCTCTCTGTCTTGCAAAGTTCTTCTAGAAAACTTCTGACAGTAGTAAGAAGTCTCTTGATCAGGAGAAGATGGCAAGCACATTCTACTGAGTTGGATTTTGCCATCTTTTTGTCACACAAAGGGGATTTGTTAAATAAGGATCGCATTTTCTGACAGGAATGTCAAAATTGAAGAGCTATGTGCTCCAGGATCCTCACAGAAGGAGCCGGAAAAAAGAACTGACCTAACTGTCACCTGTGGGGCATGATGGGATTAGGGAGGTCTTGGAGGTCTTTAAGGCACTGCGCCAGTTTATTCTGTTGTGGTTTTTCAATGCAGCCTATTGGCTTACAATGCATTCTATTCCCTTGCCTTTTTCCTTTGAAATAAAGGCCATGTTCTGAAGTTTAATGTTCTATGTTACAGAAATGTTAAATGTATATGGTTATTTTAAATGAAAAATTCAATGCAATTTTAGCATTATTTTGCCTAATTTTGGATAGGCAGCATGTATATATATGGTTGAATACATATATATGTATGTTTTAGAGTACTTTGTATTTTTAAGTGTTTAAACATACATATATATATAATATATTTGATATGTGCTTCAGGGTTCAGGCACATGGGTGGGACTATTCAGTACTTATGACTATTGATGAATATCCCCTGGAAAAGAATGGATGTGTTCTGTGGATCTGTACGTAAGATAGAGGATGAGTGTAGGAGTGTCCCGGCCATGTGTGCAGTAGCTCATAAATGTGAAGTTCCATGAAAGGATTGTGGTTTTCTTCGGATGGGGTTTAATGGTCAGTGTATACGTCCTTACGATTTCAAGTGAATGAGGCTGTATTTAATATTACTGATCAGTTATTTACCCTGCTGCGGGCTAGCAGCTGTTATTTTTGTTTTTATTGTTTGTTATGGAAGGAGGTGCGTTATAATCTACTGCTATTGTTATTCCCTTACTTCCTGGGCTGTGTGTGTGTCATGGAATGTTAGTAAGTGGCTGGAATGGAGGTCAGTTAGAATACCCAGAGAATTAGAGGAATACTGAGAACCAAGGAAGTTGTTTGGATAATGCCTGCCTTGGAGCCTGGCCCCAGTGCAAGCACATGAGTAGTTGTAACAGGAATCGAGCTCTGAGGTGAAACAAGTTTATTAGAACCAAACTGAAAGGAGAGCTCATCCAGCATAACGATAATGGAGTGCGCTAAGTGTCAATCATTTCCAACATTTTATGGCACATACCATAAAACCAGGGAATAAGGAGGAAAGGGAGGGGCGAAATTTATATAGAAGCATATACATATGCGATTAACATTTCAGTTAGCATAACACATCCTTCCCCTTAACAAAAGAAATGATCCTGCAGGATCTTCCATGTAGGTGTTCTTTTTCTAGAAGATATCTTAATTTTATCAGCAATAGTTCCTTTGCCACTATAAGGCTGTGACGAGTTAGGCTTTTGACTGCTTTCATATTTTACAAGAGGGTATGAATTTATGAATTTTCCTCAAGGTTAGCATCATCAGTGGACATGATATGTTGTGCAGATAAAAGTGTGAAATCAGTCAGGATATGAATGCTTGTCACGAACATCCAGCTCCCTTTCCTCAACGGGACGCCCTCCACCATTTATACTCTTGGCTACCTTCCTGATGCTCCAGTACTTACCATCTTGTGTGCCAGCACTCCCCTTGTTCAATTTTATAACCTTTAGAGTTTTGGAAAACTTGGATCTGTCCTTCTCCACTCTCACTGGCATCTTTATGTGCACCACATAACCAACAGACAGGTCATGAGATTTAACTTTGCTGACATCGTCGTACCTTTGTTTGCCTATTAACTGCTTCTTTTCCACCGATTTACTAATATGACCATAATCCACATTTCCACTAATCCATTGTTTTGTACACCAACTTTTGAGTAATCACCATGGGCCAAAATCAGATGTGGAAAGTTTTCTTCTTGGTAACTTGAAGGGACTGAGCCCAGTAGTGGAGTGAGGACTCATGAGATATGCCTACAATCTTTCCTTCATTAAATTATGGACTGGAATTCTGTTTTGCAAAGCCATTTGAACACTATCTTTTAGATAGTGGTAAACCCATCGACAAGGCCATTTGATTGTGGGTCATACACAGCAGTAGAGGTGTGTTTAATGTAATGCGAATTGAGGAACCTCACCATCTCATTAAATGCAAGTAGAATGCCATTGTCAGAAACAATGGATTCGGAAACATCTTCCCTACTGAATATTTCCCTCCTGACATTTTTCACTTCGTCAGTAGTCACCCTGCCTAAAAATGTTACCTCAGGAGGGCGTGGCTTGGTGGGCCAGAATGGCGGACGTGAGCTGAGCGCGCTCCGTCCAGCCTCTCCATAATCCTCCAACTATCCTGCCTCTCCGGTCTTTTCTTAGGTCCCTGAGTCATCTCGCTACTGTCGCCTGCTGAGAGCTGCCCCCGGAGCCGATTTGGGGGCCGTGGAAGACGAGGGGGCGGAGGTGCGGTGATCGGCGGCGGCAGCGGCCTACCGGATACGAGACCCCATCCTACGCTGCGGGGTTGCGTGGATCCCCTGTCGCCTTGCCCGGCTGCCGCTGCGGCAACTGTGGAGCGCGCCCTGCGCGGACTGCCGTCGGGCATCCGCAGTGACATCCTGTGCGGGGGCCAGCCTTAACGTGTTGGCGGCCCTCCGGCCTTCTGAGGGGTGAGCTTGTCATCGGCGGCCTGATCGGGTCGCGGGCGGTGCGACGCGAGTGGCTGGAGTTCGTGGTGCAGCCGGCGGCCATCTTGGGGCTGCGGCGCCCTCCCGGCAGTGGCCTGTGTAGCTCCTGGCAGTGAGGGGCCTCAAGACCTCTGAAGTCCTGACGCATTGGGCGCCCAGCACGTGAGTACGGCCGCGCGGCCAGGGACAGTGGCCTATCGGCGGCCGGCTCCTTTTTGTCTCTTTGTCTCCCCCCCACCCCCCCTCTTCTCCTTCGCCGACCGTGCAGGCCTACTGGGGGTTCGGTGGTCTTATCGGGCCACACGGGGGGCGGCCTATGCTCCCGCTGCTCTTTGGGGATCTGATGTGAGTGACATTGTGCGGGGGAAGACCCCGGGTGGCGGCCCACCGGTGCTTCCACGTGGCCGGTGCTTTTTGCCACTTCGCCTCTACCCCCCCCCCCTCTCTCCTCCATCCGGGTGTGTGAGCCCATTGGGGGTCCGGTGGTCTTGTCGGGCCACGCGGGGGGAGGGCCTGCGCCCCTACAGCGACACGGGGACCCGTCGTGGGTGAGAGGGCTCTTGCCCTGCGACTGTCGCGGCCGGTGAGGAGTTTCGGGGGCTTCAGCAGCTGAGCCGGGTCGCGGTGAGGAGCATCGCTGGGGGTGGCGCCCCTGAGTCCAACGTTGGGGCTTCACTGAGCCGGCCGGACGTGAGGCAGATCGGGGGGATGGCCAGCCTTCGGGTAGACGCTGTCGGGAGTGGGACCCCGACGTTCGTAGGAGCGGCTGCCTATCCACCGCCTGGGGGCTTCTTGGCTGGGGTCGGTGGCAGGGACTGGGCCACTATGACCAGGGATAATCCCGGAGGCGGCTCATCTAAACAGAGCACTATGGACAAGTTCCCAGGCCAGGGGGCTCCGGCGGTTCCGCCCGGGGGGTCTCAAAACGCTGTGCCGGACAACGCGGCCCTCTTGGCCGCCATTACCCAGTCCAGGGATGCCCTAGAAGCCAAGATCGGGGCGGTCGGCTCGGATGTAATGCTCCTGCGCCGGGACCTTAAGAATGCGGTCGCCCATATCACGGAGACGAGGATCTCGGGCGTGGAGGACGTGATCGCTATGCTGCAACAGAAGGTATCGGCCCTCGAGACCACGCAACGGGGTCTGGCATCAAGAGTGGAGGACGCAGAGGGGAGGGCGCAACGCAACAAACTGCGCTTTGTTGGCTTTCCGGAGGATTGCGAAAAGGGGAATATGGAGCGCTTTCTTAAGGAATGGCTGGAGGGCTGGCTTTCACCCTGGGGAACTCTCGACCTGCTTCGTGGTGGAGCGTGCACATAGGGCCCTGATGCAGAAGCCCCCCCCCCCGGGCGCCCGCCCGCGGCCTGTCATTGCCAAGCTCCTCAATTACCATGACAGGGACACTATCCTGAAACAGGGCCGATCTAGGGAACCGCTGCTCTTCAACAATTCACGCATCTTAATCTTTCCGGACTACACTAAGTTAGTACAGCAGCGACGGCAATCATTCCTGGCCGCCAAGGCCCGTCTTCGTGAACTTAAACTCCCTTATGCTCTGCTTTATCCAGCCAGGTTGCGTGTAGTATTCCGGTCCCGCACCCACTTCTTCGACACACCGGAGGAGGTGTTCAATTGGACAGATGAGACTGTGCGGCGGCGCCCCGGGAAGAGAATCCTACTCCTCTTCGGGTGGGCCTGCCCGGAATCATCGGGGGCCGAGGGGGGGTAGACGGTCCAAATCCAGGTGTCGCTCGCAATCTGCGGGTGCCGTGGCCCGGGAGGGGTCCGTCACTCGATCACATGTTTCGGCGGACTGACATCAGGTTGACCAGGCAATTATCCGAGCTTGAATATTCTTCATAGACCGGAGAAGTGAGTCTGATGGCCGGTCTCTCTGTGGGGCTCCACAGAAGGAGAGGAGGCCAATTGACAATGGGCTGTGACTTGGGGATCCATTGGCGGGTGAGGGGTGGGACCTCCTGTTGGGGTCAGCCTGCTCTGCCTGCCGCGACAGGTACTTCATTGTTTTGTAGGTACTGGGTGGGGGGGGGAGGGGGGAGTGTTGTTGGGTTATGTTTTTGGGGGTGGGTTGTGGGGTTGCTGCACTGTCTACCTGTGTTCTGGACTCTTTTCTAGTATGCGGAAGATTCTTGATGCTGCCACTGCACTGTATGAGACCTGCATGGAGTAGGAATGCCTGTTAGTACACAGGAGGCCCCTGGCCTTATTAGAGTACTTAGTTGGAACGTGAGAGGGGCACTTGACAAGATCAAACGGGGGGCTATCCTAAAATCGGCCAAGCGGGCCCGCGCGGATGTATTGTTGTTACAGGAGACTCACCTCTTGGGGACTAAGGCACGATGCTTTCAGCGGTTTGGATTTACCCAGGTCTTTCATTCCGGGTTTGTGAGGGGTTGCTATTTTAATACGCCGTAGGGTTGCATATGCACGTCAAGACCTGGGGGGACCTTCAGGGCAGGTACATGTTTGTGCAGGGCATTGTGGGTGGTGAGATCTTGATCCTGGGGAGTGTCTACGCCCCCCCGCCTCTTTCCTGGGGGCTGGCAGAGAAAATTATGACCATGGGGGCGGATATACCAGAGGGATTAGCGGTTGTTGGAGGGGATTGGAACGATGTGATGGATTTGGCCAGAGACAGGTGGAGGTCTGGGGGTGTATCAGAAGCTCGCCACCCTACTAAATTACACTCCTTAGTGATGAGTCTGGATTGGGTCGACCCCTGGCGCAGGATACACGGTAGTGCACAGGGCTACACATCTTTCGTCAGTTCATAGTTCCTTTTCCCGCCTCGATTATCTGTTTGTTCCGCGGGTCTTTGACAATAGGGTGGCGACGGCGGATATTCTCCCGTGGGGACTTTCCGATCACTCTCCGGTGGCACTTACTGTACGAGCGGGGGGGGCCGGTGGGCCATTCCGTTGGCGCTTATCAGTCTGGAACCTTCAGCAGGAGGATTACAGAGACCGAATGGACGATGCCATTGATCAATATCTAGCTGTTAATTTGGGCTCAGTCTCGGGGGCTGGGACTCTTTGGGAGGCCTTGAAGCCCACTATTCGGGGGGTAGACATCTCATTTTGCGCTGCTGCCCGACGTTTATGTAGAGAGGCCTTGATCCGAGCGGAAGCTACCATTCTGGAGTTGGAGGCACGCAGCAGGGAAGAGGGAGGGCGATCGGCTCGGCATCAGCTACTTCTAGCGCAGCAGGGATATTCTCGTATTCTCCTGGATGAGGCTCGCCAGGCTTGGCTGGCTACTCGCAGTAGGATCTATCAGTGGGGCGACAAATCTAGCAAAATGTTGCAGCGGCTGTGCCCGGGATCGCTTCGCCCCCAGGCCCTCCCGGGTATTGTAGGATCGGATGGGCTACCTTTGTCTGGCGCGCCGGATATTGCACGTAGCTTTGCAGAATATTATGCTCAGCTTTATACCCCCATGGAATGCCTCCAGGCTGAAGTCATCGATCGTTTCTTGGAAGATCTCCCGCCGAAGGCACTTCCTGAGGAAGTTCGGGAACAACTGGAAGGCCCACCTACTGATGAGGAACTGGGGGCGGCCCTAGGGGAGCTGAACTCGGGCGAGGCCCCTGGCCCTAATGGCTTTCCGTGCGAATTTTTTAAGAAATATTTCCGGCAGCTGGGGCCCCACTACCGCAAGGTGGTGGAGGAGGCCAGGGACCGGGGATGTCTGCCCAGTGACTGGAGACACGCCGAGATAGTGGTCTTCCACAAGCCCGGTAGACCGCCGGAACACCATGCCTCGTATCGCCCTATTTCCCTCCTGAACGTGGAGGCCAAGATCTTAGCTAAGGCACTGGCGAACCGCCTCCGCCCTCATATCGCTCTACTTGTGCATCCGGACCAGGCTGGGTTCATGCCCCAGCGTGCAACCCGTCATAATATCAGGCGGGCTCATGTGGCGGTCGCAACGGTCCAGAGATTGGGAGAACGGGCAGCGCTTCTGTTAGCGGACATGGACAGGGCGTTCGATTCCCTGAGTTGGTTCTATTTATTTGCGCTCCTGCGGCGGCTGAATCTCGGACCGCTTTTCTTGTCCTATCTAACCCTTTTATACACTGACTTGACGGCATCGGTGCGTGTTGCGGGCTTCGTTTCTTCAGGCTTTTCTATTGGGCGGGGCACCAGGCAGGGGTGTCCGCTTTCCCCATACCTTTTTGCTTTAGCAATGGAACCCCTGGGTGCGGATGGGCGCTCAGGTGTCCGGCTTTGAGTGGGCACACGGGCTCTCGGATCGCATTGCCCTTTATGCGGACGATGTATTGTTTTTCCTTACCAACTTGGAACGCACGGGCCCCCGATTGCTGCGTATCATGCAGATCTTTGGGGAAACGTCGGGTCTATATATGAACCCTCGGAAGTCCACCTTGTGGGTAGTGGGGGGCCGGGGCGCGTTCGGTAATTGGGCATCGTCGGTCCAGGTGGTATATGGGGGCATGAAATACTTGGGAGTGTATTTGTCCGACTCTTCCACCACAGCCTGGGAGCGCAATCTTGCACCTGTATGGGAGCGTGTGCGTGAGGATATTAAGACCTGGTCCCATATGCCCCTGTCCATCTATGGCCGATCAGCCATTTTTCAGATGGTGTCGCTCCCGCGACTATTGTATCAATTACAAAATTATCCTTACCCGATTCCCCCACGATGGTTTCGGCAGGTGAATTCTGCCTTAGGTCAGTTTCTTTGGGGTGGGGGAGCGGTGAGGGTAGCGATTCGGACATGTTTCTTATCTACGTATTGTGGGGGGCTGGCAACCTCCGACATCTGGTCTTATTATGTTGCATCGCATCTACTTGTCTTAAACGAGTGGTGGTATGGGGACAGAGCGGACCCAGCCTATGCCGTGGAGTGGTGTTGCATGGGTGACCAGTCCCTTCACACTCTCCTTTATTCTGCCCCGTTGCGGCGTCCCCTGCCGTCGGTCACGCAGATTGTGTTTCAGCTCTGGAGGCAGGCTTTGCGGAGGACGGGTTGGTGGAATAGACTGACTCGGGAGACCCCACTTTGGCACAATGGCCGCTTCCCGCAGTTGCTAAATCTCTCCGGGTTTCGTGATTGGGATAACATTGGGATTTCCACTCTGGGGGACGTCATGCGGGGCACGATTTTAAAATCCTTTCAGGATATCCAGAAGGATTTCCAGATGCCAAAGACCCAATTCTTCAAATATTTACAATTTAGGCATGCTATCTCCCCCAGCTTGGAGGGCCTGGATTCATTGCCGGAGTTTAGCCCCGTAGAGGCTAAGGTATTTATGGGAGACCTCCTAGACCATAAGATCTCTAAAATTTATCAATCTCTGGTTACGCACGGTTCCCCCTCCTTGCAGCATCTGCGAGAGGCCTGGGAGGGAGATGTAGGTCAGATGGAGGAAGCGGACTGGACAGAAGCTTTGGCCTCGCGCGTGGGGCGGCTATTGCGGTAAGCCTGCAGCTTATTCAATTTAAATACCTTCATAGGGTCTATTTTACCAGGGTTAGGCTCTGGAGGGCGGGCTTGGTGGCTTCCCCGGTGTGTCTTCGCTGTGGGCATGAGGAGGGGACCCTGCTACATACTATTTGGCACTGCACAGCGCTTACACGTTTCTGGAGGGGGGTCTTAGCCGGTCTCTCTGAGGTACTGGGGTGGAAGCTCCCTGACTCACCGAAACTGGTCCTCCTTCATGTGATGGAAGGGATCGGGGGCAACATCTATAAGCGCCACCTTATGCTCCTTGGTTTTACCTTAGCAAAGAGAGATATCGCCAGAGCCTGGAAGGCGGTGGTTGCTCCCTCGGTCTCGGCCTGGAAGAAAGGTCTGGACTTCTGTATGGGCTTCGAGATTCCCATTTTTGAAGCTAGAGGGTGCCCCCGTAAGCACTATAAGATTTGGAGGCGCTGGGCGGATTATCGAGGCTTGGAATTGGAGCCGCCGCGAGAGGGACGGAGCCGTGACCCGGAGTGACCTGTTGGCCTTCCCCGTTTTCTACATTCTCTTTTGGGTTGCCCCTACCTATACGGCAGGACCTGATATCTTAGACATTGGGTTTCTATCTAGAGCTATGGCAGTTTGGTTTAGAGATATGCTGTTCCGGAATAAGGAGACAGTGCACTGAGGGGTGGGAGGGAGGGGGGGATGTTGGGTGTTTGCAGGGATTACTTTTATATGTATTGCCTTTCATATTCTCCTGCTCTAAATTAGTAAAATGGTCAAAGTCAATTTCTTTTGTATCGTACATGCGGCAGCTGTCTCTGGGAATCAGAGGTCGGCATCATATGTGTTATTTTGACAAATAAAATCTGTTTTAAAAAAAAGAAAATGTTACCTCAGCCAACTTGTAGAAATATTCCACCATGACGGTGGTGTACTGCATATTAGCCGATAATCCCTTAAAGGGGTCTGCCACATCAAAAGAAAGTCTCTGCCTTGGTAACGGGGGCCAAGGGCCTGGCTGCATGGGGGTGAAAGACATTTAGGGTTTTTGTCACAATTAGAACATTCTACACAACTCCTCACATAATGGTCAGCTTCTTGGTCCAGGTTTCCTGAGAGTCCAGAATTGGGCTCTTACCGATTTTTTTTTTAGGCCAACATGCCCATGTGACATTGGTGGATGGCCTTCATGATAACTATCCTGACAGATTCTGTTGGCATAAATGTGTCCTTCCTGAACAAAATATTATTTTTACTTAATTCATCGGCAACCTGGGCAAAGGAGTGTAACTCGCAACACAACTGCCTGATTGGTGGCTACCCAGAGCAAGTGTATTCTTTGACCTTACAGTGTCTTGTCCCTGGAATCTTCTTTGAACCACATATCTTCTGATATTTATATTCTACACAGCACACATTTTACACACACTTGCAACCTCATCAAGATCATATTCATCTCTTTCTTCGGTACTGGTTACAAGGCAAGATAATGGAGATAAAAAATCTGCACATTTGTTGCTTTAATCCAGAACATGCAGAACCTTGAAACAATACCACTGTAATTTCAAGCTCAATCTTGCAAAACGTGTTGTGGAATTTAGGCCTCCACCTGGAAGCAGGATATGGACAAGGTTTGCGATCTGTTTGTAAATGTAATCTGTAGGCCCAAATAAAGTGTTAGTAAAGATATACTGCTCAAATACAGGTTAACAGCTCTTGTTCGATTACAGCATATTGCCTTTCTGTTGGGATAAAAGTTCTGGAAGGAAGGCCAACCACCCATTCATCATTGCTGTTGTGACAGTACAGCACCCAACCCGAAGGCACTGGCATCTACGGTTAAGGTGCATTGTTTACCAATAGTAAATGGCCTTAAGGTGGGAGTGTAGGTTATGTTTTGCTTTATTGAGTTGAACATTTCTTTTTCTTCCTTCCATTCATATGTTTGTTCCTCGTGAAGGAAGCATCTTAAGGGTTCCATGTATGTTGCAAAATTCTAAATGAACCGTGAATAAAATTTGCATAAGCCACAAAAGGCTAGAAAGTGTTTCTTGTAACTTGGTTGTGGTGCCCAGTTAATCGCAATGACCAAGGAATCCTTGGGAACAATTCCTTAGTGGCCAAGACTTTCTACTTGTTTCTTGAATAGATTGCATTTACAGGGTGAGAGAGTCAGTACCTAGACTTCCAGTCTTGGGCAGACCATATACAAAATCTCAAGATATTACTGAACATTTGGAAAGACAGGAATATAGTCTTGGAACAGCCTCACATTTCCTTACAATATGATACAGTGTCCTCTGGAAGATGGCAGAGGCGGATATCAGGTCGAAGATCATCTGCTTATACGGGAAAAGACCAAAAGGGGCGAAGAAGGCAATTAAAGGCCTTGATTGTTCTGTCTTCTCCACCTGATGATACGCCTGACGTAAATCTAGAGTGAAGAACCCCGTACCTTCGTTAGGAATGGAGATAAGCTCATTACCTTTGGCAGGGGATGTCTATTTATAACAATGTTTCAATTCAGAGCTCTAAGGTCGACACACAAACAGAAGCTACCATTGCTCTTCTTAGCCAATACAGTTGGTGATATCCACACAGATGATTCAGCGTCCCTGATTATCCCTTGTGAAAGGAGATCTTATAATAATTTCTACACGTCTTTTCTTGTGGAGTTAATATAATGGGGCTACCCAATACTCCCCCCAGAAGACTGAAAGCAACCAAACAAAAAGCTCCTGAATGAGTTATTCACTTAGAATTTTTGTAACTTTTTAAATCAGTCTATGTATCAAATTAATTCAACCACTAATAATTTTGAAATAACTCCAGCAAATGAATCAGTATAATAAGGCGTACTCTAAGTATTTTATAAAAAATATATTTATAAAATAAAGAAGCAGATTTAATACAATATATACAATAAACATGCATATATATCAAAATACACTGAATGATCGTGAAGGGTCATAAAAGCACAACCGTCATCTTATAATCACAGGATATTAATCACAATTCATTGAATAGCGATCTTTGGTAATGGGTAAATCCTCTCAACCAAAAATATATGCCTCTTAAACCATAATTCCTTCTGAGATGAATGTCCATTCAGACTATGGTTATTTAAATACTGGGCAGAGTGGATGCATTGTCTTTTCTTTCAGGCAGGGGTACACTTCTGACTAAATGGTACATATCTGTTCCTCAATTTGATATGTTGCATGAAGCCTGTTCTTTTTCCCAGTTTATCACTGAATATTTTTGGGAACTCATGGATGAGTGTGGCAGCCGTATTATCCTCCTGAATAGCCAAGGCTGTATCAGAGGCATTAGGGTTTAGGGCAATTTGCAAAAGTCTTTAGTCCTTCCATTTTAGCACACACACATCCCTATGAGTGACATGCATTTTTATATTTGTGTTTCTTTCCTTGAACTCTGCATTGGCACAAAAATATTCATGAAAATTCTACCATCAAAGGCCACAGCACGAATGTCAGGTTTCGTCAGAGTGCCAACTAGTGGTGCACATTTTGACCTAAATATCTCCCCTGAAACTTTGGTATACTGCGAACCAGAATCCACCATAACCTCCAAATAACAGTTTAACATGTGCAAAGTGCATACTTAGAGCTTATCTATGGTTCTTCCATGCATATATTCCACCTTCTTAACCACTAAAATCATTCCTTGGAATGATTTCTGCTCAGGTTATATTGCTTCCTGTTTGTCATGATTTGTCGAGATCTCAGCAACTCTGGGTCTTTGGCAACAACGACATTGGCCTACCATGCACACTTTGTATTGTCTGCGAGCGCACTGGACAGTTTGGCTATCATTGCCCAGGGCTGGAAATGTTTGTATGAAATGATATGCGTAAAGCTGCCACATCGAAACACATCAATTTTGTTTGAGTCTTCTTGAGTTTGTTCATCTCTATCTAATTTAACATGCTTACTAACAATACTGCACATTTCCCCAGGTTTATTGTTGGATTTGTCATCATTGACCACGTGGACCACGGAAATTGATTGATCAATCGATATTGTGGACTTAACAACTTCCTCAAGAGTGAGATCTCGTATGACCCACCACTGTTCATGAATTTGCCTGCTGTTGGTATTGACCATTAGCTGGTCACAAATCATTTCATCGGTTGCCTCCCCCAAAGTTGCATGTCACAGATAATCCTTACAACGCTGTTATAAATTCATCAAATAATTCTCCTTCCCTCTGGTTTGTAGTATACAAAATGATAACTTTCAATAGTGATCATTATTGTGGGCTTGAACCTTCTTTCCATTCTCATCAATGCCTCCTCAAAGTCATCATATTCATCCTCACCCTGAGATGCCTCAATCTTTGGCAGGGTGCAAAAGACCCTACACTAAACAGCATGCCTTTTCTGAGCCCAACAGTCATTCTATTGGCATCAATGGCCACCAGATATGCCTGAAATTCCGATTTCCATCGTTTCCAGGAAACAGGTGGATCCCCTTTATTTTCCTAGGTTGAGCCTCAAAAAGAAAAGCTGATCTTAGAAATGCCTTAAGAAAAGTAGTGTCCGCATTAAAATCAAGGTCAGATATGAGCAGGGGGCACTGAGCGACTAATGTCACTGAAATGACAGAGGAGTTCAAAACTATGTGGCAATGTGCAAATGCCAAAACAACAGTCTGATAGAAATTAGAATGAGTTTTGAAAAAGAGGAGGTACATCCATGGGAGGAGAACAGAGAAGGGTAACTCTCATGACCACAAACTCTGTCTGATGCAAGTCAGCACTCCGCCCAAGGGAATGGCAACAACTACACAAGGCAAATTGGCAGCTGTCAGATGGTGTCAACTGGGGCATAGAGAGTTAAGCGAGAGTCAAACACTTATGGTTAAACCACTATGCTCCGCCTAGTAAAAAGGAAGCAGGCGTAGCAGGGACCTAAAAAAGGCGTTTTGAGGAGCAGCAGGAGCGCTGTGAATATGGTGGAGGAGTCCGCTCGCAGGATGTGACTCACTAGAGGTGCAGTGTCAAGATGAAGAGGTTACTTCGACGCTTCATGAGGCTTGCAGAAGACAACAGAAAAGCCCGAGCTGACATGGGCAAAGCTCTGCAAAGGACTGCAACACCGTTCAGGGCTCAGTGGGAGGAGTGCCGGACAAGGAAACAGGATGTTACTGGTCGCCAAACAGAGTATGCAACAATGCAGTAATTGAGTTGTGAGGTAAAATGAGTTTATTAGTCAGAACTTAACTCACAGGAGAGTGCGTCCAAAATAACGGTAATGGAGCACGCAAACTGTCAATCATTACCAACATTTTATGGAATGTACCATAAAACCATGGAACGGGAAGGGAGATCGAAAAGACAAGGGATAAAGGGAACAATAAATGCATATACATATATGCTGAACATTTCATTTCAGTGAATATAACAGTAGTCATCTTAGAATGCTTTTAAAACCATGACCCCCGGATCCAAGGTTTCTATGTCAGTAGGTTGCTTCGTTCCTTTTTATTCCAGTGCGATAGTCCTCATATTACTGCTGGTGAGGTCCTAGCAGGTGAGTGCCCCAGTGGTGTGAAGGGGTGGGTAATCTAGAAGCGAGTACGCTTCGAGTTACTGTCGTCTCCGTGTGTATTCGAGTGGACCTATCGCACTGGAATAAAAAGGAACGAAGCAACCTACTGACATAGAAACCTTGGATCCGGGGGTCAAGCCAATTACAGCCGGGACGGAAGTAAAACCGGCGGGGAGAATTGGATATAATACATCCACCTGCTCAACAGCCCTGAAGAAGTCATTTGGGAAATCTCCCATGACGAAACACGTGTTGGCTGGGCTATCTTACTGAATAAAGAAAGAAAGAATACTCTACAAAGTTGTCGTGATTACAAGAACAAATACTTATCTACATGTATGATATGTAATTGAGGTGGTAGAATTACGCCATAACGTACCAAACACATAGCGTGTGCACAGGATCACATTTTATTTCACTATGGATTTAGGCCCAGATCTCTGTACTGGGGTGAATGTTTGATATTGTCCAACATTCTGTCATTCAATTGTTCTTTTTGCATTTGTCACCACGAGTGGGACAGGTATGCCCAGACGTGGTTCCCGTGCTCTCCATGCCACTGGAGTCAAGCTAGCCTGGCTGATGAGGGCGGAAACCCGAAACCGTTCCCAGGATGCTTGTTTTCGGTCCAGGAAGGACCTGGCCTGGCAGTTCGGGCTGGACTGTTCCCATAGGGAGCAGGGTCAAGAATGATTTGCCTATTGCTGGGTTTAAACTGGAATGGCATGGGGAGCAAAAAAAACTATGGATTTAGGCCCAAATCTCTGTACTGGGGTGAATGTTTGACATTGTTCAACATTCTGTCCATCAAATGTTCTTTTTGCATCTGATTAGTTGTCACATGTCTACCTTGCCTGTTCTCCATTACCAGGCACATGGTCCTCTTCAATCATTATTCCGATATTTAAAAAAGGTAATTGATCTGATCCCAGCTACTATTGCCCCATTTCACTTACTGATACTTCTGTCAAAATATTAAGTAGAGCTATTTACAATAAAATCAAGGATTGACCTCAGAAAAAGCCATCTTACATAGCTGCCAATATGGCTTCAGGAATCATGTGGGAAGTATAGAGCAATGTCAGAATTTAAAATGAATTATCGGCAAGTACACAATAGCTAAACAATGCCCAATATATCTTGCCTTTATGGATCTCTCCTCGGCATTTGACTGTGTAAATCACTCAAAGCTGTGGAGACTCCTCCTGTCCATGGGACTGGATGAGGCGCTTGTGTACGTTTTAGCAACCTTACATGAAAATATGAAAGCTAGAATAAGACTTGGGGAAAATGGTGAACTCTCCAGTGAGATCAAAATCTCGCGAGGTGTCAGGCAGGGTTGCGTACTGCCACTTTGACTTTTTATACTCTACATTATTAAATTAAGCCCCTATTTTTTCACTGTCACCTCTTATGTTCCCAAGGTAATGGTGTATTACTCCCCATACTGCTTTACGCCGATGATGCAGTCTTGATAGCCAACACTCCGAAAGCCTTGCGTGTGCTAGTGACTTCTTTTAACCAATTAATGGCCGCCCTTGAACTTCTTAAAAAAAATTCAAAATCGTACATCATGGGCTGCAGCCCCAAAAGAATTCGAGTTTCTACTCTTGCAGTCGGTACCAATCATTTAGATAAAACTAGTACTTTCTTTTATCTGGGATTATCTTCGATTCCTCAGGTTCCTGGGTACATAACATCACACATCATAGGCTGAAGTTATCTAGAGCAGTTGGCTCTCTTTAGACTGCCGCAGCCTCCTGGGGGGAAGGCACTTTCCCTGCTTTTGCAGATTAATACAACACAGTGTGTGCCTGTGGCAATGTACGGAGTTGAAATCTGGGGCATCGCTAATTGTGCCACTATTCAGTTAGGGGAAAATCTATTCTGTAGAAACGTCTCGTCAGACCCTCCAACCATCTCAAATTGTATTTGTCATGAGGAGTTGGGCATGAGCTATATTATATGGTGGATCATATCAGAGCTAGCCCCCTACTTTTGTGGATATCCATATGGCGAACTGAAGAGGCGGCTCGGATTCAAGCCATTATTAAATATTGTCTAGCGTGTGACAAGGGCCTTAGCATCCCATGGCTATCATATGTGAAAAAACCTTTTACGAGATAGGGTTGCCTCTCGCCTTCCTTTGCTGATACGAGGGTGGAAGGGACGTTCCACAAAATCAGGCTATATTTCGCTAGACTTCAACCATGCCCATGTGACAAAACAAATTTTGGTACTTGGAACTCGTCTTCCCCACATATTCTAAGAATACATTGTTTCTTATTTCGACCAAATGTATTTGAGCTACCTCGGTCATACACCTCAGCCCGTCTTCCCAGAACTTCGTGACCTCGGGGCATTCCCATAAAAAGTGTATAAGCATGTCAGTCAGTCTGCATCCTCAAAGAAATTCATCAATCTGCATTCTCAAAGTAATTCATCAGTATCAGCTCATCTGATTTTTTTCAATCAAATCTCTGGTGTAGTGTATTCTGTGAAGAATACTTGATAGCACCAGACTGAACCCATCCTTGATTGTGAATTCCCTCGGTCACTGCATGGCCTTACTCCAGTCCTCATCCGATAGTTCCCCCACATCTAGCCCGCATTTTCCTCAAAGCCCTACTAATGTGTCTGGTATGTTATTGGCTATTTTTTATTTTTTTTAAATTATAAATGATATTGCTTTTTGTGGGTGAAGTTCCATCAGTATTCTCTCTTCTGGGAGTTGATGTCCTCCACTTGAATGCCCTAAATTCGTTATTGTTGAACCGCCATTTGTTTCCCTTCAGACCTCTCAGTTTCACTTGAAACCCGTGTCAGGGTTTCCTTACTCTGAGTTCAGTGTGTCCGTCAGTCTCAGGACTTGTAGTCACTTGGGGTATGTCATGCTGAGGAGGAAGTGCTGTGCTATGAAATAGAGCACATGTACCCACAATCTCTGATACTATTGATCTTTGTCTTGTATTTCATATGCCAGTTTCTCCATCTCCCAAAAGGAACAATAGCTTCTGTAAACACAGATTAAATACAGGTGCTTCTCCCCCCACCCCAAAGTGTGGGAATTGCTTGCTTTGCTGCTAACAACAAAAAGGAGATTGTTTTCCCTTTGGTAGTGTATAGTCAGTAGATTTTCTCCGGGGTGTGCACCAACAATATTATTGACAGAAATCTGCCTAAATCCCATCTAGCTATCTTATGGATACTGTTCAGTATCTCTTTCCAGTAGTTGTGCAAGTCTGGGTATTCACACAGGATATGAACCAATATATCCTGCTCCCCACAACACCTCCAAACGTATCAATGCATGTGGTGTCTATTTAATGTAATTGGCGTGGCTTGAGGTGCCATCTATATAACATTTTGTGTAGTGACTCCCGGCCTGGTGTGTGTGTTATGCAAAGTTGTTATGCCTTTGCAATATTTGATCCCATTAGTACTCTTGTAGGGTAATTGGCAGCTTTTTTTCACAATGTTTTTGGAATGAGTATTGCATGCTTTCCTTTTATCCATCAATATTTTCAAAACTGTAGTGATGGCTCGAGTCTGGGAAGTGTGGTTTTTATTCAGTTTTTCAAATGGTGTCAATAATCTAGAGCTACCCTCCCTGATTCTGAGATGAATAACCCAAATGTCTCTGGTGCAGATACCAATATCCTTCTTCCTCTGGAAGACCATACTCTTCCTTTAGATGGGGGAAAGTATTGATTTGGCCTTCGTAAAAAAAAGAAGAAGAAAAAAGGTAAAAACAAAAAAGAAATACCCTACGGTATCACAACCCCTTTCTTTCCAGTAAGTATAGTGTCGGTTACTCATTCTTGGGATAATCTGTATTGTTTAGAAGGGGTATAGCAGGTGCTGGATATGAGGTACATTCTCCTTTTGACTCCAGGATGTCCCAAACCTTCATCGTGGCTTTGGTCACAGGTGAAATATAAAGACGAAAGTCTCTCTGTTCCTTGGCTACCTAGGCAACTTCTCATAGGAAACGGGCTACTAGTGCGTGATCCACATAACACCTTTCTTTTTACGTTTCTGTGTGGGACCATTCCAGTAGGTATCTTAAATGGTCTGGCTGATATTTAAGTAGATGCGGTACGCCAAAAGCCTCCTTTCATATATGTAACAGTTTCCTGCTTCCAGTCCAGTCTTGCCCTTTTGCCTTGTCATATATAGTTCAAGGATAAATTTTGTAGTGTCTTAATGTCACCTTTCTATATTGCCAGTGGGAGTGCATGAATTAAATATAGCATTTTTGGCAGAATTATCATTTTCACAACCGCTCTTTGACCCAGCCACAATAAATGTTGTGATCACCAACTGGACAGTTCTGCCTTCACATCTGCAGGTGACCTGCTTCACACTCATAGCAAGTGTTTCCGACACAGTTTTAGCAATAGCTATCCCTAAGCATTCTAGATCTCTTATCCCCCATTTAAATGGTATTTCAGCTTGTATAGGGTGCATACATGTAGGTGTATTAAGGTTCAATCCTTCTGGTTTTGTGAGGCTGATTTTAAATCATGAAACCAGCAGATACTTTCGTACTTCTGTCAATATTGCAGGGATGGGAACTCTGAGAGATCATATTTTTTCCATCAAATTTGTTAATGTCTCTAGCAATAAAGGTCCTGGGGTTTTATTTGAAAAATGCCTGTAAAAGCAACTGGGTCTGGTGCCTTTGATATTTTGAGATTATGTATTCAGAACTTCCTCTTTACTGGCCAGTTGTTCAAGATTCTTTCTATTTCCTTCTGGAATAGATGGCATCAAAGTATATGTCAAGAGTTGTTCTCTAACTAGTGGAACATATGATTCCGCCAAGTAAAGTTTGGTATAATATAAATAGAATCATGCTAGTTTGCCTTCTTAATGTCTAGTTATCGTACTATAATTAAGGTAAATTACTTTATTGAATCTAATTTACCAAAAAAAACTACATTAGCTGGCTAGGGTTAGCATTACAGTTAAATTATGCCCTCCCCCCAATTAAAATGAATTGATTTACATTTAAACATTTTAAATTGACTTGCATCAATTAAAAATATAGTTTTAAAGCTAAAACAGTGTTAGGATGAGAGTCAGATTCTAAAATGAATTTGAAAAGCAGTGCTCTTTCTGGTGGATAGTCTGTCTACAAGCAGATTCCTCACCTTTAGAATATTCCCCAGGCGCTTGACTGAATCCAGAAGATCATTGCAGTGCTGCTGCACTCCACTAGGTGGTGCTGTGCAGCTCCTTGTTGACTTTGTTCTGCCCCGGAAGTGATGGAGTGAACCTACGTATAACCGCAACTCCTGAGCGCCGACATCAGTTTCATGCTTGACTCTTTCTGTGCCCTTGGATGCAGAGTGGCAAACATTCAGAAGTACCAGTGTACAGCTCTCTAATTTGGATCTTTTTAGATGGCATAAAAAGCCTGCTTCACGAAACAGGGAGGTGGGAGGGCATAGAGAAATTTGCAGTTGGAAAGTATACCCACCAGAAAGAGTGTTACTGAAGGTAAGTAACTTGTTCTTCTGAGGGATACTTCATACTGCAGATTCCTCACCTTTAGAATAGATACTAACAAGTACCTTCCAAAGGTGGAGGGACTGTGGAGTGGACCCAGATGAAACAATCCTGCAGGACCGAATGGGCATAATGTCCTTCCCGCAGACCTGGATGTCAAGGCAGTAGTGCTTCATGAAAGTGTGCACTGACGCACAAGTCGCAGACTGACAGATATCAAGGACAGGCAATCCTTGTGCCAACACAGTGGTAGCAGACTTAGCCATGGTGGAATGGGTTCTCAGCTCTTCCAGATTCTGCTTTTTGGCCAAAACTTAGCAAATCCTAATTCAGAGGACTATCCTCATTGACAGAGACCTTTTCTACATGGGCCTTCTTTTCTTCGCCACAAAGAACCCCACCAAAAGCTGATTGTCTACTCAGTGATCCTTGGTATAATCGGTGTAAGTTAACAGCTCTTTAGGCTTTAACAGATGGAGTCACTCCTCCTCTTTCGAGGGATGAAACGGGGCAAAAAATGTTGAAAGGGTGATAGATTGCCCAACATAAAAAAGGAGTCAAGACTTATGGCAAGAAGATCACCTGGTCCTCTGCACCAGTTTGTCCAGAAACAAATGTGGAGTAGGACAGTTGTACCGAGAGAGCGTGGAGCTTAGTCATACGACGAGCTGACGTCATCACAAGGAAGACAGTCTTCAATCTTAAAAGATGCAGCCAACAGCTGTGCATTGGCTTGAAGGGAGTACACTAGAGAAATTTCAGAACAAAATTCAGCTGCCACTGTGGCATCACAAATGGTTTGGTAGGGAATAAGTGTGTTACACCTTTAAGAAACCACATCCCAATAAGTGGTTTAAACAAGAACCGTTGGTCCAGTAAATGCAGAAAGTCCAAAAGGGACAATAAACAACCTTTAATCACGCCCACCACATGGCCTTGCTGGGCCAAAGACATAACAAATAACAAGCTATTCCATAGCTTGGCTTTCAGAGGGTCTGTCCACGGACTCCAGCGAGATCACAAATTTGTCAGAGGGCCCGCCATTAAAAGACCTTGTGGAAGAGTTCCTGGCAGCTAGGATGACATCCACAAGTTTGGTTGGCAAGTTAAATGCCATCAACTGCCGCTGCTCAATCTCCACGCATGAAGGTGTAGATTACAGAGGTTCAAGTACCCTGCTGCTGTGACAGAAGACCATGCTGAAGGGGTAGCCTGATCGGAGAGCTGAGGCACATTTTCAGAAGTTCTGAATCACACTCTCCTGGCCCAATCAGGGGCCACTAGTATGACTTGGGCCTGGCACTTCCTGATCTTCTTCAGAACTCTGGGCAGGAGAGGCAGAAATGCATAGGAGTCCCATGTCCCCACAAATCGAAATGCATCTACTAGGGAACACCTTTGTGGGAACTCCAACGCACAAAAGTTTGGACACTGCATATTTTCTGCAGTGGTAAAAAGATTTAGCCAGAGTTCTCAAGATTGTCAGAAGACGCTCTAAGCCACCTCAGAGTGTAGCCGCCATCAGCGATCTACCAGTCAGCTGAGCTCGTCTGCCATGGCATTCAAAATTCCTGCCAGATGGTTCACAATCAGGGAGATGCCTCGACGTTCCAACCAGTGAAGTAGCCAGAAAATGAAAACACCCTCCGCTTGAACCATACCTATATTCAGAGTATGCAAAAAGCCAGTAAGCCTGACCCTACAAAGGAGGGCTCATTCCATGTATCTATCAATCCTTTTCCCCTTCTGTCAATTCATCCATTGATCTGCCAATCCCTTCTCTTTTCCATCCATCCAACCATGCATCCATTCATCCTTTCATGTATTCTTTCGTTTTTACTCATCTGTACAATTTTCATACTTTCATCCATTCACCCTTTCACCTCTCAATCCTTTCAGTCTTTCATCCATCTGTTTCCCCCGCCATCTATCCATTCTTTCATCTTTTTACTCAATCCTTTAACGCTTGCACTTCATTGTTTCACTCTTCCATCCATTCATACTTTCACACTTCATCCTACGTTTCGCCTTTTCTTTTTTATTTAATTTCACTGTTCTTCCTTCCTTTCTTTCACCCTTCCTTTTTCCTCCTGTTCTTTCTTTACTATTTCTACACATCTTTTGTGTCTCAGCCTTTCTCCTGTCTTACATTTCTCTCATGCACATTTTTTAGGTTACTCCCTCTCTCTGCGTTGTCTCACATGTTCATCAATCCATCATATATCTTTCTCTAATTCCTTTGCTTCGCAGGTTAGCCAACGACACACACCCTTTCCCATAGTATCCCTTATCATTTATTAACATTTTGTCTATGGAGGTAAGAGGCCCACACATGACTAGTTAAAGTTTTATTAGGGCCCAGTTCACAAGCCCACCACTGACAGCCCCCGCTTAAGCTTCTAAGGGCAGGGGTTCAATACACCACTGGTTCCAACCACCTTCAAAGGTGTAGAGTCTTCTGGCACAGGACCACACTCCGTCCTGCTTGCTGCTGTGCCACATGGCGATAGTGTTGTATGTGAGAACCTGTACAAACCTCACATTGATGGACAGTAGGAAAGCCTTCAATGCCAGGTGAACAGCCCACAATTCAAACAGATTGATATGAAGGTGATTTTCTGTCAGAGACCAAGGTCTTCTGATCTTCACCTCCCCCAGATGACCTCCACAATAAAGCAGTGACACATCCATCAGCATCATCACCTATGTGTGGGGAAAGGAGAAGGGTCTGCCACTACTCAGGCTGCTGTCGAGCAGCCATCACTACGGCTCTTCTGTAGTTTCCTCTGAAAATGGAAAACATCTGAAAGGTTTTCTGGGTGCTGGGCCCACTGAGACTTTAGATTCCACAGAAGACCCCTCATATGCCACCTGGCAAAGTGGACAAGCAGTATGCATGAAGCCGAGAAGCCTCTGAGCTGCTCTCACCAAGATCCAATCCCGAGGATGAAACATCGGGATCATAGCCGGAATGTTATGAACTCTTTGAGGCGGAGGAAAGGCCCTGAACTTCACTGTTTCCATGATAGCTACTGTAAAAGGAGGTCTCTGTGAAGGAGTTGTGTGTGACTTTGACTCGTTGAACACGAACCGCAATGATGTCTGTAGAACCACGTTGTGTAGAGGCAGTCTACGACTGACAGTGATGAGCCTGCGTTCAACAGTCAATTGTGAAGGTAGGGAAAAACTGGTATCCCCAACTTTTGAAGATGGGCAGCGACTATAGTCATCACTTTCGTCAGCACCTGAAGGGAGCACAGCAAACTGAACATGTTCTTGGCCAACCCTAAACCGCAGGTATTGTCTGTGGGACTGCAGGACAGGCACACGAAAATATGTGTCCTTCAGGTCCAAGGGTATCATTCAGCCGCCCAGAACCAGGGCAAGACAGAACCTGAGCCAGTGTGAGCATTTTGAACTTGTATTTCCAAAGGAAAGCATTCAGAGAGCAAAGATCTAAAATGGGACAAAGGTCAAACTCCTTCTTCGTCAGGAGGAAATAGCGTGAGGAACAACCTGTCTGTATTTCACAATCAGATACAATCTCAATAGCCCCTCTGGACAGTAGCGATATTACCTCCTGCGGTAAGATGAATAGATACGCCTCTGAAACACCCTAATGTGGGAAGAAGCTGTGGTGGGTTGGTAAGAAACAGAAGGGCATAGCCCTGCTGGACGATCTGGAGGACCCATATGTCGGATGTGATGGATTGCCACCCTGGGAGAAAATGTTTGATCCTAACTCCTACAGGGTAGTTGTGTGCCGATAAGGACACAGTAAAGTGGCTTGGAGGTGATTGGGAAGATAGGTGTTCATAGTAATGTGTGCGTTCCTTGCTTGACCCTGGACACGAAAAGACTGGGGTGACTACAGCAGGGGTGAAGGGAACCTGCCACTGCCTATACATCAAATTTCTGGAGTACCCTCGGAAGGGCTGAAACTGATGACGAAACTGTCTGGCAAGGGTTGAAAGGCCCAAAGAACTTGCCATGGCCCAGCTTTCCTTGAAGCATTCCAGGGCAGATCAACTTTCTTGCCAAATATACCGGATCCATCAAAAGGCATATCCATAAGGAATAACTACACATCTCCCAAAAAACCTGTAGACCGTATCCACGCATGGCGATTGGGCATCACACTAGTGCTGGCTTCTCACCCCAAGCAATCAGTAGTATCCAGACCAGCATGAATCATATAAATGGCAGCATCCTTATCATCTTGAATCACTTGAGCAAAGGACGCCCTGCACTCTTCAGGCACTGCTGATAAGACTCGCTGACCAAGTCCCACAAGACCAAACTAGTAAGTAAACAGCGTTGGCCAACCTCAAGACTCAGCTAGACAAAGAGAACATGCATTTCTCAAATGACTCAATTATTTTTGATTCTCTGCCCGGGGAGGGGGGATCATTGGGGAATGAATTAGGATTCCCCTTTTTGGTGGAAGCTTGGACCACAACGTTCTCTGGAGTAGGTTACTGCATAAGAAAATCAGGGTTGCTGGGCACCATTCTGTGGCACCTGCCCATCTGGATGTTCACCAGTGGGAAAGAGCAAGGCTTAGACCAAGTGCCCATAACAGTGTCAGTTATGGCTTGGTTGAATGTGAGTAGGCTCAGGTTGCAGAACTTCTGTAAGGACGTTGACTTAACTTCAACAGAAGATAGTTGTAGGTCCAGGACAGAAGCAGGATGTATGAGTATACAGCAAAGGAAGCACTCTCTTCACTTGGTAGCCCCAGGGGAAAAAAAAAATCTTTTATCAGGGGACGTCTCAAGGTCACTGGTTTCCTGTCAATCCATGTATAAAATATCATGATCACAACATGGGCGTGAATCATCCCCATCATCATCATGCCATCTCCAAGTGGTGGTAAGTTATGGTCAGAATCGGAACCAAAAAGGTGTTGGAGCCCCTGAGAGCTTCTCCGTAGTAGTGGGAGTGTATTGTCTCAATCAGGCTGAATGGGAACCAGGTGTGCCGGAGTGAAGTTAGAGTGCGACCTCGTTTGGGGTAGAGATGGATTCAGTGTAGTTTAGACACTAGAGTCAGCAGCAGATACCCCTCTGGTGCTAGTGATGTCAGCAATGATGAAAGAAGCACCAGCATAAGTCTTTGAGCCAGAGTGGAAGTCGGCACCAGAGTCGGTGCAGAGGCCCCTGCAGTTTCATGGGGCCCAGAGGCGCACCAGAGGGAGCCGGGAAGAGTGTCAAATATATACAGCATGGCCTCCTAAAAGGACTTGACCTGCTGTAGTGTCGCGGATAGCTTGGGAAACTCAAGGCGCATTGGGATCAACTGTGCGATCAGCTTCTCAATGGAAGAACGGGAGCAAGGTCGAGTGGCACCTTGACACCCTTGTGACTTCTCTTCAAATACAGAGTGAAGGGGATGGGGTCGCGTTTGCTTTGCCTTCTTGTGTTTCCTTTTTCAATTGGACTTCGACTTACCAGAAGACTTCAACCGCAAAGAAGACATGTTGTGGGACTGACCTCGAAAGCAGGAACAAGCCCTCAACTTGGAGCTGGAATTATGCGAGATCCATGACTTTTTTCAATATTTGGTGACATACAGCTTCACTTCATGCTGATGGATCGCCTTTGGGTACATGAAGGCACATTCATCCCACCATTTGGAGTCAGGAGTCATGCCCTGTGCCCAAACACCAAAGACACACCTCTTGTGGGTCCATCACCGATATCCTTTTTTAACAGTCATAGCAAGGTTTGAACCTTGTAGTTTTAAGTGGGGAGATCGCTCCCTTGAAGACTGAAATTGAAAAGCTCACCAAACTGATGAAAAAGGGAGCGGAAGTTCAGATCCACGTCGGATGGCGCAGAAAGAAAGAAACTGATGTCAGTGTGCAGGGGTGGTGTTTATATATTCGCCTCCACTCTGTCACTTCTGGGACGGAACTAAGTCAATGTGGAGTCACACGGCACCACCTGCACCGCACTGGAGCACTGCTATAGAATCTTCCACATTCTTTCTGGCACTTGGGAATATTTTGAAGGTGAGGAATCTGCAGTCACTCTAAGTGTACCTCATTTTAGGGGCTCCGTTTCGAAAATAAGTGTTTTCAAATCATAAAACTAAGTCAGTTGGAAAAGAAGTTCTTTTGGAGGTCTACTAGAAATTGCATTGCTTGTTTGGAGGAATCCTGTTTGTCAACATACTGAACCTTGGGTTACAGTAATGTTTAGTGGCTAACCTTATTCTGTGCCTTAAGGCCTCAGATAACTTCTTCTTACCTTTATCACTCCAGAAAAGACAAAAAGCTGCAAAAATAAGACCCAATACTTCAAACACTTCCATGGACTACAGTGTTTTTTCAATATCACTTCCAAATTTGGATTCTCAGGGTATTCTTAAACTAACTTGAGTTTCTGTATCTTCCTTCCTCAGTGTTCTTCAACTTTGATTATACCGTGCACTTTACCAAATTACTGCCATTTACTGCGAAACTTTTAAGCAAGGTGGTAGATAGACGATCAAAAAACTGAAATGTCTCACAAGACAACATACTTTCTCTAATGTGTAGGCCAAAATCCTAACCTGGAGCACTTCACAGAAGAAAAGAAGGAGCAATATGTATCATTGTCCAGGACACATCTTTGCCGTTTGGTTGCGCACTATCTATGATGCGACCCGACCAAAGTCTGCACTGCGATGGATGTATAAATCCAGCATAGTCAAAGAAGGGCATTCGCAGGCACTCAAAGATCCTGCCTCATTAATAGTCATGAGGTAGGATGCATTCTGGAAATGATTGAGACTGGCTCTGAATACAGAAATCGAGGCCTGCAATGGACAGCAAGCCTCCATCTGCTATGGCAAATTGCCTGGACTGCAATTCTGTCCCTTGGAGAGAGGCTGCATTACTAAAACAAGCATCGACAAAGCCAGTTCATTGAAAAACATATCTAATGTAGCACAAAATCTCACAAACAACAGTATGAAAACATAACAGGGTGAGACAGACTGTGAACTGTATGTAATCTCTTGTTGAATAAATGTTAGGAGTGGAGTCCACTGTACTTGCTTCATGTATGAAAGAGTGAGTGCGCACCTTTGAATATCTAAAGATGATTGTTTCTGACTAAATGAATCAAAATCAACAAAAAAATCTTTTTAGCAGCCGTTGGTATGATATTAATACTAATTTTTCAATCTGTTCAGGTTTTTAAATTGATATTAATAAAAGTCTCTCTTGTTTATTTGAAATGTGCTGCAAGAACTGCGATACACAGTGTCAATGGCAGACTGAACATTGTGAAAACATTCTCCAAGATGCTGGACTTTTATAGTTGCTTCAGATTTCGCTTCAATATATGCATCATCAAATTTGAACATTTAACTGCAGTCTTCTCACCAGTGGGTAACTTTAAGAAAAAGTAGTATTAAAAATATGATTTTGTTGATATTGTGACAGACACACATTAGCAGACATTCTCCAATAAGTCTCCCAAGACTGTCTTGCGAATAAAAATATGCTTTCCATTTTCAGTTGTATATGCTCTATGTGAGTTAGTTGTGAGAGTTTCAGGTAATAATATTGTTCATTTAGCCAAGATCCTGAAGAAATTTTTTTCTATGCAGCTATTGCCTCACTTTGGCCTACTTTGCCAGCTATATGGGATGACACAAGGAATTGGGTAGCACTTTACGCTAGGTGATTCTGGTAGTTACAAAATGTAAGCCATCAGCACTAGCTTCGAGCCAAACTATATATTTATATTTTCATTAAAACGAGATTCTTTAAAGAAGGGCGCTCCTCCTATTACAAAACATGTCCGTAGATAAAGCTTGGGTCCATTTCTTACCTCACTATTACATTCGTCCTTCTGGTCCTTTCTCCGAACCACATGGTGGAAGGCTTGATGCTGATGACACGCAGTGGGGTCCCATTCAAAGACATCATTCCACAGGGCAGCCTGCTACCTCGCAAGAACTCTTCATCCTAAAACAAAGAAGGATATTATTTATTAAGGTAAATTCAACAACATAGGACAATAGCAGTACTGGAATCATTTACATTCAAATTACATATTGGTGAAGATAAGACACTGCTTCAACTGAGAGGAGGCATAAGTGTTCCTCCAAGTCATCATCTGAACATTTCTTAAAAATGGTCCAACGGAGAGTGGATAAAACAACCCCAAACTAGTATTCTTTAAATATTTAATTACGTCAGTAAATGCCCTGTTACTCTGAAAGCCATCCAAAATTTGTCAGGTGTCGACTCAGACTGCAAACACCTTATCTTTAGCAGCAGTGGTTGAAGTGCATTAAAAAGGTTTGGGAACTGTGATGCTGCGCACAGTGGGGTCAGGGTCAAAGGTGTGGCTAAAAAAATCAAAATATTCTGTAACTTTTTTCGGGCTTTCACCTCCAGGTAACTAAATATAAAATAACGCACATCTCGAATGAAAAATAAATGCGAGCTAAGTTAATCAGCGGGAAATGCACTATCATACATTATGAAATCTCTATTAGTTAATGCACTGCACCAGAGAGCCACAGAATTGAAACCTGGTTGGTGTAGAGTAGAATGATGACTAGTGTATGTTTAGCGTTCCTAGGTCAGTCTGTGACAGAAAGCACGGTGAATATGCAAGTCATTATTTTAAACTTGCATTACCCATATTATAAGATAAGCTGCTACAAAATGTGCAAAAAGGTAAAATATTTTTTTTAAAATGGCTTCCAAAATACAGATTTTAGTTTTACCCAGATTGTATGTAGTGCATTTTTTTTCATAAGTCTTTTAAAAGCACACACTTCACAGCTCTGATGGTATGTGTTTTGCAATACCACTCAAAAGAATATATCTGTCACCAGGAAGCTTCTAGTGATTCTGTTAAAGCTCCTACCAGCTTCCAAGCACCCTTTACATTTGCAGATGGACCAGTTGTGCACATTTATAATTCGTTCAGGCATGCAGGTACCCTGGCAAGGCGGCCTGTTTAGCTCTCTGCCACTGCCATGGTTTCACTGCACAGGAGACTCCCCATTTCAGCTGAAGCACTTCAACTCTCCTAATTAAGCGTCCCGGGGAGGTTGTCTTTTCAGAGAAAGATGGGGAACTGTTTGTTAAATTAAACAAGCATTGGAAATGCAATAGGTCTCGCATTTGTTTGAGTTAGAGATATTGGCATTGTAAATGGCAATGTCTTTTACCTATGTTATGGAGTGTATGTATGTGGTGTGTAATGGAATTATGTGGCTTGGATTGGATTAATTAGTTGTGGAATTGTGTGACGTGAAATTGTGTGATGTGGAGTTGATTTATGTAGTGGAATTATGTGGCATGGTGTGCTGTGGAATTATGTGGATAGTAATTATGAGCAGTGGGATTGTGTGTTATGGAGTGCAATTATGTGGAATGGCATTTTGTGTTGTGGAGTGGTATCTTTACAGCCACCATGGAAGTACTGTATATTAAACTGCACATTAACACCAATGGCCACATATGAATGAATGGTAAATGCAGAGTGCAGCTATGACCACAAACGTACAAGTAGTCTGCTTACTAATGTGCATACCTGCAATTTATTGGAGGCTATATTGCTCATTATACAGGACCCTGATCTCACAGCCTCCAACACCCAACATCTGTTAGAGAAACATTCAATATCAACTGTATGGTCATGCAAGCTAATGACAACACTGATTAAATTATACTTTCAACAAAGGTGGCTATATCAGTCACAATAAATAAACTATGAATCCACACAAGATCACACTGCATATGAAAAATACAAAAAATAGCTTGTCAGCAAAAACGTATGTAGCTACAGAATGAAATGTTTATTTGAAGTTTACAAGTATGCATGATGCTAGTTTCACATTTTATTTTTGAGCCTGCTACATTGGTACTCTTATTTGCGGAACTCTACTTCCCCCTAGTCTTAGGCCACTACTAGGGCTAACAGGCAGGACATCAGCTTAAGTCTTGGTAAATCTTTATCATTCAGAATCCCTAGAATCACAAATTGGGGGGAGCATTGGGAGTTCATAGTCAAGTACTTCGCCTAGTTCCTGTAGCATCGTCTCCCAGTATTGTTCTATAATATTAAATCAATTGTAGGACATGATCTGTAGGAAACATATGGTGTAGATAGCTACATTCTTTGCATCATACAATTTAAATCATACTAATGTGGTGCACACCCACTGCTGAGGTGAAAGGGTGTTACCTTTGCACAATGTAGTCTTACATCAATTGTAGGATGTGCACTGTTGGCGTCAGATTCTATGGACACTCTCATGAGAGATGTAATCGACATCAACATATTGGGTTTAAAAGATAAAAGATTTTGCTTTTGAAGCCATAGCGAATAAAGAAATTATTAAAACTGTTCGTAAGTCCACAAAGTGCCTTAAAATATTTGCTTAAAGCTTAACAAACTTTCAAAAATGAATGCTCTTGTGGATTCGTTTTTGTAGTGAAGTGAAGATAAGTCAAGAACATTCCACTTTTTAAGTGGTTAAATAAATCTTTAAGACAAGGGACATTTTTCAGAACAGAGGTCTCAGGGATGCCTACAACAATATCGAATAGATTTTAAAAATGTTTTATTGAATCAGTGCCATTTTCAGAAATTGGGGAAATGGATACAGTTCTTCTTTTGATAATAGGCTTAAACTGCACTACTTATTAAAAGACATCCATATATGGATGTGCCTCAATGAGGTAAACATCGGCGCTGACATCTATGTGTGACTAGTAGGTCACAAGTTTGAATCCATCGGACCGGTTCAGATATCCCTCCTTTCCAAGGCCCTAGATTGATGATCCTTAATACTTGTTGCTTACATTATTAAAAAAGCCAAAAACTTTGTATGAAGCAGTATGTGCAAACGATTCTTTAGTAGTCTATCACGCATGCGCAGCGCAGGCTCAATCGCTTCATTGCCGTTTCCTTTTTCACTGCCTTCAATACCTCTAGTTCACTAGCAAGGCAGGGTTCCAAGTTCAGGAGGGGAACATAGACTTTTTGTTCAAGTGTTCAAATTATGTTGAAATGAAAATGTGTGCTTGGTTTGAATAAGCCACACAAAGAAAAGAGGGAAGAAAAGAGGAGTGTCCTTTAAAGTCTCTTTTGGCCTCTTACATTGTGGAAAGAAATATCTCACAAAGCTGTTATTAAGCTCAAATGTTATTAGAATTCATTCATTGTCTGCTAGTTGTATTCAGCGTCCAGTTAAATACGCATTTTACACATTAATACATTCAGCAGAGCCAGCAGCTTTGTACATCTATAGCACGAGCTAAAATCCAAATAGATTTCTATGTTAACATTAGCGCTGTTGAACCTTTCTTTTTCACTTAGAAGACAATGGAAATATTTCAAATAGTCAAAATTATTCAGAAGCCATAAGTATATTTTTAGATTTATCAAAATAACACCTTGCAAGTAATAAGATTGATAATGCATCCTACATTATACAACATTTTCTGTAATACCTTTGCTAGACTGGCAATGCTTTGTAAATCTTTGTTAAGCGACCATTTGTTATAAAAACTATGGCAACACATACCATTTTCCATGTATACATATTAAGAAAGAAAGGAAAAGCAAAGGCAAGCTAACTAAGGACACGCTCCACGAAGAATTGCGGTAAAAATATCATTGGTTTTTGATGTATGAAGATATGGTAAAGCAAACATCAACCATGTTCTTGGTTTCAGTTTCGATTTTTTGCTACCGACTTTCAGAGGTTACTATCTGTAATGAAACAACATCTGGAACAACTGAAATAGTTTACTATTTTTCCTTTTTTTGTGTCGGATGACAGCTGCTTGAAATGTAAGCAAAAGAACGGTAAATTCACAGTAGTATTTGGCAAAGGTATGGCTTTTAACCTTTACTTAAGGAAGAAGGAAATATCATTAACAGCGGTTTAAAAAAATAAGCTACAAATATAAGTGCCTGTAATTCGAAAGACACGAGTGTGATATATCTTCTGCGCACCTTTTAGTCACCCTTCAGTGAATCCAAAGCAATCCTACCAACATCTGCAAGCTTTCCTCCGGGAAGTTTAAAACACACTGCCTGACATAGCTCGCAGCTATGCCTTCTTGTGCCCTGGCCCGCTGTCACATGTAATGTGAGCAGCAAAATCAACGTACACTTGCTGGAAAGAAAAAAACACTAAAAACTCAAGCTCAAATACCAGTGGCAACATCCTACAAGATCCAGCTTTATAAGAACTCTCATGGAAAGATACACTAGCCTCTTACTAACTGCTTAGATAAACAGGTGCGGGGGTGGGAGGGGAACGGGGGCTTGCGGAGGATGGGAGGGGAACGGGGGCTGCAACACGAAGAAATAGTGGCGGGGGTGGGGGGGGCGAGTCTAAAAGCAGCAATGAAGTGAAGGGGGGAGCATGTAGCGTAACGGTCAGAGCTGCCGGCTTTGGCTCTGAAGAACAGGGTTCAAGTCTCGGCATCTACTCAACGTTCTGTGATTCTGTGCAAATCACTAGTTCCCAGTGCCTAAAAGTCCAACAAAAACGTAAGTTTAAAAGTATGTTAATGGACAGTAAGAATACAAAATACAGACTGGTGACGAGCAGAAAACAATAACAACCAGGCAAGATTAGAAAAATAAAAGCATAACAATTAACGAGCTAAAAGAAAGATGACACTAGCAAAGACCGTTTAATAAAATATGAAAACGAACCGGAATTGACTCGAGTGAATATTCGCGACAAGAAACTTAACAAGCGGCAGTGAAAACGATTGCGAAAGCGATCGCTATTGTTAAAAAAAAAAAAAAAAAAAAAAAAAACACGCCCGCGAGTGGCGCGCGCGCCACAGCGAGCCATCTGGTTTCCATTATCGCGCCCGTGTCAGGGCACGATAATTGAAACCGCATCGGTGCGCGTAATAGACACCGATAGGCCATGGGCGGAGCAATGCGACCGCCTTTGGCCAATTGCGTGCTGTCTTTTATACAAAGACGCACGCAAAGGCCAATAGCGTGGCCCAAAAGGAATCGCACACGCACAAGCGTGTGCGATTCCTAGACCCGTTTTCAAACCCCCCTACAAAAGGACTTGCGCTGCGCAAGCAGTGCTGCGCACTGCACTGCTAGGCGCGAGACCTAAAAAGTATGGGCAGGCCGAGCACCTCAAATCCCCCCACTTCGATCACTGTCTTGCAGAATTTGCCACCAATACTGGGCAGGGTCAGGAAGGGCGGAATTTCCACACATGAAAAATATTGCTCAACCTCTTAGTGTGATTCTCCAATATTACACGATCCAGAAAAGTTGAACAGAAAGCAACCAGAAACACTGCCCGTGTATTTATCCCCTCATCGATGCCCTAAACCCTGATGCTGCACATCACATCATTCATCATGTATTCAAATGCTTATCCATGAGCAAATACACATGATATTAGAATGTATGTAGTTTGTTTCTATTGGACATTGTTTTTAGGGGGAAACAGTGCTGATGCATTCGTAGCCCATCTAGACACAATAGATACCCGGGCTCGAGTCGGGGGTACTCGCGGGTGGACGGCGTCCACCCATTTATTTCACAGGGTGGACGCTGTCCACCCTGCCAAGAAGATGGCCCCAGTGAAAAAGATGCTGAATTCGTCCCCGTGTAATTTCCAAACACCGAGACACTTTCAGCAGCGCTTGCACGTTATCTGCTTTCGATCGCAACAAGCAACAACGTGCAGGCGCAGACGGGGCTTTCTTATTTCTGACTCCTGCTGGGCCCATAACAATGGCCTATTCTGAGGGGTCATCAGGCCTCCTTCTGTTCGAGTCTCCTGGCAGGCAGCAGTCAGGAGCCTCACACCTAGAATTTGCCGCAGATGGGAAACAAAGGCTCACACCTGTTAGCACTTCACACATACTTAAGAGAGGCATCTTTTCACTTTGTTCAGGCTCTGTTTAGGAGATATGCATGCACTGTAAGAACGTCAGATGGGTCCATCTTTCCCAGTATTTGCACAAAATAAATAGCATTTATATAGCGCATACTACCCCTGAGGAGCTGTTGTAATAATTTAAATATCACTATTTTTTCTTTTAAAGCACTATGGATAGAGAAAGCTTTATGCTGACAAAAGGCAACATTGGTTTATGTGAAGCTTACAAAAGTGTGAATCTTCTGCCTAAATCATGAGGGTTTGCAAGTATACTCGAAATGTGCTCAAATGTACTCATGATAGACCTGCTAAACATATATGTGAGGGCTTAAGATCTGATGCCCCTTCCTGTGATGTCACGCGCCGTGATGTCACGCGCCGTGATGTCACTTGCATACTGATTAATTAGGTTAGTCCCCCCACTTCTTTTTTTAGGACTTGTGCCCTGCATGTTACTCCCTGGGCCCAACGGCGCTAATAATACTGGTGGTGTTCAACCCAGAGGAAGAGGAGCAACGATCGAGGTGGTGAATGTGTTGCAATTCATCCTGGCGCCTCTATTGTTGATGGACACAGACTGACAGTCACTGGGGCAATGAAGGTTCAAGGAGATGCGTGCTGCTCCTCAGCCTAAATAAAGTGCATACTAGTAACTGTGACAGAGGGGCAGCTAGCCTAAATACATAGTTTGGCAAAGTAAAAAGGTTCTTGTCGATGGGGGGGAGGGGGCGTGTGGGGGTGGTCCTGTCACTGAATAATCAGCTACTAAACTGGGGAAAGGAGCGCCTTACTTATAAACCAGAAATAAATCAACATTTGGCAGCTATACTGCTCCCCTGATGGGCAAGTTAGCACAATAGGAGGGGGCTTGCCACTGAGGCAGACGACCTCCACAGTGTTCCAATAAATGAGGGCCATTGAGAAAAGGCTTTTCATGTTCAACTAAATCTAACCAATTAGCATGAAGTACTGAACTATACAGCTGATTACAGAGGCCTATAAGAAAGATATTTGAATCGTAAGTTCATCATATCTTCTCTAACACCCGACAGTATGTGATCTGAGGCTACAGCTGTAACAATGGGGACTCTAGAAGACTAGAGCAGAAGACTGTCTCCTTAACAAGCACTGGCAATGCCAATAGGTCTGGCTTCAATGTGCTTCACACTGCACTTACAGTGCACTCTTACAGGCAGGTGGTCCAACCTGCACTCAAAGGCAGGACTCCCACTCTTCACTAATACAAACACACCTTTCCCTCTGCACTCACACGGGCATACTTGCTCACGTGGCACTCACATGGCACACTGCTCACCCTGCATAAACAGGCTCACTGCATTCACACACTACACGCACGGCACCGCTCACCATTACATCCCTGCCGTACTTCATATTGCTCCCAGATACCCTTTTGCAGTGCTCCTAAGCCACTCTCACAATATGCATGAGCCCATAAATGTAAGAGCACACCACCCACCCACACAACATACCACAGACAACTGCATGAGCCCAGAGACACTGTCACACCTCTGAAACAACTATCTCCAGACACCCATACAACTCCATATGGACAAGCAGCACACAAAACGTTGTACAGCAGTCCAAACAGCCACACAATTCACACTAGACAACCATATATGCCAAAACACGTTCACATTTTGCACAAACCAAACAACCCCAATACACCCTTTGAATACACGACACATTCAACTCCCTCTAGGCATGCTTGCAGTACCGCCAAGAGATCCTCAATGGCACCCACACAAATTCCGAAATCTCCCCCACCTGACACCCTTAAAACGTCTCACTCTCTCACAAAGCCCACATACACCATCACAATTCATATAGCCATTGAGGCACTTTCATATGTTCTGTCGTAACAATACAGCCTCAAGTTAACCCTTGCCACCCTCACAATGCCCGAAGGCACACTTACAATTTCCTCCTGACACAAAAGCACTTGTCCACTGTAACACAGTACCCAGACAGTAACACAACAACATAGGCAGACTCATGAGCCCCCCAAACATTATCACACTGCCCCGACAAAAACTTAAAACCTTCAGAGAACCCTCCTGCACCCTCACAACACTCACAGTGCATAAATACATCAAAATGTCCTTAAACTCCATAATTTTGTCCCACACAGTTGCCAAGTGCACTTAGTCACCCAACTCCCTCTCGACGTTAACAGAAATATCAAACAACCTCAGAATGCTAGAAACAGCCACATAACTCACCCTGGACGACCATATGCACCACAAACAACTTCACAATACCCACAACCACATTAAAAACAATCTCAAAAATCGCTTAGGAAACCCAGGGATCTTTAACACCCCCAGGCCTGCTCATAATGCCTCCAGGACACTCTCCCAATGCATCTATGCACATTCAAACTGCGCCCTACACACTTGCAATGCCCCTGGGTTGCAGTACCGCCTTCTTGAGCGGATGGACAGTGGATTGTTCAGGCCCCACCCGCATTGTTGCTGATCGGAGGGGACCTCAATCTGACCATGAGCGATGACCTAGATAGATTAACTGCTGTGGATACTGCAGGGAGGGAGGATCAAAGACTCTGTACTTTTACCACGGCACTGGGGAGGGCTAGGTACCCCCACAAACAACAATTCTCATATGCATCCTCCACCTCCTGGTCGGATTCGCAGTTGGATTATTGCTTGGTTGCCCACATTGAGGTACATAGCTATCAGGACACAGTCTTCCTACCAAGGGGGATCTCTGTTCATTCATCCATATATACTCAGCTCATGACACAGACCATCCTCAGTCGCCCACCATGGAGAGTGGATGCCTGGTACCTCAGGGATTGGAGCACGAGGGAGGGCTTAGGAACAATTACTGAAAATTAATTTGCGCAAAAGTGGGGCTCCGTGAAGTCAGAGGTCATACCGTGGGAGGCATATAAACCAGTGGAGGGGGCAAACTGATCTCAAGGATCTCAGGGCTAAGGAGGGAGGGGACCAGCAAACAGAGACATCGAGCAACGCTTGTTGCCCGTAGAAGAGAAGTACCTAGCCACCTCGATGGTAGCGCTGGCGCACCACCTCTCGATCCTACAGGATGAATACAAGCAGATTGAGGAGGGGGAAGTGAGTAAACAGCTTAGGGCCACACAACATCAACATAGACTCTATGAAGTGGGTTTTAAGGCTAGGAAACTCCTGGCGTAGCTGACGCACAGAGAGGAGGGTCAGTGCTGGATGAAAGAAGTGGTCATGGCAACTGGCCGCACAGTGGACACGGCCTCTTGAACAGCCGAGTGGTTTGGGGACCACCTGCAGGCCTTGTATTCTCCCCTGCCACACCACACCCATGCACCCCCAAAATGGCCCCAGACACTCTTAAGAAGTCCCACTCTCCCAGACAGCCACAACTCCCTAATGATAAACTTGCAACTCCTTCTGGACACAGCCTACATTCACACAACACAATTAGAAGCCACAGAAAGCACCCTAAGCAGGCAGATGGTCATAGTCACATTTTCAAAGTCCAAAAACACCTTTCAAACACCCTTAAAACTCCACATGTCCCCCTGTCAGAATTACAATGACTCAAAGCCACTCTCAATTCCCAGACACTCACAACTCAAGCAGGCATGCTCAACACTCTACACCCAGCAGATACACATCACTCTGAAGAGCCATGTGCATCCTCCAAACAGCCCAGGAATTCCACAAACACCCACACAATGACTCAAACCATTCTTAAAGTGCTCACATAGAATGCCCAGAATCCTCCGACGTCTCCAGGCACCAAAGAACAGACCTCAAACTCAATCATCCAATAACACCTATGCATACCCGCTGAGACTGTCACACAATCAGATACTAAGGCACTAGTTCTGGAACATAAACACCACATTACCATAAGTAGGCACCGACAGACACAGCCCCTTCATGCACCAACTCTCAAATAGTGGCAGTCAGCCACTCAAGAGACCAGCACATTCTCATATATTCAGACATCAACACCTATACTCACTCGTGAACAGACAGCAATACAGACCCATTAACACCAAGCACACCCAAATTCACTGTCCCTTCACTGCTCGGGGACCTGAAATAAATGATTTAAGAGCTAGATGACAGGATGGATCGGGGGAGCTGATCCCGTTCATGTTCTCCCCGAAAACACTGGAAATGATGGAGTCTGTGAGGGTGAGCACCAGGGTTCTGGAGAGAGTTTGGAGTGACAAGGGGCAAGAGTAGTGTGTTGACAATGCGAGAGCATTGGAATTATGAAGAGTAATGGAGCGAATTGTCAATAAGAGCAGGGGAGTGACCAAGAGTGACAGCAGCAGGGCAGCAACAAGAGACAAAGAGACAGGTGAGTAGCAACAACTCCACGAGAGCAGTGGAGTGACACTGATAGAACACAGTGGAAACAGAATAAGAGAGACAGCAGTGAGGTAAATAATACAACAGAGCAGTGGAGTGACAATATGAGTAGTGTGTGCCAACAACAGCGCAGTAGCATGACAATCAGAGATATACCACATAGGGTAGCAAGAAAGGAGAGAGTGAGGAGTAGTAGAGACAATGAGAGTTAGAAGTGGATTAACAATAAAACGGGGTAGAAAGAAAATGACAGACCAGCACAATCGTGACCTGTGCTCCTGTGATCAGGTCTCCCTACAAAGCACTTTATCACATAATGTTATTCTGTTGCTTTCTTTCCAAATCACGATCTTGCACTATCAATGCCCTCTTGATTAAACACTCCATAAGACAATGCACACAGGCACTTTACTTCCTTCAACGTCTAGCATCCGACGAAACAATAGCCATCGTATGTAGCTATCTCAGACTTGAGATCAGGAAACCCTTGATCATGACTCTAAGTGACTTGCCTGGATTTATGCTGGCTCAGTAGGAGCACATTATTCGTGGTTTTTGTTCCCTTCTCTTTGCACCTGCTGTTTGTTGAAATGTGTTTACCTGTGCAGGAGAGCCTTGAATCTGCATTCGCACATGCAACAAAATATTTTAAATTATGACGTCTGTCGAAATTTGGAGCTGCTAAAGTATTTTGCAAAAGTATTCATGCACCACAAACGGTTGACAACAATTTTGGAAAAAGTTCCTGGCATTTGAAATATAAAATGTATTACTATTATTCTTGTTAATAGTCTTGACGAGTGCACCGTACCTGTTCCGTACTCTTCATGTTGTTTGCTGTCCCCAGAGAGCATGCGCGGGGCCTTAGTAAGGGAGAAGACTCGGTCAGGCTGAGGCCAGTCTAGGCTGACACGTGCTGCACTGTCTCAAGGGCTAGCAGCAGCACAGAGCAGAGATCACTCACTAACAGCTCACTGAGCTGTCCATGCCTTCCCAGGTCTATGCCTTCCCCTGTCCACGCCTTCCCCCGTCCATGCCTTCTCCTGTCCATGCCTTCCCCGGTCCATGCCTTCCCCTGCCCATGCCTACCCCTGTCCATGCTTTCCCCTGCCCATGCCTACCCCTGTCCATGACCTGTAGCTTTTTGGATGGATAACTTGAATAAACAGATAAAATATATATGAAAAGGATCTACTGGTCGTATCTTGGACTGTTTGTTTAGATATACATGTTTGATTATTGCCTCTCTTTTTCAGTGTAAAGTATTTTTTATGTACGGCCAATGAGCAGCTGGCCGTTAGATGTGGTCAATAGGGTTGTATTGTTACGGTGAATACTCCAGGTGGTGCGGTATTAGGTTCCCTGGCTGCCAGTTTGTTTCAAGATGCACAAAGTCCAACCTCTCAGTATGACAATGTGGACAACTGGAGCGACGCCAGGGTAAATCCTACTGAGTTTGATATGGGTCAGAAAAGCCATATGTACATATTTATAATGAATGAGATTAAAATGTGCAATGCTAGATACGTGTCGCACCCTTGTGCACACACTATCCCATTCCGCGCCCGTAATGATCTCCGGGACAACTTCATGCCATTTGTCGAGTACCACCAGTCTCTGCAACGGTCTATCCACCGAAGATCAACCATCTCCCATTTGAAATCTTATACATATCTACCAGGGTTCAAGCTGGCACCGGTGCCTCCAGAAACGTGGGCCACATCTCCCTGGCCGTATGCATAATTGTTTATATTGTAAAAATTGACAAGTCCCTATATTAAAGGTCACATGTGCATCTGCAAAACTTAGGAATCTGTCATAAGTGTACAAGTCTGCCAGTCACCCACTCCTCCACCGTTCAACTGACATACTTTGAGCAATTTGTTCAAATGGGTGAATGCTCCATATCATCAAGTCTGGTGCGAACAGAGTGTATCTAATGACCCTTTTAATTGCTTTGCACCATACTCAACACATCTGTCCTGCATCATTAAACTGTCCAGTGCATGGTCCCCATATGTGCCCACAACAATCTTTGGTCCCAAATGTCTCCGTCTGCCAACCAGCAGACTGCATGATGCAGCTGAGCCGTAATGTAATACACTTCCAAGTACAGCAACTCCAGACCACCCTTGGCCCATTCCATATTCAACATGGTCAGTTTAATTCTAGTGGGAGAAAGTCCATTTCCATAAACACCTTTTGTGGCAACGCAATCATTGCACCTTGGAACACGGATAAGCATTGCGGTAGGAAAACCATTTTTGCCAGAGCTACCCTGCCCATGACTGACATCTGTAAGATATTCCACAATTTTTGGGGGCAAGAAGTCCGACCCATATTCAATTGATATTTCTCCTTGACAATGTGGGAGGTACATATTCTCAAATATTGAAAATGCGTGACAGCCCAGTCTAGCCACACTACCGAAAGTCGCTGGACCTCCTGTCCCTTCATTCAAAACATTGGAAATAATTTTTCTTTTTTCCGGTTGACGCTCAGACACGACAAATCCCTCAATTCCTCAAACACATGTATTAGAATTGAGATCAAATAGGTAAGCTGACGTATGTAGACATAAGCATCATCTGCATACAGGGACACCACATGAGTCCTCCATAATTGCAATACACTGCGCAACCCTCACGCCAGCAGCTCAAAGGCAAAGGAAAATAGCAAGAGGGGTAGGGGACATCCAGCCGTGTTCCCTGCTCCAACTTAAACCTCATCGAGACCAGTTCACACTCTTGCCAGAGAATTTGTATATAATAGCTTGATCCATCAGATATAGGCCTGACCTAGACCTGTCCAGGCAAGCCCCTCCAACATATACTCCAGCTGATAGTATTGAAAGCTCGCTCAAAATGTTATTTTCCAAATAATTATAACTGGGACATTACCTCTAGCATAGCTATCAAGGGTATTAGGCAGCTTTTAAGTCCAAGAGTTGTTTGTAAGAGCAACATAGCAACATTGATCGAAGTTTGGTAACGAGGTTCACTCAAAGAGGTACTACATTAGGATAGAATTAAGATCAGCTAGATAGAAGTTTAAAGAACTCTAATTAGTACATGGCCCGGTTTCAGCCAACTGGGGAACAATTAAAGGAGGCTTAGTGCAGTCACAAAGTTTCTAGTTGTGTCCATAACATAATGGCATTTGACAGTACTCTTTAATAAATATGCTTCATAATTGAAGGTTATCCAATGAAATGCTTCTATGTATTCAGAAGCCCAGGAAAAGTAGACAAAGTAAACATTACATGAAAAATCAGTAAAATATTACCAGTAACATGCTTCCGATAGGGAACTGCCACAAGTGTTTGTCTTCCCAATTAGCTCTGGTTTTATTTAGCTGGCTACAAGCTGTACAAACTGAAGTTAATAGTGTAGGTTGTAAATCAGCTGTGTGATTCAGGGCAGTATATTTAATAATGGTGCTTTATATAAAAATCGAACATTGGATGTAAGAGAGGACATAATAGAACAGTTGCAATTCACTTATTGTGAAATTGTACCTTTCTGCGGGGTTGCCTACAACAGTAATGCAATATGAAAGTGAGAAAGGTTCTATACTATTGGCCTTACTCAACCCATTTAGATTAAATGCCTGCATAGTATGCACGCTTTGAGAGCCAAGTCTGGAAAGTACAAATATCACTGTTTTAAATACCACTCTTTAAATGATAAATCATACTCTGAAGAAAGTACATACCCTTGGATGGCGACACGCATGAATCGGACTGTATCTATTTGTAGTTACATGGTAGAGGATTTCAGGCATGTTTTTAAACATGTCTAGTTTATTGACATGCACCTAAAGAAAGGCAATACAAATAAAAATAATCTTATTAGTCATTAATTTGTGCATTCAAAAGGCTGTAGATTGATACAAAACGACAAAACTTTCATACATTCAAATATTCATGGAAAGTCAAATATTTAGAAGAGAAATATTTTATGTCAAAACTAGAGGCTACAGATTACGCTTTACTTTCTTTCTTTTTTTTGGAGCAGATTTATATAGCGCGAACTCGAGCACCGGTTACGTTACCCAAGGACACATTCATTTTTAGGTCTCGCAGACCTAGCATTGCAGCGCGCATGCGCTGCTCGCTCTGCGAGGCATATTGTAGTAGAGGAGATTTTAGAAGTGGAGTGGAAGCCCCGCCCCTTGTTTTCATTGGCTTGTGTCATCGTCCATGCTAAACGCTGGCTTTCGATTGTAAATGAGGCTTCTTAGTCCCTCCTTGTTACCGCCCTGTCTCCTTTTGGGACGGCCCATCCGGACTGGATCTTTTGCTTGCGGTGTCCTTTAACTAGTCGGTAAGCACTTTTATTTTCATTCGCGCAATGGCGACAGCTTCTGATTAAGTGATACAATCCCAGGCCGAGGCTCGAACCCTGAAAACGGAAGATAACTTTGGTCGGTGGAGCCGGATCTCCCCCCGGCTCGTGGCATGCCGAGTTATGCATCCTGGGGCCGGGCGCAGGAGGGCGACGTGTGCGACTGGTATTACTTGTTCAGAGTACCGCGGAGATTCCCTCGGGGCTCGCTGGTTGAATATCATCCTCCGGCCACACCCTGCTGTCTCCGAAGCTTTAGGTGGGATGCCCCCCTCTTGCAGTCTGGCCACTTACTCCTCTCCCACAGATGACTTGAGCGGCCATTACAATGCTGCTTCCTTCTGGTTGAGCAGCGCCTCCTACACTCCTGCGGGTAAATCTGCAGTGGGAGCTTTTAATGTACCCTTCTTCAACTGCATGGAGTCAGAGGCTTGCGAGAGCTCCGTGCAGTGTACAATATCCAGTGTGCACGTGAGAAATGGAGCAGATGAGTGAGGCCCGTAGACCGGCGGCCTGATGGAAAACACAGCTCAGCGCCGAGCCGCCCTCGCCATCAGCAGTCTGTCTCTTATAGGCTGGCGGGCCCTCGCCGTCTGACAACTTATCTCGCCGTCCGTGAAGTGGCAACAAACTTACACACGTCTACAACGGCCAACACTGTAAAGTAAACATCAATGGCTGGCCAAGGGGACTGAGCCTTCCGCCGCTGCCTTACACGACTCTTCCTTTAAAATAACATGAGGTAAGTGCAAGAGACAGCAATGCTCTTCTCTCCACCACTTGCAGAATATATATAGATATATTTGGGGAGTTTTATACAGCGCGAACTAGACCGGAAGGTATCAGAGCGCTTTACATGTGCACCAGTTGTGTTACAGAGGGACACATTCATTTTTTGTTAGGTACGGGGAGATTAGGTGCAATAGGTCTCGCATTTGCGAGAGTTTCAGCTATTGGCATTGTAAATGATAATGCCTTTTATTTATGTGTTTATAAACCTGCAAGCGGCGTTTACCCACCGCTTGCAGGTTTTGTAAACACATAAATAAAAGGCATTATCATTTACAAGGCCAATAGATCAAACTCTCGCAAATGCGAGACCTATTGCACTGCAAGTGCTTGTTTTGGTAGGCACTGGGAGATTAAGTGATTTGCCCAGAATCACAGGATGTGGACGCGACCCCGAGGCTCGAAACTTAGTTTCCCAGCTCCAAGGTCGGCAATCTAGCCGTCAGACCACATCCTCTCCCATACTTTCTTCATTTATTTGGCTCAACAGCCTAAGCACATACAACCACAACAATGCGAGGGACTGGGGGCGTGGCCGCGTGGCGAGCAGAAGAAGATGGAGGCAGCAATTTTGGGGAGCTCTGCTGCTGGCTCGGGGAAAAACGACCGGCTGACTGGACCTTGGAAGGACCCGAAATGCCCAGAGGGACCACCCGCATTGACCTATCCTGCTGCTTCGACCTCTCAGGGCTGCAGTCATTACAGAGCCTGCTCCTCTCCCACCCGTGCTGTACCGAACTATCGTCGAGAGCCGTGGGTGGGGGGGGGGGGGGGAGGGGGGAGTATCGCCGGCAGAGACAAGACCGGGGCCCAAGCCAAGTGTCGGTGAGTGGCCTTGCACTGGGTCACGAGGTAGGTCCCCCCCTTGGATATAGTAGCTGGCAGGGCCGGACTGGCAACTCAATACAAGCCCTAGCAATTTTGTCGGACTATAGCTCCTGGGGAAGCACTGGCTTGCCTCAGGAGGCTGGAAACGCTTGCTGCTTCTGTTACTGGGGTCAATATTGCAGCATCACTGCAAAACCGCTCCCCCTCAGCTACAAAACCGGCCCCCACCCTTCCAGCCCCCCGGGAAAACGCCCGATGCCCGCTATGGCCAGTCCGGACCTGGTAGCTGGGGCCCTGGAAAGTGACACGTTGAGGGAGAGGGGGGGGGGCTGCCAGGTTGCGCCGCTGGTGGTCTGCCAGAGGTGGCGGCAAGAGTTGCAGTGAGACGCCCACCTGTGGGAACCCCCCACCGAACCTCTAGAAGCGTAAACATCAGCTCGGGACATTTGGCAGCTGGAAACAGGGCCCGAGCGGACGGTGGATCCTCCCTTTTTTTTTTGTTGCAGATTTATATAGCGCGAACTCGACCCAAAGGTATTGGAGCGCTTTACATGAGCACTGGTTACGTTACACAAGGACCCATTCATTTGTTTGGTAGGCACGGGGAAATTAAGTGATTTGCCCAGAATCACAGGATGTGGACGCGACCCCGAGGCTCGAACCTTGGTTTCCCAGCTCCAAAGTCGGCAGCTCTAGCCGTCAGACCACATCCTCTCCCCTGGCCCAAACGGACGGTCCCTCACTGACCCAGACAGGGACCCGAAGTGCAGCGCCAGGACCCGAGGCTGCTCGTGCCAGCCCTGCCCAGGGGTGGGGCGCAGAGCTTTAAGTAGGCCTGGTCTTGCCAGTGCTGAGCACCGGCAGTTTTAAAAAGCAGGAGCCGAGACGGGTCCCTATCGAGCTCTCCATTTGTCCCCGATCTCTCAGGGTGAAAAAAATATATCTTATATACCCATACCCGCATCCAAACCCATCCAAAAGCTCAGGGCCAGTCACACACACACACACTCGAAATCACTCATGGAGGCTCCCCCAGGGTTGGGACCGTTCCCTGTGTCATGACTGCCGGGGAGGAAACTCCAGAGAGAGGCCTGTCCTCCAAAATTCACCCACCTGGTTTCAACCTAGGGCAAACCAACAATACAGCATCCCCAGAGGGCAAAATCGGTACTTTCTGAACTCCCCTAGTCTCTTCCCTTCGGCTTGCCACTCTCTCACACTCCGCTCATTTTACCAATTTTAATCCCCATCTATACACTATACACATCCGGGGCCCAAGATGACTTCCAACTCATATTCAGTTACCTGCGAGTGAGAATCAATGGCAGGTTCGTAAATCTATCCGTTACCTTCTGAGCCTCACCACGCTCATGCAGGCCCAGCAGACACATGTCGACTCGAAGTCCCGATTGGCAGCCCTGCAAACCACCTGGAGGACAGTGATCCAGTACGGGAGCAGTGTCGGACAGGACCACACCATACGGAAAAAATATGCATCATCCGCACCGCCTCTAGGACAACCTGACACTGCGCCGGGGAACATGGCATGTATTCGCACTGGGGCGAGGTAGGCCCGGTGCTGGTAGTAGAACTGAATAAGCTTAAAGCGAGTATTCTTAGACACCCTGGGGGTGAGCTCCAGTGCCCTATTCCAAGCGGAATTGGACAGAGGAGTCCCCAAGTTGTCCTCCTAGCGCTGAAGGAGACACGGCAGGTACAACTATGTCAACTGCAAGCAGAGCCCTGCATAGCAACGTGACCACCCTCGCCTGGCCCGTGATAAGAAAGAGGTGACGCAAGCATTCATGCTCTGGCGGTTCTATAACTCAGCAGCCCCACCATTCACGTATCTCATGCACGAGAGGACTGTGGAGCAAAAAGTGCCCCACTTTTCTCCTGGAGTTCATAGAAGGGACAAACCTCGCCCCCCACAAATAAATCACCCAGAATAGCACCCCTCTGTGGAGCCCCAACCATCCCCTCGATCGCTCCCAATGCCAGGCAGCCAACAATATCAGGGTCAGTTCATGCAAAACCTACTATGAATCAGACAACAGAAAACAATATTTTTTCCAGATAATCAGCAAGGTTTTTGTCCATGATATAGTTCTATTGAGCACTGCGGTGTGTTGGTGTCAAATGCAACTACAGAAGTGCCACATCCAGGCAAGATTTTGAACTATACAACTGAGTCATTTAGATTCATTATATGTGCATTTATTTTACATGGATATTTTGAAAATATGGCATGGATGTGACCCCTCCGTAACTTAGGGTGGACACATCTGGCCTAGGATTTAAGAAGAGTGGGTACTGAAAGTGGCTTAGATTTATCGAAGGATTCTGAGACCGTCAATATATATAAAGTCCCTCAGGCACAAAGATGACTATTCAAAATCCACAGTCGTAGTAGGCCACAATGTAATGTAAATTTATTAGGAGCGAAGGGCGTAAAACTGGCCTATTACCTCTTTCGTACCTACTAAATACAAACATTAAACAACTATTATTACTGCAAACCCACCTTAACTCCAAATTCTTCACTGAGGTTTGTAAATAAATACTCATATCCGTAGGCTGCTTTGCAATTGAGCCATACAACATGGTATGGACCCAGACTGATCCAACTTCGGACCAACTCCAAAATTCCAATCAAGCACTCCTCCTAAGCACAAAAAGTGTAATTACAGCAAATAACTTGAATGAATGTACAGATCAAGCTCAAGCATAAAACATTTGAGTAAATCAACAATGCAACTAAACAACTTGACTGCAAACACACTTGGCATCTGGAAATGTTTAGTTCTTTTGAGGTAATTGGCAAAAATATATATTTTTAAGAAAAACAGTTTATCATTGGCAGAAATATATATATATATATTTTTTTAAACAGTCTTTTTATTAAACTTTTGTCAATTGCAGTATACAGTGTAGTAAATACAGGCATCATAATAACATAAAATCTAGAAGTCAATCATTGTTAGTTAGTTCGTACAGCGTTTCGGACACTGAAACATATCATATACCTCAATAGGATTATGGTACTAAACAGTTTCTTACTAGTCTGACGTATCTTCAACAGCATGCTTCAATGATTTACTTCTTGGGTTTGTGTTTAGTTCACAAAACCTTTCTCAATCTGGGTCCCCTCCCTCCCTCTCCACCAGGTCCCCAAGCCCTCTATAGTCAACCTAACGATTCCATATTTTCTTACATTTCCGTGGGCATCCTCTACTTTCGTAAACAACTTTTTCGGTTGTACAACACCAGTCTAGGTCGGACTTCTAGTGCCCTATCGTCGGGGGGAGGCTCGCCCCCCATGCTTTGGCTATATTCCTTTTAGCTACCATTGCTGCCAACATTAGCCATACCTTTGCCAGGCCTGTTCGTCTGTTACACAGAGGATATGCCACCTGGCCTCTGTTGGGATCTCCTGCCCCATGACTTCCGACATCACTCCTATCACCTTACCCCAGAAGCACTGTATGACCGGGCAAGCCCATATAATATGGAAAAATGTGCTCCTCTGGTTGCAACCTCTGATACACAGTTCTGATGGGGCCCGCCCCAGCTTACACATCAACACCCTAGTAGAGTAAGATCTGTGCAGAATCCGCAATTGGACCAACCAAAATCTAGCTCTAATCGCTACCTCCCTCGGGCTTTGTATTGCCTCTGTCCAATCATCATCTTCCAACAGTCCGATATCCGATTCCCAGGCTTCTCGCAATGCTCTCACTGGATCGGGTGCGTTATTAATTATCTTTCTGTAAATAGTGGATGTGGCCTTGTCCATGATCGGGTCAAACAGAAGTCAGTCCTCCAAGGGACTATATTCCGGGAGCTGCTCTCCTTCCCTAATGTGACGTCTGAGTGTGTGGCCCAGCTGGATATACTCATATCTCTCGGAGTCTGCCAGCTGGTACTCTTTCTGCAATTCTTCAAATGAGATTATTGCTGAGCCTCTCCATACTTCACCTAGATGAACTATGTCGATCAGTTTCCACTTTTGGAATCCCTGCAGTGTACCCACTACGCATAGCATGTCGCTATCCCACAATGGGGTCTTTTGTGTTAGCCTGTTGTCCCACCCTAGAAATTTAGTGGCCTTCCGCCATATATCTATCACTGTTTGCGCATGCAGGGGCAGGCGCCTGGTCTCAGTATTACGATATAGTGTTCTCTGATAACCCCCCTGTCCCAGCCCTAAATGATCCACTCTATACGCTGGGTCATCCCTGCTTGCATAGATTCAGTCGTTGAATGACACTAATTGTGACGCCCACTAGTATTTTTTGAGATCTGGGATGACAATGCCGCCTTCATAAACACCTCTCTGGAGTTTGGACAGGGCGATTCTAGCACCTCCCCCGTCCCATAGGAGCTTCCTCAGTTCACTATCTATTTCCCTAAAGAACTTGTCTGTAATTTTATATGGGGTGTTCTGCAGAACATATAACACACGCGGCAGTGTCATCATTTTGAAGAGCACCGCTCTTCCCATGAATGAAATTGGCCAGGCCCTCTAATGCGTCACGTCCCGTTTCAACCGCTCCAGCTGCGGCACCAAGTTGTCCCCCAGAAACTCTAATTCTGACCTCCCTATTGTCATACCCAAGTACTTGAACTTATCCTTGATTTGGAGTTTAACCTCCCCAGGCAACGAAAGCGTTGGTCCCTCCGTAAGCTGGAACAGAAGAGACTTGTCCCAATTGATCTGGTACCCTGAGTATCCACCAAATAGCTTAAAGATTTGCAGCAGTCTGCTTACTGTGAAGCGAGGCCTGGTTGCATACAGCAAAATATCATCGGCGTATAGAGAAATAAGCTCTTCCCAGTTCCCCTCCCCCGTTATTCCGGTAATTACCGGGTCCTCTCTTATCCAGGCCGCTAACGGCTCCAATGCTAATGCGAACACAATGGGGGATATCGGTCATCCCTGTCTTGTTCCTCTATGCAGGGCAAAAGAGCGGGACACCGTTCCGTTCACACGCACCCTGGCCATCGGTTTCGTGTACAGTAATTGAATCCAGGATCTATACTTAGGACCAAACCCAAATCTTTCCAAGACTGCAAATAGGTAATGACACTGTGCAGTCAAACGCCATTCGGGCGTCAAGCGAAAGAAGCACTGCGTCGTTCCTAGGATGAGCCTGGACCAAGTGCAGCACCACAAACAAACGTCTAAGGTTAAGTCTGGTACTCCGGCGCGGCATGAAGCCCGACTGAGCCGGGTGTACCAAAGTCGTGATGACACTCAATATACGATTCACTAAGACCTTGGCCAGAATTTTGGCCTCCGAGTTTAACAAGGATATAGGCCTGTACGAGCTGCACTCTTCCGGGGGTTTGCCCGCCTTTGGGATCCCCATTACCTTGGTCATTCGCTGGTCTGTTGGCAGGCATCCCCGCTCCCTCGCCTCTTCAAACATTTTTAACAGATACGGAGCCACCACCCCCGCCGTTCCCTTCTACAGTTCGGCCGGGAGGCTGTTAGGTCCCGACGCCTTTCCAGCCTGCAAGTCGCTTATGGCTCCTTCAATTTCTTGAACTGTAATGTCTTTTTCAATATCATCCCTCTCTTCATCTGTTAGCCTGGGGATGCGGATCTCTGCCAATAGTTCTTGGCAATCTACTTTTGTTCTGACTGGGTTGGAGGAATATATTCACTCATAGTAATCAGCAAAGGCCTCCGCTATTCCCTCCCCGGTCGTGTGTAGGGCTCCAGAGGAGTCCCTTATCTCCGCCACGCAGCTCCTTTCTTTGTCTCTCCTTTCCAGCCATGCAATCATTTTATTAGCATTGTCTCCAAGGTCATACACCCTTCGCTGCGTGGTCAGCGCCAGTGATCTAGCTGTATCCTCTGCCAAGTCTTTCATTTCTTGTTGTTTGAGCCTGATTTGGTGTGAGATAGGCGGGTCGGTTGCCTCCCCTGCTAGTGCTCTCGCTTCCAGCTGAGTCACTTCTGTCTCTAGGGAGTCCCATTGAATCTTCTTTTCCTTTTTCCGCCCTCCGAGCAGTGCCTGTATGTGCCCACGTATTACTGGTTTAAATGCTTCCCATAGAGTGCATGCGGAGTTTACAGACCCTTCATTTTCCTGAAAGTAAAGCTGCGTTCTTTCTCTAATTTAGTTAACTAGTTCTTTGCTCTTAAAGACCCAGGGATCTATTCTTGGAGGTAATACTTTTGTTTTAACTGGACCCTGGAGGAGCACCTCCACTGGAGAGGGATCAGAGATCCCTCGCGCCTTAATGTTCGCATTCCGGAAGAGCCCTGCACTCTCTGTGTGCGTCAGGATATAATCCAGGCGGGAGTAACTACCGTGCACCGCCGAATAGAATGTGTATTGTCTCTCTCGGTGATTGTGCAGGCGCCACAGGTCCGTCAGTCCCATGGCCTCCGCGAACGCCCGGAGCGGCTCCTCCCCCCTTCCCCTAGTCGCCCTTGACACCCTGTCTCTCTCTGGCTCCATGGCCGCATTCATGTCCCCGCCCAGTTTTAGGATTCCCCGCGGGAAGTCAACAAGTAAGGTACCCACTTCTGCCAATGTATCAGCGTGCATAGCCGGTGGCACGTAAATTGAGACGATATTCAAAACCTTCCCCTACCATGTCCCAGTGAGCGCCACGTATCTTCCCAGTGGATCGTGTCTGATCTCTTGTATTGTCAGGGGGAGGGTATTCCTCAGTAGTATTCCCACCCCTCTCGACCCCAACGTATATCCTGCATGTGCCACCAACCTATACCCATACCTATCTAGCGCTTTATAGCGGTTACCCTTCAAATGCGTTTCTTGTATGAGCACCAAGTCAGGAGAATGCCTATGTAAGAACTGCAAAACAATGGTGCGCTTGATTCGATTGCCCAAACCGTTAACATTCCAGGTCTGAATTTTCAAGTTGGCGTTGCCCTGGCATCCCGTACACTTCTCAGACCCTAGAGTTGGGACCTCCCGGAGGGGTCATTAACCTCTACTTTGGCCAACTTGTTGGCTGAGACCCCTGCTTGCATTATCCACTGTATATATTGTGCAACTTGACAATTTCGTAATATACAAAAACCAACACATTGTGGCTAAAACAACTCCACATTCCCAGTAACGTATCCCCCCTCCCTGCTACCCTGCCAGGCGGGTTTAACTAACCACCCACCTCCCAAACTTGCAGAGCGCCTGTCGCCCCTCTAACTGTACTGGCTATCACGGGGTAGGCCGGTGCCTGATAGTATTGATGAGTATCCTTGCCTGCCCCACCCCCTTCAAACGTTCAGTCTTTTTGATGTTCCCATTGGTAGCAAGGCATTTTGTGAGTGTCCCCGTTACCCATTTAAGCAATGTACCCTTTAGTCGAATAGCTTCCCCTATTATTATTCATAAAGGATATAGCTAGGAACAATGTTTCAGCTCCCTCTCTGGGTGTAACGTGAAGTCAGGGAAGACCCTAATGGATGCATTTTCATATTGGAGATCTCCAGCCATTCGCGCCGCTTGAAAAATAGCGTCTCTATCTCGGAAGTTGAGGATCCGAGCCATTATTGTTCTGGGGGGCGCACCTGGTTTTGGCTTGGGGCTCTATGCGCCCTTTCAATCGTAAAGAAGTTGGAGAGTCTCTTTGGTTTTAGGTGTTGCAGTATTAAGTCTTCCAAAAACAGGTCTATACTCGGTCCCTCCATACCTTCCGGGACCCCCACCACTCTAACGTTATTTCTTCGCGACCTCCCTTCCTGGTCCTCCAGTCTTGCGGCCATTACTTCTTGCTGTTTCGTAAGGTTCAGTACCTGTTCCTCAAGGCGTTTTGTGCTGGTCTGCAGGTTCGATAAGTCATTCTCTGCCGCATTAACCTTATCGGAGATTTTGTGCAGGTCCGCCCGTAGAAGGTTCACATCGAGGGTTACCGCATCAAGCTTGGGTTCAATTGACCCTTTGAGATCTGCAATTGCTGCCATAATTGTACTTAAGGAGGGTTCAGCAGTTTCATCCGGACGTTGCGCCTGCGCATTTGGTACTGGCTTCGGGACCGCGTATTTGTCCATTTTGTTAGTTTGAGTCCCTGCTTGACCTTTAGGCTTCATTCGGAAAGAGTGCCCCGCAGTATTTTCACGCGCTTTTCCGTTGCAAGATTCCAGGGGGTTAGGCGTGTTTTCCGCGTCGCCGTCTCACCTCGCTAGATGGCTAACTGAGCCTTCCGTCTCAATTGTGGCCAGTCCCGTCCTTCACTGTGGACCCAACAGGCAGCCCGGTCAGCCTGGGTCCTAAGGTTCTTCTTGCGGTGCGCTGGAGCTGTATTTCGAGTGGGGCTTACCACTCTCTTTCTGACGTGCACTCTGTGATCTTCACTATTCAATCAGGGGACATCCAGGCACTTCACCCTTGGCCAATGGACACCTGTCTGTGCTCCTGTCAGCAGAGCGCTCTTTCTATGTGGCATGTATCAGGAATTGCCTGTGCGTATGTGTGTCTGATTAGGAGGTGGGTTCCATATTGCTCGGGCGCCAAAGACCCTCTGCATTCATCCCTGGGATGTAGCCCTTGCCCCGCCTCCTCGAAAGGGCTCCCGGGCGGGCACTCGAGCTGTTCTTTTCTGCTCCGCAGAGGGACCAATTATCCCCTCTCGCCTGCCGCTCAGGAGTCCCCCGCAGGCTCAATCTTTCTCTGGGGGCAGCTCGAGAGCTGGACGCTGCTCTCCCTCTGTCCCTCGCGGGCTTTTTTTCACACCAGCACCCCCTCGGTCCTTCACTGATATTCAGGCTCACAGGGGCTGACACGTTCTTTCTCACCCTGTCAACCCAGTCAATCTGCAGGCGCCTCCTGCCGAAGTCACGGTCCGCTCCTACCTCCGTTGCTGCCACTCGATTTCCAGCATCCCACTCGGGGTACGCTGTGCCCGGCTCTGAAAAAAGGCCGCGCCACCCCAGTAATCGGAGGTCGGAGTCTCCTTCGGGAGGGGAGCGCTCATATCTCGGGGCCCGCTGTTCACTAGCCGCCGCGTTGTAGAGGCGGGGGGGGGGCTCACTTCAACCGAGCCTCGCGCTCTCGTCACCTCGGGATCGGAACTGGGCGATAGTCCGCGCACGAAGGCCCTCCTTCTCGCGTCGCTGCTGCTCGATGCTCTGTCGGCCCTCCGGAGCAATTTTTACAATGCCCCACCGGACTTATGTCTTCCCTGCACCGTATGCCAATAAACAGGTACCAACAGGAACAGATGTTGTAGCGGATATCGGGGTGCAAGGGCCGGAGCTCCGCTTCTACACTGCCATCTTAGTTGGCTCCATAGCCACGCCCCCCCAGAAATATATATTTTTTAAGATAAACAGAGAGTTTATCAAACATGTTAACCACCGTCGAGGAGTCTCCAAGAAATTAGTTCATGCCAATGCATAAGCCCCAAATTTATCATCTGTACTAAAAGCTAAATATGTAAAGGAAGAATCTTCCCACTTCAGGATACACAGAAGTGTGTCTTTTCTCTGCTTCATAAGCAATGATTTATAAACTCCAGACGAATTCCATTCCAAGAGACAGCTAAATCTAAGTCATGTCTATAATGTGGCCCTATTTTACATTTGGAGTATGAATCCTGTTTCTTTTTGTTACCATTGCCAAGCTCGATGGCATTTAATTTACTTTGTCGATCTTCAAAGTCGGTAGACGAGCGTGTTGAGTTACTTACAAAGTAATTATTCAGAATCCCAACTCCTTCCTATTCCCAGCTGATGAGAACCTGGCACCACCTTCTTTTGAGACTACACCTTGTCATTTATTTATTTATTCAGTTTTAAGTATTTGATACGGCATAAACCTACTACATGGTGTCCCATCTGTCAATTTAAGTACCACACGAAAAACACATTTTAAGTGTACAACAACTGATCAGAGGATGGAATTTATGTATAGTGTTAGGCACCAGTGGGGGAAACAAGCACCCTCTAATTATTAGAGTAATAACCAAGCCTACTGTGTGTTAAACACTAATGTATTGTTAAGTGGAAGTCAAACAGGCTTTCCAAAATATTGGTATAAACGTGCTTGATACTCCAGTTTGTAGTTACAATGTTTTTTTTAAAGATTCTAAAGATTTTTAAAAGATAGGTTATTGTTTTAACAATGCTTTCTTTTACTTTGGAGGTGGATGACTGTTTTTTAAAGCTTTGCTGTTGAGAAGGCACCGCTTACCTTTTCAGTAAGTTTACTGTCAATTTGAAAATCTAAAACTGCAATAACTGCACCGATCTGTTTTCATCAGCAGGTCCTCCTCAACACCATGGAAGACTCACTTCTTATTCTAGATGAAAATGTTCGATCCCTACACATTCTGTCGGATCTTGGTGCACATTTTAAACTGTTGACCACTCCATTTTTCTTTGAAATATTTACCAATCCCTTTATTTTTTCCAGAATTAAATTCTCTGCAATTAACCCACAGAGCATTATGGTAATCCAGCCTAAATACCTGCAAGTATACACCTACCTATACACAGAGACAGCAGCGACCCTCCAGGAATGACACGGCGGAGGCGCAGTGAGAAGCCTGCCGGTACGGAGGGGGCGCGCACAACACGGAGAGGAGATAACACCGATCCCATGAGGATCCCGCCCGCCATTGCAGACACTCACCAAGAGACGAAAGTCGGTGAGCGGGGACATTGTTGACATCGCCGGGAGCGCTGGGGGTCCCGGTGGTGGGCCCGTGGGGCTGGGGGCTCCCGACGCTGCCCTCCTTGGTCTTTTGGGGCAGCGGATTCGGTTCTGTTTGAGGCCCTTTGTTTGGCGCGCCTGACCCCAAAATGGCGCCTGCTGAAGATCGTCGCCAGGGGTCACAAAAGCAACACACCAAGGAATCCCCCCTTTAACACCTACAGCATGGAGGCCGCAAAATAGATGGTAATAGCAGCATCAGCTACGGCCTCTAAGGAAGACCACGATCTGCTTTATGATCAACCGAGAGAAACACCGGAGGCGCCCCGCCTGATCCTAAAATGGCGGCCGTCTCTCCCCCTGGCAGCTATAACTCGGAAATACTCTCCTCCTCGGGAGGCAAGCGGACACTGGCTCTGCCCTCAAGCAGCTCCTCTGCAAAACAAACTCCCCCCCCTTGTTGAGCGAAAGATAAAGATGGGGAACGGCTGAATGTAACACCAAGGTCAGAACCCCTTGCCTGACCCAAAGATGGCTGCCACAGTGGTCCCTTCCACGTTGTGCTACTACTATGGGACAAAAAAACTTGACATCGACCAGTCCTCGAACCTTTCTCCCATCTGGCCTACCCATCAGGACATTGATTCTGTGAACTTACCCCCGACCGTGGAGACCTAGCTTTCTGGCTGATGCCCGGTGGAGCTACCCGATAGCTAAAGAGGCGATGGGCTGTGGACTTCCCCCCCTCGGCCATCACCTACCCAGCCGGATGTTGGGCAGACTTTCCTTCGTCTCTCCGTCGTATTCTCCCTCCTACCCATTTTCCCTACCCCATTACCCCTCTACGCTCCATTTATTTTGTCCTCCATGTTCTTTAAATGTTTTCCCGTTGAGACGTAGCTATTTGGCCGATGCCTGGTGGAGCTACCTGATAGCTATAGAGGAGATGGGTTTTGGACTTCCCCCTCGAACGTCACTTACCCAGCCGGACTTTGGGCAGACTTTCCTTCGTCTCTCCCTCCTACCCCTTTACCCTTACCTCCTTCCCCTCTACACTTCACTTATCTCGTCTTCTATGCTCTTGTAATGTTTTTTCTAGCAACTGATGTAACTTGTAACTGATGTAATTTTGTATTTTGTGGAACCTCATGTAAAGCGCTCTGATACCTCCGGGTCTAGTCAGCGCTATATAAAACTCATCAAATAAAAAAATAAAAAATACTTGCACTTCAGATCCCTGCGCTCAAGAATCTGTGTTGAACTAATTATCTCACCCATCAAGAAACATCCCCCAGCTGGTAAAATTCTTTAGCTATCAAGATCCCTTGTGGTGCGCAGTCCCTCCTTGTCTAAAAAGTAATCCAGACTGCTCCATTCACAGGAAACGTCATGATAACACTGTTAAGGAAAACGTTTGAATTTTAACTAGATAGCCTCTGTTATTCTTTTTCGCCTTCCCTCCCCTCTTCAAGACTAGTTCCTGCCATTTTACACAGTACTTATAAATAGCAACTACTGCGACATTTAAAACAATATTTAATCAATAAAAAGATTGTATTCAATATGCAAATTCTGAAAAATGGCATTCATGGTGTTTCTGGTACTCTTTAGTCCTCACTCTCCCTCCAACATAACTGGTTAGGATACTGATTGGAAAAAGCTTCACTAAGAGAATACTGTTACAGCAGGGAATCCAGTCCCTGCATGTGTTCCAACATACAAGGCTCTAAAACGGTACAAAGGTATAGCTGGGTCGGTGCTTTGAAGGACAGTGAGCAATCACCAAGAGTAATAAAATCACAAAGGGGGTAATTTGTACATTACTCTTGTTATAGGAAATTTAAAATATGAACACAGTAGAAAATGCAAAAAACGAACACATAGTCAACAACAAGCACCAGCAGAAAGCACACAGCTGTACGTAGTGCAAGAACGTGTAAGCCCAAATCTTGTACTGACCAGAGAAAGGTTAAAAATTCACTTGAAGACACAATGGAATAAGTAACTTGAAAGGGTTGCAGTTAAAGGCCAACTTGTGTTTAGCAAGCTTGAATATGGCTTTAGGACACAGGTTCACTGGCACGCACTTTGTGTTTCCAAATAGATAGTAACTTGATTAGACAATGGGTGCAGAAAATCCAATGAGCTTAGAACACACAGAGGTCTTAGGTGCATGAAGATAAAGCACACAGTCCAGTAAAATTGTATTTACCACAAATATACATGCACTCACAAAGAATGGCTAAATTTTTTAAGCACTATTAGAAACTGCAATAAAGTATATGTATTGAATTAGGCTAAAGTCAAGGGTCACAGGTGACTTCATGTTTCTTACGATTGGCATGTATTAATCTGTAACTGATGAAATGAACTACTTCTGAACTTTTGTAACCCTCATTGTTTAACTGTGAATAAAAGAAGCAGTTTGTGATGCATCAAACTGAGACAGGCTGCCTGCGTGAGGAGAGTCAATTTCCCTGTCGCGACAGTAAAGAGCTGTCTTTACATTTTTTTAAAGGTTTTATGTCACCCGTCAAACACTCCGTTGTCCTGGTACCCTTCATTTCACCAAGTGCTTGGAAATCTCCCAAAGCTAGGCGGGCTGGGAGTCAGTACAATGCGACAAGGATCCAAGCAGCCTAGATACATAGAACTTCCTTTCCTGGTAGATGCATTCAGAGAGGAATGATTGTAAAAACATAGATAGAAAGCATATATAGAGACACCCTACGTTACCGCCCTTAAAATGTCTGTAACAAGAACCCGTCTTTGAAACATCACCGATTCCGATTCTGTTGAAATGAGCAGGAAATATCTCAAGAGAATGAATTCTTATATTGTTGAATTACTTTCATAAATATCTTTGCGTAAGTGAAACTCTGTTAGAACCCAGGAATGAAACAAAGAACCATAGAAGGAAGTTTTGTAGAGGTGCCCACCACAAAGTGAACAGGCTTTCAAGAACAACAATCTAGGTCAGAGAAAAAACAGAGTAAATGTAGTGGGGAACTGTTTTCATCAAGTGAGTAGACTATTGGGGGTCGTGGCCTAGTAAGATGGACGACAGAACATGCTTCTGAGAGGAAGAGAACCAGTCCAGGGAGACGGTGTGCTGAGAGACCTAATGGGTCTGAATGAAAGGGCCCGCTGGTGTGGTGCGCAGCCTGGGCTGGCCCCTGACGCCGAAGCAATTGGCTTTCCGGGAGATGCCTGTGCCAGAGGTGAGCAGCCCGGGGGAGGTAGCAGAATGAGGAGCAGGGCCAGCTAGTTCGGTGTATGGCTTGGGGTCTGATTGGCCTGAAAGTGTGAGTGCCGGCAGTGGTCTGTGAAGTGTGGATTGGCCCTGAGGCTGCCAGTCAGGAAAAAGAGTAACAAAGCCTGAGAGAACCACAGTGAGTGGATTGATCCTGGTTGGACCACCCGAGGACCGGCAGTTGAGGACAGCGCAAGCATCACCTGTGCCTCTGAGAGCTGCAGCCCTGCTTGGGCTCCGACTGCCTAGAACATGAGTGGCATCTGGCCAGCAGGCTACAGTGTCAGTGTTTGGGATGTCGACCTCCTGAGACCTGTAGGAGCAGCAAAATTGCAGGTGGAATGTAGGGCAGCAGCTTCTGAGTTGGTGGAGAGCGCACATATATCTTAAAAGGCAAACAGTCGATATTTTATACTGAAGAGCCACTGTGTATGGCCCTCGGGCTCCTGCTGTCATAGCATAGGTAACAATTAAACATTCATTTTTCCATAATGACTGATAATAGTCCAATTATCTGAGGCAGCCTGGGAACCACGCAAGCCGATACAGACTGGTGTCTTTACTTCCTATGCAGAGGGGATAGACTTAATTCTTATTCAACAATACCAGCCTCTCCTCTGATATCTTCACATACAGCGTGCTCATGAGGGCGAGGTGGCATTTCTGCCCTACTCTTACTTGTCGTTGTGACCAATGGTTGAGAACCCAAAAGAACAGGAGTAATAATTTTGATTTCATGTAGAGATTCCGGGCAGGCCACCCCGGTGTGAGTGCCACACTGAGACCTAGGGCACCTTCGACCCCTATGACAAATTCAAACATGGGGATAGACAGAACAACTAGATCGCCCCAACAAACAAAAATCAATCAATATGCTGGGGGATCCTGGACCTCTGTCAAACAGGTGAAGGGGGGTGAGACTTGAAGTACAGCCATTGCGCTTGACCCTACTTGTGCCCAGATTCTGGCAGAGAATAACACAGACCCGACAGACCCTAGGGACTAAAATTGATAACATCTCTATGGAGGTAAACCTTCTCAGGGAAGGTTACTGAAAAGTCAACATGTGGTCGTTAGACCCAAACTTCGCTCTCTGACAGAGCTGGTACAGCGGCTTGTAGCCTGACAAGAGGATGAGAAGAGTAGATCTTGCCACAATAATTTATGTTTTGTGGGGTTCCCTGAATGCGCTCAGGGGGAGACTCCTGAAGCATTTCTGGACTAGGAATCAAAGAGATCCTGAAGCCCCAGGGTCTGTTCCCTCAGTTTATAAGTTAACGAGTACAAAGGGAGATGGCACCTCCCCCACCTCCTGGAGCGCCTTCAAGGGCTATAATTAAAGTACTAAATTATCAGGACAGGAACATCGTCCTGCAGACTGTGAGATGCACTGGAGACCTGGAATATAAGAATCAAATCACTCGAATTTTCCTGGATTACAAACAATCAGTCCAGTACATAAGGAAATGCTTTGTAGATGTAAAACAGAAATAGAAGGCTATGAACAGCAGTATATGCTGTTGTATCTGGCGAAACTGCACGTGATTCACGATGGCCGCCTCCAGAGAATGTTTGAAACTGGTTAGAAGTTGGCTTATGAACTGGAGCAGGACTTTCCAGGTTCACGAGGAATGGCGCAGATGGAATGGAAGGGAGCTGAGGGTTGCGGTTGTGCAGCTTCTTCGCATCCCTCTGCAGACAGAGTAATGGTGGCAGATGATGGTATTTTGGATACTGAGCATCATACTGGTGCACACACTTTTATATGGGGCCTTGACAAACAGGGTGTGTGGTTGGTGGGGTTCGGGGTCCTCTTCCTTATAACAGGGAACACGAGGGTTGTCACACTTCTTTATAGGGCTCTTCTGAAAGGAGCCCAGACGGATCTGTCACCGCAGAATCAGCGACGGATGGTAGATCTCAGGCCATCCTTCGATGATGCTGCTTGGAGGAAGACCTTAGCTTGCAACCCCAAAGTCTCCTGTAACGCAAGGTTTAAATTGATAGAGTTTTGCTTCTTGCATAGGGCATAGCTATACCCCACAGCGCATTCATGCCATGTTCCCTGCAGCCTCATCGGTGTGTCCCTGCTGTGGTGAGGAGGATGCAGACTTCTACCACATGGTCTGGAACTGCTCCACGCTGACCACCTACTGGGAGGGACACTGTGTTACAGCTTATCTAGAGAGCTACGGACAGGTCCTTTGAGAGCACCCCACAACTATGTTTGCTAGGCCTTCACAGACGCAGTGCTGCTCACAAGGTTACTGATAGGTTCACAGATCTGGCACTTATCCTTGCCCGTAGACAGTTGATAATGAGCTGGAAATTGGATGGAGGTCCCTATCTGTACAGGTGGTGGAGGGAAGTGATTAAGTAGGCGGACTGCGAGAGAGAGGCCATATGGAGGGAGGAGAATAGGGGCGTTTCGTAGGATTCCAATCCTGCCGGCCTGGGATGCAGTGCTGTTGGCTTGCCCTAGACTAGACTCTCAGGGCAGGGTATTGATGAAGGAGGATACCTTTCTGGGTACCCGATGGCACCGGCCGCGCCAATGGGGCAATCTAGTAATACTGCGGTTGCTTGAACCGGGGTGGATCTGGGTGGGTGGACCCTGGCGGGCCTGATTGCGGTGTGTGCAGCAATTTAAGTGTGAAGAAGTGTGATTGGTCCCGCTTTGCAACCCCTGAACAACTATGCCTACGTAGCATTCACAGTGGATGCCGCCACACTAGTCTTGCTCTGTACATATCATATTGCGATTCAATATATATATTTCAGTTTTGATGATTCTCTCGTTTACCATGCCAGTACACCTTCCTTGGTATTGTTCGGTTCTGTGAGTGCAAGGGCAATTGAAGAAGACTTGGATAACACCCAAACCTTCAATACTTTTGCATTGGGGGTCTGCGCAGATGGGGCTCCCCGGGGTATGTATGGTTTAACCTGCTGGGAGTTACTGAAGGTGAAATATGGGCTTTGTATTCAAATTACATCACATGAGACCATTTATGCTTCCACACTAGATACTGAATACAAATGTTATGGTGATACACGCTTCGGCCCAATTCATTGTGGTTATGACTTAAGAGGGTGGGGGATATGGGGGTGCTTCAATCATGAGTCTGGGAGAAAACTATTGGTTTACGGGCGCTGATAGCCCTTAAAATTTGTAATCCTTGGTAGGGGATTTGGGGGCCACTTCAGTTCCTCCTATTAGCATTGCTGGTAGGTGCGGGGGCAAAGTCGAGTGAAAGCCTACATTTGTAGACGGTAGGTCACCTGGCACTGGACTCCTCAGCCTGTTGACTAAGATTTAACAGTTTATGTTGTGTGTTGTTAAGTTCATATGTGACACACTTTGCAAGACAATTGGGATCTTGCCCGATAGGGACACTGGGGAGACACAAGGTGCTGGTTTGTATTGGTGTATTACTGGGGTTGGGGTTTTTTGGGGGGGAGGGGTATGGGGGGCATATATTTCAAACCATATAAGCATTTAATAAAGGACTAATCAGGCGCTTTTTTTGTAATTCTGAAGTGAGAGGGAAAGAAAGATTTTAATATGATTGAAACAAATCAAGACACTTTACTTGGTGATGCACAAATAGGCGCTGAAACCTGAATACCACATATTATCGTTTGTACGCTATATAGTTTATCAGTAAAACGGTATCTCTTTGCAAAGATAACCACACCATGACTTATGTATATATTTCCGACAGTTTGCTCCAAAATGCACCACTCACTAAATACCATATCCTTGTGAGTTTAGTGATGTAACATTGATGGCAGTACCCTCACTCTCAAAGCTGTTCCAGCATCACTGATTCATCCTACACCAGAAGGGTTCTTCTCTGGGTGGCCCCATGCGTTCTGATTCAGCACTGCTACTCTAGAGCCAATGTGGAGGGCAGATATGTCCTGTTTATACTAGTAGGGGGGGGAAGTGTGACTACTGAACAACTATGCTCCTAACACAGACGGTAAAGCATATTTTTGATCTATATATGGTATTATTACTCCTTATGTGGACGTCCTGCTTATGGGGTGGGGGGGGGGAGGTGAGATTTTAACTGCACATTGGACATACAGCCTGGATGGACATACAGTCAAGCCCCATTCCACACCCAGACCGAGGTGTTAGTGGAGGCTATGACTAACCTTGGAAGCGCTGATATATGGCGAGTATTGCACTCTGAAATTAGGGATATTTGATCACTCATTAGCACATGCCAGGTATAGCATATTAGACAGCATTTTGGTCACGAACAGTCTAGAGACCACAACTGATGCTGCTCAATACCTGTGTATATTCCTTTCAGACCATTCCTCACCTCTAATTAAGTATAATATGGCACCGGCCCTGCAGGATCGGGGGTTACACTAAGGATAGGTTCAACAATCAGTTCCTATTTTGAAAATAACTGGGGGTCAACTGTCACTAAGGCTACTGAACAGGATGCCCTAAAAGTTGTACTCCAGAAGGAATGTACGAGTACGATCTATGGGAGCAAAAGACAATTGCAACAATCTAGTACGGGCCAAGGAGGAGCCGACTCAACTCCAAAAGCAAACACCCAATGATACGTCAAGAGGACCGGCCATAGTGGCGGTGCAGCGAAGGTGGGCGAGTGATAATTCAGATGCCTTGGATACGTTTATCCACAGAGATTATAGACAAAGACCATAGAGAGAAGGCAAAAAACCCAGCAACTGTTAGCATAGCGGTTGAGGAGGGAACGGTCCTCCTCAAGTATACTGTTCCATAACAGAACTGATGGTATTAAACCAGCGACCCAAATGGCAATAAACTCCACTTTAGCACATTATTTGACCACAGTATATAAAAAGGCCCATTCTCCGGAAGTACTGATAACTAGCTTTTCGAATGACCTTGAGATTCCATCGCTCACTCCAGAGTGCGCTGTTGCACTGGAGCAGAGTCTTACTAAAGAGTAACTTTGGACAACTCTTAAAGGTATGCTGACTGGGAAGATTACAGGCTCAGATGGCATTAGCCCCCCTCCCCCCCGAGTTTTATCGCCAATTCAGGACGGGGGGCGGAGGGGGGAATGGAATCAATAGAGAAGCTCCTTGCCATCTTTGAGGGGGTTCCGAGGTTGGAAAAGGCTCCTGGACTCCATGAGAGAAGACACGGTCCTTATGATGTTAAAATCAGATAGAAATCTGCAATTGAACATTGCAAGTTATGCAATGTGCATCTTGGTGACTTCTTTAAATTTAAATATTTTTTATTAACAGTATTAAGAACATCACTGAACTACCCACCAATCCATTCAAAGCTGTTTTTTTTAAAGCATTTTATTTATATTATCCAAAATATTAAACACAAGTTCCACATAAGTGCACAGATAATAAATGCTAAGCTTGAAGAGAAATTACAAAAGATATGTGCATTGTAGTATTACAATAACATATTTTTATTTGTTTTCTGTACTGGCATTTAACAATGAGAAACATTACAACCACAGGGATCACACTGGAAGAAGGAATGGCGTTGGGAAAAAGGGAACAAAATGGAAAGGGGGGATAGGGAAGATGTTCTGGGGGGGGACCATAGAGTACAATTTTGGGGTTTCCGCAGAGCAGTTCTGTTTTTCCAAACAGTTGGGTAAAATAAGACAGAGAGGCTGGGAGTTAGACCATTTTCGTGAACAATCATCTTTCACATCATATTGTCATGCATAGAGTGCAATCTGCATGTAGGCCCCAACATAGCTACAAACTCACTTACATCCGCATCTTCTGGTAAGACTACCATACAAAATAATTCCTGGGATGCTAGGGCGGACTGCTGATTGCCATCTCGGACAGAGTGTGCCTCCTGGACAGTCTCTTCCGCTGACGGCGAGGTGGAATCCTTGTGACGAAGAAAGGATAGGAAGGGTTCCCATATATCTTTGGGACCGGAGCGTAACGGCATTAACTCCCAGTAATTAGATAGTTGTTCCTGGCAATACGTGACATCGCCCAGCGAAGTCCAAAGGGTGGGAGCAGGTTTCCACCCCCCAGTGCATGCCTCCCTGCATTTGGCTAATAATAACAACATGGCTGTGAGCCGGCGACGATAGGCAGGTGTGTCTGAGACAAACCCTAGGAGTCCTACAAGATGGGTGAAGGGTGGTGAGTATAATGCGATTGTGTATATGGTCGTGTACAACTCCTGTGAGAACAAAGAGAGTACCGTTCCTGTATGAGTAGCTAGGTCAGGAAAGTGGTCACTGGAGGGGAGTGCTCCTTTTAGGAGCAAGGGCCCTCACACACCCTGAGGGGTGTCACGCTTCATTATATGGGCAGCTCCTCGTTGGGCCAGCCCTGCAATGCCTTTGCCGGAGATCTTTTCTTTTTTGTCAATGTGAGGTGCATAAGCGAATGGCAAAGAATATGAGTAGAATGGGTAAGGGTAAGGTGTGTTAAAAATGACTAAGGGGATCCGAAGCTAGAACTGACGTTTTAATAATAAGATTCCAAGCACGGCTGGGTGGGTGAACCGGGGATAACATGCACGGCACCCCATAGCATACCATAGCATAGGCCTGGAGGAAACTGAGTTAAGAAGGGCTCGTCCTCATTCATTATCACTAAGCACGTCCATGTCCTGTGTGTGCGGCAAGTCCCTGTGTGGGCTTTCCCCTTTGGTAGCATGCTTGGAAATTTCATTGCAGATTTTACGCCTGTGAAAAAGTGTGGTTTACCATTCAAGGTGATCCGCAGTTTGGCCGGGTATAGCAATGCGTATGAGATTTCCACCCTCGGGAAAATCCGTTTGACGCGCAGGAATTCACAGCGAGCAGCCTGTACTGACACTGTGAAGTTCAGGTAGAACGACAGGCTGTTCCCATGATACTGAATAGAACCTCGCTCACGTGCCAGCCACAGAACCACATCCCCGTTCTCTATTGTTCAAAAGGCGAGCAGACTATGGGCGAGCCAGCGCGTCCGGAGGGGGCCGTGGGCCCAGCGAGCGCTGAGCCCGTTCAACGATGAAGACCACGGACAGGCCCTCTCCAAATAGTCCACACAGCATTGTCTCCACAAAGTCCTCCATTTTGTGATTGTGGTGGACTCCTGGACACCCATGATCCTCAGGTTATTGAGCAGACAGCACACCTCAAGATCTTCATTTTTGGCCTTTATGAGTTCGAGCACCCTGTCCATCCTCAGTAGGTGTTCTTTGGAGTCTGCCTGTGCGTCGTCCTCATCTTATATGCAATTTTCCAGATGATCCAGTCTATCTTTATACTTATCAACGCATTGCTTAACATGATCCAGGAAGCTATTGAGGATATCTAGTGTGGCGTCTATGGCCTTCAGACTGGTCTTTACGAATACTAGTAGCGCCTTTAGGTCAATATCTTGTTGACTGTCTTGCCCGGAATGATCTGGGGAGACCTCAGATCGCGTTTCGTGGTCCACCTGGCGAGTGAGGCGTTTGCCCTCAAACGAAAGCTTCGATTGTTTGGTATCATGCTTTCCCATGGTCAGGAGACGATGTAACTGGCGCAACAGCACTCTCCGAATAGCAGATCGGCAATGGGAGGCAGTAGCGGCAGACCACCGCAGCAGACAAGGCGATCAGGAGCGGAGATCAATGGTGCCGTGACCTTAAGCAGGCTTCATTGTGTCGCTAGAGCCCCACCACACCCTGGATCGATCTCCCAACCAGTGGGTACGAGCAGGCCCGGGTGGACACAAGGCGCCAGGGAGGCCACCCCATGCCCATTTATCGCATGGGTGTGAGCCATCAGAGTACTCCCCAGGAGAAGGCGCTATTCCCAAAAAATCCATTGGTGAGGGGATGGGGGAGATGTGAGCAGGCAGCCCCCCCACTGGCAGCACCAAGTTCAAGCCGCGCAGCAGCGTGTAGAAAGAAATGGCGAGGGCTCCCACACCACGTGAGCCGCCCAATACCTGAGCCGGGCAGCAGACCAGGCCCTGCCACCCAGCACCAAGTCCACCAGTCAACCGCTGACAGCGCTCCAGAAGAATGTAGGGATCTCGTGTGTAGTGGGAGAGTGGGCTGTGGCATGGTCCGGAGGCAGCAGCGGAGCGGCCGGTGCCCTCCCACTGCGCCGCCTACAGGCGCGGGCGCTTCCCAGCCAGAGCAGAGCGTAGTGGAAAGCCCAAGCCGGGTGGCCCAGTCGCCAAGTGCACAGCGCTGCCGCAGGAAGGCCTGCCGTGGCCTACACGGCTGCAGTCACTGCCAGTCTGGGGCCTGCCATCTCGGCTGCAAAGTGCTCACGCCTCCAGGCAAGGCTGCCGACCCGCAATCTCCATGCGCCGGTTGTCCTCCTCTTACAGAGCTCACACTAACAATTTCTCTTTTTCCTACCTCAAAAAGTAATGGTGGGAAGCTGAATACTTGCACGTCTATAAAATTTGCAAATATTTGTTTAAACATATTTTATCTTCCTTCTGCTCAATATTGCAGCTAGTGCTTTAATTTTAAATGGTCAAACCCCAACAGAGGGGCATTATTTCAGACTTGCTCTAACTTCCATTAGTAATCCAAGAGGATCAAAATATAATACCTCTTATGTATTAAGGCCACTTTAACCTCATGTTACTATTAGCAATGTAGGGTGTACTCACATTTAACCTAAAAGAAACCTTATGGAACACCACTGCCTTTTACTCAGGAGCACGTCATATTGGCTATTAAAATATTCATCAGTTTAGGAGGGGAGGGGTAGTAACGACTCACAACAAGAGTACACTCCAATTCTACCCCAAACCACATACCCAATCAGATACAAGTACACTCTCCATCCTAAAATGGAGGAATAACATCAGACGGACTAAAGCTAGTAGGAAAAAATGCTAAAAGAACATATGAAGTCATGTTGAGTTGTGCAACTTCAGGAATTTCCAGGCATCCTCTGGCTGTAAAAAGCTGTAGATCTTGCCTTCATGTGTCACAGGTATCCACAAGAAAACCTTAAAACCCCTGGATACCAAATCTTTCTTTACCAAGAGTCCCTGCATCCTCATCGTCCTTTGGCAACATATGAACCTTCGTCCCAGACAAGCGGAGATCAGGTTTCTTAGCAGCAACTTAAGTTATTATTGCTCTCTGTCTTACAGTAGACAACTTCATCATCCGTGTACCAGCCCCTGATCTTCTGCCTGAAGAGTACCTCTGTGTGACACTTGGAATCAAGTCAAAGGCATACTTTTTTTATTGAATCTCAGCACCATGTCCTGGAAATCCTTGCTCTCAGCAGAATGACATCCCCTGTATCCCAAGGAAACTGCTTTGTGCTGCCTGCTTTAAAGACTTTACCTCAGATTCTTAGTACTTTAGGGAGGCAATGATACATTGCTCAAAATGGTCCTGACAACCTGACTCCATCTTGGCTTCCTCCTCCATTTCAGACACAGACACACTTGTAAAGGTGCCTTTATGTTGCTATTTTTATGTGGCCATTGAATTTTTCAACTACCCCCTCTATAGAAGCCATCCTTGCCACAAATTGCAGGGTCAGATTTTGCAAGTATCTCAGCACCACCATCATCATAATTAAGGCTCCCTGTTTTCCGTTTATACTGATTTTTACAGATAAATACAGACAAAAAAACATTTATTTTCTCGTCTGTATTTATTTTTAGATGTGGATAAAAACTGAAATTGGGTGCTTTTTGAGTGATTCTAAATACACTTTGCCATGACTGCCAAGCCAATGACTGTGTGGAGTGATAGGTAAGAGGGTTAAAAAAAAAAAAAAGGAATTTTAGTAAAGAGGCTTCAACAGCAGTGGATATGCACAAGGCTGATGCTGAAATGTGCATATTTTCATATAAGTGCATTGATTTATCTTCTGTGGGTGTTCATATCACTGAAACCTGGCAGGAATTTAAGCATGACTGCATATTTATTGGTTAAATAAATGTGGAAATATACCAGTTTCAGCTTTATTTTTTTCACAAAACCCATAATAAATATGGATAAATACAGATAAAGTTAACAAAAAATAAATATGGATAAATACAGACGGAAATGTAAAAAAAAAAATACCATAAAACCGGGAGCCCTAATCATAATTGTTTCTGCCTGAGGCAGTACCATTTGTGGAAATCTGTCCCCTATGATTTTTGCACTGTGATTCTTTAGAGGCCACTGCTTAAGAGGTCGCAAACGTGTGCCTCTCTTTAGTGCCTTTCTGCATCAGCTCTTTCGGGGAAATGGCAGTGCAATGGATGCATTTCACCAATGCTCACCACACAAGTCACAATGCTTCCTACACAGCTCATTGCTGCAGCCTCTGGTGCCAGTCCATCCACAAATAGTGGAGGACCAATCTGCCATTACCATCACCTTGATGATGGATCCCTGTTCCATCTCTCTCCATTGCCATGGCCAATCCTATTGGTGCTGGTACACTGGAGGGTACAGTGACTCCCCTCAAACTCTGAGTTCTAAGTTGTGCACTGCAGGCTTCAGTCTCACGTTATATTGAATCCTCTTGTGGGCACCACGAGAGGAGTTATCGCAAAACATCAAGTTCCATCTCAGGCACAAGTACATCAGGGTATATGCACCTCTTCGTCATCCAGGGTTTGGAGAATTAGGACCCAATCACACTCCTAGTGCCCTAGCGAAACTCCGAAAAGAGGTGACACCTGAGTACCTGGGAAAGGCAGCCATCTTGGTGCATGGCTAGCTACGCTCCTACGTTAACTCTGGCAATATTTTACCTTCTACAACAGCTCAAAGAGCAAAAACAATTTTTCACACACTGGAAAGCACAGTTCCAAATGAAAACAAAGAAGCCGGATATGCAATTGTTTAGGCAGGTTCCTCTTAACCCGCTATGAATCAACATGTCCGTCTTTCAACAAGAAGAAGCAAGAGCATAACGATGCACTATATATTGTGAATTCAAAAGTATGCTTAACATGTGTTTAGATGTATAAGGCTTGTATATTAAAAACTTAAAGCTGAAATACAAAAACGTTTCCTTCATGAACACTGATGGCGCAAAGAACATGGAAATGGAGAAGTAAAGGATTGTTGATAGAGTCAAAAGTCTTTGTACTGAAAAAAATATTTGAAATATTTCTTGAAAAGAGATGGTTTTAATTTTTTCGTGAAGTAAAGAAATGTAGAGAGTAAACTGGTTATGTTGGAAGGACATTACAACTTTACACATGGATTTACTTGCTAATGATTGAATCACAGTAAGTTAACTTTTGAGCAAAGGAGTTTCTAATGTGGGGAAAGGGTGATATATTCGATCCTAGTTCCGCTATTTCTTAATTGTCTGTGAGCCACTCAATCAAGGTTGCACGCAAGACCTTTTTATTATGCTATTTGATAATGGCTTCAAGTGGAAGTGATTGAGGGTATTTTCAGGGACTCTAGTGATGTGGCTGAATTTTCATATGCTAGAAATCAGCCTGTGACCGGCTTGAAACACAGCAATTGCAGTTCCAGGGTTGTCCTCCTCAGCAGTACTGATGTGAAGTCCAGTGGAAGGATAAGAGATTCAGTTTTTTATTGTAGGTGAAATTAGCAAATTTGCAAATATGGGCCACAATAGCATGCCTGAAATTTGAGCAACACACTGTGGTGGTTTACCTGGCCCTTGACCTATATCATTCTTTAACCTGGTTCTATAGCACTATTCTTGCTTGAACAACAGGTATGGCACTTAAGCAGGAGTACCCATCCTCTCGCTCTTTCTGTTGTACATGTACACACAGCCTCTTACTGAATTGCTCTAGCACACATGGGTCCGTCTATTACATATAAGCTGATGATTCTCAGCTTATCTTTAACCTATCTAGTCCACATGAGTCTCCTGAAAAATGTTTTAAAAACTGTAGTTTAATGGAGGCTTGCATCATTGTTAGTCAATAGTTGTCCAACAACTTCTTCAAAATTAATCTGACCAAAACTGACTCTTAAATACCTTCTCTTTATTGGTATATGGAATAGGACACACGCTTATGGCTAGATATAATGGACAGCTCCCCAGGTCCTTCAACAGTGGTGTGAAACTTAGGAATTCTTTTGGACAACAACCTATTCCTGGAATTCCAGTTAGCAATTGTGGTCCACACCATTTTCACCCATCTTTGCCTTCACTCATCTTTGCCTTCTAAAAAAGATTCTTCCCTTTATTGACCCTTCTTAGAATTCAACAGTAGTGAAAGCTATCAATGTGGTCTTGACTATGCTAATTAAATCTACCTTGAATCTCCAGACAAAAATCTTATGCCAACCACAACTTGCTCAGAGTGCTGCAGCACAAGTGCATACACAAATTGCTAAAAGATTGCATATGTCACCAGTCCTGCAGTCTCCACACTGACTTCCCACTTGGCCATTGGTAGCCTTTAAGGCCCTAACAAATTTCAATTTAGCCCGATACTTCATATCACTCTACTTTCTAGCCAATAAATGTTCACATCATCAACCATCACGTTCCCTCAGATAGGCAAACATATCCTTGCATGCTACCACTAGGACTAGAATGGTCACTTATGGAGACAGTGCCTTTTCTACAGCAGCGGCCAAACTGGGGAACTTTCTCCCTTTGAGTTTGAGGGCAGAAACAAATCTACTCTGGTTTGGAAGCCATCTAAAAACCTGGCTTTTTAATAATTAAGGGCCTGATTTAGAGTTTGGAGGACAGGTTACTCTGTCACAAACCTGACGGACATCCTGTCAGGCTTATAACAAGTGCATTATTCCCTAAAGCATTCTAATAAGGCAGATAGGATATCCACCACATTTGTGACAGAGTATCAGTGCGCCAAACTCCAAATCAGGTCCTAAGTATCTTCTGGCCTTTTTCCACCAGTCACTGTTGGCTTGTCTTCCCTAAACTGCAAAGAAATGTTTGTGTAAGCATGCTCTATGAATAAATTATAACTTAATATGGCACTTCAGGAAAACTCCTAGCTCATCAAAAGCACCCCACACAGTTTTGGGAGAAGCAGTTAAAGAGAACCCACTCGGGCAGCACTCCAGGCTTTGGAGTAGCAGTGATTCCGAGGCCATGGAGCAGCATCAACCCCTGCACTTAGCAGATAATTCTTTGCATTTGGTCCATTACAACAATCGAAGTAATTTGCTCATTTTTGACAAAATTATGACATTTTCTTGACAATCAACTCATTATAAAGCCAATATCGTTAATTACAATCTCAAAGACATTAGGAAGATCAGCAGTAGACTGTGGATTAATGTTGCAAGCTGACGTGTAGGCCATATAAAACTCTTGCATAAATAGATATGGGCACTTGCTCAGCAATTAACACCCCAAAATCATCAGTGAACTACAGCTAAACAATCTGAACGAAAGGCAGTTAATAGTGGAGACAGAGAGGGAAGAAGTACAAGAAGAGAAAAATGACAACTGTTTTTAAAGTTACTTACCCTGCTCGGGATCTGATAATATCTGGGATCGCAGAAAGTCGTATCTAAATATACACTCTGAATGTCCTTGACTCTGAAAGACACAATGTTGGCATCGCTGATGTAAAGCGGTCACATTCGATTTTTACAATTGTAGTGCAATGATTTAAAATTATTATTGAGTTAAAGTTGTTTTTAACATTTGACTTGCATTTTGGTAGAAATACAGACTGTAATGTGTGGGAGGGATGTACATACACATATCATGGTACCACTGGACAGACCCACCAGACTTGAATGGGAACTGCTTTAAAACATTTGACTCTTAAAACCTAACTCATATGCACAACCTTCTCCCACCTGCAATCTTCATATGACCCTTTTAAAGTTTTGGAACTCTCAGAAGAGGGAAACCTAAGTGGAGATCAACTATAGGGCTTGTTCGGGCATCTCTGTGATCCTGGCACAAACAGCAGCCTCATCATTGTCTGGGGCTGGCATGAACCCACGTGCAAAGCCAAACTATGACATCTATGGGAGGACTTTCATTTTTAAAATGGCCGATCACCTTTAATGGCCTATTGTGGTCTCAATAGTAAATACACTGAATCTAACAAATCTCATTAAGGGGATGATCTGTATCAAATTTTCAGGATACCACATACGGAAAATGTGCATACAAATTCATGATCAGCATTTATCCCCAAAAACTGCCACTGTTTAGGAAACACTGCTGCTCTATAACTCTTCCCTATTGACAAAGTAACATACAAATTACTAGGCTCAGAACTGAGCAGAGAATGGTAGGAGGTCGTCCAAATTATGAAAAATTTACAGTTCTAGTGGCATAACCGGTCAGAAACATCATATTGGCAGTAATGGTAGATGGTACCATACAAAAGGATATAATGTGCTAATAGGAATACAATACACCTTGAGCCTCTCTAAGTACCCTCCCAAACTCTTGTCTAGTATTACTACAAAATGATAATACAGACTTACTGCTTGATTCATTTGAGCAATACAGAAGATAAAGCACCTTTATATTTACACAACATATGCGAAAAACTGTGGTGTTAATGTCAAATATGTACATTTTGAACTTCTTTCATCGACAAAAACTGATAAATAATAAGAAAGGGTTAGAACTCGAGAGCCGAACATAAATCCTTAAAAAAATCATAATTTGCCACAGTGAGAAGAGATTAAGGTAACTTGAGTGATATGATGCGTCACTGGGTGTAGAAATAAAGTGAAACATGTAGCAGCAAGGAAAAGCAAAATTGGTTGCCTCGGGCAAAAAAACGCACCATAACGAGTCCCAGACTTAGCAGTGCAACGAAAATATTGGCAGGTCAGGGGTGCCCAACTAACCTTGATATAAAAAAGCATATCTAGAAGGTAATGGATCCGTTTTTTATTTATTGTCTCATTTAGTAAAAACCCCACCTAAAAGGGTTTCAGAGCGGTGCACAAAGCATATTAAGAAAAATAAAGGTAAGCATATATTGACTGTAGTTGCATATGTACACATTTGTCAACAATGTTTATAGAGGTGTGTTTGTGAGAGAGAATGTCATTATATGCAAAAAAATGGTGATCTTAGATGGCTATGGTGTAATATGGCGCTGTGGTTGCAATAAAACACCCTTCTCTTTAACTGGAGTTCTCCATTTGTATAGTTATGCAACTGGAAAAAATAGTGCGTCCATCTCAAGCTGAGCCTATTGGAAGGCTCACAGGTAGCACAAGCTGTTTCCAAGAGGTGCAGTTTCGATAACAAGCTGTGTGCCGCCATCTTCCCCTCTTCAGGCTCACGGGTGTAGCTTCAGTTCAACAACCTTAAACAAAGGTCTCAGAGAGCGTACGAGGATAATATACTTGAAAAAAGTCCTGTAAAAATAGATGTCCAACAAAGCAAGATATCATAAGTGATGGCCGAGACTGAGCACAGAACACTAGTGGTAAAAAATACTTTCATGCCTCACACAAGTAATATCTGGACACTGAGCAACAGAGGACACCAAACAGATGGAATTAGACAGTCCTTCTTGAAAGAACAATGTGTGCATGCTGTCTTGAAAAAAGCACGTAGAGGAATGTTTAATAGTGCAAACATCTCCCAATGAACCAAAGTCAAAACCCTAGCCACTTTCAAGAACGGTGATAAAGTTTCAACGGTGTAGGCCCACGGTCATTATTCTTGCTGTGAAAAAACGGTGGCAAATGCTGCATGATGGTCACCCTACTCAAACTATTGTATGGAAACACAACTGATGAGGACAACCTATGATAGGATAAGGAGGAGACTTGGATGGTTTGACTCCACATTGACAATACCAGTAATACATGTGTTTGAAACCTTTACATTTCAATGCAACATATCAAGACAATGCAGGTGGGAAGTGGGGCTGAGCAATGACTAACAAAATAGCTGAGGATGGAAGGGTGGGTGGGGAACTTGGTTATGAACTGTATAAGCGCAGCCACAATCGTACACTGATGTTTGCACTCGCATTGCCTTTGGAGAGCAAGTTTATATGATACCTTACACTTTCGGGATCACGGTCTGGGCACAGTAGGAGTGGCAGGGTGACTGACCCAGGGGTGTAGACTGGGCACAGGATTGACCTGCATAGTATTTCCTACACAGGAGAAGTTAGGCTACAGTACTGGGAGGATTATCTCGGTGTAGGAGTAAATTGGTTGCGCCAATTAACTACACAACTGTGATACTAGAGATTTTTATAAGTAATTTAAAGGTATGTTAGCTATTAGTGGACAATAACAGGCGCTGTGAAAGTGAATACATTTTAAAGTTACTATTGAATAAAGATGTTAGGCATGTAGAATACTGAGGTCATCAATACGAGTTCCCTGTGAACTCAAGGGGATATGCTAGGGCCAGAATTCATGATTCTGACAGTATTTCCCTGTTAGTTAACGGGTATTACAAGTTTCCCCCCACACTCCCCAAGAATAGGGAATTACATGCGGACTTCGGCTACTGAGCCTAATTCCACATTTTTCCCCTTCTGGGGTAAATAATAGGCATAAATCTGCAACATTTGTCAGGTGCTTGGAGAAGAAGGTAACAGTGTGGCAGATTTGTTTCCCTCTGCTGTGGGGGGAAGATGGACAGAGGAAAAGAGGAGTGCAGATCTTTGACTTCAGCTAGGGGACATTTTTCTGCTGCATGCGGGTGGGTGGGCAGGGTCCACTCATGACAGCTGTACACAGCCACTGCTGCTCCTCACAAGGCTCCGAGTCTGGTGTCTTCAGGCCTGGAATTACTGGGTCTGGATTTTGTAGATCCAATAATTCCGGGCTAGGAAACATAGGTAAACTTGTAGTTGCCAGGCTCAGAAGGTGGTAATTTATAGGATGTGATGGAATAGGAGTAAAACATGGATATTGACATAGAAGGTCAAAGGTATAAATAAAGCGGGGAAGGGGCGTGGGGGGCACATATACATGTATTTGATATTAAAATAGGTAAATTTTTCCTTATGAGAGAATCGACACTTAAAGTAGTAAAGTAGTAAGGTGGCCCAAAATGGAGAGGGCATGGTGAATGCACATCATTTTTTTGCCAGAAAAGCAAAGATATGAGATAACCCAAAGAACAACTTCAGCTTACGAATGTCTATGGTGAAAATACTGGCGAGATGGTGATAAATAATCACATGGGTGAGCTTCCAATCTGGGGAGGAAAAATCATTTGACTTGTGTGCATGGAATAGGCCATTCAATATATCATGATTGGTATACTGATTCAATGGAGCCAACAGATTTGATTTTTTTTTAAATTTTACTTTCATGCCAAATTTTGTGGAATTCCATTCAGCAATTTTTTTTAAATAGATGACAGCAAAGAACCCTATGGGAGTTAAAATAGGAAAAGACGCATTTTTGAGCTCAGCCACCTCATTGACCGATCCCTTGCCATGTTGAACCCAAAATGGATGAATTAATCTGTTGAAAATTTCGTGCAGTTGTTGAACTGCACCAAGTTATTACCAAACTAAAAAAAATGCCCTTTCAATGTAAAATCTGACCAATCTATATCTATAGAGGAGCGATCACCACTTGAGTAATATATGTATCTGGGTGGGAGTTGGGTGTGCGTGAATTTTTAGAGGTCGTAGGGGTGTTCGGGTTTTTGTATTTCAATCCAGTGTAATTAGAACCCACAGATAAACCAGATCAGTCAAGCAGGGATGACTACTGGGGAGAATAAGAACTGTTGCTGTCAAAACCAACCAGGAAGGATTACTACAGGGGTGCAACTTCATGTCTGACCCCTTGGGACTCATTTTCTTCTCTTCTTTTGGGTGAGGTGCATGGGAGGATGGAAGAGTAGGTGGGCACATGATCAAGCACTGGATTACAGAAGGGGAACTTGGTTAGGAACTGTATGAGCGCTGACACAATCGTACACTGATGTTTACACTTTCCTTGCCTTTGGGGAGAAAGCTGAAACACATTAGATGATACCTGACACTTTTGGGGTCATGGTCTGGGCATAGTGGGAGTGGTAGGGTTACTGACTCAGGGGTGGAGTTTGGCGCAGGATTGACCTGCATACTATTTCCTACACAGGAGAAGTTAGACTACAGTACTGGGCGGTTGGCTCAGGTATCTTGTTTTAATTTTAAGTCTGTTACTATGTTGTTATAAGTCCCTTTTGTTGGGAGCAGGGGGAGAATTTCCTGGATGTGGGCGTTTGGCTTCTGGTATTCAGGAACCTGTCGACTGATTTCTTGGTGACTCGGATGACCTAGAGCAGATTTTCAAGTTTGACGTTGAATATTAAATGTTAAATTCTCTGTCCAAAAGGCCCTGGATACATTACTTTATTAGGAGAGAGGATGCAGATGTGTTTGCTATTCATAGTCGCTGGTTTCACAAAAATTTCATTTTGGGTGAGGACCTTGAAATGGTCCATTCAGGAGGCAGGGGAGCATCAACTGAGTGGCATTACAGGTCCTACAGGACTATTTTGGTGATCTCAGCCTGATAGACAAGTGGAGTGTGGCAATATATTATTTTCCTGTTCACCGCTCTTTCTCAATGATTGACTATTTTATGGTACCAGCCAGGCTACCAAGATGTTTGAGTAAAAAACAAATGGACTCAATAACTTTGGCAGAAGAAAGGTCGGTGATGTCTGTCTTTGAGTTCTTTGAAACTTGTACAACATTCAACATTGTTATTACTGTAGCTTTTGATGCGATGAATGATGTTTTATGGGGCAGGTTGAGGGAGAGGTCTCTGGTGTGGATTGGGTGGGAAAAGAATCTGGCTACTGCCAAATGGACTTATAAACCAAAAGTCTACCAGATAGTTTATAGCAATATACTGAAGCCCAGGGGCCAATTTAACACACTACTGGTCAATAGATCTGAGAGCACACTTAATGTGGCTTAAGCAAAAGCTTTAGTCGTGGTTAGCACTGTCATTTTAGATTCCTTCCAACTGTACAGGGGCATGAAGCAGGGATGCTTGTTGCCCCCTTTGTTTTTTGTTTTGGCTATGGAACAGTTGGCTACCCGGATAGGACACAATAATTCAATGAAAGCTGTGATGCTGGAGGACACAATGTGCATTATCTCATTGTTTGCAGAGGATGTCATGCTTACTCTAGCAGATATTGAATTATACCTCCTCCCACTGATGTCATTGCTCCAGTCTTATGGCAGGGTATCAGGTTTCAAGGTTAATGGTGATAAGGCTCTTTTAGGTAAGAAGGCAAGCCTCTGGTAAGGGACGCAGTTCCTTTCAGCACTATGGAACATCAGTGAAGTATATGTATCTATACGATCTAATGTACTTGCTCTACTGTGTGATATCTGGTTGGACTTGATTGGATAACGTAACAGGTTCATCTCGGTGAGACAGTTTATTGTCTATCAAAATAAATATAGTCCTTCACCTTCCATATGTTTTCAAGCTGATCTTTTAGAATTCAAGAAAAGATTACAGAGGATTTTCAGAGGTTTTAACCGCAAAGGAAACAACTGAGGAGGTCTGTTTGCCTGGTAAAGAGGTCGCGAGAAACAGATGGGAACTGGATTTGCCAAACAATTCACATAATATAGGGCTGCCCACATATGAATCCTGGGCGACTCAGAGATTGCTAACATGAATTTGAGCATGAATTTGGCAGGTCGGGCCATATGTGATGTCCTTTTTCTCCAAAGGAAGAAAAAAGATCCCCAAGCTTGATTGTAGTCAGAGCACAAGTCCAAAGTTGGAGGTATAGGATGCACTGGCGGTTAGGTTAAAAAATCATTCACATGCTACCTATCGCTGTTCATCCAGATTCATTATAACCAACCGTTTTTACCAGTGATCAAGGGGCAGGCGCCAGATAATTGGAGGCTGGACCACCGCAGAATAACAGCAGATGTGTCAGCGGGATCTGTACTAAGGTCGCTTGAGGACTGTAAGAAGCAATTCCATATAGAGAGGAAGAGATGTTTTGGTATAGACAGTTACAACACTTGGATTATTTACAATTGATTCAAAAAGCCGCAACGAGGGAATGGACTTTGTTTGAGACATTAATAACTACCTTTGTGGGTACTAAGACCTTGGTATCGACCATGTATACATTTATCACCACCCTGAGCAGAAGTGGACATATATGTTCAAGTGACATAAGGAGTTCAGTATAATAGTTTCTTTGTACAAGTGTGGATGGTTATGAAAGGATGAATGGAAAAACAGCCAGGTTGGGACAATGTGTTTAACGTTTTTTCAGCACATTTTAATTAATATTCACATGTTGCAGTACTGATAATCAGTCAATATAATAACAATAGTAATTTGACTGTTGGTCTTAACTATACAGACAGCAAAAGTAAATCTAGCATTCAACAAATAGTTCACAGGGTGTAGGCGCATTACTCCATTTTACTCTGTTTGGGGAAAGTAAGCTCACTGTGCGCTTAATCTAGACTATACTATGTTTTTGGCACGTGGTCATGTTTCTTTCTGGGTGGCAGTGTATCTAAAGACTTTATTAACCTATATATGAATATCCTCCAATCTTTCAAATCTGTCCTACCCTATCATATCTGCGAGTTTGTATTGTACACATTTCGCTCAAGACCAATCCTTCACGTCTATCACCCATTCTTCGACAGTGGGAATATATTCTCTCATCCAGTGAATCTCACTCTGCGCTATGATAGCTGCATCTCATCGTATTTTTAATTAGTGCTGCGACTAACTAGTAAGTGTACAGCCCCATTGAACTTTAGTGTCTGGTAGCTTGATCGTATCTATTTTTCACAGTATGGCTGTAACTGTAGTGACTTCCAAGTCATTTTCAGGAACATGATCTGTACAGTTTTGCATTTGAAAAGGTATTCGATTTGTTTAGATTGATTTTGTGAACCATGAGTGGGGTGTTGTAGTACTATATTAAATTGTAGGAGACTAAATCTGGCATTGCTGGAGGATATTTTATGTTATTAAGGATTTGTTCTATTGCTCGTCTAAGTGCCGCACCCCAGTCTAAGTCCCATTTATTCTTCAGTAGAAGCAACTGCTTTCAGATATCTGCCTACAGTTCTCAATATAGTCTTGTGGTTGCCCTGTCTGATTCCTGGGCATCTAATATTTCGTCAGTATCTGTGATGTGGTTGGTTCATACAGGGATGTACCCCAGGTATCTTTGGTCACCTGAACCAGTCTATTTATAATGCTGCAAATAAAAGTATGTTAAGATGATATCTAACACTTAGTAAGCACCTATGCTCATACCCTACAATACATGGTCAGTGTTGGAGGGAGGGCTGAGAAGAACAAGGTACTTCCCTTCGCTAATGCTCTTTCTGGTAGAGGCTCTAGCTGAGCCAGGGAATGGATTCAAACTAGAATGTCCTGCAGGACCGAGCAGGCAAAATGCCCCTCTTAGTGAACCCGACTGTTCAGACAATAGTGCTTCGTGAACATATGGAGAGATGCCCAGGTAGCACTTGGTAAATGTCCAAGACAGGGACTCCACCTGCCAAAGCAGTGTTAGCAGCTTTGGATCTGGTCCTTCCAGAGGCCATCAGGATGCTGCTTTTTGGGCAATACTTAGCAGATCTTAATGCAAAGCATGAACCAGTGGGAGATGGTTCTCCACTGCTCAGGCTAGCCATTTTTAGCTTGGAGCAGATCTATCTGCAGAGCACCACATCAAGCCTCAAATTTGTCCCAACAACAGGCGGAATCTGTTTTTGTTGAGGGACGCCTGGCTGCAATATGACATGAACCACCTGCAGTGGAAGATCAAAGGTGTTCAGCTGTCTCCGCTCAATCTCCAAGCATAAAGGTGAAGATTGCACAGGCCCAGGTGCAGAACCCTGCCGAGCTGCTAAGAGAGCAGAAAGTCCCAGAGGGGCAGCTTGAGCAGAGGACAGATGCTCATGCCCAGGAGTTCTGGATAGCATATCCTCAGTGCCCAACTTGACTTGGCCACGGTCAGTCCTGATCTTCTTGAGAACTCAAGGCAGGAGTGGAATCAGCGGAAAGACATACAGGAGTCCCGAGTTCCACTCGAGATGGAATGTGTGTCAGAGCGAGAAATGCATTGGGAACTCCATAGTGTTTTAACAAACAAGGGGACCCAAATATTTTTGGGCGTATTAATTTTATATGAACAGTGGCCCCTAACAACAAGAATAGAGAAGGGGAATAATATAGACATACAATGAGGTCTATATAAATGTTCCGTCCATCCGGACAAAAGAATCTTTTAATGTCTTTATATAAAAAAAATCACATACAAGGAACATACAAGTGGGGACACATTTTGTCGTGAAAAATAAAAGCAGGAGAAGAAAGCTCAGGCATTTACAAGGGCTTGGAATCAAACGTGCAATTGTCCAAGCAAATACAAAGTGCAACACCATAGTACAATACAATAAACAATTATGAGAGTATCAAGGTGTACAGAGTCGACGAAGTTTCGAATCCACTTAAAATGATACCGGAATCATCATCAGGACTTATGAGTATATGCCTGAGACTAATGCCTGTAGAACTATCAGGAGAAAAAAAGGGGGAAAAATAAACAAGAAAGAGAGAATTAAAATTGGGAATTTAAGGGAGGAGTTGCAGCTAGTTAGAAGACCATGCAAGTGGTGGTTGATGAAAAAGGTGCATTCCGTTGAATGGCGTCCATAAGGTACTAGTTGAGGTGAATGTAAAAGTGCAAGGGATATTGATGCGAACACCAGGCTTAGCTTGACGCAGTGAGTAACACGATGGGGACTGGGTAGTGCAAGGTATTAAGGGTCTTACCGGTCCTGTCAGTATACCCTATCCTGGATGGGACTGGGAGCAACTGACACGGCAGACTCATGGGCGCACGCCGTAAGAAACCTGAGGAATAAAGTGTATGTGAGAAGTGCATAACCGATCTGGATGAATTGACGTAAGTTTAACATGAAAGTGGCTTACCCCTAAAGGGTTCCGGTGGGTCCTATAGCAATGTAGGTCCTCAGTATTCGTCACAAGAGAAGAACGATAGTCCTGCGTGATAATATTCCAATTAGCATCAGATCAAATTTTAGGAAGACCCGAAGAACGGCTAGTCCTGCAGAGTAATGATCAGATGTCAAGACATGCTGGATAATCAACTAGTGTACGTGATGAGAGAGAAAGCAGGAGATTGCTTACCAAGGAGTTCCTGGGGGGTTCCCGTGGAAATAGATACCTGCCGGCGAAAACGAAATTTTCATAAAAACTATGGTTGACCGTGGGGCCCGCGCTCATTTTACGTCGGGATGGGTGAGAGTGCTTACCCTTCGTGTTTTACTGTGCAGTCCATGTCGGGTCCTCTGTGCTTCTAACCGGAACTTCGAAGAGAGTCCGGTAACAGTGTGACGCAAGCAGGTTTAAGCCATGCAGAGCGTGCTGGACGGGAGACGCGCTGTAACGTGGTCATAGCGTGTGATGCGGCGAGGTTTTGTCTGGTGTGAGTGGCGGCCATCTTGTGTGAAGAAGTGGCATGAGGCAGGCTACTGAGGAATTATGATCCATTAAGAAAAAAGGTTCTGAATAGAGAATAAATACAGATCTACAACATATTAGAGAAGAGGTGATTCAGGGACATTGGAGGTCCAACCAATAACAGCATGTTTCAATAAACATCTTTGGCATATACAAATGGTCAATGTCAGAATTGGAAAAAATTCAGGCATATTAGTGGTCCAACCAATTAGAGGCATATTTGATATAAAGATGCCTCACACTGATAATTAATGCTCCTGAAGTGGGAGGTTGAAGAAACACATGAGTTAAATCAAAATTAAGGATAAGTAAAACAGGAGAGGTAATTACACTAGACAGACATGCTAGCAGGATTTGATTTGATTTGAGCATTTATATAGCGCGCAACTGCCCAAAGGCGTCTAGGCGCTCAAGCCTGGTAAAACTGTAAAGTTGCCACATAGACCTGGGAATGGGATTAGTTTACGAAAAGCCAGGTTTTTAGAGCTTGTCAGAAGGCTAAAATTGTTGGGCTGTTCTTTATGTCAGCTGGAAGCATGTTCCAGGTTTTAACAGTCCCTAATATAAAACTTTTTCCACCCCATCGAGCTCTCTTGACTCTAGGTGTTTGTAGAAGTTTGCAGTGAGCAGACCTCAAATTTCTAGTTGGTATATACCATTTCAGTCGCTTCTTCAGGTAGTCAGGGCCCAAACCATGGATGCCTTAAAAGCTAGGCATTGGGCTTTGAATACAATTCTCTTGTCCACAGGGAGCCAGTGAAGGGTCCTCAATTATGCGAGACCGGCTGAAATTTTGGGATATCCAGCAGCAATCTAGCTGCTGCGTTTTGAAGCCGCTGCATCTTATGAAGATGCTGCTTTTGGATCCCTACATACAACGCATTCCCGTAGTCCAATTTGGACAATGCCAGTGCTGTCACAAGGGTTTTCACTGCTTCCGATGGAATGAAAGGACGGATTTTTCTAATCACTTTTAAGATGAAAAAGATTGAGGAAGTGAGGGAACTGATCTGATTATTAAAGGTCAATTTATCATCAAAGATAAAGCCTAAATTTTTAGCCTTATTCACCGGGATTGGGGTATCTCCCAGGCTGGACGGCCACCATCTCGGTGTCCAGAAAGAGGTATCTGAACCAAAAAGGAGAACCTCGGTCTTTCCACCATTCAGTTTCAGACAGTTCCGACTCATCCATTGATGTACCTGAGTCATACAGAGTTTAAAACGATCTGCTGTCTCTTCAATATTGCTGGATAGTGACACCACTAGTAGGGTATCATCAGCATACAAAACCACTGAGAAACCACATTGCCTGATGATTTTGGCCAAAGGGGAGACATATAGATTAAACAGCGTAGGGCTGAGGGCCGAGCCCTGTGGCACCCCGCATGGGAGCGAGAATTGTTCTGAGGCGAAGGCCCCGGTTTGGACTCTATCAGAAAGGAAGGAGGCCAACAATTTGAGGGCCAATCCTCTGATTCCTAGTTCTGAGAGCCTATTTAATAAAATGGCGTGACTCACCGTATTGAAGGCCGCCTATAGATCTAATAATATCAATGCGGCCCTCCCCCCCCGACATCCAGAATAGATCTCAATTCTTCAGTGGCCATAATCAAGGCTGTTTCTGTACTATGCCCCTCCCGGAAACCGTATTGCGATGGCTCCAAAAGGTCCGAGGAGGAGATAAAGGTTGTAAGTTGCATATTTAATATTTTCTCCAGTACTTGCGCCGGGAAGGGTAGTCTTGAGATGGGTCTATAGCTGCTAAGCTCAGCCGGGTCAAGATCAGATTTCTTCAAGAGCGGCAAGATTGACGCTCTTTTCCACGCAGCGGGGAAAATGGCTGAACCAATGATCTCTTTGAACATGACCCACAATTGCTCACTGACAATTTCAGGGGCAAGTGCAGTATTTTCGGAGGGCAGGGATCTAGTGGGGCCCCAGATTTGGAGGTCTTGACCACCTGGATGATCTGCTCTATGGGCGGTATGGAAAAAGAGGTCAGCAGGCCAGATGAGGAGGGTGCTATGTCTGCTGAGGGCTTCCCAGTTAAGGTATTACCATATCCACTAAGATCTTTATACACTGTCTCCACTTTGTCCCTAAAGAATTGAGCCAATAGATTGCAGAACTCAGCGCTGCAAGCCATCCTAGGAGGCTCTGGATGTTTAGCTAGGCTTTTCACTGTTGAAAACAGTTCCTTACATCAGTTCTTTGCCTGCAGGATTGTAAAAAAACGTTTTAGTGCCGACATATATTGTATTGTATTGTAATTGCATTTATATAGCGCTTACTACCCCTGACGAGGCGTCGAAGCGTTTTTCGGCGAGTAGCACGCTACTCCGGGACCCATAGAGGATTAGTGTTGAATTAGTATAGTAAAATATGAAAGTAATTTAAGTGGTGGGTAGGTTAGTCAGTTATTTGGATTCGGAAGGATAGCAGAAGGATAGAAGAGGAAAAAAAGTTTGTATTTATATAGCGCTTGTTACCCCTGATGGGGTGTTGAAGCGCTTTGTTTGGCGAGTAGCACGCTCCTCCGGAAACCCATAAAGGATTAGTGGTGAATTAGTATGGTGAAATATGAAAGTAATTTGAGTGGTGGATATTAGTCAGTTATTTGGAGTGAGAAGGATAGCGGAGGGATAGAAGGGGAAGAAAGGTTTACATTCATAGAGCACCTGTTACCCCTGATGGGTGTTGAAGCGCTTTTCTGGTGAGTAGCACGCTACTCCGGAACCCATAAAGGATTAGTGTTGAAAATTAGTATAGTGAAATATGAAGTAATTTGAGTGGTGGATATGTTATTCAGTTATTTGGATAGAGAAGGGTAGGCGGTGGGATAGAAGAGGGAAAGAGGTTTGTATTTATATAGCGCTTGCTACCCAGATAGGGTTTTGAAGCGCTTTTTTGGCGAGTAGCAGGCTACTCTGGAAGCCATAAGGATTAGTGTTGAATTAGTATAGTGAAATATGAAAGTAATTTGAGTGGTGGATATGTTAGTCAGTTATTTGGATTGAGAAGGGTTGGGAAGGGGTAGAAAAGGGAAAAAGGTTTGCATTTATATAGCGCCTTTAACCCTGATGGGGTGTTGAAGCGCTTTATTGGCGAGTAGCACGCTACTCTGGAACCCATAAAGGATTAGTGGTGAATTAGTATAGTGGAATATGAAATTTGAGAAGTGAACATGTTAGTCTGTTATTTTGATTGAAAAGGATAGTGGAGGGATAACAGAGTGAAGGATTTAGATTTTTTTTTTTTTTTGGAGGTCATAGCAGTAGGAGGAGGCTTTTGAATGAGCAAAAAGTGGTTGTGGAGGGGAAGAGTCAAAGTGAAGAGTTTAGAAATATTGTATATCTATTAAAAGAAAATCGCAAACGTTAGCGATTAGCCAATCGACCTCTGAAAACTGGAATCGGCATGGCTGTTTCTTCTTTATATCAGAGGAAACATTGTGCAGGTAAATAAGTACTCGATCGGCCTCTCAGAACTGAGGTCGGTCTCTTCAAAACTTAGACTTCAACCAGAGTGGGACCGGTGAATACGCTGTCCCACTTCAAACCCGCTTACCTCAGTATGCATGGTGCACCACCAAACGGACGTCCCGGCGAGAGTAAAACATGACCGCGGAGCCGTCCCTTTAGTTGGTGATACCCTGCGTCATCGGCGTTGGTGTAGCACGACGCGCATCACGTGGACCGCTACTCTTGCATAGATATTTGGGACACGTAGTCCCGAACTTGGATAGAGACTTAAAAGGCAATAGTGTATCCTAATTTCTATTCTATCAAATCTATGTGGTAAGCAGTTGTCAACATGTCCCAATATAAAATGATATGTGGGCAAGTAAAAGGGGCAATCGTGTCTCGTTTATGTAAATGGAAATTTGCTAAAAAGGCCCAGGTTCGTAAGATATATACCTCTTAACCACTCCCAATTGTAGTCATAAATGAGTATCTCAGGGTCTATAAATGTGGATGTCTGGGACATGTAGTCCCGAACGTTAATTGTAGTAGTGTCTCCTTGTTGCTATATCACTCCTTAGCCTAAACACCCAGCATTGTTCTCTATGAAATAGGACTGATTTGAGTGGACCCATAGTAGATGTGTAATAGGGTTTGTCTAGTATCATCCAGAAAATGTAATTTGCTGTATGGCCTTGGTCCGAGGAGTGCCTAGTGAGTTTGGTATTCATTTTTTGCCATGCCGATTCCGGTTTTCAGAGGCCGTTCGGCTAATCGCTAACGTTTGCGATTTTCTTTTAATAGATATACAATATATGTCGACACAATCGTTTTTTCCAATCCTGCTAGCATGTCTGTCTAGTGTAATCACCTCTCCTGTTTTACTTATCCATAAGGCATTTTTGATTTCCCGGCTTAAGGAATTACTATGAATCTCTATCAATTATAGGCACTTGCTGCTGTAATATGTGCATCACGATTTTATGGGTGTGTAAACACAGATGTAATAGACATCTGCTGTGCATTCTTACCTTTTAGGTGGGCACTATGAGGCGTACCTAGAGCTTGGAGAGCTGTTCTTTCACACCCGTAATAGGTAAGATAGACTAAGGACAGACATCATATTGTATTTCTAAATTTTTTATATTTTGATAAGAATACTCTGTCAATGTGATGTCAGACCATGATAAACGTGAAACTATGATTGTACTTTGATTTTCAGGAAGACGAACCCCTAAGAATCACATGGGTCATCGTTAGCCTGACCGCCCTGATCCTGTGGTGAACAGTATATACACGTTTTCATTTTTTCAATCACCTATACGCACTGTTGCAGAGTGACTACTTGTTAGAAATGGGGGTCTCTAGTTGGCAATGGCTGGCCACTGTCCAAGTAGGGACCCTTCTTCCTAAGTCAGATTGAAAGGGCTACCCTTTTTAATACCCCTGCTCAACCCTGTGGTAACGTAGCACGAGCAGGTAGGCTTATCTCAGAGGCAGTGTGTGAAGCATTTATGACCATATACAGTAACACAGTGAGGCACACTACAAAGGGACACCACACAAGTAGTTATAAAAAATAAGTATCTTTATATATATATAGACTTATCACAAGATCAATAACTGTAAAAGTCACAATACTGTCAAAAATAGGATTGCTGTTGAAGGACTGTCAAAAAATAGTTCAAAGGTTGCAAAAATAAGGTTCAAATTCAAAGCAGTGGTCTCTGCGACCCTTTCTCCCACAAAGTACCTGGATTTAGTAGCAAAACCAACAAAAATGTCGCAAAGAAGTGTCTAGCGATGAGTTTCCTCACGCGAGGCCGGCGATGCGTTAAAATCCTTGCCGCAAGGGAGGATGATGCGCCGATCTGCTGATGCGTGCGGAGACGATGCGACAAACTTCTTCACGCTAGGCCGCCGATGCGCTGAGGCCTTGCCGCGAGGGCGAAGACGATGTGACGATCCTGTTGCGTGTGCGATTGTGTTGCGATGCGAAGAAATGGCGCTCCGCGAGGGAGCGACGAAATCCGGTGCGATCAAAATGGCGGACGCACGGCGTCCGCAAAGCGATGTCTTGAAGCAATGATTTCTTTAGGGGTTGCGAGCGCTCGGCGACAGCAGCGCGATGATTTTTCCAGCGCGTCTCAGCTGCAGCGGCTCGCAAAGGGGCGTTAGCGATGGTTTCGTGTTGCGAGCACCCAGCGGCAGCAGCGCGATGATTTTTCCAGCGCTCTCGGCTGCAGCGGCTCGCAAACGTGCGTTAGCGACGATTTCCAGCACTCTTTTCTCTGAAGCAAACTAGAGGCCCTGGAACTCACAGGAGCCTCATCAGCAGATAGCAATCCTCGCAGGGAGGAAGCAGGAGGTTGGTGGTGGAGTCTGATGTGCCTGAGACTCCAGCAGGAGGCTAGCTCTTTTCCTAGCCCTTGGGTAATTGCTGTAACAAAATAAAAGTTCTCTCAAAAGTCCTTTTCTCTCTTCTTCAAGGTCCAGTGGTCACTGCTGCAGGCCAGTGCAAGAAAAACACACAAGCACAAGGACAGTCACTTCCTGCAGATTGCTCCAGTGGCACGGACAGAGTTTCCTCTTCAGATCCAGGGGCAATACCAAATGTAGGGGTTTGAGCACAGATATTTATACCCCAAAAGTCTTTGTTCTCACAAGCTACAAGTCACTGAGCCTAGCCAGAACCAGTTCTGGTCAGTCCTGGAGCACTTTGTTTACCAGGCTGCATCCTTCCTTTCAGAAAGAGGGGGTCTGCTATCAGACACACAGTACTAGGTGGAGCCAGCATTCACCTTGTCAGGCACAGCCCTATTCTGGTCAAGGAGCCACCCCTCCCCATACTCTAAATGCAGATCTCTCTATTCAACCCAGGTCTGACTCAGCCTGCCCTGTCCCTCCAAAACCAGACAGCCAATACACATAACAGCAGAGCACATTGGAAGGCTTAGGCAAGAAAATACCTACTTTCTAAAAGTGGTATTTTCAAACACAGAATATAAAAATAAACTTCACTAAAAGATGTATTTTAATATTCTGAGCTCAGGCATACTAAATTCGTTTTTCTACCATGTTCCTGGGGTCAGTTAGGACTATAGGATGTAATAGTCAAACTGCCCATTCTAGCCTATGGGGAACAGGTAGCCTTACAGTAGTGAAAAACGAAATTGGGTGTAATTCCCTACCAGGACATGCTACACACACCAAGGCATGTCCTACCTTACACATACAATGCACCCTACCATAGGGGTGACTTACATGATGCCAAGGGAAGGTCAGGGGTTGGGAAGTGGGTGCACTTCACAGCCAAGATGGCAGTTCTGGACTGCACACAGACTCTGCAGTGGCAGGTCTGAGACACACTTTACAAGCTGCTTCTGTGGGTGGCACACATCAGTGCTGCAGGCCCACCAGCAGCATTTGGTTTACCAGCCCTGGGCACACACAGGCCACACTACTAGGGACTAACAGGTAAACCAAATAAGCCAATCAGGGATATACCAATTCACAGAGACATATTTACACAGGGAGAGCATATGCACTTTAGCACTGAACAGCAGTGGTAAAGTGCCCAGAGTCATAAAACCAACAGAAACAGGTCAGCAAAAATACAGGAGGCAGGCAAAAAGTTTAGGGGTGACCCTGCAAAAAGGGCCATTTCCAACACTACTTAACACTAAGGTCCTGACGAATGGCGCTGGATGCCTGTAAGGGACCAATCTATGGCAGAAAAATGTTGACCCTTGTGAGGGATATATTTGATTAATCCTCGGTCCTCTTTTTAACCTTGTCCCTGAGGCCACCCAATAAAGATTTAGTGGACCCCCAGAGATAATTTTAGTCATCACGAATAACACACCTTTTTGCACTCTGCCCCTCATTCACCTTCTTTCTCCGCTCATCTTGAGAAAACACCTCAGCTCCTCCCCTAGGGGAGTCGAAGCCCACACCTCGGTGTGAGGAGGGAACCCATATGATGAAGCATGTCACCTTACGGTGAGTGAGGGTTTTCATCCTGAAAGGATTTCTCCCTCATCTATTTCTTTTGCTCTGATATCACGCCACTCCTACCTTTTTTTCTCACTCCTAGCCAGTTGTACTTTGTGTGTTGTTCAAAACTATTTTAGGGATCAGTATCACTTGGCTTTTCTAGATCCCTGTAGATCCAGTGTGTGGAGACAATGATGTACCATAGCCTTATGCTCCGCAACGATGGTTCTGAAACTATGTATCAATATTACTAAACATTGTAAAACTCAATAAAAATTGGTTTAAATAAAAATGAATACAGCATGCATTCAAGCTTTAAAATCAAAGTATAGCTTTGAATATAAACACAGCTTGACCACATTTAGGAAAATCAAAACACTGGAAGGGATTGTCTTCTGTCACTGTTGAGCAGAACAGTTTTATTTAGTTTAATCCTGCTATCAAGATTTATGCATGTGATCCAGAACATGCCACATGAAGTAACTTCAGACTTTCATAAGCAAGTCAGGGATTTTCCAGATACTTGGAATGGAAAATTCTTAAGAAAAGCAATAGAGACCTTTTTTGGACAAAAGGCTGGTAGAGACGGACCAGACCTGAGATCAGTAACAATGAGACTGCCTCTCCAAAACAGCTGTAGATATCTTAATTAAAGCTCGTTTCTAAGCTTATCTTAACAAAAGCTCGTTTCCAAGCTTTAGAAATGATGAAGATTCTGTGCCTATGATGATAAATGTTAGGCAATACCCTCAACATGATCATCTATGCACTCGATGTGGAGAGATATATCTGTGGCAATCAGCTGCATGCTTTTACTATTGTTTTAAGGATATTTGTTGTTTTCACCTAAGAGTTATATGAATTGTGTGCCACTCTTCAATATTCCCTAAATTCATACACATTTTTTTAAAACAGTTTTAGCATTTCTCATCATGAAGAAACATTTGTTTAAAGGTTGTGGTGGAACAAAATGACATAAATGGGCAAATATTAAATACCACAAAGAAAAGTGATGGTCATATATTTAATGCCTCATTCGGGCATAATAATGAACTGTTTTAAATAGCTGTAAGGCCCAACTTAGGCTAACACCCGTAAAAAGACAAACCATGATATGTCAATCATACTGAATGAGGAAGCCGCACCCTCATTTTGTGGCATGCTTTATCCTTGGCCACCTCATTCCACCCTGGTAAGATAATAGTACTACCAGGGCAGACTCAACCTCGTTGAGAGGGAGTTCTTTATAAGAAGTGTACCAGGACCAGGTAAAGATGGGATTCAGACAAATGAAACATACTTTGAGGTAAACCCAATGGTATACCTTTATTAGTGGGTACCACAGGTATATTTAAAATCATAAAGGATGGATGATAATTAAGTTAAATGACCTGTTCATCTGTGTCGAGTTCAACATGTTTCTGCCCTCTCCATTGCCAATACAGGCCAGGGGCAATCATCAGGACAAACGGGATCCCCGTCTCAAATTCCATATTCCTTGAACTACACATAGGATAAAGTGCACAGTTGCCGGAAACACAGTTTCTTGGAGTAATCCCAAGTTTATTCATTTATTAGTGCATGCCCCAGATAGATTTAAAATCAGAAAGAATAAATGCTGCAGGGCCACTATAAGTATTTAAGTTTACTAGCCCTGGGTATGGATATGGTATAAAACTTTACTAGGAGCTTATAAGTAAATTAAATATGCCAATCAGTAGTAATCCAATCTTACCATGTTTTAGGGAGCGAGCACAAGCACTTTCTGTGCTTTACCGCACTAACCCGTGCAATAGTCCTAAGGCCAACAAAAACAAATTCAGCAAAACAGGAGGGGAAAAGGCTAAATGTTGGGGGGGAGAGGGAGACCACCCTAAGGCTGACCGGTCTAACGTGTCCCCACCCAGTTGAAAGTAGGGAGAACTACCCAATCTCCTGCGAGTTCTCCTCACTAAAACAGAGGAGCCTGGACAGACCATCAGCACTGGAGTGGATCTTAGAGGTATGGCCTCTCGATATCTGGAGGCATGGACACCAAAATCAGGATAAACTTGTTTCCTAAGGCAGTTTTGGGGTCCAGGGGCCCAACAAGGTCAATGCCAACAGTTTCAAAGGGGGTGTCACTACAGATGAGGGAACCAGGGGAGACTGGAGCTTTTTCCCTGTTTTCCCACTGGCCTGGCGGATGGGACAGGAACTACAAAATGCCCCTGATGCGGTCTTTATCCGGGGCCAATACAATTGGGTGACAAGCCTGGCAAAGGTTTTGTCCTGCCAGGGGTATGTCATGAGCCAGCAATAGATTCAACCCAGATCTCTTGACGGGGGTGAATGTTTGATTTGCTCTGCATTCCATCCATCATCTGTGTGTCTTTTGTAGGAAGGCTCTGTAGCACTTGGAAACCACCAACACACAAGTTGCCCCAGGCTCAGGGACCTTAAGCTCACTATATAGGAGGTCATTCTGCTACTTAAATCATTGGCACTCCTCAGGTGTCACCATCTGCCTGGGCCTCACCCTGCCCTCTAGGGTGGGGCACTTCTTCTGTGCTTTACAGAATTCCTCCGTGGAAGACCACCCTCAACTTGGCATCCAGCAAGCTCAGGCAGGTCACCCAGAGCAGTAATGTCCTCCCAGGTAGCCTCCAGGACGGCCTCCGCAGGCGCCCCTTCAACCTGGACCATTATCGTTTCAGGGGCTGGGTTCCCACAACCCTTTCCCTTCCCTTTTTAGCTGTTGGAACCCGTTGCTTGTTGTGCTTTAATGTCCAGCTTTTTCAGGCTCCCCTTATGAGCCAACACCAACTTACTTTCAGCCAAGGGTCTCTCAGCCTCAGCTTTCTCATTCTCTAGGCTAGTTTTTTCCCCTCAAAAGCCCAGAAGGCCTCCTCAACAACCCTCTTGGCAGCAGCCTCCTCCTTGGATCCATCCAAGTTTAGCTTAGCCAGTTGCAGACTGAACTCCCTCTCAGGTCTTCTGCCCTCCAGCTTCTCTCGGGGACAAACCATAGGAAGACACACTCCGCCCTGCCCTGACATGGGGCTGCACTTCTGGGGGTTAGTTGTCCTCTTCCTCGGAGTGCTGCAGCTCAGGACCTGTGCCCAGGTCCTCCTCCTGCTCCACCATAGCCTCCTCTTCGGCTGTTGCTTGCAACTAGTGGGCCTCCTCCCAGCCCTGAGGGCCTTTTGGAGCTCCTGCTTCTTGGAGGCCCTATTTGCTGGAAGACCATCTCCTTGCAGAATGCTCTGAGCTCAGCTGCAGTGTAGCTTTCCAGTTTGAGGAGCTCAAATTCCATGCTTGCAGGTAGAGGCACAGACAGGTAGGATGGGAGAGAGTTTGGAAAAAGCAGAAATGGCCACTTAAGGAACATTTAAATGAGGTAGAATCTGGTATCAAATTATTTATAACAGAATTTTTAGTGCTACACAAAATCATTGAATGGCACTGCACAAGTACTGAATCCAACCAATGTGAGACATTGGGCTGTTGGTTGAGGGGGTGTGAGCCCTTCTCAAGCAACAACAACAATCCTTGTCCGTATGAACCGTAAATGTCACTACATTAACCTGTGCTTAACCGTTTGGTAGCTTGCCACGAAAGCAGTTAGGCTTAACTTAGAGGTAAAGAATAAAGTATTTATGCAGCACACAAACAGTAATAAAGTGAAAATACAACACAAGAAAAATCCCACACCAATTTAGAAAACTAGAGTAAAATGTAATAAATTATTCGACGCCAAAACTACAAAAATCCAATCAGTAGAACTGGAAATATGTAATTTCAAAGATTTAGGTAAATAGAGCACCCAAAAGCACAGAGCGTCACTTGCGGTTATATGGTAGTGCTAGACCAAGGGAAAGTGGCCAGAACAGTGACCAGGTGAGTCTCGCTGAAAAAGTTACCTTCGCAAAGTCTAGAAAGAAAAATCAAATTTACGGTGGAGACCGCGAGGGGCCGGGAGAGTGGCGGCGCGGATGGTCGTTGCTGTAGCGCAAAGGTCCTGCGGGAATTGCGGATGGTCATAGTTGAGGCTTCGTGTTGGCGGTCCCCGTAGGTTGTCGATGTTGTAGCGTTAAGGGCAGATCTTGTGTTGCTGGTCATTGCTGGCAGTTGCTGTAGCGCAAAGAGTCTGGGCCACCGGAGCTCCGCACTGGCGGTTGTTGCGGGAGGCAAGATGGCAGCACAAAAGGGCCCGATCTTGATCGCAAAGAGCCTAAAACTTCAGGGTTTTTCCTTTTGTGCACAGGCAGAGCTCAACTGATGCCAGCCAAGAGCCCTGGACCTGGGGATCTTGGGATCTTGGGGGATCAAGAACTCACTCAGGTAGAGGCCAGCAGGGCTCAGGTATGTCCAGTGCATCAGGTCAGCTGGGCAGTTGCAGGGAGGCCTCTGGAGCATGTTGTGTCATTGTAGCTCAGAACAGGAAATCAGCCATCTGACCTTTGGAGTCACTCTGCCTGTAATGAAGGGAGCAGGTCCAGTATTCCTATTGAGAGAGCAGGCCAGGTCTCAAGCATCAGGGCAGTCCTTCTTCTGTAGTATACACAGGTCAAAGAGAGTACTGAAGAGTGGATCTACGAGTCCTATTTTCCTACCTGGTGCCAGTTTTGAAGTAGAAAAAACTTCTGGAGTTTTCCCCTCAGGGATGGTTCTGAAATATTCCGCCTCCCTGCCCTGGTCCCAAGATGTCTGTGGTGACAAAAGGCTAGTGTTAAGTCCTTTGTGAGTGAAAGAGGCAACCTCTATTAAAGTGCTAGTGTGGTAGAGGACAGCTCTCCACCCCCTCCCCCCCCAACTTGTCAGGATGGCCCACCTTGACAATATCATGCCAGCATACAGTCCCTCTTTGTGACACTGTCTAGGAGGAATACACAAAGGCCAACTACACCTAGTCATGTGACCACGGACACAGGCACCAAATGGTTACGACATGAAAATGCCAACTCTCTAAACATGCCATTTTCAGAATTGGGACTTACAATCTGACTTTCCCATTAGGAAGGATTTTAAATTACCATTCTTTAGACACCATACATGATATATCTACCTGTTCCCAAACAGGTATCACTTATTAAATTTAATAAGGGAACCCAGTGTTTTCCTATAGGAGAGGTAATCCTCAAAGTAGTGAAAAACGAATTTCTGGGTTTTTCACTACTAGGACATGAAAAACTGAAAAGTGCATGTCCAACTTTTTAAATACAAGGCACCCTGCCCTATGGGTCGTTTAGGACCTACCCTAGGTGTGACTTATATGTATTAAAGAGGGTTTTTTAACTCCACACAGGCTGCAATGGCAGGCTTGAGACATGCTTTGAAGGGCTTCTTAAGATGGATGGAACAATACATGCTGCAGGCCCACTAGCAGCATTTAATTGTACCGGTCCTGGGTATGTTGTATGTGGATACTTGTAAGTAAATTAAAAACGCCAATCAGGTGTAAGCCAAAAACCATGTTTTAGTACGTGAGAACAAGCTCTTTAGCACTGCATACCAGTAGTAAACTGCACAGTCTCTCCGTGTGTGATTAATGACAAATGTAAAATCTTGGGGCCTTCTTTTTGTACTGATGGGACCAAACACCATCTGGTCATTTAGATGTTCACTATCGAATGGGAGTGGGCAATGGGGGTGATGGAGGAATGACTGTGTAGAGCATAAATGATAAAGGTTTTAAAATATATTCTCTTACAGCTGTAGAAAGGGTGGTTGTTTTTTCTTTCTTTTCGCATTAGTTTATTTGTGTTAATTTCTGTGTCTATGTTAGATTAGTTCCGAATATAAATTGTTATTTCAACATGAAAGTCTACATCCAGACAACTGCTGGGGTGCACTGAAAATTGTTTCAAGGTAATAAATGTGGATAAATCAGATTGAGTTATTGATTATGTTTAATTAGACCTGGAAGACTCCGGAAGCTCCCAATTTAGTTTGATTGCACACCATTACATTAGAAAAGACGTATGTATGTGTGGATTTTCTTTATACGAGTTCTGCTTTTTTATTTTACTTCTCACATATGTGATACAGATATCTCATTTGAAATAAAAATATAAATGTTATCTAAACAGGGAATTAGCTACAAAGTACAACTGAACAGTTCCCTGAGAATACCATTAAAAACCTCTATCGAAATGTTTATTTTAGGTGGAAATCAGTATTCCAAAGTTCAGAAAATACTATAAGCCTCACAGCTATTGGGTAATAATGATTGGTTATGCAAGTCAACTTACTGTTTGTTCATCTTCAACGAGCCTTGACTGGGGCGCATATCAAAACATTTTAATGTACATGGAAAACCTGTAAAAGAATCTCATTGCCAAACGAGCCACGGTCGTGTCCAATTAGAAGAATAAGCTGGAATACAGACACTGATATTGGAAGCACGACGTTGAAGGAGATGACAAAGCCAAAGGGTTCACAAGTATATAAGATGTTCAAAGAAGAATTACACCTCCATGATAAGAAATTCTATAAATGCTTGCCATTACGTCATGCAATAGAGGGCTACTAATGCAACAGGACGGGATTCCCAGGATACTTCCCCTCAGAAGGGATTGAAAAAGAGACCTTCCAGCATAAGACTTGGAGTGTTCAGAAGAGGGAAATATGTGCCAGCAAGGCTTTTTGGAATCTTACACTGGAGGCATGTCATTGTAGGCTTATTGGGCTTCCGTATCAGTGGCCTCTTAATTCTGATGAGAATGGTAACAGCAGTTACCAACCCCATGGGAATTATGAGGTTTTGTTTTTACTTTGACACACAGCTTTTGGCCGAAAATGAGGAATTAATGGAGGAATCCGACCCACCAATTGCCCTGGTGATTCTTCATTTCTTAGTGGACTCTCAGGTCCAACACATAACAGGCCAGATTGTACACACAGTTACCAGTAGCCACCTAATCAGGTGTGAAACAGTGAATATGTTGTGCCCTTTGAATATGGCAACATGACAGAAAGAAGAATCAATGAGAATCAAGAGAAGAACAGTGCATGTGAATACAGGATGCCCACTAAAACTTCAGAGATGTAGGGGCCTGTGTAGACGGTATCACAATGTTAGAAAAGTCAGGGTTTAAGGGGAGAGAAAAGAGAGAGGAGAAAGAAAACCAATAGTAAACAGAACGTACATGCCTTAATGGTAATTCACATGTGGGAAATACATTGATATGAGTATGCACAACCCTGCTCTTATCCTGTAACCATAATCGAAATAATCCATTAAAGAAAAATAATTTATAAAAAAAGAGAAAGGACATTTTTGATTAATGTGGTAACCTGCAAGTCAACGTGCAGCAGGATGGACAAATGCTTTGTATTTTATTTGCTTTCAATGCTTCTACTAGATAACATAGCATAACATGTATCTGTTAAGAGCAAGATCATATCTTGGGGCATACTGGTGCTGAATAAAAGATGTTTACTATTACCCAACTCAGTGGTACTCATTTTATCGAATTCGAAAAATGAAAGTCTGAGCGGACATGCCATGATTTTAACCTATGGCTTTGAGGTCAAACAGAGATCCCTATAGCTGATTTATTAGTCTACCGAGCCACCAGACATTGTAGAAACCTGACACTAGACAACTCAACTTAAAATATGCTTTTATATTTCAGCTCAGGTCTCTGCAATTTACATTAAATTGACGTGGAAATATTCACCTGTCACCAGAATGCAAGAGCTCCATCCGAGCCACTTCACCTTTGGCAAGTCTAAAGTCTCCAGTATAGAGCACGTTTCCATTGTTGCCCTGAAACAAAAACCTGTCAAACAGAAATAGCATTACAATACTGATAGTTTCGCCTCAATAACTAATCACATTGGAAAAAACAGCGATTCAAGCTGGTGGTGAGGTATTCATTAAACTAAAAGAGCAAAGTCAGAAAATTCACTTTAGTTCGATTGTTTTTTTTTAAATCTTAGTCAGTATGTGTTTCCCACACTTGGAGTGCCCCCCCCACCCCGCTCTTTCCTCCTCCTCCCCCCCTGCCCTCCCCCATCGCCACTGGTTTTGGCGTGCTCTCCTTTTCCTAACATATGTCTGGCCCCGGAAATATCTATCCCCACAAATTTCAAAATAAGTAAGTCCTTTTTTGTGATCCATTAAGTGGCAGACCACATATAAACTCCAGCAAAATTACTCTCTTGTCATATTGATATTACCAAAATATCTCCCAGAGCCACGTGATGCAAGTTTTATTGAGTGTACAGAGCACTAAAGGAACACATGCCTTTTAATCATAAAATACAGTATTTTCTTCAGGTGGATTATGTAGAGTAAACAAAACTGGCACTGCGGTGAAAAAGTCCATTTCAACATCCACACAGCAGTACACAAGTTTTGAAGTGAGATACCACAATTTACACTGATGTGGATCCCCTGCCTCATTAAAAGAATCCACAAATCAGTCAGATAAAACGTCACAACTATTTTCCAATTACCACCTACAAACCTCTTTCTGCAGCAGAAGTGTCTGTTCTCACCAAATAATGGATATCCTGAATATGTCAAAGACTTTCAAGGTGTACTTTCTCCCACTGAAGTTGATCCACTCTTCATTGGCCCTACAACTGAGCCATCAATCGCCATAGCTGCGAAGTTTCCCATGTCCTTGAGTAACTAGGTAGTCCAGTATCGTTTTGTCTTAGAATTCTTGGGATTGTAGTCTTAGTTAATAACCAAGTATAAAATCAAGACTACAAGTCCCAGAATTCTAATTAAAATCGGGACTGGGCTAGCCAGTCATGCAGGGACCTAGGAAACTTGGCAGTTATGAATTGCCTGACATGAAAACAGATACTACATGGGAAAATCAAGTCCTAATATCACCAGAAGTCTGTTCTACAACGGTAGCAAGTGGAAGACTTTTTCTTTTTAAACGTAACATGGACATGAGAGTCTGGTAATTCCCCTTGATCTTTGCAATGTGGCAATAGGTTTCAAAACTTTTTCAGTGACTTCTTGCAAGATTTGACAAAAGTGTACTTAACACCACACAAACAACATTCTCATATATTCACATGTTGCTGTAGAACACAAGGTGAAGATATGGGAAGTGCTTTTGGCAACACAAACTGTCGTGGCTATGTTAGGCCAGGGAAGAAACACTGCCATTTTACATGTACACGTTTCTTAAGTTGCCTTCTTCTCAACACGATGACTTTTGACACACATTTGCTGGGATGGCAGAGCAGGATTAATTTCTCTGAAATCACATTATCACGACACCTTGAGCATTCAGTACAAAGCCTGAACAGAGATTGTGCAAATGTTGTTGGTTATTATTCATCCATCGGGCGACAGGGCTATCACAGAGAAAATAAACAATGTCAGCTCGGCTGAAGCCTCACAACGGAAGCATGGATGATGTTATTATAAATAAACACACATTTCCTTGCTGAAAATTAGAGGAGCACTCTGCTGTCATTGCCTGGTCGTCGCTGTGTCGGATTCTCAGCCCAGCTGATTCCTGTTTACCCTCTGCAAGGAGGGAGGACCAATTTGTGACCAAGACGGGGACCTACATACCTAGCCTTCAGGTGATGAGGATTTAGATAATCCAGTAGGGGATTCTTGTCAGAACACCCACCCTAGACAGCTAGGTTAGGGAGCACATAGTAGGAGTACACTACATCCAGTACTTATATGCCAGCATATATACACTGTTTTGGCACGATGGTGGAATCATTCATTCTTTTCACTGTCCTTAGATTGCTAATCACCTTTATCTGCTTGTGTCTATTAATCATAGCACACACATTTTATAAAAGAATCACAATGGTTTAATAATTATTGAAAACGCCCCTTTGTGTATTTCTTGCGTATCTCTCTGAATGAGCATGAGTGACTGAGCGAAAAAGGTTCTAGATCTGTTAACACGATTCCTTGGGGAGTCAGGGTTGTCATTTTCTGAGGTTGCCCAAACCATTTGTTACCTTGCCAGGTTTGGGGGTACTGTGAGTTAGCAGGTTAATAGGCCAACATATCCTAAGGTGGTGCATGGAATCAGTCTGGCACCATCCCAATGTTTATGTTGTCCAAGAAACGAACAGTTCTGTCTTGTGGATTGTTGCCTGCCTTGTTATGTTGGCCTAGGCCTGGCTGCCATGCTGCTTTTCTTTGCGCACGTTACACTGAGCCGGGACTCCCTCGCCCTTTGCTCGTGCCAAGTTCTTTTGCACTGTCTGCATTTTCTGTTGTTCACCTTTTTGGGCTCGGTCTGCACAAACATGTACAAGGTCACATAACAATGTATTTTGGTTCTTCCTGATATGGCCAGTCTCGCGCACCCAGACATAACATTAGGTGCAATTGCCATGAAGAATTTTGTGTGCTTTTAATACTGCGGTTTCCTAGCGCTTAACACACTTGGAGAAATCCCTTTCAGTGAGAAGAGCTATGATGTCCTGCTGATGTAATTCTGCATCTAGAGACTGAGGTATGGGGGTTCGCTAGTCAAAGCCCAGAGGTCTGCTATTATTATAATAAACTATCTTACTGCAAGGGAGGGTGGTAATGTTATTTATACGTTTATCCACTGAGCTCTGAGATGCTTTCCCCGTTTGTATTCTATGGAATTGTAACCATGCTGCTTATATTAGTCATATGCATTATGCTATTAGTACTGACACGTGTACTGTACATTAGAGCACGTAAGTTGGAATAAACATTTTAACCTATCCAGTGTCTCTTCCTACGCACCTTGTGGACAAGTACGAGTGAGTGACGAAAGAGTGTTCTTGCTTCTGCGAGTCCTGAGATAAAGATACCGTGTTCTGGGTTGTCTAATCATTGGTACTTGGGTGCTAATGGGATGCTAAGCTAGTTGGGTTGGGGTTTTTGGGTGCTACGGTATATGGTGGCAAACCACTGTATTCCGGGGTCCCATTTTCCTGTGCATAGCTCTGTGTATGTGCAGAAACCTTATGACATGGCGCGACCACCGTGGGGCTGCTTATCTGCGAGACGCTTGAGTAGTACTTGTGCTTGTCCACAAAACCCTCACATACGCTTCCGGAGGCGTAAGTGAAGGTGATACCTCCTATATTGAACGTTTTATAGGTTCTTTCAAGCTTGAAGTTATTAAAAAAAGGTTACATAAATAACCCATTTTGTGCTCCCTGTTAGGTTGTCGAATATAATTGTTTGGTCATGGCTGGTGTGGCGATAGCTGCACATAGTCGAGGAGTACTCCGAGACCACTTAGCTGTGTATGGAGTGCCCGATACTGGGGTCGAGTTGGTCTTTGTGGTTCAAGCCGATGCGGCTTATCACTTTGAAGTGTTTTACACTTGGATCACTTTTGAAGCGGTGGATGCAGGTGATAAGCTGTTTCATGAATATAAACCCACCGCTATTCCTGCTGCCTATCGACCCTATACTAAACTTAAAGTACCTCTCACGGCTTGGCAGCACCGTGTTTGGTTTAATGGCGCCCTACCACAACCAACTACCGCAGTTCGTTTAGGCCCCTTATCTATTGAGGGGGCCACTTGGCCTATATTGGCCGGGTATACCCCGCATCCAAATTATCTGGCATTACCGCTTGCGGAACTGCGCACTATGCATACCGAATTGGTACGAGTGCATCGAGCCCTAGTGACATACGTTACAGGTAGCCTACATGGAGCTGCTCCTGTAGTCGCAGGCCAACCAGCTATAGCCGCTGGAGTGACCATAAGTCCTGTCATGGTAAATTCTGTGATGGGCAAACGTCCACAAAATAAGGACGACTATCCTTACTGGCTTGCAGAAAAGTTCGATCAGATAGAAGCAGTGTTTCCCCATACATCCCCAGTAGATAAACACCGCATCCTCACGATAAGTTTGCCAAAAGACATAATCCCCGATTTGACATCATGTGAAAACTGGGGTAAGGTATTCGCAGCAGTTTATTCAAAATGTTTTGGAACTCCTTCCATGACGGTTCTACCCTCTGTAATTAAAAAGTACAGGATGAACATGGCCCTGAAGCGGCTGTGGAATTAGGGATGAGACTAGTGGGAGTGTTTGATGTAGTAGCTGAGCTGATCCTTGGAAATGTCAAGGGCGATGCTATGAACTTTCAAGTAGCGAATGCTTTGGCTTTGGTCCCAGAGTTGGACAGGCCCCGCGAATTACCGAAAATTATTGCCCGGGCTTATAAAACAATTGGAAGAAATAGCCTGGGCAACAAGCCTTTTGTAAAAATGCAAACTCAATCGCAAACACAAGTTACACAAACAAAAAGTGCATCTGAGAAAGATGATAAACCGGTCTTCACTAAAAAGAGTTGGAGACAGAAAAAACAGGGTAAGCAACAAAAGAAGCCGGGGTCGAGAGGCGCATCCCCAGTTTCGGTTTCTTCTGAACGTACTTATGATTTACGTGATAGGTCAAGGATTAAATCACCAGAAAGGTTTCAGAGCTCTGATACGCGTTCTCCTCGTTCTTCACAGGCCCAGACGTCGTCACAGGCTGGTGGAGGAGGACGGCAAGATAGAGGAAGGGGCCGAGAGGCTCCCCAGGAGCGAGACCAACCTCGACAACAAGTCAGAGGGAAAGCAGAAGACTTTCATCTTCCTCGACCGCAATTTCAGAAGAAAAAGGTTGCCGCTGTCACAGCGAAATATGCCTCAGACCGTGAGAACGAGACTCCAGAATTGGACGTGGGCAGTGACCCTCCTAGACAGCGCCGCGGAAGTTACCATAGTGCGGGAGGCGCTACGTCCTCATATGGAGGCGACAGCAACTGAAACATTTGTTACAGTAGAGACAGCTGACACGAGAGTGGCACCCCCTGACAGACTTTACAACATAGTCATCCAAATTGAAGGTGATATACCGCGTGAAATAAAAGGGATTTTTTGGGAAAATCTAACCTCTTCATATGACATTTTGTTAGCAGAGGTGGATTGGCCACCCCCATTCGTTTTAGCTGCACATAAAGGAGAGGAGGTAATCCTTCCAAGCTTTTCACGGCATGTCCCAAAAGACAAAGCTGAAGCACTTGCAGCTGAGTGGGCTGTGTACCTGGCACCAGCGTTATACCGCAACCATGTGGGATGGGATGAAGAATCACCTCCTCATGCAATACCTTTGCGGTCACTACCGCAGCCACAACCCCAATATCCCATCAAACGGCAGGCAAAAGGCCCCGTCTCCGAAATTCTGACACAGTTGGAATATCAGGGAGTAATTGAACCATGCGTATCACCTATGAACAATCCCCTTTTCGTGGTTTCTAAACCCGATGGATCGTACCGCTTAGTTTTGGATTACCGGCATTTAAATACTCATTGTCGGAACTTTGCGGTGCAAAATACACACAGTTCTGCGCTTGTAGACAGTCTTGTTCGTAAAAAATACAAAACGACACTTGACCTTTCAAACGGTTTCTACACGCACAACCTAGCCCCGGAGAGTGGTCAATGGACCGCATTCACTTCCGGTGGTAAATTATTCCAGTTCCGGCGTTTACCCATGGGCTACAAAAATAGTCCGGGTATATTCGCCGCCCGTGTTGTTTCTTTGTTAAATGACATTGATCAAGACGCATGTTCGTACGTAGATGACATCTATCTGACGGACGACGAATTATTTCAGCATTTGTCCCGTGTGGACCGCATTATTCTTGAATTCGCGGAGCAGGGTTACAAATTTAACTTTGCTAAGTCACACATTGCTGAATTTACCGTTCTGTTCTTGGGCTATGAGCTCAATAACGAAGGTAAGGGCTTAGCCCCCATTTCTTGGAAAAATGTGCACATTTGTGCCCCCAAATACTCTGAAGAAACTTCAGTCTTTGCTGGGGTTCTTGAATTTCGGGCGTACTTACATTCCCGAATATGCCCAGCGTATCAAGCCTTTGTATGCTTTGATACAACCTACTTATTCAAGGTCTTGCTGGCTGCCTGAGCATACCTCAATTCTGCAGTCTTTGCAAACAGACCTATTGGAGTCTAAATATCTTTTGACTCGTGATAACCACACAAACCTGGTGATTAGAATAATTCCGGGGGCGGTGGGATTCACATACTTAACCTTTAATGAAGGTGATACAGTACCCATCGCATACAAGTCACATCTGTACACTTCCGCTGAATTGCGCTTTACATCTGTCGAAAAAGTTCTAACTGCAGTGCAAATGGCGATTCTAAAAGAGCGCGCACTGGCACAGGGAAAGCGGATTCTGGTGGTAACACCCTGTCCTGCCCTAGAGGCAGTAACAAAGGCAAGTGTACCGAACTCAAAAGCAATGCATCCCCGTTGGATACAATGGGCTACATCCTTGACGTCTTCGGACGTCACTTTTGTTTTTGATTCTTCTCTGCAGACTCAGGAGTTTTTGCAGTATGAATTCGTTCATCCTCCTCCTTTGTTTTTACTACCGCTTGAGGATTACAAATGTGTGATCTACACCGATGGTTCGGCGCAACCGGCCACTGGGTCCAAGCACGCTTATTCAGCTGCATGTGCTATTGTTGCGGGTTCCTTTGTAAATGGAACGTTCAAATCCTCTGTAGTGCACACTCGCACACTTGGAGATAGTACCGCACAATTGGCCGAGCTGCATGCATTGCTACTTGCACTTGAGTTCGCTTCTCAGGATGAGACAACTCTTATTGTATGTGATTCCTTCTACTGTGTACAGTCTTACAATGACAATCTGTTTTTCTGGTCGAAAAACGACTACAAGGACGCAAAGGGAGCACAATTAAGCATAAAATGCTTTGGGTTCGAGTGGCAGAATTGCAACAACGTCTGCCCCTCACACAGGTGGTTCACACCTTAGGCCATCAGCGGGTGGGCGCACACGCTATTGGTAACGATCTGGCAGATGAGGCTGCCCGTTCAGCAGTAGTCACGTGTTCAGTAGCAGCGGTTACCAGGTCCATGTCTAAAATAGACCCTGTTATATTAGCAGCTATTGCTGCAACCAAGGAAGGTAATAATTACCCTACAGGTTTCCCTTCCAAGTATTCTTACACATTAAGTCCCGATCAGGTTCCTTATGTAACTATACCTGACGTTGGAGATCGGCTGATCCCCAACGCGGACCGCAGGAGTGCCTTGATATCAGCTGCACACGAAGGCATGGCTTCTGCTCATGCTGGTGTGTCAGCTACGGTTTCGATCTTGCAGCAGCGTTATTGGTGGCGTGGGTTATATAAAGACACCCGTGCTTTAGTGCTTTCTTGCGACGTTTGTCAACAGATTAAGCCTTCCACGGTAACACGTCCACCACAAACACCGCTCTGCATTGCTAACAGACCCTTTGGGTGTGTTTACTTGGATCACTGCGGTCCATTCTCATCAGACACTGCCTATAAATACATCTTAGTGGCAGTGGACTCGTGCACACGGTTTCTCTGGGTCTGGCCACAACGGAGTGCTGACGCCCGAAATGTAATCAGGGATTTGCGTGTCTTTGTGGGAATTTTCGCATGCGGCACCTTCCATTCGGACCAAGGTCCAGCGTTTGCCTCTAGGGCTTACAAGGATGCAATGGCTTCGCTTGGGGTGCGGGTGAAATTTTCGTCTCCGTATAGGCCTGAGGGCAACTCTATCGTTGAACGAATGAACCGTGACTTAAAGCAATCCTTAACAGCTAGGGTTATAGGTACTGGCAGGAACTGGCTGGCCCATTTGTATACCGTTCAGCGTGCACTTAATAATCTCCCTAGAAGACCTCTGGGTGGGCGGACCCCATACGAAATGCTCTTTGGCATAAGAATGTTTGTGCCTGACCTTGAGGGTCCAGACATCGCGGCGCAATCCGCCAAGTTTGATGTAGATAACCATTCTGCTATGTTACAGGACTTACAAGAAGCCCGAGACAAACTTGCAACTACACATTTGCCTTCAGCCACAGATCCTGCGTTGCAGATTCCGGTAGCCGGCTGGCTTCCGAAAGTTGGAGAACTGGTTCGAGAGAAGGTTGAAAACAAAAAGAATTTGGCCCCTCTTTTCGTGCACCGGTTCCAGTTCTTGGCCTGAAGGGAACACGTACAGTCATTTTACCACCGCTTCCTGGTCGCAAAGAGAACAGATACATCTCAGTTGAAAATGTCAAGCTACAGCGCCTGGCCGATCCTGAATAGTGTCACACCAGCGGTCTCTTGTCCTGCCATTTATCGGACATATGTTCATAGTCCATCTGCGCGAACGATCGCTGATGCTGTAATTGAGATGGTTGATTTGCCTGAATCCTCTACTTTGCCTGAAACTATAATTGATCCCCAACTCTCCACCAACATCGACGAGGACGAGTATACTTATCCTGCATCTGAATCGGTGGCACATCAACCAATATTGCCACTAAGCCCGACTCGTTATTCCTTTGATTCGGATTCCACATCTTCAAAAGTTCCATCCAAGTTCAGTATTTTTATATCCTGGTTTAGAGACAATTTTTTGATTCCACCCTGGACATACATCTGGTTGGTACTTTTCTTGATTTTTTTGTTCATGTCCATTGGCTTTGTCACAGTGTTTTTTCTACTAATCAATGGTCACTATTTACCTGAACGCTCTGCTGTAGACTATGTTTCTGGAACTTTGGCTCCTCATTCCTCGTCTCACATCATGAAGCGTGACCACACATTTGTGAACATTTCAGCTTTTCCAGTTGCTGATGGCATCGTATGGGATGCAGTGAACTATCAAATCCATGGTCCGACGGAAATTATTAATGTACCTAATGTCCTTCGTGTTTCAATGGGTGATGTAGTACAAAATAATATTCATTCTGATGATTGGGATGTGCATGCCGTTGAAGCATTGTTTGCCGATTTAAAATATTATGCATCTTTTAATGCTGAAGATTTATATATGAATTCTGCTAATTATGCCGATTTGTATTGTTACCAACATTGGGGTAATCATTTTCTCCATAAGCCCAGTGCCCTGCGTAATTCTGTTAACTATACCCAATGGGAACATTGTCCAAACCCCTTGCCAGGTAGCTCTCAAACTCTTCGAAATAAGTTTAATTATTTTACTGATTTTAATCGGTCGAACCCTGCATCCTATTATTTTAGACTTAATAACACATCAACTCAGAAAATTATGTTCACACACACCAAATTGCTTTATTCAGGTTCCTTTCTAAGTGCCCTAGCTGTGGGTGGTTATGAGTACTGGGATAATACAGTGGATTTAAAATCTATTTGGGGCTCCAAGCCATGGCAGGTACAGGGAATCGAGGCATTACACCGTGCTTGCCTCATCCCTACACAAATTATGTTCCTCAATGTCTCCATCTATCAGACTACATGTTGGGGCTTACCAACCACTAAACAATTGAATACTCCATCAATACCATCCCTGTCGAGTTTTCCCAATGTAAGCTCACGATTCAATATGTCCCTCGTGTCCCTGCAGGCTCTGTTACAAAATAATTCGTTTAATGTTTCTGAGCTAGTTCAGTCACCCTGGTTGGTATGGCCTACGTCGTCAAATACATGTCAAATGCGTTTTCACGACTCAGGAGCTAGTTACACACAGGATAGGCCTGATCCGAGATTTACTGATTCCCGTACTGTCACTACATATTCTGTTGGTAAATTATGCAAACAATGGCTGCAACATTCGTCCCTTGATTCTGTTACACAACATTTGTCCCTCCTTATAGGCAATATTGATCTGTCCGGCTTTGTTTTGGGACCTCGTGGTCCCCGACCTAAAAGATTCATTTATGAAACGTATAATGAACTCTGGAAGCTATCACAAATTGAAGCTGCTTCCCGTCTTCGGGAAATAGATCAAGCAAATTTGGAAAAGGTGCTTGCTGTTGTTGACAATAGTATTAATACCCTGTCTTCTCGCATTTACACTTTAGAGAATATTGTGTCCTCTGTTGTCGATATTGTACAAGATGATGTTTCTGTGTTATATCATGGTCAGAATCAATTGCGCTCAGTTATGCAGTTTGCATGGACTTTACAAACGCTTAAGTTAGGTAAAGTGCCTTGGCATTTTTTGAACACCTCTGCCTTGTTTCTACCTTTTAACTTAACTGACAAACAGCAATTCATGTCCATGAAAGATGCAACTTACACTTTATTACATATCGAAAAGATGGATCCTTTGCCGTTCTCTGTTGCAGAACTCGATTCTGCTGTGTGGCTAGTTCATGGGGTTATCGCTTTACCTTTTTCCTTATTTGAATTTGACTCGTGCATGAAACATTACCCTGTGGGCCGTTACCAGCCCTTGGGCAGTGCTTTCCTGCATGAACTCTGGTCCTTGCCTTTCATGTATAAATGCCTTCGGGACGGCAAGGAAGTTTTTCTCACGGGGGAGTCCTGCGACTCGACTATGGGTCATTCGCTTATTTGTAAACACATTAAATTGCATGGCTCATGTAGCGTTTCCGCTCCTAATCTTGCTTGTGTGCTGAAAGGTATTCCTGCTCCTGTTATTTCTCCTACTTTCACTCTCCTTTCCAATGGTAGTTATTTACTTTTAAATAACGAAAACTGTTGTGGCCTGCAGGCTGGCATTCCTTACATTGTAACAGTTTCGCACAGGGTTGTCTGCTGCAAAAATGTGCTTTTTCCTCCCCCTCATGGCAAGGTTGATATCTCTATTTGGCCTTCCATCCCTACCATGGAGGCAGATTTCAATAGACTGAGCAGAATAAAGGCACTATTATTGAACGAGGAAGTTATGCTCACGTCCGCCCGGGAGACATTCATTCTCCAGGTGGCGAGTACCCACAGTGAAATACAGGCCCTTTTAAACACTAATCTCCCCCAACATTTTGGGGAGTTAATACATCGTATTTTTAACGCATCTAACACTGAAGGCCTAGTACACTTTTTTAAGGTCGTGGGGTCGGGCTTGGTGTCCTCCTTCCAAACTATTTTTGGTGTCATCCCGGCTTTCATACATTCTATTTTTTCCAGTGTCTTTGGCGGTTTCCCGTTGATCCTCGCTTTAGCGGCTGGTGTCTTGCTCTTAATTTGCTTTCTGCGCAATGGCTGCTCCCCGATGGGACCTGCTCGATCCAGAACGCCTACAGATGCTCCGTGAGCGCCTTTTGGCTGGTTTTGGTGTACTGCCATTGGCGACACTGATTGTGTCATATACTCTTTCATTCCGCTTTGCGTATTTCACTTGCGTGCAACCTGTGATGACTTGTATCCGCTGTCCTTTCACCTGGACTCTGGATTATTGCCTCTCCAATTCGTCATTGTCTGTTCCGGATTTTGTTCAGTTGATGGGTCCCTTAGAGGCCCATGAACAGGACTGTTCCGTTGCTGGCTGTATGGCGCGTGCGGCTGCACTGGGGATTTTGGCGCAATGGGATATCTGGGCGGCTGCCCAGGATCTCCTACAAAGAAGCTGTTTCAATTATCACGCAAGCTGTCCCGCATTGCTTCTGGATGCTCCCTTTGCTGAGGAGCATCCCTGCTCTTTGATCTCTTGGATTGGATGGGATCTATGTTTTTTGACGATTCCAATGATGTCCTTTTGGAGGGTATGGCTTTTTTCTGCACCTACACTATCATGGATTGACTTGTTCCTCGCCGTTTGGGCGCTCCCTCTGCAACACTGGATTTTTCTTTTTTGCCTCTGTCTTGGACGCCGGACTGTCCAGGGGAGGGTGTCTTGTGGATTGTTGCCTGCCTTGTTATGTTGGCCTAGGCCTGGCTGCCATGCTGCTTTTCTTTGCGCACGTTACACTGAGCCGGGACTCCCTCGCCCTTTGCTCGTGCCAAGTTCTTTTGCACTGTCTGCATTTTCTGTTGTTCACCTTTTTGGGCTCGGTCTGCACAAACATGTACAAGGTCACATAACAATGTATTTTGGTTCTTCCTGATATGGCCAGTCTCGCGCACCCAGACATAACATTAGGTGCAATTGCCATGAAGAATTTTGTGTGCTTTTAATACTGCGGTTTCCTAGCGCTTAACACACTTGGAGAAATCCCTTTCAGTGAGAAGAGCTATGATGTCCTGCTGATGTAATTCTGCATCTAGAGACTGAGGTATGGGGGTTCGCTAGTCAAAGCCCAGAGGTCTGCTATTATTATAATAAACTATCTTACTGCAAGGGGAGGGTGGTAATGTTATTTATACGTTTATCCACTGAGCTCTGAGATGCTTTCCCCGTTTGTATTCTATGGAATTGTAACCATGCTGCTTATATTAGTCATATGCATTATGCTATTAGTACTGACACGTGTACTGTACATTAGAGCACGTAAGTTGGAATAAACATTTTAACCTATCCAGTGTCTCTTCCTACGCACCTTGTGGACAAGTACGAGTGAGTGACGAAAGAGTGTTCTTGCTTCTGCGAGTCCTGAGATAAAGATACCGTGTTCTGGGTTGTCTAATCATTGGTACTTGGGTGCTAATGGGATGCTAAGCTAGTTGGGTTGGGGTTTTTGGGTGCTACGGTATATGGTGGCAAACCACTGTATTCCGGGGTCCCATTTTCCTGTGCATAGCTCTGTGTATGTGCAGAAACCTTATGACAGTTCCTACTGGAAAGTGGAAACTGTATGACATGGCGCCGCCAACGATGGCAGATTGGGTTCTTATTTAATAGATTGCCTGAGTAGTTCTCTCATGCATACCCCCTAACCGGAGACGCCTATGGTGGTAGGGACTATCATCCTCAGCTGAGTATGTAACCTCTATGTATGGGCTGTAGGTTGTTCACGTTTGAACTTTTCAAAAGGAGTATTCCCATTGTGTTACCCTCTCTGAATGCCACTTAAAAAATATGTCTGACACAGAAGACCAAAGAGCACGCAACATTGTTGAGAACTGCAGACATGCGGTTACTCAAAAGCTACTACAACATGGTCTTGCACTTACGGGTGGGATGTGACCTTCGTGGTTGGGGCGCACAAAGCATATAGGACAGAGGTGTTCTGTTCATGGGTTACATTCCCAGCAGCAGAAAACACAAGAGGGATATTTCACAAATATAAACAATACAAAGTTCCAAATAACTACACACCATACAAAGAAATAGAAATACCTTTAACATACCAAGAACACAGAAATTGGTTTGATGGCGCCGTACCACAAACAACAGAAGAGGTTAGACTAGGTCCTCATTGAAGCTGCACAACGACAATTGGCTACACCGGGCATCAGCCCACAAACACTAAATGCAGTAAAATGCAGTAATGGGTAAGGTTCCCACCAGACGGGAGGAGAATAAGTTCTGGATTGCACCGAAAACAAGTCAGCTTGAAGAAGTGTTGAAGGGGTGTTTCCCCATACAGGACCGCAGGAAAAACACAGAATATTACAAATTTGCTTGCGAAGGGGAGGGCTCCCCCAGTGGAAGACTGCACCACTTGGAGTACAGTTTTTACTGCAGTATATACCAGAACACATGGTATCCCTTCATTAGCTGTTTTGCCAGAAGTGCTTAAACAGATCCAGAATGAGTATGTGGCAACACCTGCCTTGGAATGAAACTGATGGGCAGTTTTGCCACGGTATCTGCCATTATGTTAAGAAACATAAAAGGGGAAACAGCAGCGTTGGCTATACGCCAGCATCTAAGGGATTTAGCTCCGGGACAACAGGAGTGTGAATTGCCTAAAATTATTGAAGAAACCTATGCTATGCTGGGTAGAGATAATCTGGGAGCCAGACCTGGTAAACCACAACTAAAGAGAAATTCTAAAAAGGATAACTCTAAGCAAGCCCTGAGTTTTCTACAAGGAAGAAGTGGGATAATAAGAAAAACAACCCCAAAACTAAATCATGGGGTGGATCTCCTCCACAGGAAGACACTGAAAAGTGCTATAACATGCGTAACCATGATAATATTAGACCGCCTGACAGGTATCAGGATACTGATACACATTTGTCTCGTTCCTTACAGGAGTCATCCGAAAAACGTTCTGAGAGAGGAGGACGGTCAAAGTGCAGATCAAAAGAGTACATGAAACTGAAGAAGGACTCACAACGCACATCTGACTACATCATTTAACAGGAAGATAAACCTGAACGGTCAAAACCTCAATTTAAAAAGAAGGTAGCTCGACAAAGTCAAACATGCCGTGGATATTGAGGACACTGCTTCTGAGCGGGGAATGGGCAGTGACCAAGCTGGACAGCGCGGTAGAGGTCACAATAGTTCGACGGACCCTGATGGATTGCCTGGTGGGAGTATCTCGGAGTGAATATTTCCAGGTGGAGACACTAGATACTAGGGTGAGCGTCCCAACTCGTTTACACTACATACAACTCCAATTGGACGGGGACATACCTAGGAACATTAATGTTCTCCTTTGGGAAGACTGGTCATTCAGCTACGATATTTTCTTGGCCGAAAAGAATCATGAATTCTTGATGGATTGCCCAAACAGAAAAACTGTAATTTCACCTGCCTTTTCCAACCTCGTCCCAGATTCAGTTAAACATTAATACACCAAGGAGTAGGTGTTAGCACTAGCTTCTGTGTTATATCACAGCCATGTGTGGTGGCATGACGGTTTCCTTTATCATAAAATACCACTGAGGTCTACCCCCAACCACAAAGACAGTACACCATTAACCCCTTCCATGCGTAGGACGGCCGGGAGCCATCCTGCGCCACGGTGCTCGTGTGCGCAGGACGGTTCCTGGACGTCCTCGCACATGGCACTAAAAATCCCTCTGGTGCAGGCACCAGAGGGATTTTCTTTAGCCCCCAACAGCCTTGGGAGCTGGAGAAGAGCTTCCCCAGCTTACGAGGCTGCTTGTGTAGTTCATGTGGTCTCCGTGAAATGACAATCAGCGCGCAAGTCGCGCTGACATAATTTCAGTAAAATCGAAACTGAAACCGAAGCCGATAGAAAGTGAAACTGAAATGAGCCTATGTGCTCAGGGGGTTATCTCAGCGCCCTGAGCACATAGAAAGTTAGAAGACGTACCTAGTGGATCCCTGCTTGGGACCACCCCAGTAGGGCGATCCCCAAGCAGGGATCCACCCACTGGACAACAGGGAGGGGGGAGCGGCCCCTTGGGAAAGGGCCTTTGCTTCCATCAAAATAAATTGGGGAAAATCAGTCTTTCTGCCCCCCCTGAAGGGGAAGATGGGGGCAGTAGCCCCCAATCTGCCCCTGGGGGGCAGAAAGCCCACTAGATACCAGGGATTTTGTTTTCATTGAATTTAGGGGTGGGGGCTGCCCAAGATGGGCATGCCAATGCCCCCACCCCAGAAAAATTCTTGTCTTTCTGCCCCCCCCTGGGGAGCAGATGGGGGCAGTAGCCCCCAATCTGCCCCCGGGGGGGAAGAAAGCCCAATAGATGCCAGGGATTTTTTGTATTGGATTTAGGGGTGGGGGCTGCCCGAGCTAGGCATGCCAATGCCCCCACCCCCGCAAAATTTCACAGTTTTTCTGCTCCCCATGGGAGGTAGATGGCAGCAGTAGCCCCCGATGTGCCCCCCCGGAGAGGCATAAAGCCCACTAGATGCCAGGGATTTTAAAAAAATTGTTTTTAGGGGTGGGGGCTGCCCAAGATGGACATGCCAATGCCCCCAACCCCGCAAATTTTCACAGGCTTTTTGCCCCCCCCAGGAGGCAGATGAGGGCAATAGCCCCGATCTGCCCCTCGGGGAGGGCAGAAAGCCCACTAGGCACTAGGGATTTTTTTTTTCTATACGTAGGGGTGGGGGCTGCCCAAAATGGGCATGCCAATGCCCCCACCCCCTAAAAAAACATTCCACATCCTTTCTGCCTCACCTGGGAGACAGATGGGACAATAGCCCCCGATCTGCCCACCGGGGGGGGGGCGGGGGCAGAAAGCAAACTAGGATCTAGGGATTACTTTTTATGTATATAGGGGTGGGGGCTGCCCAAAATGGGCATGCCAATGCCCCCACCCCCCAAAAATCCCACAGTCTTTTGTGCCTCTCCCAGGAGGCACATGGGGCAATAGCCTCTGATCTGCCCCTCGGGCGGCAGAAAGCCCACTAGGCACCAGGGATTGTTGTTTTTTTTTTTTATATGTAGAGATGGGGGCTGCCCAAAATGGGCATGCCAATGCCTCCACCCCCCCAAACAAAAATTGCCACAGCCTTTCTGCCTCCCCCGGGAGCCAGATGGGGGCAATAGATCCTAATCTTCCCCCCCCCCCCCGGAGGGGGCAGAAAGCCCACTAGGCACCAGGGATTTTGTTTTGTTTTTTATACGTAAGGGTGGGGCTGACGAGAACGGGCATGCTAATGCCCCCACCACCAAAAAAGGCTTTCTGCCCCCCACCCCAGAAGGCAGATCAGGGCAATAGCCCCTTATCTGCCCCCTGCGGGGGCAGAAAGCCCACTAGGCACCAGGGATATGTTTATGGGCATGCCAGTGAGAAGCCGACAAAGGCAAGGGTTGCTCCTTTTTTTTTAGGCACACATTTTGGCTGTTTCAGTGATAATTTTATTCTCATCTGCACCCAAGAGGGCGCAGAGAACCACTAGAAATCAGGGCGAGTTTGTGTGTGTGTAAACTGGAGTTCACAGATTGTCTGAGTGTACTGACCTTTGGCTGGTATTTTGCTGGCGGTGTGTGTAGACCTGCACTTGGCTAATGGTGAGGGTGGACTCGCGCTTGATGACGGTGTGTGTAGATTGGCGCTTGCCTGGTGGAGTGCATGGAGTGGCGCCTGTCTGGTGGTGTACGTGGACTGGTGCTTGGCTGGCTGTGTAAATGGATGGTGCTTGGCTGCAGGGCCGGACTGGCCGTAGCGGGCACCGGGTGTTTCCCCGGTGGGCCGGAGGGGTGTGGGGCGGTTTTCTGGCCCTGTGGGGCAGTTTTGTCACTGGGGGGCAGTTTTGAAGCAGTGCTGCAATATCGGGTCCCAGTAACAAAAGTGGGAGCAGTGCTTTTTACTAGCACGCCCCTCCCTCCCTCCCTCCCTCCCTCCCTCCCAGGGACGGTCGAGCAACAATCTGCCAGGGCTGGTTGCTGTTCCCAGTCCGGCCCTGCTTGGCTGGCGGTGTGCGTGGATATTGCTTGGCTGACTGTGTGCATTGATGGCATTTGGCTGGCGGTGTGCATGGATGCCGTTTGGCTGGCGGTGTGTGTGGATGGCGCTTGGCTGGTGGTGTGCATGGATGGCGCTTGGCTGGTCGTGTGCGTGGATGGTGGTGTGCGTGTACTGACTCTTGACTGGCGGTGTGGCTTGCATGGATCCCCCAGCGTTTTCTTACCCAGAATCCCCTGCAAACCTTCAATTTACTTACAAAGTCACATTTTCCTCACATGTCTGTGTGGGTAAGTTGTAGGTTCACCGCGCAGGCACAAATTTCCTACTACCCAGCATTCCCCTTGGTCTCCCGAGAAAAATGATACCTCACTTGTGTGGGTGCCCAAAGTAGCGACAGCCTAAAAATGTATAAACAAACTGCCCTTTTGGATCCGCTTTGGGCCCCCCTCAATCTCTACACGTTTTTGGCCCTTCCATGTCATAGGCACTTAGCCCATCCACACAAGTAAGGTACCATTTTTATCGGGAGACTGAGGGGAACGCTGAGTGGTAGGAAATTTGTGCCGTGCGGTGATCCCACAACTTTCCCACACAGATATTAGAGGAAAATGTGACTTTTTAGCTTAATTTGAGGTTTACAGCGGATTCTTGGAAGGAAATGTTGGGTGATCAACGCAAGCCACACCTCCCTGGACTCCCACGGGTGTCTAGTTTTCAGAAATGTCTAGGTCTTTTAGGTTACCCTAGATGTCTGCAAACCCGGGACCAAAAACACAGGTGCCCACCTATCTATCACAAAACTACCTGGTTTTTCAAGGGGGCCACCTGCGTTTTTGGTCCCGGGCTCAGCAGCCATCTAGGGAAACCTACCAAACCCACACATTTCTGACAACTTGATACCCTGGGAAGTCCAGGAATTTGGTAGGTTTCCCTAGACGGCCACCAAGCCTGGGGCCAAAAATCCAGCCCCCCCCCCCCTCCCCTGCAAAACCAGGTTGTTTTTTGATAGGTAATTTTAATGTCTCCACAATACGTTTTGGGCCTTTAGCTGTCGCGGGTACTTGGCCCACCCACACGAGTAAGGTACCATTTTTATCGGGAGACCTGGGGGAACGCTGGGTGGTGTGAAATTCGTGTCAGCCCGGTGATCCCACAACTTTCCCACACAGAAATTTGAGAAAAATTGGATTTTTTTCAGCTAAATTTGAGGTTTGCAGGGGATTCTGGGTAGGAAAACGTTGGGGGGGTGGTCCACGCAAGTCATACCTCCCTGGACTACCCTGGGTGTCTAGTTTCCAGAACTGTGTGGGTTTGGTAAGTTTCCCTAGATGGGCGCCTAGCCCAGGGCCAAAACCTAGATGCCCCCCCTTGCAAAACCAGTTTTTTTTATGATAGGTAATTTTGATGTCTCCACAATACGTTTTGGGCCCTTCCCTGCCGCGGGCACTTGGCCCACCCACACAAGTGAGGTACCATTTTTATCAGGAGACTTTGGAGAATGCGGGGTGGGTGGAAGTTTGGGGACCCATGCAGATTTCCGAACTTTCCATCACAGATATGTGGGGATTTTTTTTTTTTTTACAAAGTTTGAGGTTTGCAAGGGATTCTGGGTAATAGAACCTTGTGAGAGCCACACAAGTCACCCCATCCTGGTTTCCCCTGGGTGTCTAATTTTCAAAACTGTATAGGTTTGCTAGGTTTCCCTAGGTGCTGGCAGAGCTAGGGTTCAAAATCCACAGCTAGGCATTTTTCAAAAAAAGGGTCAGTTTTCACTGTAAAAATGTGGTGTGTCCACATTGCGTTTTGGCCTGTTTCCTGTCGCGGGCACTAGGCCGACCCACACAAGTGAGGTACCATTTTTATCGGGAGACTTTGGGGAATGCAGGGTGAGTGGAATTTTGTGGATCCACGCAGATTCCTGAACTTTCCATCACAAAAATGTGAGGAAAATGTGTTTTTTTGTGACAAAGTTTGATGTTTGCAAGGGATTCTGGGTAACAGAACCTGTTGAGAGCCACACATGTCACCCCCTCCTGGATTCCCCTTGGTATCTAGTTTTTAAAAATGTATAGGTTTGCTAGGTTTCCCTAGGTGCCGGCAGAGCTAGGGTTCAAAATCCACAGATAGGCACTTTGAAAAAATAGGGTCAGTTTTCACTGTAAAAATGTGGTGTGTCCATGTTGCGTTTTGGCCCGTTTCCTGTCGCAGGCACTAGGCCAACCCACACAAGTGAGGTACCATTTTTATCGGAAGACTTTGGGGAATGAGGGGTGGGTGGAATTCTGTGGATCCACGCAGTTTCCAGAACTTTCCATCACAAAAATGTGAGGAAAATGTGTTTTTTTGTTTACAAAGGTTGAGGTTTGCAAGGGATTTTGGGTAACAGAGCATGGTGAGAGCCACACAGGTCACTCCCTCCTGGATTCCCCTGGGTGTCTAGTTTTCAAAAATGTATAGGTTTGCTAGGTTTCCCTAGGTGCCGGCAGAGCTAGGGTTCAAGATCCACAGCTAGGCACTTTGAAAAAAAGGGTCCGTTTTCACTGTAAAAATGTGGTGTGTCCATGTTGTGTTTTGGCCCGTTTCCTGTCGCGGGCACTAGGCCTACCCACACAAGTGAGGTACCATTTTTATCGGAAGACTTTGGGGAATGAGGGGTGGGTGGAATTCTGTGGATCCACGCAGATTCCAGAACTTTCCATCACAAAAATGTGAGGAAAATGTGTTTTTTTGTTTACAAAGGTTGAGGTTTGCAAGGGATTTTGGGTAACAGAACATGGTGAGAGCCACACAAGTCACCCCCTCCTGGATTCCCCTGGGTGTCTAGTTTTCAAAAATGTATATGTTTTCTAGGTTTCCCTAGGTGCCGGCAGAGCTAGGGTTCAAAATCCACAGCTAGGCACTTTGGAAAAAAAAGGGTCAGTTTTCCCTGTAAAAATGTGGTGTCCACGTTGCGTTTTGGGCCGTTTCCTGTCGCGGGCACTAGGCCTACCCACACAAGTGAGGTACCATTTTTATCGGGAGACTTAGGGGAACACAAAATTGTAGAGCAACTGTTATTACCTATTGACTTTCTATGCATTTCTGCCTTTCAAATGTAAGACAATGTGTAAAAAAGAAGTCACTTTGAAAAATGTCCTGTAATTCACATGCTTGTATGGCTACCCACAATTTCGGAGATGTGCAAATAGCTACTGCTTCTACACCCTATAATTTGTTCCCATTTCGGAAATACATAGGTGTCCTTGATACCTATTTTTCACTCTTTATATTTTACCAAATAAATTGCTTTATACCCGGTACACAATGAAAAACCATTGCAAGATGCAGCTCAGTTATAGGCTCTGAGTTCCTCTGGTTCTTGGTGAACCTACAAGTCCTATATATCCTCACAACCAGAAGGGTCCGGCGGATGTAACGGTATATTGCTTTAAAAAACCTGTCATACTTAGAAGAAGTTACAGGGAAAACGTTGGCACAAATGGCTGTTTTTTCCAACTCATTTTCAATTTTTCATATTTTCAACTGATAGTTTCTGTAAAAATACCTTGAAGGATCTACACAAATGACCCCTTGCTGAATTCAGAATTTTGTCTACTTTTCAGAAATGTATAGCTTTCCGGGATCCATTATTGCTTTCACACCCATTTCTACCACTAACTGGAAGGAGGTTGAAAGCACAACAAGTAGCAAAAATAAGCTATTTCCCAGTAAAATGCCAAAACTGTGTAAAAAATGTTGGTTTTCTGGCAAACGTCTGTCTGTCCCTGAAAGCTGGGAAGATTGTAATTTCAGCACCACAAACCCTTTGTTGATACCATTTGCAGGGGAAAAAAACAGATGCTTTTTTCTGCAGCACTTTCCCCCCATTTTTCCAAATAAAACAAAATGTAGCTGTATTTTGGCTAATTTCTGGGTCCCCTCCATGGGAATCAACAAACCCTGGGTACCTTTAAAATCCCCATGATGTTGGAAGTAAAGGACGCAAATTTGGCGTGGATACCTTATGTGGACAAAATGTTACAGTGGCCTAAGCGCGAACTATCCCAAATAGCCAAAAAAAGGCTTAGAACGGGGGGGACTTACAGCGAAAGTGTTAAACATGAGGCTAAAAAACAAGATGGAGAGTTCTAGAACAACCTGAATACCAGGGTGTAAGAGAAAGTTGCACCTCTTCAATGAACAATCTCGTTTCCTGTGATGAAACCAGACCATTCATATCATCTAGTTTTAGATTACAGACATCTAAACACGGTTACTCGCACATTTGCAGTACAAAACGCGCACAGCGCAGCACTATTGAACAAAGTAGTGCGTAAAAAATACAAAACTACACTAGACATCTTGAATGGATTTTTCTGCCAAAATATTGTGCTTGGAACCAAGTATTTGACCGCATTCAGTGCGCTGGCTTCTCAAAAACAGCTATGTTGATTGCCGCAGGGATATAAGGATAGCCCCAGGCTATTTCCAACAAGGGTAACAGAACTTTTAGAAATTTTGATGACCAGACATAGTCCTATATCGAATATATATATATATATATATATATATATATATATTTGACAGATGATGACCTTTCTGTACACTTGACAAGAGTAGATCGCATAATTGTGGAATAAGCTCACAAGGGCTACAAATTTAACATAATTTTTTTTTTTTTTTTTAAATTGCCCACCTTAATCTCCTGTTTCTAGGATACGAGTTGTCAAGTAAAGGCAAAAGCCTTGCGATACATTTCTTAGAAAAGTGTACGCTTCTACAACCTCCAAACACGTTGAAGAGGTTACAATCCATATAAGAATTCCTAAATTTTGGCAGAACTTACATACCAGATTACGCAACACGGGTTACACCATTCTACGACCTGATTCGTCGATTTCTCAAGCACACACTGGACCACTGAACACACACAAATATTATGTTCACCACAAGCTGACATGCTAGCTTAAAAAAACTTACACACACGTGTAAACACGACAAACCTGGTGATCCACTTAATTGCGGGGGCATCAGGATACACCTACATGACATTCAATGAAGGTGACACTGTACCAACTGCATAAAAATTGCATTTATACACAAATGCTGAAATGCGTTTTGCACCTATAGAAAATAAACTGACAACGGTACAGACTGCTGTGATGAGGGAGAGAGCACTGGCTCAGGGAAAACGAATTATTGTCGTGATCCCAGTGCCAACCTTAGAGGCTCTCACAAGAGCAAGCGTTCCAAACGGGAAAGCATTATACCCACATTGGATTCAATGGGCTAACTCACTCACCGCAACAGATGTAGACTACAGATCTGACTCTACACTTCAAACACAAGCCTTTCTGCAATATGAACAAGAATATCCTCAGCCTAATGAAATCATGCCTCTAGAACAGTATGATTACATCATATATACTGATGGTATTGAGAGCGCCTCGGACCCCTCCCACTACCGGACTACATTTCCTAGCAGAACCAGAGATGGGGCCAGCTGTTTTTTGGATTTTCGCGCCTCCTGGTGCCAAATAAAGGTCCCCCGGGGCTCGCACATCACGGGATGCACAAGGGGCGGAGCCTGAACCAGGAGCGGGCCCGTCCATGCCTGTCAGAGCCCAGAGGAGGTTTGGCTGGGCCACCCGTCTTTCGCCTCACCCCAGCTTAAGGTACTGTGCCCGCCCCCCTGTCCCTGTGCAGCCTGCTGTCCCTGTCCATGCACGGCCTCCTGTCCCTGTACTGTCTGCTGTCCCTGCCCCTGCACTGCCTGCTGTCTGTGCTGCCTGCTGTCCCTGCGCCACCTTCTGTCTCTGCACTGCCTGCTGTCCCTGCGTTGCCGCTCCCCCTGCTCTGTCCCTCCGCTCCCGCTCCCCCTGTCCCTGCGCTGAGTGCTGTTCCTGCCTCCAAACTGCCTGTCCCAGGTCCTTGCCCGGTACCCATGACCATCCCTCAGGACCACTATTGCAGGTCGCCGCATGGTCACGCAGCAGGCCCGCTGCCAACGCACCACCAGTTGGACAATGCCCAGAGCCTGGACTCCTGGACCTCCCGCCACCCGACGGTACACTGCTAAGGACCTCCTGGACCTGGAACCTGGATGCTGAAATAACAGCTATGTTTGCTCCTCCCCATGATCACCACATGTAAGGGCTATCACAGGGACAAACAATGTCAGCCCGGCTGAAGATTCGACATGGAAGCATGGATAATATTATAATAAATACACACACATTTCCGTGCTCAAATTAGTGGCGCACTCTGCTGACATTGCAAGGTCGTCTGAGGTTCAGCCCAGCTGTTTCCTGTCTACCCTCTGCGAGGAGGGATGACCAACTTGTCACCAAGACGGGGACCTACATATCTTGCATTCAAGTAATGGGGATTTAGATAATTCAGTAGGGGATTCTTGGCAGATCACCTGTCCTAAACCACTAGGTTAGGGAGTGCATAGTAGGAGTACACTGCACCCAGTACTTATATGCCGGCATATATACAAAGTTTTAGCACAATGGTGGAATCATTAATTCTTTTCACTGTCCTTATATTGCTGATCACTTTTATCTGCTGCTGTCTATTAATCATTGCAGCGCACATATTTTATACAAGAATCACAATGGTTCAATAATTATTGAAAACGCCCCTTTGTGTGAGCACGAGGGACTGAGCGAAAAACGTTCTAGATCTGTTACCACGATTCCTTGAGGAGTCAGGGTTGTCATGTTCTGAGGTTGCCCAAACCATTTGTTATCTTGCCAGGTTTAGGGGTACTTATGGTGGCACTGTGAGCTAGCAGGTCTACAGGCCAACATATCCTGAGGGGGTGCAAGGAATCAATCTGGCATTTATGTTGTCCAACAAATGAACAGTTCCTACTAGAAAGTGGAAACCGCACGACTTAACTATGCTATATGCCAAGAAAGTAAATCAATTTCTCATACCCAACAGGCAGACTTCCTAGAAGATATACAGATTTCAAATGAGGTTTCAATGGGCAGTAAGGAACATTCAAGCTATTCGGTAATGGCTAGCTGCAACCAAATAATGAGCAGGGTAGACAAGGCTTTTTAGGGTTCTCAGACTTCAATCCAACGATGCTCAAACAGGAAATACTCTGACAATTCTATCTAGATAAAATGAATCTGTTTAGTCAATTAAAACTATGCAGCCTTGAAAAACACTTCTGTAGACCTCCTACAATAGTACAACCTGATGCTGATAAACCTCACATCCAGGAAAGAGATGCTTTAAATGCAGCCATTGGTGCCATATTGTCTCGAGAACAATCAATCCATCATAAACTCTATTGCCTATCACTTCAGAAAACCACATCCAACTGAATTCAACTACAATGTTTAAGATACATACCTGATGCCTATCATTTAAGGTTTTGAGAATTAGCATTGCTACCTCAAAGGCATCATTCATCCACTACAAGTGGTTACTGACCACAAAGCAGCTTTGTGTTTAGGTTCACCACATGCTTATTGAATGTCATCTATTTTATCACACACCATCCACATAAAAACATGCAAAGGTGGGTGAAATTTGACGACTCTCATAAAATCAAGGGCTAGGCCTGAACATCTAGGGCAAAGCCTGGAACATCAGGCAAAAGTTCAAAAGAGTGCCAACTACTCTTCACAATGAAGAATGAAAGCGTTGTGAAAGACATTGATGCATCACAAAAACATGGAAAGATTCACAAACTAATAGAAATGAAAGGTTATGAACTTCCTTTGTTATATTTCATATATATATATGTATTTCTTTATTCGGATGCCAAGCAACCATAAAAGATACAGTACATCATAAAATAAATAAGCAAACAATTCATGCTGATACACAATAAAATATGAGACAATACAAATGGATAAAAACCAGCAGCACAAAATCAATCGATTCTAGATAATCTGGATCTATAAGCGGCCCGCGAGAAACTTAACACTGCGCAGAGTGTGAGAGGGTTGGGTAACAACTGTAAATGCAGGAGGGCCACTTTAGCGTGCCTAAACTTCAAGCTTTTTAACAAGGTCCGGAGGAAACGTTTTCTGGGGAATAAAAAATATTTACACAATAATATAAAATGTAACGTGTCCTGAGGGGATCGAAGATCGCAGCCACAGAGACCTAGTTGATCTGGTGAGGGAAAGAAACCCACCGGGGATGCTAAAAGGTGATGGAGCTGGTTAAATCTAAAACGCGTGATTAAAAATCTATCGTGAGCACTAGTTAAGGCCAAAAAGTATGGTTCAATGCCCGGAACAGATTTTAACATAGCATATGCCCTAACTAAGGGTTTGCTGAGCTCAAGATTTTCACGATTCGCAGTTAAAAGTTTGTGGTGTAGGACTTTTATGGTTTTAAAGTACACCTTACTTAAAGTGTCATGTGCAAAAAAGATATCTGACCTACCCAGAGCCTGAAAAGACTCCTTTACGTAATGTATCCAGGGTATTTTGTTACCATGCTCCAATTTCAAACAATCCGATACAATCATACGATTTAAATTCTTGTGATCGGAGGTCCAAATCTTTATCCAGCATACTAGGGGTTTAATTGCCACTTGGTCCGCCAGGAAACCAACCCCTAGCTCTTCATGTACGGACCAAACTGGCGTACCTTGGGGGACTCGTAGGATCCGGCGCAGGAATTTATTTTCCGCCACCTGTAACCTGTGTGGGGGCACATACCCCCAGATTTCACTGCCATATACTGCTCTTGAGATACATTTGGACCTGTACAGTTTTAAAATTACCTCTGGGGCCCATGAACCCAATCTACTCGCAAAACTAGTGATGGCTCCCAGGGATTTATTCAGCTCGTTCAGCTTCCCTTCTAAGAGGGCTTCCCACTGTAGCTTGTCATCGAATAACACTCCCAAATAGGGAAAGGCCGGAACCTTTCCAAGGATGTGATTGCCGGCTTTAAAGCTTTTTGGTCGGAGCCCCTGTGGGCACACCACTAGTACGTAGGACTTGGTATAATTTACCGACAGGTCCAGCCTGTCCAGAACTGCCACAAAACCGTCTATTAAGACCTGCAGGCCCCGGCCCGTGCGGGCCATGAGCACTGCATCATCCGCATAGAGTAGGCATGGCAAGACTCTCCTACCTACTCTAGGGGAGTCTGACTGGAGGGCCAAGAGTGCCGCCTCGAGGCCGTTAATATAAACAGAAAATAAGAAAGGAGCTAAAATGCACCCTTGGCGCACCCCCCGTGTACAATTAAAATGATTGGTAAGGTCTCCCTCGAGACTCTCACTGCCGCCGATGTATGGGCATGGAGTGATATAAGTAGGTGTACAATACGGGGATCCACTCCCAATGAGATTAAAATGTCCCACAACATGGACCGGTTTACCCGGTCAAATGCGGACGCAAGGTCCATGAAGGCCTAATACATGGCGCCCGATTGGGCCACGGTATACTTGGAGATCAGAAGGTAAAGATTGAGGCATTGATCCGAAGTTGACAAGCCTTCGCGAAAACCATATTGGGCTTCCGATAAGATATGGTAATCAGTGGCCCACAAAGACAATCTAGATAAAAGTACCCAACCCAGGACCTTAACTACAGCATCGATAAGGGAGATTGGACGGTAAGATTGCGGCTTATCCTTATCTCCTTTTTTGAAAATTGGCACTATAGTGGCGGTGGACCAGGAGGGCAATGTCCCCTTCAAAGCTGCCGCGTTTAGGACTTGGGTTAATAGGGGAGCCCAGACCTCGGGGTTGTCACGAAAGAGATCCGGGGAATACCATCAGGGCCAGGGGCCGTGTTTGAGGCCAGAAGCTCAATGCTTAGGGTTACCTCCTCCAAAGAGAAGCTAATGGGTGGAGCCGCCACGCAAAGGGGGATATCTACACTACGCTCGCCAATACGGGCTACACTGTAGACTTTTTCATAATGGGACACCCATTGGTCTGGTGTAACGTGGTGGCATACTGTTGGGTTTGTTGGTTCTGCGAAACAGGGACTATTAATAATTTTCCAAAATAGGGAAGAATCCCTCAGTTTGCCTGCTTTAACTAGGTCCTCACATGCCTGCTTTTGGAGGGGACGTCTGCGCTCTCTTACCGATTCTTTGTAAAGGCGTTGACACAAGGACACTCTGGCTTTCACCCGTGGCACCTGTTTCAGGGCAGCTTTCAGCCTCCTTAATGCCTGCGAGCACTTATGGTCAAACCAAGAGGGGGCAGCCTGAACCCGCCCCCCAGCCTGTATAGTTAAAAGACCAGAAACTCTCTGGGCAATGGAGGAGAACGAGCTTAAAATCTCCTCACTCGGGGTGCTAAGATTCAGACATGCACCTATCTCGATCTGGCATGAAGAAAAAAGGCTGCGATTGAAAGCCTTTACATCTATGCTCGCCCATCTAAGGCGCCTGCCCTGGTCGGTGGAAGTTAAGTGAACCTGCGGCTTTCGGGGACCTAAGATGGGATGGCCCAACCCCGTCAGTACCAGTGTCAATGGGTTGCGGTCGCTAAAAGCACTATCCTCGATGTTAAATAATCCAGGGGCCACCCCCAAGGATGCGGACACAAACATAAAATCTATAATAGTTGCAGCACCCCTTCCTTTGTAGGACGGGGGCAGTGTGAAATAGGCCCTAAGTGCCAAAGGTCTAGGGTATTCACCAGATTGTGAGTGAGTAACAAGTTATTTAGAACCTTCCCTTCCAGTGGGTGTTCCATGTGAAGATCCTCCGAAAGTAAGCATGGATGGGCAGTCAGCTGATTCTTCACCAGAGATGGACACAAATGACAGTTGAAGTCACCCACTAAAATAAAATTCATCTGCCCACAACCATCCTCCTTTAGGTCCTCTATCGCACAGTTTAAAGCATTAGGATTGGAGGGTCCCCTCGCCCTCTTAGCATTATAAAAATTAATAATCACAAGAGTTAGTGCTCTCCCCAAATGCAATTTTTATGCCCTGGAATACCTGAGAATTCCATTTTAAGATCTTTAAATCTTTACATAATTCTAAAGCCACAAATATAATAAGACCTCCACTGGCTCGTCCCATTGTTGAGTTTGACGCTGGACAAAAGATGGTCTTATACCCATCCAAAAAGAAAATATTCTTGGTCTCCCAAGTCTCCTGTAGGCATATAATTTTATATGACCTAACATACAATAACCAACTGTCATCAGTGAACTTAGAAGACAGCCCAGCCACATTCCAGGATACAAGACTAAAATCTCTGCCGGTAGTGTAGTTAACAATAACTGGTGAGGGGGATGTGAAGGATGGTAACTGGGGCCTCACTTGGGGCGTATGACTAATCACAGGGAACACATGGGGTGATGGAACTACTATGATCTCATTAGGGCTTGATGTTAATAAGGAGCAAACTTCCTCTACCCTCTGTCTCAAGGAGTCAGACTGCCGAGGAAGGTGGATGCACAACTCTTCATCCTCCTGGAGTCGATCCAGCTCGTTCAAATCAGCAAGAGGGGCAAAAGGGTTTGCAAGGGGCAACAACCGTCCCAGTCCTCCTTCAACAAGACCACCCCACGAGGGAAATCCCCCCTCCCCCTCCCGGGCTGCTCAGTGGTGGTCTGTAGAAAAAGCCCAGTGGGAGCAATTTAATGCAAGTGGTTAGGGAAAAAGATTTAGAAGCACCAAACAAGATTTTACGAGCTTACTCAGGGCACCGTACCGAAACTATAATACAGTCTCCCTCAAAGGATTTCCTAGATGGACCTATCCACGCCACCCTCCGCGCCATCAAAATATCCTTGTGATCCCTAATGGAATACCCGGAATGCAGGTCCAACCAATGGGAGACTTTATTGATTAGTTGAGCCCTGGATTCCTCTTTATGAGCAGATAGGCAGGGTACCCCTGTCAAAACCACAGAATAGGGAGCACATGCTGGGGGAAGGTCGATCACAGTAGACTGGCAGACCCTAGAAAGTTGCATCCCTGTATAGGGGGCGTCTTCAGGGCCAAGGCCATGACGGACCTGCACAGCGCTGGGTGCGCCATCTCCCGGGATACCAGAGCCGCCAGACCCTAGCGTTGTAGATTGGGCCACAGCTCCCTTGGACTTTGAAGGAACATTAACATGTGAATCACCACTAGTACACAAGGGAGTTGCAAAGAGCCTAATATCAGTTGGTGGGGGGCGCACTGGCGGGTAACAGGGTGGATGTTTTTCTACAAATGACAAAAAAGTGTCCATTTTGCTTGCCAAGTCCCTCGTTGCTACCTCCAGTTTATCCAGTCTGTTCAGGAGTGGGGATAAAAGGACCATAAAAGTCTCTGTGATATTATGTAGGACTGGGGCCAAGCGGGTCAACAGTTCCTCCGCAAGCAACCCATTAGCAGCACTCGCCTGTCCCGGACGTGTAATCGGAGCAGCTTCCATAGGCCTCTTTGCCCTCCGTTTCTGTTTGGGAGTGGGGGAGTTCACTGGGTCAGGAGATACAATAGGCGGTGTCGGTAAGGGAGGAGGCTCGGTCCCCAAGATAGGAGGCTCAGGTGAAGGAGCCAAGTTTGGAGCCAGGGAAGGGGTAGACTGAGACTGATCCATAGGGGTCGTTTGCAAAGTAGATGGCAAGCTTACCCCCGACCCCCCTGTATCTAGTGAAAGCCGCCTCTCAGCCCGAACTATCTCCATGTTGATAGCGCCCACCGCCTTTGCCAAAAAAAGAGTCAATGGTACGACACAGCTGGCCCGTGGGGGTCGCTAGCTGGGTCTTCTTTTTCCCCATTTTGCTTGACCAGGCGGATCCCCACAGCAAAGCAGCCAAAAACCAAAAAGAGACAGGGAAGGCGGCAAGGTGCAAGGGGATAATAATCAGTAAGGTTCAAAGTTATATTATATTAAACCACCCAAGCTCCAGAAAGGAGTGGCCAGAAAAAAAGGATTAATCACGGTATGGTCCAAGTCCCAAAGACCTGCAACAACCCCTTTGAGTGGCATGCAGCGATGGTGAAGGCGATAAAGTGAACTTTCACGCTAACCCAGAGTGTGCAGCCAAGAGAATTGGCCCAGCCCAGCAACTGTCAGTCGCGGACGGGCGCAGATGGGCCTGCCCTTGGCCCGGGCACGCCCGCGCGCGTCCTGCGCTGCGGGGACCCGCGGCCGAATTTATAGCGCCTCCTGGCGCTGATATGATGGAATGTGCGGCTGTGCGCCGCGAGGATTCCTGGCGCTCCCCACCGGTCTCCAGACGGCAGGGGTGTAAGGAGAAAAAGGCTTTTGTGGCAGAAAGCGGGTCCGATACCTGTTCTGCAGAGAAGAATGCGTGTTGGATCCATGTCTGACACTTCCATCGGTTGCGCCACCGGACGTTGATGCCTTACTGGAGCCGATAACGGCCAATGTTCTGCAGTGTCCTCAGCGCATTCCCATGTTGTTGGCAGCATTCTTAGAGCCACCACAGGTAGTTTCTGCTCCTGTTGGTATGGACACCGGCTCCTCCAACACTCAGGCCTTGGATGTGGCACAGGCTGCCCCGGCACCTGCTGCAGGTAGTACGGAAGATCATCTGTGCTCAATTGTCATTCTTTGTGAGGTGTTACAGGGATCGTCAGCTGCGTATGCAGACAGCAGCGATGTTGTGTCTACCAGCAAGGACACAAACATTTGGCATGTCGCACGCTGGGAAGACTTGGCTTTTTCATTTTTTTCTTCTTCTCGAAATTCCAAACTGAAACCTTTTGACCTGCATGGCTTTGACATGCTTGTAGTTGTTCGAACTATATAAACTGACACTTTAGAGCCACTACTTGAATGATTCTTTTAGTAGAACACTTTTAAAGGGTTTTTTAACGCCTTTTAACTTCTCTTAAAAATGTTTTTATTTGTTGCGTACAAACCTCTAGACGCCTTGGTAGTACGCTAGATTTTAGTAATGTCGTCCAGTCGGATGAGGAGTGGGTGTTATATTTCATATAGGTACCCCGATATAGGTCTAGGTAACATCATGACCCTTCACCTACATTCTCTCCTACACTACATATATAACGGATTTGAAGGACTGACCTTTTACCCAGTTACAATACTACACACAAGTACGTAGGGTTTTTCCCTGGACATGCATGAGGATTCTTAGTTTCTAGGAATCATAGCAGGACCATCATCTCCTGCATAATAACTGTGTATAAAGTTCATTCCCGACGTCATCCTAAGTCCGACACTGACACAGCAAGGTAGAACCCCTGGGGATACCTTAGGGTATATAAACACCACATCTTGCTGAGATAGTTAGAGGAGATCAGGACTTCCTGGCCGACACACTGACGCAAGACGCTGAGGTTCCTGCATTCAGATACTCCAGCTCGCAGTGGTCTGACATTCCTTGCGGGGTGTTCAGCTCAAGACCAGAACGGGGTGCCGCAGTCTTACATCAGGTAATGGGGTTGGCTTTATCCTAGAGGGATTCTTTGCTTTACACCTACTCACATGCTAGGTACACTTAGGTACATCTAGTTAGGGTGCATCGTAGGACTACGCATTTTATTGCCATGTATTCTATATACTTGCCTGTATTTATGATTTTAGCAAAATGGTAGAAACCTACCATCTGTTTACTTTCTTAGTGCTTCTACTCATTTATTTATGCTACTGTCTACTGGTGATTTCAGTGCACTTATTTTACGCCAGAATAACGGCTGTTCAATAAATACTTATTGAAAACATCCCAACCGTTTATTCTGTGCATCTCTCTGAGAACAAGTGAGCACGAGTGACTGAGCGAAAAGTAAGTTACTGTTTCCACGGTCCTGAGGGATCAGGGTTGTCATGTTCGATAGTTGCCAAGAACTATTCTCTCCTTGGTAAGAGGAGGTTATAGTGGCATTGCGAGCTAGCTGGTACACAGGCCAACATACCCGGAGGGGGTGTCTGGAATCAGTCTGGACACCAGTCCCACAGTGTATGTTGTCTAAACACGCAGATCCTATATAGGTCTTATAGGAACTACACGACATGGCGCCACCAACGTTGGTACTGGCACTTATTTAACAGTCAAATCTGAGTAGTTCAGTCGTGCTATTCTCAGAGACCAATACTCACATTTCCCCAGTGACGTCTGGAGTGGAAGGGAACAAAATCTGCCGCAGCTGAGAAGGAAAAATTCCTATGTATTGGCTGTTGGTTTAATCAAGATTGAAGGATACAGTGTTCCTAATTGTGCGTAACACCTTGTCTCAGTTCCCTTGAAACGCTCTCCTTTCTAAAAAATAATGACTGAGCAGGGAGACGTAGATGAAGGGAATGCACTAAACTTCACAACAGAAGAAAATGATGCAGATGCAATATATATTGCAGAGAATGTTAGAAATGTCGTAACCCTAAAACTAGTAGCATATGGTGTTACAATTAGGGGTGGGCAAGTGACTTTCGTGATTGAGGCACACGAATCATATAGAACAGAGGTATTCTACTCATGGATTAGATTCCCGCAGGCAAATGTTTTGACAAAAACATTTCACTACTATGTCGAAGATGACATACCAGACGAATATAGTCCATATGAGGACATTGAAATTCCACTAACTTACCATGAACATTTTTACTGGTTTACAGACGCCCTACCCCATACAAGAAATAGAGTAAGACTTGGCCCGCTCGGAAGAGACGGAGTAACTTGGCCAGTGCTAGCGGCCTACACAACACATCCTGACATTGACACAATGCCAGGAGGAGACTTACTAGTACAGCATAAAGAATTAATAAGACTTTACAGAAACATGACAGTTTGTGATGAGAACACTCACACTTCAGCCAACACCGGCTACACAACCAGGACCAGTTTAAAATAATACAACCAAAATTACACCACAAACACTGCACGCAGTGATGGGTAAAATGCCCACTAAACGTGAACAAATGCCCTTCTGGATAGCACAAAAAATAACACAGCTGGAGGCAGTGTTTCCACACACTGGTCCTAAGGAAAAGCATAGAATACTGACAATTTGCTTGCCGATAGGGATAGCTCCCTCTATAGAAGATTGTACTTCTTGGGGTACAGTTTTCGCTGCAATATATACCAGGACTCATGGTATCCCTTCTTTAGCGGTAATACCAGATGTATTAAGACAAATACAGAACGAGTATGGAGCAGAACCTGCTCTAAACTTAGGGATGAAGTTGTTAAATAACTTCGCCCAGGTATCTGCGATAATATTAAGAAATATTAAAGGGGAAGCAGCATCAGTGGCAATACGCCAACATCTGAGAGATTTCACTCCTTCACAACAGGAGACAGAGCTACTTAAAATAATTGAAACTGCTTGTGCGGAATTAGGTAGAGACAGTCTGGGAGCTAGACCTGTAAAACCTCAACTAGTGGGAGGTACAGATAAAGAACAGGCAAAGCAAACACCGGCTTCTTCCAAAAAGAAATGGGACAGTAATAAACAGCAAAAGAACAGATCTCACTCCAGGGGAAGGTCTCCTCAACAGGAGCCCCCAGAAAGGAGATATAATCTTAGGAATAGAGATAACATTAAAAAACATGACCGGTATCAGGACACTGATACACGTTCCTCTCGTTCCTTTCAGGGTTCATCAAAAAACTCGAAGAGGGAAGGACGGTCAGAACAGAGACAAGAAGAGCGTACAAAGCCCAGAGACAGGCAACGCACTTCGGACTACGCTTCAAAGAAAGAAGAAAATTCCAAAGCAAAACCTCAAATTAAAAAGAAGAAGGTAGCAGGTGTGAAAGTTAGACATGCCCAGATTTCTGAGGACTCAACTACTGAACGGGGAATGGGCTCTGACGATGCTAGACAGCGCAGCAGAAGTAACAATAGCTCGCCGGAACCTGAATGAATTTCTGGTGACAGCGGAGTTGAGTGAGCATATCACGGTGGAAACACCTGATACTAGGGTGAGTGTCCCGCACAAGTTACATGAAATAACACTCCAAATGGAGGGGGACAAGCCCAGACAAGTTAAGGGTCTCTTTTGGGAGAACCTGACTTCTGGCTACGACATCCTATTAGCAGAAAGAGATTGGCCGCCTACTATTGTTATGGAATGCCCAAAGGGGGAAACTGTAATCTTTCCAGCTTTCTCCGACCTAGTCCCCGCTCACCGAAGACATACATATGCGCAGGAGTGGGCGGTACCCCTTGCTCCAGCATCATACCGCAACCACGTAGGGTGGAATGAAGAGTCACCCCACCACGTAATTCCAATAAAAACAAACCCAACTCCACAAAGATAGTATCCCATAAAACAGGAAGCTAAAAAACAGGTCAGGGAGATCTTAGATCAACTTGAATACCAAGGTGTAATTGAACCATGCACCTCATCAATGAATAATCCTTTGTTTCCGTAATGAAACCTGACAATTCATATCGTCTAGTTTTAGACTATAGACACCTGAACTCATGTACGAAAACATTTGCAGTCCAGAATGAACATAGTGCCACATTAATGAATAACATTGTGCGGAAAAAATACAAAACAACATTAGATATCTCAAATGGATTTTTCTGCCAAAACATAGTGCCTGAAAGCAGATATTTAACAGCCTTCTCAGCGCTAGGGTCCCAGCGTTAATTTTGTCGACTCCCCCAAGGGTATAAGAATAGCCCGGGGTTATTCTCAAGGAGGGTAACAGAGTTACTACAGAATTTGGATGAAGAAGCATTATCCTATGTAGATGATATTTATCTGACGGATGATGACTTAGAGGAACACTTGACCAGGGTGAGCAGTGGCGTAGCTAGGCACTCTGCCGCCTGTGGCGGTCCCTGCCTTTTGCCGCCGCGCTGAGAGGGGGGGGGATTGGGTGCTGGCGATGATTTTTGCGGCGGCCACCGCCGCCCCCGAAACTCGTGCCACCCGGGGCGCACCGCCCCCTCCGCCCCCCCCCCCTTGCTACGCCAGTGAGGGTGAGCACCATAATTTTGGGTTTCGCCTCTAAGGGCTACAAATGTAATTTTTAAAAAATCGAAAATAGCCCACCTCAATGTCCTATTTTTGGGATATGAGCTTTCAAGTGAAGGCAAAAGCCTGGCAGCCCACTTTTTAGAAAAGTGCGCACTGCTACAACCTCCAAAATCATTTAAAAATTTACAGTCCATACTGGGATTTTTGAATTTTTGGCAGCACATACATTTTGGATTACGCTGAGAGAGTAAAACCTTTCTACGACCTAATAAGACCTGACTTTTCAGTTAGACAATGGACACAGGAACACACAAATATCCTTCATTCCCTACAAGCTGATATGATATCATCAAAACACTTACAGAAACGCGTAGACTTACGCAACGTGGTGATCCGCGTAGTCGCAGGTCAATCAGGGTACACTTACTCAACCTTCAATGAAGGTGAAACGGTACCAATTGCATATAAATCGCATTTGTACACTAACGCTGAAATGCGTTTTGTAGTGAGAGAAAGAGCACTGGCTCAGGGGAAACGAATAATTGTCATGACCCCGGTACCGGCCTTAGAGGCAAGTGTCCCAAATGCAAAAGCGTTACATCCAAGATGGATACAATGGGCTAATTCTCTCACTGCAACAGATGTAGAATACAGATATGACCCTAGTCTAAAAACACAAGCATTCCTGCAATATGAACAAGAATATCCTCTACCAAATGAAATAATGCCTCTAGATCAGTATGAATACATTATTTATACTGACGGATCTGCTCAACCGGCCATAGGGAGTAAGCAACAATACAGTGCAGCATGCGCTATTGTAAAAGGTAGGATGCAGGACGGCAAGTTCCGGCCAAGCTGTACAAAAACGCAGTCTCCGAGAGACTGCACGGCTCAGTTGGCAGAATTAAAAGCACTACTACTGGCACTGATAAATACGGATCCAGAATTCCCCACACTTAATAGTGTGTGATTCCTTTTACTGTGTCCAGTCGTACAACGAATACCTCCACTTTTGGGGACAAAATGGGTTCAGAGATTCAAAAGGTGGCACAATCAAACATAGGAAACTATGGAAACAGGTAGCAGAGTTGAAGAACGAACTACCAAGGGCTCACGTGATACACACACTGAGTCATCAACGTGATGGCGTTCACGTTGAAGGGAATTCATTGGCTGATGAAGCCGCGAAGGGGGCAGTACGCACTGCGTCCGTAGCTGCAATCACCCGTTCAAAAACGAGGGTAGACGATAGCACAATGGTAGCGGTGATTGCTTCATGCAATAACAGCAAAGCACTACGTAAAGGTTTTCCACTCAAGTACTCCTACAAGTTAGATGCAAACAACGTTCCATTTGCTCAGATTCCTGGAGTGGGGGATAGAGTAATACCAAACACGGATTGCAGGTTAGGTTTAATCTTAGCAGCACACGAGGGTCTGGGTTCTGCGCACGCAGGAGTTACGGCGACAGTTTCTTTACTGAAACAACGCTATTGGAGGCCAGGGTTAACAAAGCAGACCAAAGTCTTTGTCTTAAAGTGCGATATCTGTCAACATATAAAAGGGTCCACCATAGCTCGCCCAGCGCAGACACCATTGTTAATAACAGACAGACCGTTCGCGTGCATTAACCTGGACCACTGCGGCCCCTTACAATCTGACGGGGCTTACAAGTATATCATGGTGGCAGTGGATTCCTGTTCAAGATTCTTATAGGTATGGCAAGAGCGCTCGACTGACGCCCGAACTGTTATAAAAGATTTGCGAGTCTTCATAGGGACATACGCAGTTGTCACATTACATTCTGACCGTGGCCCCGAGTTCAGCTCTAGGGCTTACAAGGAAGCCATGGGAAGTTTGGGTGTAGCATTGCGGTACTCCTCTCCATACCATCCAGAGGGAAATTCGGTTGTGGAGAGGAAAAACCGGGCCTTAAAGCAATCTTTAACAGCTAGGGTATTAGGCTCGGGTGGTAGTTGGGTCAATCATCTATATGGGGTCCAGCGAGCCCTTACTAACCAGCCAAGAAGCTCTCTAGGGGGTGCCACTCCTTACGAGGTCCTGTTTGGGACAAGAATGTGGGTACCTGATCTTGATTGTGAAGGCACAGTGGCGGATGAAAAACCGTTTGACATCAATAAACGTTTGGATGTTTTAAGGCTCTGAATGAATCCAGAGCCTCCTTAAGTAACGTCGAGACAAAAAGAACCGCCACTGGGGAAGTCAAGTCAGCCACGGCAAGACCTGCCTGGATTCCTAAAGTTAGGGATTTGGTCAGAGAAAGGATTGTGGACAAAAAAATAATTCGGGCCATCCTATCGAAAGCCTGTACCTGTCCTGGCCGTTGAAGGATCAAGAACTGTACGTCTACCGCCTATTGCCGGAAAAGAGAAGAGATTCGTCTCAATAGATCTAATCAAACCACACCATGTGGCCGATACTAAATAGTAGGCCTCGTGGGCTCCTGAGTAGCCGACATCCTCCTCTCGCTACAATACAGGAAGTTCAAACAGAAAGACTCATAACATTTGAAGAGTCACCTTTACTAAGCAACGGAATCGATAACAATGCAATGGAACTAGTTCCCCTTGACACGAACTTTCAAAATCAAAGTGAAAGACAAATTTCAATTCAACCTAATAAGGATGTCTATGTCAACATGCCTCTTCAAGAGCAATCTACAAGTTCAACAAAACCTGCTGAACTACCAAAAATAGATCGAACTGCACCTGGCTATGTCATCGACTTCGATACCTTTTCATTGGATCCAAGTGAACCTGAAACGACGCCAGCCCAAATTTCTCGCAAACAACGGATCACAGACTTTTTTAACTTTCTTAGGACTTATTTAATATCACCTTGGCTAGAACTTTGGATAATCACCAGTACATTATTTTTTCTTTTTTGGTTAGGATTAGTAATCACTTTCCACTTGCTCATCAATGGAACTTATCTTCAACAGAGCTCTGCAACGTCAGAAGTAAACTTAATTTTAAAACCTTATGTTTCATCTCATCGTCAACAAAGAGACTTGTCCTTCGCGAACATTTCAGCAGTTCCTATACCGGATGGTATAGTGTGGGGCAAAGTAAATTATGACATATTTGGACTGACTGATCTTTTAAAGATTCCACATTTGTTTAAAATTTCATTGAACGATATCATTACCTCCAGTACATTTTCTGATGATTGGGATTTTGAAACATCACATCAGATTTTGACAAAATGTATTGTTACCAACATTATGGTCATCATTTCTTGCATAAATCTAGCAAACCTAGAAATGTTTTCACATTCCACCAGTGGGAACATTGCCCTACACCACCGAAAAGTAGTTCAAAAACATTTGAACAGATATTCTCATATTTTTCAGGGTTTAACACTTCTGACCCAACCTCGTACTATTATAAGTTTGCACCTATATCTGCACAGAAAAATATGTTAACAAACACCAAACAGATTTACTCTGCTTCCTTTATCACCCAGCTGTCTGAACAGGGTTTTGACTTATGGATGGATACTGTAGACTTGAAATCAATCTGGAGTTCTAGGGACTGGCAAGTCCAGGGAACAGAAGCACTATTTAGAGCATGCCTCATTCCATAGCAGATGATTTTTCTGAATGACACTGTGCAACAGACTTCCTGTCTTAGAATAGCCAAGAATAAGGAATTGAACACACCTCAAATTCCAACACCTTTAAACACCGAGGGGAATTTTACATCAGAAAGAGGGGCTATGTTGGATAACATATTGCAATACAATAGATCAGACCCCAATTGGAAGGGATGGTTGGTTTGACCTACTGATACAAACAGATGTCAGGAAAGATTCAGGGGTACCACCAAAGGGTTTAGTATCCACAGACCAGACCCACGTTATGTACAACGAGAACATCCGGGGGTAGTGACATCATACAGAGTTGGGAAGTTGTGCCTTGATTGGCTAAAGACCTCAACGCTACCCCAGGTGAAACAACACTTGTCCTTACTCACAGAGGATATGGACCTACAGGATTTTTTATTAGGTCCCAGAAAACCACGTCAGAAGCGCTTTTTGTATGCTGTCTATAACGAAATCTGGAAAATCTCCCAACAAGAAGCTGCAGAGAGATTAAGAGAAATAGATAGAGTTAACCTAGAAAAGGCGTTAGCCGTAGTTGACAATGGTATGACTACATTAACATCCAGGATATATTCACTGGGCAACATTGTATCTTCTGCTATCGATGTAATAGAACAGGATTTGTCCATATTGCAACACGGACAGTCCCAGTTACGTTCTATTATTTTGTTAAGCTGGACACTGCAGTCATTGAGCGCCGGTTATGTGCCTTGACGTTTTATCAACATTACGTCATTATTTTCTACATACAATCTAACAGAAAAACAGATGAAAACGGCACAGAGGGGAGCAAAATATACAATGCTGCGTATTGAGAAACTGGATAGGTTACCCTTTACTGTGGCAGAGTCACCGTCCACAGAGTGGTTAATCCACGGCCATATAACATTAGCGGTCGCAACTTTCCAGTTTCAATATTGCCTAGAACAACAGGCAGGCAGATATGAGGAAATGGGTAAGGAATTCATAAGGGAATCCTGGAATTTACCATACAGATTTCGATGCAGGAGTGGGGATCTGGAAGTGTTTCTAAGCGGAACTAACTGCGAGGACGCTTTAAGTGGATCTCTCATATGCCAGGATATTATGCTACACAGGGCTTGTAATGGGTCTGTGGCGCACTTGTCCTGTCATTTGAGGGGTACCCCGGCAGCTGTGATTAATCCGGTATTCAGGCTTCTCTCGAATGGGAGTTACTTGATGCTGAATGATCAAGGTTGTTGTGGGATGCTTCCGGGCATCGCATATCTAGTCACCGTGAGCTCCAGGGTTACTTGCTGTATGCAAGTATTGTTTCCACCAACACATACAGTCAGGGAGGCACCGTTATGGCCTTAGCTAAATGTTTCCTTTATACGGTTTGATACTCGGAGCAGAATGAAAGCCATGCTTTTACAACAAACCGTGCCCTTAACCTCCGCCTCCGCCCGGGAGACTTTTGATCTCCAGATCGCAAGGTCCTCGGCTGCGATACAGGCACTTATACGTACAAACTGCCCCTTCCATTTCACAGAAATGGTAAGTCGTATCTTTAACATGTCTGATACGAAGGGTGTTGTACACCTATTTAAGACCATAGGTTCCGGACTGTTAAGCACCTTTCAAACGGTCCTCGGAGTTAGACCGAACTCCGTCTTTGGAAGCATTTTTGGAGGGCTTCCGCTGATCCTGTTTCTAATAGCAGGAATCCTGATTGTTACCTTTCTGCTATGCAATGGACGTCCCAGCCACCAAGGAGATAGCAACAGCTCTCCTGGAGCGTAAATACCGTGATCGCATGGTCCAACATCTGGGCACACCTCGCCTATGGGAACTGAGCGCGTCTTGGTTCCTGTCATTTAGACCAGTCTGGATGGACTGTGTCCTACCTGTTCTCCGATACCTGTTCTGCAGAGAAGAATGCGTGTTGGATCTATGTCTGATACTTCCATCGGTTGCGCCACCGGACGTTGATGCCTTACTGGACCCGATAACGGCCCATGTTCTGCAGTGTCCTCAGCGCATTCCCATGTTGTTGGCAGCATTCTTAGAGCCACCACAGGTAGTTTCTGCTCCTGTTGGTATGGACACCGGCTCCTCCAACACTCAGGCCTTGGATGTGGCACAGGCTGCCCCGGCACCTGCTGCAGGCAGTACGGAAGATCAACTGTGCTCAATTGACATTCTTTGTGAGGTGTTACAGGGATCGTCAGCTGCATATGCAGACAGCAGCGATGTTGTGTCTACCAGCAAGGACACAAACATTTGGCATGTCGCACGCTGGGAAGACTTGGCTTTTTCATTTTTTTCTTCTTCTCGAAATTCCAAACTGAAACCTTTTGACCTGCATGGCTTTGACATGCTTGTAGTTGTTCGGACTATATAAACGGACACTTTAGAGCCACTACTTGAATGATTCTTTTAGTAGACCACTTTTAAAGGGTTTTTTAACACCTTTTAACTTCTCTTAAAAATGTTTTTATTTGTTGCGTACAAACCTCTAGATGCTTTGGTAGTACGCTAGATTTTAGTAATGTCGTCCAGTCGGATGAGGAGTGGGTGTTATATTTCATATAGGTACCCTGATATAGGTCTAGGTAACATCATAACAATTCACCTACATTCTCTCCTACACTACATATATAACGGATTTGAAGGACTGGCCTTTTACCCAGTTACAATACTACACACAAGTACGTAGGGTTTTTCTCTGGACACTGGCCTCATAAATTATGCATGAGGATTCTTAGTTTCTTGGAATCACAGCAGGACTATCATCTCTTGCATAATAACTGTGTATAAAGTTCATTCCCGACGTCATCCTAAGTCCGACACTGACACAGCAAGGTAGAACCCCTAGGGATATTTTAGGGTATATAAACACCACCAGTGGCGGCAGGTGGAATTTGAAACTGGTGAGGCGTATGCAGAGCGAATCAACGCATGCGAGCGAGCCCGACGGCAATAAGGGGGGTTCGGGGGGTTCTCCCCCGCGAAGAAATTTTTTAAAAATTGGCATCTTTTTGGTGCGATTTTTAGCACTATATCTGTGATAAATGGACTAAAAAATCAGTAGTTCTAGGCATTCATAAAAGAAAACAAACATTATTTCAGAGAATTTCTGGGTTGCCAAGCAAGTCTGACTTCTGAAGAGGGTTAGGGTACTAAGAAAGACTGCTTTGGCTCTACCCTTTCCAATAGAAAACACTAGTTAGTGATGTGAACAAGTTCAATGGACAAACCTGGGGTCTAGGGAGAGTCCCTCTCCTGAGAAAGAAATGTAAAAAGATTGGCAAATGGTGCATTTTAAAGCAAATGAATGCAGCGATAAAGCAAGGCTTATTAAGCAGTGGGAATGTATAGTCTTGAAATATTAAACACATTTAAAAACTGCCCCGTATCTTCTTGCATTAATTTGTTCAACAGTTACTGTAATATGTAAATTGTTCTGCATGACAACTTTAGCCCTTTAAAATGTATACTTAGCTTGCCCAGTGTCTTGCACTGCATGCAGCATTAACTTTGGAAAAATATGCTCTAACCAGACTTTTGGAAGCACCCACAGCTGCTGGCTGTAACCAGTCATACAGAAATATGTGCAGACAGGTCTTTAAGTGAGATGAAAAAAGTGGGTGCTCCCTATAAAGGAACATGCCAAATACATTTCTGTGATTCCCATAGTGTGCCATCAGACCGGTATTTTGGTTTCTCTCTGAGATGTAATTTTATCCAGATAAATGGCACAGCAACTGACATACGCCTAAAGCCTGTCAGTACGATTGGCTTTGTCACTGGGTGTTAGCTGTTTAAGATAAATAAGTAACAATGATTTCTTATAAATAATTAACATTGAAAATGTTTAAATTCTGAAATAGTGACAGTAATAGCAAGTAGTGCACTGGGTGACAAAAGAGCAGAGCACTATAATGTCAGAGTGAGGTAACCAAGCAGAGCACTGTGATGTCACAGGGTGATGTAATTAAGCAGAGCACCTATGTCACAGGGTGATGTCAACAAGCAAATCATTGTGATGTCACAGGGCGATGTAAATAACTAGGTAGTAATAGCAAGTAGAGCACTGGGTGACATAAAAGAGCAGAACACTAATGTAGAGTGAGGTAAACAAGCAGAGCACTGTGATGTCAGAGTGAGGTAAACAAGCAGAGCACTGTGATGTCAGAGTGAGGTAAACAAGCAGAGCACTGTGATGTCAGAGTGAGGTAAACAAGCAGAGCACTGTGATGTCACAGGGTGATGTAATCAAGCAGAGCACTGTGATATCGCAGGGCGATGTAAACAAGTAGCACTGTGGTGTCACATGGTGCTATAAACAAACTGAGCACAACTGGGTGGTATAAACAAGGAGAGTACGGTGACATCACACGGTAATAGAAACAGGAAGAGCATTGTGATGTCAGAAAGTTATGTAACAGTGTACTGTGATGGCAGAGCGAAAATGTATCACTCCATCTCTAATGTCAAGACTGGATTTAACAATTTTTTGTCAGCTGAAAAAATTACATAAACAATTTGGAAGTCTACTTTGAGATCAAACTAAAAAGTTTATTCTACAACCACCCAACATTTCCAACCTGTCCGTCTTCCCTCAATGTTGTTGCTCCCTACCAGACCCTAATACCTTGGGCGTTGTTTCACCAAAATATATGGGGTAGCACACGTCTTTGACCTCCGATGACATTACAGGACCGGCCCTTTTCCCAACCGTTTCCCCCAAAGCAGCCTCTTATTGTCTGCAGAGAGACTCCAGAAGTAACAAGGAGGAAAGGACGGGAAAGAAAGTAAAGATGGCTGTTAGAGCTCTGTTTACCATCTGCTACTATCCCGCCAGTCAAGGAGCAGCAAGGACAGTACCAGGTGCTAGCGGCAAGGCTTGAATAGCAGGTAACCCTGACTAGTCCTAGCTGAGGCCCACGCCTCGAAGGCACCTCGGTGTCATGCTGGCGCATTACAAATGCATCATGGTTTAGGAACTCAAGCTTCTTTAGGCCTTTGTGACTATTAGCGCCTGGAGGCAGCCTCTCGGCGCATACCTGTGAGTGATACGGATGAACTATATCATAGCCTGTATCCAATCCTACCAGGTGATCGTATTACCAATTATGCTGTTAATGCCGCGTGCCACCAACGTATACATCAAGGGACTTAAATAAAATACAGAAGAAATCCAGCAAGCTTCTCCTTGCGTTTGGAGAATGAAGGAATTTATTCATGATATTATGCTTTAAACCCAGGATCACGGAGACCCCTCATCTGAATAAACATGTGCCTCCCAGCAGCCTGTGTGCTCAGTGCACTAGAGCCGGAAGAGTCCACGAATCTAAATTCAAAGCAAAACACGGTGGAGAAATTGCTTTTTCATACAGACGCAGATATTGTTTGCTTGAGGAGAGGATGAAAATAATTCTTCCTTTAAAGATCCTATTCTAGGGAGGTTTATTTTCATTAACTGCTCCGCGTCAGTTCAGTAATGCTGTTTGACGGAATGAAACCTTCATTTAAACCTCTAAACCCGGGCAGTTTTTTCTCGTACAATTACAGGTTAAAGTCAACCCCCAAAAACTGAAATCAGAAAGAAAAATGCCCGTCCCTCTTTGCACGCTTCAGCCCAAAGAGGCTATAAATAAATGTGCGGACCACCCTATGCTCCCCAATTCATAATGAGTAATATTTTCTTGCAGTTTTTCGCCCCAAAATGACTCTTGTAGGAGAAATTTTAGTCGTTGGCTTAAAGTATTAAAAATAGAGATTATTGGTTAATATTTTTGTATTACCATGATGAAGCACACTCTTGAGCACAAGGTGATCGAAGACAGGGTGCCTGCTGGCATCGTTGGGCCTTTCTGGAAGTTATCCTGAGTTACACTGAGTGCTAAAGGAAAGCTTGCAGCTGGGCACAAGTAAAGCGTCCTGCATCATGGGCACTTCCACGGCGCAGAATTAGCATCAGCATTATTCAAGGGAGCCATTGCATAACCTATTTCTTCTGTTCAACACATGTCATTTTTAGTCCTAAGGGACCGGTTCGAGCGACATGCTGTTCTGAATGCGCACAGACGGAATACTTTCTGTGGCAAACTGTCCCTGACAATGAAGAGGCAGACAAACGTAGGATAAAAAGTTTGATTGATGGGCATTAGAATACATTAATGACTAGCTTTTAATATTTTAGGTAGCTGCTGGTTCATTCTCTGTGTTACTAGGAAAGCCTCGGGCTGCACTATTAACAGCCAGAAAAGAATTCGAAATCTGCATGAACTACTCTTCGGAGCCCATTGCGCCCTGCTTCCTGCATTAACCTGTCTGTCTGATTTAAGCTAAAATGTGGCTGAAATGAGGTTTGATTCAGCTGATGCAGAGATTCGAGACGGACTAGACTTCCCTGACATCATAGACAGTTGAATGAACACAGCTCAGCTTGGTCCTTGTTTCATCCAACTTGGAAGGATAAAACACCAGGTCCAGGACATGAACCTATGGTCGTGAAATGACACTCAAATGTCTGCAGCAGACTTGTTAACCCACTGAGCTATCTCAAACACCAATGAGTGACTTTACCAGCAGATCCCAAACATTTATTTTCAGCCAAAAACGTGCAGATCCAAGAGCGTCTGGCTGGAAAGTAGTTGCAACTGATTGTGGCCGCGCCCTGCCGCAGAGATATGCCCACTTAGAGCCAAGAAGCAGTGTCCAGCTCGTCAAATCTGTAACTGGCAGAAAGCCTTCAGCACGCCCCAGTGAAATGATCGCCTGCTCTGCCAAATACTGGCGCTTCGCACAGATCTAACTCCCAGGAGTAGGAGGTGGAACAGCTCTTCCTTTAACCCTTCCCCAGGCGACAAAATGAAGGGGTAGAAATGATAAAGTCAGACCGTCATTTGCAGCGCCAAGAAGACAACGACCTCAAGTGCTATACCGAAACACATCTTTTAAATATATTTAAACATGTTTGGCAGACGAGACGGGAGATCATCTTACGCTCCTATTCAAACCCTGATCTCCTCGCTGAGAAGCATTTAGTGCTGATTTAGTAGGGGTTTTGGTGAGGGAGGGAATTAATATGAGAGAAGTCAGCATCTTTGCGTTATTTTCGCTCCCGGGTATTATTGGCGCTTAAAATCTCAGCAAACAAATGTAAGCAAAAGCAAATGAGAGCAGAATACTTGTTTAAACTTATACAAAGATCACACAGGGAAGCAGGCACCTGCATGGCAGTGGAATTCATGCAATTTGTCCACCAAGATATACATATTTACATTTCTTTTATATATCACTTGCTGCATCAACCTATAAATATCATATCTCGCTATTATCCAAAACCACAGTATTACTTTTTAGCAGTCGCGGTTCATTCTCCAATACTCGAGCGGGGGGGGGGGAGGGGTCGCGCGCGGTGTGGGGGAGGTTAAAATAAAGCACCATTATTAATATTAAGCAAACTAAACTTACCGGATCCGCGCCGCCTCTGCGAGTCCTCCTGGGCCGGGGTCCGACTCCCGCGTTGGCGCCTTGGCAAGTACCGCCTGCTCTCAGCCAATCCAGACGCTGCTCCAGCAGTAGCGCCAGGATTGGCTTGAGCAGTAATGCGCATGTTCTGTTTAGGGCTTAACATTTTTTGTGACCAGCCCGAACATGCGCACTAGGCTGCTCATTAGAAGAGTGGCATGGAACAACTCTCGCTCTTCTAATGAGCAGCCTAGTGTGCGCATGTTCAGGGCTGGTCGCAAAATGGTTAAGCCCTAAACAGAACATGCGCACTCTTGCTGTGCGCTCCGCCGACGACCACCTGCTGTGATACGTTATGGTGGATGTCAATCAGACACTGTCTTGCAGCTGAACTCCTCTCCTGTAGTGCTGCCCCGCCCCCTTCTAAGCCGACTGCCTCCGGCTCTTGCGGCCTGGGATACAGGGATTGCTGCCAGAGTTAGAGAGTGACGGCAACGCTCAGTGGGGCAACGCCCAAGCGCCCTAATGGACGCACCGCCCCTGAACACCACATATTGCTGAGATAGTTAGAGGACATCAGGACTTCCTGGCCGACACACTGACGCAAGACGCTGAGGTTCCTGCATGCAGATACTCCAGCTCGCAGTTGTCTGACATCCCTTGCGGGGTGTTCAGCTCAAGACCAGAACGGGGTCCCGCAGTCTCACATCAGGTAATGGGGTTGGCTTTATCCTAGAGGGATTCTTGGCTTTACACCTACTCACATGTAGGGTACACTTAGGTACAGCTAGTTAGGGTGCATCATAGGAGTATGCATTTTATTGCCATGTATTCTATATACTTGCGTGTATTTATGATTTTAGCAAAATGGTAGAAACCTACCACCTGTTTACTTTCTTAGTGCTTCTACTCATTTATTTATGCTACTGTCTACTGGTGATTTCAGTGCACCTATTTTACGCTAGAATAACGACTGTTCAATAAATACTTATTGAAAACGTCCCAACCGTTTATTCTGTGCATCTCTCTGAGAACAAGTGAGCACGAGTGACTGAGCGAAAAGTAAGTTACTGTTTCCACGATCCTGAGGGATCAGGGTTGTCATGTTCGATAGATGCCAAGAACTATTCTCTCCTTGGTAAGAGGAGGTTATAGTGGCATTGCGAGCTAGCTGGTACACAGGCCAACATACCCGGAGGGGGTGTCTGGAATCAGTCTGGACACCAGTCCCGCAGTGTATGTTGTCTAAACGCGCAGATCCTATATAGGTCTTATAGGAACTACACAACACCTTATGTAGAAGACAAACTGTTGAACTTGGCTATTTCTGCAGAGTCATCCCTAGATTTTTGCCTTCATCCTCCTGTTTTCTAAACCCACTTTTGTTGGCCTTAGAACTCTGCGCACTTTATCACTGCTAACCAGTGCTAAAGTGTTTGTGCTCTATCCTTAAAACATGGTAGAATTGGCTTATACCCAATTGGCATATTTAATTTTCTTGTGCAATTCCTTAGTAAAGTGGCACTATTTATACCCAGGGGCTGTAAATTAAATGGTACTAGTGGGTCTGCAGCACTGATTGTACCACCCACTTGAGTAGCCCTTCAAACACGTCTCTGGCCTGCCATTGTAGCCTGTTTGCAGTTTTAAACTTGCCTGGCAAAGAAACCTTCATTTTTTACTAAATATAAGTCACCCCTAGGGTAGGCAGTGGACAGCAAAGAGGGCAGGGTGCAGTGTATTTAAAAAGTTTAACACATACTTTTAAGTTTTGCATGTCCTGGTAATAAGAAACTCTTAAATTCATTTTCACTACTGCAAGGCCTACTTCTCCCATAGGATAACACTGGAGTTACCTTATTACCTTTATAACGCTGAAACTTCCAAATGGGAACAGGTACCAGTTCATGTTTGGTGTCTTTGGAATTATAATGAAACATCATCTCTTATGGTAAAGTCGGATTTTAAATTACACAATTTTGAAAATGCCACTTTTAGAAAGTTGGCATTTTCCTGCCTTAGCCATTTAGTGCCTGGAGCCTGTCACTGGGTCATATAACCGGGGGTAGTTGGCAGTTGGACTTTGTGTATTCCTCCTTGACAGCCACACAGACTAGAGAGCTTGGTGAGCCTGGATGGGCCATCACTGGCAGGATGGGAGGGTGGAGCCGGGCACAGCTCTATTTACACTTGAATAGGCTGTGTCCTGCCTCCACACAAAGGGTTGCATAACCCCTGTAGTTAGTATGGAACCAGGGCAGGGGAGGCAGAACACCCGTGTACTTCAAAAAGAAACCTATACAAGCTTCTTCCACTTCAAAGAAGGCACATGGTATAAATATTGGATCTCAGACACCAATTCATCAGTACACTTCTGGACCTGTGGAGACTCTGCCAGGAAAGAGGACTGCTGTCTTGCTAAGAGGACTGCCACTCTGCTAACCTGCGGGACTGCTGCCTTGCTGGATCGCTATCCTGCTGCCCTCCTGCCTCACTCAGTGGGAGTGGGGTCAACCCGACCCTTCGCGCTACAGCATTGACCTCTTGCGAGGAACACCACCGCGAATCTCTGGCCCGACCGTTCGCCATGACAACAGGATCTTCGCGTTACAGCGATGACCTTCCACGATGCCCAGCCTAATCCTCTTGCTACGATGACAACCATCTGTAATGCTTCCCTGCTTTTCGCAGCTCTCTTCCACCGAGAACCGGACTCCTTGTGCTGGACTGAGATAGTAACTTTTCAGCAGGACTAACCTGGTCCCTGTATCTCACCCAAACTCCATCGCGGTCAGCCTGAACTTGTGACTTTCTCCCGGTCTCGCACTACCAGAAAGCCGCGAGTGCAGCTTTGGGCTTTTTGGTGTTATTTTCACTTAAATCTTTAAAATTGCATTATCTCAAGTTTTACTGATTGAATTTTTGTTGTTTTGGTCTTGATTTATTTATTACATTTTCCCTTATTTTTCTAAATTGGTGTGGGATTTTTCTTGTGTTTTCACTTTATTACCATTCGAAGTCTGCATAAATAATTTACGTATTGTCTTCCAAGCTAAGCCGGACTGCTCTGTGCCAAGCTACCGTAGGTTGAGCACAGGTTAATTTGGGGTTTGCTTGTGCCTCACCCTGACAAGGATTGAGTTTGCTACTTGAGTAGGGTTTCAAACCACCTTTACCAGTACCCCAATTTCTCACACAAACCATATGTGCCAACTTGTGAACTTCAAAAACAACTGCATGAATGGTGTCAAGACACTTATGTAAGTGGTCATCTTTAAGAACAAAAGTCAATGGAACTCCTGCAATGTTAGTTTTACTGACCTAATACAGTACATCCACAAATGTTTTGCCTGTGCCCAAAACAGAATTTCTGACTAGAAAACAAGCGGCCAAATACCTCTACCACCTAAACTTCCTAATGAACTAGGACTGGCCTTGGCGGTGGATTTCATGACAAATTTGCCCATGTTAGAAAAGAATATGGTGTTATGGGTTATAGTGGATTAACAAAATGGCCTAGTTTGTTGCTCTTTCTCAAACATCAAACGCTAACCAGTTACAGGCCTAAAAAAAATCTACTCAACCACTTGCAATTGGGAGTAAAAGTTTATCAGGTCGAGCTATTTTTAGCACCTACTAGTCCCATCTGGAGAGTGAATTTAGGCTGGAAAGGTACAGGTGTTCTGTTCATTCAGAAAGTGAATGAGCAATAAAGATGCCATTAAATCTTGTTTTCATCTTAAAACATTTGCTGTCTGTTCAAGGAAAGAGGTCAAATGTCAGTTTGTCTTTTTAATTACTGCTGCTTGGAAAATGGAGTTTATTTTTCTCTCTCTTACTAGAGTTAGAGGTTTTTGTCAAGTGAGCTGTCTGAAGATGGCAGTTATTTTTCTCCAACACAACATTTAAATAAATAGCAGGATAATTAATATGACAAATATTTCAGAATATATCAGGAATTATGTAAGCACATTTTTTTTGTAATTAAGAAGTGTGATGCAATCAAAGAGTTAAATAGGAGCAAAACAAACCAGAAAACTTAACTTGGTGATATGCAAATGACACATATTTGCAGAAACTATTTCCAAACATTATTGTTTGTACACTGTAGTTTTATCATTAAAACCGCATGTCAGTGGGAAGGTTTGTGGCCATTTCAATGTAAAATCTGCTGATTACACAACAGTGTGCTAACACTTCATGCTTTAATTATGTATTCATTAAAAGTGATAGTTTTAAACATGATTTGAGAAACATTCCTGCCCCCGCCCTGATGGCAATGCTGTTAATGAACTAAGAGGCAAGTCAGGGGTCATGTGTATTCTGTGGATAGATTTGTACTATAGATGGAAAAAAAGTTTAGTCTATTAAATCAAACAAGAGTTTTTTGTACAGCAGACTTGCTGAACTCGCACATTTGAAGGTGCTCTCATATGTGATAATGAAGAAAATGGCGGCTCAATGAATTAAAATAGTTGCCACGTTCACATCATTTGAAACCAGTTTATGGGTCAAGTGCATTACAAGTAGGTGGAGTAGATTATTTAAGTCACTAGACCTGCAGGTCTAGTAACATTGTTATGATTTTTCGAGGCCTGCTAGTTAGCCAATTTCTTTTTTAGACCCATATACCACTCACAACTTTTACAATGATTACCGAGAAGTCTAATTACAGACAGAGATGTTCAGTCTGACTGCCATTACAGGCACATATGGACGGGAGATAAATCTCCTATATCCACGTCTCTCCTGCCCAACTCTGCCTTGAGTTCGTCCTCCAGAAACAGAACGTAAGCAGCCTGGGTGCCATATTTTGTTATGAGCTAAAAAATGAATCAAGAGTCACCTTAAGCAGTATCATGTGGAAGGCCAAAACTGACCCAAGAAACTATCAGGCTTATGATTACTTAAACCTGGCTTTAACCACATTCAATGGAGAGGCACTTTGTGCCCCAACCATTTCGCAACCAGCTTTTAACAAAGCCATCAATTCTACAGGGAATAATCACACGCTTGGATGACAATAGAGTCATACGGCCTCCCATAACCCCAATCATATCTCGGGGAATTGTCTGGGCTAAAGTCTAAGCTCAAGTTGCTGAATATACAGCTCGAGGAACTTTCTACACAATTCAACTCTCCGGTGTGGAGGAGATCTTCCCCTAAGGTCGTATACTGGCTCTGCAACTTCGCAAAGGAAGATTTTTGCCACATCATGTGCAATTGTCCAGCTTTAAAGTCAGAACCAAAATGTCTGCTGAGACAGCGCTTCATCAGGATTGGAATACGTACATGTCAGCAGGCGATTATAACCGGTCTTCGAGGAGAAGACTTGATACTCTGCAGGAAATTCCTAAAGTTAGTGAGCTTGGCAGACTCCAAATTAGTAAACTCAGACTTATAAAGAACCCCTTCTGTTTTATGACATGGCACTTGACTGCAATTCGTTTGAGAAACTGTTATTGGCCCAGAAAACACTGTACTAGGTCCGAGACGCCCTTTGTCGCTCACCACATATCTCGCAGGACTCTTAGATTATTGATCAGCAGTATGCACTTTTTTAACGCAGGGTACCCTATATTTATGATTTAGCACAATGCATTTTCTTTTGCACTTAGCACTAACAATGAACTAATGTGCCTCATGTGACACAGTATATCTTGTGTGGTGAAGCAGTGTTCAAGCAAAAGCATTGAGCACATTTATCTGTATTTGCACTAGCAAGGCAATTAAGCTTCATGATCCATACAGTTATTTTATAATCCTGTACTGTGGTTTGGGTGCTCCAAAACGTTGATAACTAATGAATAGGGACTGTATAAAAGTCCTGCACCACGCTCGATTATATTGATGCTTTTTATTGATGTCTTTTAATTCTGATCTTGTAATAGTTGTAAGATTTAATTAACTGAACAATAAAGACTGATTGATAGAGATGCTCTATTACCTGCTCATTTTTCTGGAAAGCCTCAAGAAATGCTTGAGGCCTCAAAATCAACTGTGTCAACTCATTGTGTCCACAAACACAATACCAGCTCTGCTTCACTTCTGTCACACAGGACGATTAGTCATCTTCACTTCTATTATCAGGATTTGCATATAATAACACATGGCATTCCTCTTGTCGTATTTCCCATTTCTTCTCTAATGTTGAACGTCATGTATGCTTACCATATAGCAAGTAGGATGTATCAATGACTGAACGCTCATTGTTGTATGTTTACCCAATAATTGGAGCAACGTATCAACAACCAACATTGTAGCCAAAATACTATGTAACATTCCAGGATACGATTTATGTTCAAATCACAAAATTCAACACAAAAAATGCAAATGCATGACCAGCACGAGTGTGTACTCATTGCTAAGGTGTGGCTCTTGCCTAAGCACATATACATCCCTGAGTCACATCCCTCATTCAAACCTGCAAATCTGGCACTACAGACTCCAGCCTAGAAGCTCTGTCAGATATCCTGCTTGTTGAAGATTGTATATCAACTGCTAGGGGTTAAATCAATTTATGCAGCAGTAAAACAAAGTGATGGCTATTAAAGTGAAGTAAATGGGCCCTGGCCGGGTCCTGGACTCGGTCTGCTCTGATGGGCTCAAATGGGAATGCCGTGGGTCTGGCCTGAGCCTCAACGGAGTCCCTTTTTGCAAGCTTACTGTTCTTCAGTCATGTATATTTGGTCTATCTCATTCAGTTCTACCTTGTTACCGCAGATTTAGTGCACCAAGTAAGTATCTTAACAATAACATTGTAAGTACTACAGATGGACTTAAACTTGGAACCTACAGGCTCTAAGTTAATTTTCACGTTTGTTAAAATGCTAGGCCACAACGTCTTTCTTTTGTTTTGCTGGCTCTGTGACAACCCAATCATGTGACAGCTTTTCTCCTCCACATTAAAGTTAAAGGAAAGGAAAACAAACAGTAAAGCGGTAGCTGCATTTATTTCTTGTGTATTTCAGTTAGACATTTTGGGAATCCTGAAGGTTTATCTAAGCAACTGCAAGATTAGCATGGCAATTATGATTCTTACATTACTGGTAATTTTAAAAGAGACACAGAATTTGCCACTGGAATGTTATGTTCAAATTTCCTAGATAATTTCTAGTTTTTCTATTTTGCCACCATCTGTCACAAAATGTCAATAGACACTAAAAGAACGGTTGAGAAAGGTTATACGGATGCTCATCTATTTCTCTAAAAAATCACTACTATATACCTTGTCAAATATGTAAAATATGAAACAGAAAGGTAGATGTACTCAAATGTTTTAGGAGGGATATTGGTTGGGGAGGGAGGGAGTGGAAGTCACGCAAAGGCAATGACTACAGACCTTGTCAGGGTGAACCACAAAAGTCACTGAATGAACCTATGCTCAACTCCCTGGTATCTTGGCACAAAGCAGTCAGGCTTAACTTACAGGCAATGTGTAAAGTATTTAAGCATGACACAAACAGTAATTAAGTGAAAACATAACATAAGAAAAACCCAAACCAATTCAATACAATAGAGGACATTTTAATAAATAAAATGATACGAGAACAACAAAAATCCAATCAGTAGAACCGGAGATATTACATTTTGAAGTTTATTTAGTGAAAATAGCGCCTAAAAGCACAAAGTGCCACTCGCGGCAATCTGAAAAAAAAGGATAGTCATTCTAGAAGGACAGATTTATCTAATAGATTCAGTCAACAATAATACAAAAATTATTATTGGACACGTACAATATTATTTCAATCCATTAATCTGATAGTCATAGATAGAAACCTCCTCTCAAGATGCCTGAATACCTCATACATGTACAAATCAATTCATTGTATGTATTTGTAAATTTAAAAGTTCAAAAGTCTTTAGTACATGAAACGGACTCTCCTTGTAGGTAATATATAGTATTCTCATGAGAAGACCAGGAATACATTTTTAAACGAAAGGTTAGTCTAGAGATAGCCCATTGTGTCTTTTGGAAAATAAATGTATCTATGTGCTAAATATCCAAAGAGGTTTAGACGGAAATCCAGAAATACATTTTCTTTTTTTATACTTCAGTGTGGGCTTCTCATAATGTGTGGTAGACGCGTTTCGGCTTATCAAATTATGGCCTCCTCAGGACGAGTGTGCACTTGCATAGGAAAATTAAATACAAAAAAGATAGAACTAATTAAAGTCCCAAAAAATGGTACAAAGATGAGACATGTATTCTAATATATACCGATGCACTCCCACCCACAATCAGGTCAGCATAAGTATGGCAAAATACGTGTTTCAACAGCGGTCCTCTGCATGCCTCTCTTGGATCTCCTTGCTTGTACATAGTCACTAGTGCATCAGCATGTATTCGACAGCAGAGCCATTCTTAGTCACGTGACCAAGGACAATGGCAGAAAGGCGTAGTTGGTTGGGACAAGAAAATGGCAACTGGATTCAAGCTAGCCTGGCTGATGAGGAGTGATACCCAGAAACCGGTCCCAGGATGCTTGTTTCCGGTCCAGGGAGGACCCGGCTTGGCAGTTCGGCTGGTCTGTTCCCATGAGGAGCAGAGTGAAGACTGATTTGAATATGGCTGGGTCCAAACTGGGGAGGCGTAGAGAGCAAAAGTATGATGGATTTAACCCAGATCTCTTGACTGGGGGTGAATGATTTATTCGGTATTCCGCCCATCATTTGTTGCAACAGCAACTTTCTAAACGTGGTATTTTCAAAACTGTAAGTTAAAATCCGACTTCACCATTAAGAAGGATTTGAAATTACAATTCATTTGAGTGTAAACAACATAGTTCTACTTGTTCCCAATATAAAGTTAGCATCTATTAAAGTTATTAGGGTGACCGAGAGTCAGTTATTTGGCGAGGCAGGCCCTACAACAGTGAAAAATCGATTTTAGGAGTTCTTCACTCCCAGGACGTGCAAAATGTAAGAACACATGTCCTACTTTTTAGGGGTGACTTGCAAGTATCAAAAAGGAAGGTTTAGGCATGGCAAAAGTTTTGTTTTGCCAGGTCAAAATGGCAGTTTAAAACTGCACTTCAGGCTCTAGTGGCAAGCCTAAGACATGTTTTAAAGTGATACTGTAGTAGAAGGAATAATAAGTGTTGGAGGCCAACTAGTAGCATTTAATTTACAGATCCTGGGTGCATATAGTACCATTTACTAGGTACTTACAAGTAAATTAAATGTGCCAATTATTTGTAGGCCAGTTTACTATGTTTTTGGGAGAGAGCACAAGCACTTCACCACTGGTTAGGAGGGAAAAAGTACAGAGTCCAAATGCCAACCCAAATTAGTCCAGCAACAGAAGGCAAACTTCTGGGGGTGACCCGGCAAAAAGGGCAAGATCCAACAGGAGGTAAGAGGGTTAAAAGTTGGATGTCTTTCAAGATTATATGTTAAAATAAAGCCATTGAATAAAGTTGTGTCACAAAATATAGTGGCAAATAAAAAGTGACAAAACACTTATGGCTAACGTATTATTGAATGAATTACAAAAATGAAGTGCTAAAAAGTCAAATTTCATCTTTCTTGCCTTTAATTATGTATTTGTATAACGAGTCTTGACAAAGAACATTACAATTCGCAGTGATCTGTGTCAAATATGCTTAACAAGTGTACCTAAAAAATGGTTCTGCAATAATACCTTTTCCCTTGAACAAAATGTAACTCTTAAGCTAACCCCTAACAGTTACCACCACCTTAACACTAACACTTTGATCTTTACCCTACCACCTATCCTAACCTCTACTCTGGGCCTAACACCATCCCTGGCTCTAACACAGCGGTCTTCAAACTGTGGGGCGCACCCCCTTGGGGTGCCATGGCCGTGTTTCTATGGGTGTTATGTTATGTTACTTTAATTTGTAACGCGCACGGATACTCACGAGTGTCCTTGCGCGAAGCCATAAAGGGTGAAGATGTCATTTAGACAAAAAGGTATGTTTTCCAGTTTTTCTTAAATACTGCTGGGTCCTGAATGTTGCGTAGGGCAAGAGGAAGTGTGTTCCAGGCAACAGCAGCCTTCCGTGCCAGGGAACTGCCACCAAGCCTCTGATATTTAAATCGGGGGACCTGAGCGAGGCGAAGAGACATAGAGCGCAACTGTCTAGAAGGAGCATAGAAGGAAAATCGTTTTTGCAGGTAAGATGGGCCGAGGCCGTGAAGAGCGCGATGGGCCAAGACCAGTGATTTGTACTTCACCCGTTCAACCACAGGAAGCCACTGTAGTGAACGCAGGTGATGTCGCACGCTGCTCCTGGCGGAGATGCCCAAAAGAAGTCAGGCTGCCGCATTTTGGACCACCTGGAGCTTTTTCAATAGGTAGCCCGGAACGCCAATGTAAAGAGCATTGGCATAGTCCAGCCGGGACAGAATAAGTGCACAAGTGACCGTTTCTCTCGCTAACTGAGGAAGGAGAGAAAAGAACTTCCTTAGGGTCTTGAAAAGACCAAGACAATTGCCGGCCAGATTCTTGATATGAGTCGAGAAGGAAAGGCTTTCATCGAACCACACCCCCAGATTCTTAGCAGGCTTCCCTGTAGAGGTGGGCAAAGGGAACTCAGATGGCCAGAGAGATTCCCGGAAGTTAGGAGGAAATTTTCCAAAAAGGAGAATCTCCGACTTCTCTTAGTTACACTTTAGTTGCGCAGCCGCTAGCCATTTAAAAATGGAAGAAAGACAGTGGTGAACAGAAGCGACTGAATCCGCGTTTTTGTCCCAGGTAAAAAGCAGCTGGGTGTCATCGGCATAGGCCATCACCTTAGCCCCCAGACCCTCGGCCAAATATACTAAAGGTGTAACGTAAATGTTGAAGAGAAGAGGACTAAGGGAGGACCCCTGAGGGACTCCAGTAGTCACTGATTGAAGAGAGGAGGAGGACGGTGGAATCCAAATCTGCTGGGCCCGTCCTTCTAGGAAGGACCCAAGCCAGTTCCAGGCAGTACCCGACACACTGATCCTGGCAAGTCGCGCAAGAAGTAGACAATGCGGGACCGTGTCGAACGCCGCCGAGAGGTCAAGCAAAATTAATGCTGCCCTCCCGCCGGCGTCCAGACACTCTCGAATGGCCTCCACGACCTCAACCAGGACCGATTCGGTGCTGTGGGAAGCCCGGAACCCTGACTGGGCCGGATTCAGGAGGCCCTCCCTCTCAACAAACTCTGTGAGTTGTTTATTCACAACCTTCTCGCACACCTTGGCCAAACCAGGTAAGAGGGAAATGGGACGGTAGTTCCCTGGATTGAGAGGGTCTAGTGACGTTTTTTTTAAAAGTGGCAGAATCTTGGCCTGTTTCCAGGCCTCTGGGACACTAGCTGTCTGGATGGACAAATTGATAATGCTGTTCACTTCTCCGTTAATAGTCTCTGCTGCTGCTGCTGCTGCTAGCAGTCTAGCAGGGCTGGGATCAGAAGGGGAGCCAGATTTTAGACTCTTAAGAATTTTAAGAGAGTCAGGCAAATCTACAGGCTTGAATGCACCCAAGAAATGTTTGGAGTCAACTGGTGAAGGCAAAGCAGTTACCTCGGTACCATTGTCACCAGGAGAGAAAGCCGCCTGAATAGTGCGAATCTTATCCAAAAAGAAATTCGAGAGAGTATCGCACCAGGTAACTAAGGATGAAGACGCACTAGCTTGAGCCGAAGGAGACGTAAAGCTCTGAACAATCGCAAAAATTTCTTTAACGTTGTTTTTAGCAGAGTCAATACGGCTTGAATAGAATTGCCTTTTAGCCTGGGTTATGGCCTCATAATACATTTTTTGCTTGAATCTGAGCTTCAGCTTGGCTGCAGGGTCATAATTACTGCGACACCACGCTCGCTCAAGGATCTTACAATCATGTTTGAGTGTTTTAAGCTCAGGGCTGTACCAAGGTTTAGAAGGGGATTCCCTAGACAGCCTAGGAGAGCGCTGCGGGGCGAGTGTGACAACTGCCTTAGAGACCCAGCTGGAAAATCCAGCAAGTCGGTCCTCAAGTTCACCCGAGAGGATAGGTCTAGAAGCTTCCAGGGCTTGATTGAACGCACATGGTGCAATTTTACCAAAAACAGGTTTGCAGAATTAACGCGCTAAGGGCTTGGCGTTAGACATTTCCCACGAGAAATATGTTAAAAAATGGTCAGACCAAGAAACCGGGCACGGGTCTCGGATCACAATGGGAAAGTTGGTGCAAATTGGGTCCAGTATATGGCCAGCCTGATGCGTAGGGAGACTAACCTGCTGATCAAGTTGGGCCAAATGTAATATATCAAGGAAATCACAAGAATCCTTGGCCTCCACCTGATCAAGATGGATATTGAGATCCCCTAGGACAATGTAGTGGGAGAATCTCACTGCCCTGGGAACTATAGCGTCCCCACAGGCCTGGAGAAAAGGTCCCACCGGACCAGGGGGCCTATAAATGAGGGAGCCTCCCAGAGTGAAGTGGGCCGAGAGGTGGATGCTAAAATCAAGGGCCTCACATCCTTCCCAGGAGGTAGCATCCCCCCTGCGTAAATCCCACTTATTCTTGTAGAAAATGGCCACACCGCCCTCGCTCCCTTCTGGGCGGTCAGCTCTAACAATCTTATAGCCCTCAGGCGTGGCAAGGGTAACAACGGGATCGGACGTGGAATCGAGCCAAGACTCCGTAATGAACAATAGATCTAAAGATCTGTCATCAAGGAGATCGAAGACATCAACATGATGTTTCCTAAGTGATCGAACATTAATCATGGCTGCCACAATGGGGGGGGCCCTCATAGAACGGCAAGAAGGTGTGCCGACTTGGGCGGGGGAAACTAGACCCAAACCCAGCTTAAAGCCACAAGTCGGGCACACCTTATTGTTGCAAACAAGAACATCCCAATTACCTTGATGGAGACAAGTGTGGGAATCAAGGGCCCGTAAGGCATCCCTGGTATAGCACAATCTGCCCTCCGATCCTGGAGGCCGGCGAGCAGCATGGCTGGCGCTGGCCGCTTCCGGGACGCTGACGGGGGCAGACAGGCTTGCCTTAGGCGCGCCTTTGGCGTGCCCGCTGCGCGCCTCCGTGCAGCCGGCATTGAAATAGCCCCGGCCGGCAGAAAAACTAGAGAGCACACTGCCTAAAAATGGCGGCTCTCAATGGCAGCAGGGGGAACCAGGAAATGGGTCTAAGAACTTATAAATAAAAATAGCCTGGAAGCGCGGATTTGTTTATTTACCGCGTTTCCAGGCTGTCTTCATTTACAAACAGCAGCTGAAGTGCATGGCAGTGTCAAAGACAATGATTAAAAAGAATAAAATATTCTGTAACAATTTTCTTCTATTTTTTCACTAGCAGCTAACTGCAGATAAAATACTGCATGCCTTAAATGAAAAATAATTTCAAGTTAATACTTATGAATTCTCAATTGGTTAATGCAATCACTGCAGATGCCTGTGTGTAAAGTCAAAGAGTTACACAAATAAATCCTGGTGGGCGCAGTGGGGAAAAAGGGGCTTGTGTATATATAGTGCTACGAGGTCCCTGCCTGTAACAGAAGGCACTGTGAATATGAATATGTAATTCATTATTTTAAAACTGTATTACACCCAGTATAAGATAGACTTGCAGAATGGTTTAGTCAGAGCCACTGGAATTATGAGGCAGGAGACAGCCAACTTATGCAGCAGATTTGACGAAATTATGCAAGAAGAAAAGGCAAATTATGTTGAATAATGTGGCATGTTTTTGATAGTATTACTTCATTATTTTGTACTTTTTACACATGGTAATACTGTTTGGGCAAAGATTTTGCCCTATTAGTACCTGTTTAACAACCAAAAACAGAAATAATCAAATGAAAGGTGACCAGTTAACCTTTGTGAAGGGCCTTCCACTGCATGGGAACTCATGTCGCCAAAATGTAGTAACTTTCAATCCGTCTGAGCAAGAAACAATTTTTTTTTCTAAAATCTGCATCTGAGGCACCAGATGCTGGATTGAGTGGTAGATTCATAATTATGCAAAAAAAGCCAAAACATTGCATATTTCAACTGGCTCTGGTTTTAGAGTTTATGATAAAACAAGTGCTTTGAAATATATATTTAGCAATGGGTAATCAGACTGTGTCTAGTGAATGCATTTTTATAGGTATCCATTAAAAGGATACTTTCCAGAACTCAACATCTCTATGTCGCTTGTCATCATGAAATTTTTAGTGACTCCATCAAATAAGGCTTATACTGGTCTGAAGCGGGGGGGCGTGGCTAACCGCCTAAGATGGCGGACGTGTATCGGTGAGGCTCCGGACCCTGGGGGGGGAAGATCCTGAGCACTCGCCAGCGTAGGAGCAGCAAACACGGACGGAAAGACAGGAATTTATTGCCTGAAGTCCGGTGCGTTGATCATCCTGATCTGAGCCCGTGGACCACAGCAACGCCGGAGATATCGGCACCTGACCGCATCCGCGGACACTGAGGCCTGCCTGCGACATGGCGCTGGAGCGCGGCGTCCCCCGTCCGGTGCGTGGAGCCCGGTGAAACTCGCCCTCCGGCGGGACCTGCCTCGCCCGGTGGCTGCCCCCGCGACAATCAAGGTACACACAAGAAGGCGGGGGTGAATGAGTGGGGCCCCATCGGGTGATTGGACGGGCCCGCTGTGGACATCCTGAGGTGCGAGCGGTGAGTGCTGGGGGTCGCGTTGGGGACCGGGGGGCGGCCGGAGGTGATCAAGCCCCTCCGGCGCTGTAGGAGCCTAGCGAGTGGAGAGCGGCATAAGGCTCATCAGGCCGATCACTGCCCCGAACTTCGAAGCGGAGACTGAGGCGGACTGCGATGCGACGCCATAGTTGTTTGAAGACAGCAGGCCTCACTGCACGGTCCCTGGCCTGATCGACAGAGTCGTTGGCCCGATAGACACGGAGCGTGGTGGGGTGAGATTCGCTGAACCCTAGACCGCAGCGGCCCGCGTGTGACTCGGTGAGGTGGGGCCGCCCCCCCTCCTCCTTTTATCCCCGCAGCTGACACTATATACTGAAGGGGGCATCCCACAAAAAGCGGGACTGAGGAGTGCTGTAAGTGGCGCCTGGGCCCCTGTGGAGGTCCGGGAGTCACTGCTCATTGTGAATGCATTGGTCTCCCTTCTAGACCATACTGGGGGCAAACGCGTGGACGGCGGAGTGGGGCGGCAAGTGGCACAGGACAGTTCTTCAAGAAGCCACGCGACACTTGGGAAGTGCTGGGAGTGCGGCCGACCTCATATCAGGCACTAACACGCCACAATAAATGACACTAGCACGAGGGGCCTGAGTGAGGGGAAGATACGGCGAGCTCCTGGGAGCTGTGTGGAGCTCATGTCATAGACCCGATCCCTGCAGTGAGGAGTGCCATAAGGATACAGGCGACTATAGGCGGGGCATACGAGGCGGAGTCCCCCCTCTCTACTAATACCTGGCAAGCGCCAGGCCTCCCCGGTAGCAGCGGACAACCGATATGGGGAGAGTTAAGGGGAAGGTACTGGAGGGCAACCCTGGCACAGGCGGCCCTGCTGGCGGGCCCGAACCTAACACCAGACCCTCATCACCTGGGGCCCCTGGCCCTGAATTCGCTGAAACCACCCCTGACAAACTGGATTTGATCCTAAAAGAGGTTCGGGAATCCCGCATGGCAATAGAGCAGCAGGTCGGAACCCTAACGACTGGCCTCACCCTACTCCGAGCGGACCATGGGAAAATGGCTGAGACCGTCCGAGAACACGACAAAGCGCTCACCAATATGGAACCCCAACTTGCGGAACACACCATACAGCTTCAAAAACTGTAACAACAAGTTACTGGTCTCCAGGACAGGGTCGAAGACGCGGAGGGCAGGAATCGCCGTAATAACATACGCGTCATAGGCCTTCCGGAGCGCAGCGAGGGCACCAAGGCCGTGGACTTCATGGAAACGTGGTTCCGAGAATATGTGACACAGGATGGCCTATCACCATATTTTTGTGTGGAACGGGCACACCGAATCCCAACGGGAGCACCAAAGACAGGAGCGCCCCCACAACCCCTGATTGTC